>CM076584.1:1037363724-1038563724 GCA_034641835.2 Pinus albicaulis | reverse complement strand
GCCAAGAGATGCTCCAAGTGTTCGTTGACCCTCTTAAGCCATACTCCTTTGTATCTCATTATTTTTGTACATCTTCCTCCTACAATTTATCTTCCTCCTCTGTTTGGCTTTCTCTCCTTTATTTCTTCTTCCATAGGTGCCTTAGTGTCAAAACCCTAGGGAGGTGTGATGAGGTGGAATGTGATTTTTTAGGCCTAGGGAATGAGATAGGATAATTTAAGGGAGATGAGAGTAGGGATTTATGAATTATGGAATGTGACAGGGAGTAGGGATATATAGGATTTTGGGATAATGGATTTACCACAAGTGTAGGAATTTGGAGCCTAGGTAGCTAGTGTACCTAGGGCTTAGGGTTTTAAGGAAATGAAGGCTTAGGGAAAGGAAATGTCACTGTAGGGGTTTGGAAAAGGGTAGAATGAAATGGGGGAAGTGTTATGAAGGTTTAGGGAGTGAAATTGAAGTGTGAATTAGGTTTTGAGGGAAACTAAGGTTTTTCATTAGAAGAAAATACCAAATTTCTTCTAAACAAACTTATGCATCCAAAGAGACATTTGATGAGGATGAGTGAAGAAAATGGTAACTTACTAACTTGTTTGAGTCTACATGAATCATTTCTGAAGGTTTAAAAATGAATTTTGAAGTTTTGAATCTTTGCAGGCAATTTTTAAAGAAATTGGGTGAACGTGCGGCGTCCATAGAAAACATGCAGCACCGTTGAAAAATACATTGTAATTTCAGCCAAACGCGCAGCGTCCTTGAAGCACCGTTTTGCAGACCACATTTGGAAGCCTTACTAGTGTCCAAATTGGGTCCAGGATAGCTCGTTGGAAACATTATATTTTCTAATTTCTAAATATACATTTTTTTTTTCTGATTCGAGTTGATTTGCCTTGTCAAAAGTTGATTTTCCCAAGACTATTAAAATAATGTTGAATGAGGGTGTAGAAATGAAAAGTGATGTTGCAAGAAACTGTTGGAGGCCTTCCTCAACTCGAAAGTGAGCTCATTATAGCTCACTGGAAATATCGCGCTATATAGGTATCATTTTACTCATCAAGAAAGTAATTTGGACACTCCAACTAGTAGAAAACTTGATTTTCCCAAGATCGCTCCAGAAATGTAGCAAACCTTTTATAGCACCTGTATTTTTGACATTTCTCAAATACCATGATACCTGTGTAAATACAGAAAGAGGTTTTTATTCCTTGGCTTATTATAGAAAAAAACCTCTCTAATTTTTTTCAAATTCATCTCTTTTTGGTCGGAAACATAGTTTAAAGATAAACTAGCCCTATGAGTGGCAAATGTCTTGACTCTTGGAATGATTTCCAAGAAAATGATGGAGACATGATGTTTATGAGTTTGAAAAGACCTCATACTTACTAATATAGCCTAACTTATGACTTATCTACTCATATTTCTCTGATTCCATGGAAAACCCTAGCTCAGTGGGAGAGGAAATTAGGGTTTAGTGCTTGTGGAAAATGATGACCTAGGCACCCTTGGTAAAAGACAACTCCCTTTGAAATTTGATCAATTACTGAAGTAGACCCTTTTTGTATTTGACACTTGATGTGTTGGAATGTGGAACTCTGAATTAGAAGCCTTGGGAGACTGAGTACTTATTACATTTGAATTGACATAAAATTACATGAATAAAAATAAAATTACATCTTGGAATGAAACTCAAACTTGAAATCAAATTACAACTTTGGAAACCATCTTGGAGATCATCTTTACATGGTAAAGAGACATTATGGGGATCACTCTCACACCTTTTGTTGACCTTCTGAGATGGAATGGTGCATTTTTGGACTCTGAGCAATGAAACCTAATGACTTAATGGGACCTTGAATGACCTGACTCCATGGTTGACTTTGACTGACATAAGACATAGTGAAATAAGCTTTCCAAAAGTGTTTTTTATGTTCAGAAAGACATGAAGGTGGGCCAAAAAATGATAATGTGTGAGGGAAAATGGGACACTTAACAAGGACAACCACCAGTGGAACAATTTTATATCATGACTTAATGGAATGACTGAAAATTCTTCAGAGTGGGACACCTAAGATGCACATGCAAAATGTGTTTTGATCCCTGGTGGAAGTATGCAAATACTAACACTAACATAGGGAACCATCTTGGGATGTGCAGATGCAAGATATTGCCAACATCCAGAATCTATCAATGGATGAATGTGATGAGGACCCGCGAAATATCACTATCCCAGAGTCTGAGGGTGAACGCGTAGTTTCTAGACTCCCACTGCAACCAATAGATGTGACTAAGTGTAATATTCCCAATTAGCCCAAGCTAATGGGAATATTCAATTTTGTTTCATTTTCCTGTTGCATGAATAAATGTATAAAGGAGGACAATAAAAACTCCTGAAACAACAAATAAATCAATGCCACATGTGAACAAAGCTAAATCTGGGCTATTTAAATAAACACCCTCATGTGTGAAAGGGACTGAATATTTTGACTGGGTCAACCATGACCAAATCAACAATGCTGTCTAGAAGAAGTGATCCTCATTGATGCACAGTGTAGTTTTAGTTGGAGGTGGCACATGTGAAAGAAGTTTTTTCATTGAGATGGTTTAGGGTTTTGCAAGATCTCAATCTTATAAAATGAAGAGGAGGACAACATGAGAAGGTTGTTGAATGATATGTTATTTTTGAAGATTTTGTTTGTTTATACATTTCTAATTCTCCTTGCTATTTAGCAGAGAATAGTGCTATTTAGCACTGGGTGTTCCTAAGCGGGAATCCCACCTCTTTCCTTGAGAGGCCTCTTGGAAGAGTCTTGCATTTATTGTCCACTATCAGGAATTTTTCCAAGCTCTTCTTCCAACTACAACGTAGATCCTATTGAGGGTTTGGTTGTATTTGTAAGACATAGCAAGTGGAGGCTTGATATACTCAGATCTAGGCCATTCTAGTGCCTCTTTTCAGTGGGAAAGTCTTCTATCCCATTGGCAAGAGAGTATTGGATGATTGGAGCACCATTTTCAGATCTTGGTTTGGGGCCAAACATGTTCTAGAGCCTACAACACAGTTTTCATTCCAGTACTACGTTATTTGCAAGTGTACAGTTGCAGGGTCTTTTGGCACACTTTGGAAGAGAGATTTCTAGTGTTGGGGATCTACCCTTCACTATGGAGATCCATGGATTTTAGATATATTCCATGTAATTTTAGATCTGATCTGAATACTATTGTATATGCTTGAGAATTTCTGAGTATTCCTACAAAAATGCTGCATAAGATCTCAGATCTAATCCGTGTACTTCACTTTTTGCTGAAAACCCTAAGGGGCATTTGAAGAGGAGCCTATCTAGTGTACAGATCTGATGTAGATCTAAATTTTTGTACATAGATCTACTACAGATCTGAAGTGTAATATACAGCTATTTTTAGCAAATAAAATAACGCTTTCAATCTTGTTCAATCTTAATCTATGGTTGCAACACCTCATTTTTTAGGGTTTCTTCATGTAAAAGTATTCTATTTCTGTTTTACATCTTATGAGCCACAATATAAATCTGATTTGATGATGTAAATGTCATTTGTGAGCCTCCATATTGGCCTCCTACTCTTAATTAGCTGAACTGCGTTATTTCTCTGCAGTATTGTTTAATATTGCTGCTTGTTCCCATTTGGGGATATTACACTAAGCCTCTTAAATTAAGGGAAGTCAACATTGGAAAAAAAGAACAACCCAATATGGCTAGAATTGGGGATTACTGGGATGATGATACTATTGGAAAATTCATGGAACTTCTCACTAAATATCAGGATATGTTTCCCACAAAATTTTCAAAACTCAAGGGTATCGTAGGGGACCTGGGTGTCATGCAAATCACCTTAAAACCAGATGCATGTCCTCTCAAGCAGCGACCTTACCGATTGAACCCAAAATATAAGCATAAATTTAGAGAAGAAATTGACAAAATGATAGTCGTAAGTATCGTCAAACTATTGGAACAGTCGGATTGGGTAAGTCCTATGGTGGTCCAAGAAAAGAAGACTAAAGGGGAAATAAGAATCTGCGTCGACCTACGCAAGTTGAACAATTATTGTGTACATGATCCCTTCCCTACACCGTTCTATGATGAAATTCTTGACGATGTGGGAGGTCAGGAAGCATACTCATTCACTGACGAGTTTTCGAGCTACCATCAGATCAGGATCACACCTGAAGATTGCAATAAAACTACTTTTGCAATAGAATGGGGATCCTTCTAGTACACCGTCATGCCCTTCGGGCTCAAAAATTTCCTTGCCATCTTTTCACGGGTGGTGGTAGCAGTGTTCAAGGAATTCATTCACAAATCCCTGGAAGTATACTTTGATGATTGGACAGTGTTTGTATTAGTAAAGAACCATGTATCGAACCTGTACATGACACTGGATGCCTGCAGAAAGCACCAGAGTTCCCTAAACATTAAGAAGTGCATATTTTGTGTACCTTTTGGAATCTTGTAAGGACACGTGGTTGGTCGACAAGGATTGATGGTTGACCCAGCCAAGGTTAAAATTTTCATCAATTTAGCAGTTCCCACAACTAAGAAACAAATATTCTCCATCCTCGGGCACACGTGCTACTATAGGAATTTTATTCAAGGGTACACACTGATCACGACACCAATGGAGAAGCTGCTAAAAAAGGATGTATTTTTTATCTGGGACACAGAGTGTCATAAGAGTTTTGATTTTCTCAAGGAAAATATGGTCTCTGTACCTATTCTCATATTTCCTAACTGGGCGAAGGTTTTTCATGTCCATGTGGATGCCTGGATTGCCCTAGGAGCTATCCTTACGCAGCCCATGGAAGGGGACATTGAATACCCGGTTGCGTTTGCTAGTAGAAAACTTTCTAGCGCTGTACATAATTACTCTACTACTGAACGTGAGGGATTGGAAATAGTGTATGCCTTGCAAAAATACCGACACTATCTGCTGGGAGGGCACGCCAAGATGTTCACGGATCACTCATCTTTGAAGTACCTAGTCAATAACCCTGTGTTGCGGGGGCGGGGGGCGGGGGGATTTTTTGATGGTTACTACTATTTCAAGAATATGAATTTGAGATAATTGTGAAGCCTGGGAGACTAAATGCTAGACTGGACCACTTGTCCCGAATCGAGAGTGGTGAAGAGCCAACTAACCTAGGAGAAGGATTGCCCAATGCGCAACTATTTTCTATTAAGGTGGTTGATGAGCACTTTGGCGATATTATTCAATTATTAACTACAGGGACAATACCTTTAGACTACTCGGTACAACAAAAAAAAGAATTGGTAACCCATGCAGCTTACTTTACCATCATTTCGGGCCAATTGTATAAGCTGGGATCTGATGAGGTACTGCAAAGATATGTACTAGAGCATGAAATACAAGTCATTTTACTAGAAGCCCACGAAGGTGTAGCAAGAGGTCACTATGAAGGAAAAGAAACTGCACAGAAGGTATTAAGAGTTGGGTTGTGGTGGCCCACACTGCACAACAACTCCCATGCTTATTGTAAAGCCTGAAACGCATGCCAATAGACAAGAAGACTGTCGTGCATGGATGATATTCCCTTACAACCACAGATGGCCCTGCAGGCATTTGATAAATGGGCTATAGAATTTATCGGACCCATTAAGCCACTAGGTAAGAAGACAGGCACCTGATACATCCTCACTGGAACCGATTATGTAACCAGATGGGTGGAAACACAAGCTTTGAAGGATTGCACTGCAAATACTGCTGCGCACTTTATTTTTGAGCACATTTTAACCTGGTTGGCTGCCCAAAGATCTTGATGAGCGATAGAGGTACGCATTTCATTAACGAAACAATTCAAGCTTTGACTGAGGAATTCTGGATCCACCATGCGAAGAGTACCCCGTATCACCCACAGCAAAATGGAGCAGTGGAAGCTTTTAATAAAAATTTGGAACAAGTGCTTACCAAGGTATGTAATGTTGATCGAAATGATTGGGACGTGTGCATCTCATCAATACTCTAGGCCTACCAGACCACGTGAAAGAAGTTGACTGGGAGGATGTTGTTTTGGATGGTTTATGGGAAGGAGGCCATTATGCCCATGGAGTATATCGTCCCTAGCCTCATCGCGGCCTTTACAAACATGGCAGAGCCCGATATCATGGAGGAATGCTTAGCGTAGCTAGTCGCCTTGGAGGAGGATCGATTCATTGCTAACTTTAATCATCAAGTTCAGAAGGCCCAGGAAAAATCCTGACATGATAGGCATATCCGACATAAGTCGTTTAAAGAAGATGAGCTAGTACTACTAGATGACAACCAGTTTGCATGCCACCCAAGGAAATTCTGACAAAATTGGTTGGGACCTTATGTATTAACAGAGATTATGGATGGAGGTGCGGTGAGATTGGATATGCTCCGCAGGGACCCCCTGTCGGGATATGTTAATGGTAGCTGGCTAAAACCATATAGGGCTAGCTTGGCACATAACAAATGACTATATGGCCTGTTAGAACAGGGTCCCCTAAAGCTGCGAATTTTGTACAATTTTGTATATTTTTGTTATTATTTAGTCTAATGCAGGGGTTTTGGGGTGGGTCAAAGCCCCGAATGCATTGTAATGGGTCAAGGGTAGACCAAGAGTCCGCAAACCACGGTTTGCGGACCATTGGAAGCGTAGGCTAAGTCAATATAAATAGATGAAAATTTTGGGTCCTAAGGTAGGAAAGAATTAAGTCAGATGCTAAGTGCGAATTGTTAGATCTGTTTTTGGGTCGTTTGGGTAAGGACTCCTACTGGCTGTGTGCACAGAGATCCTCAGTCCTACTGTCTGCAGACCCGACTCGCTGTGTGCGCAAGCTGTGTTGGATTGTATTGGGTTTTGGATGCTAATATATGTGGATTTGGTTAAATTATCTTTGTGTTATTTGATCTAATGTATTACTGTTGATGCGAAATATTGGGATCTGTTACATATACGAATATTGTTGTGTTATCTGATTATGCTGCGAATTCATCTGCGTTACGATATAGCTGTAATCTGTTGATGATGCATTATGATAATGTGTGCAGATAACTATTGATACTTACGTGGATGAGAAAATATTAACTAGATATGTGCATGATAATAGATTTGTATATTGTGATTATATTGTTAACAACCTTGCAAATAGATCTGTCTGGTTTGAACCTGATAGTCTGTGAACGTAGATCTACTTGACCTACCTGCTCTATCTTAGGGTGCGGAAACCCGGTTCCAACACCCTACCATACTGCTTCGGGTGAGAATTTGGCCTATGCAAGTAGGTCACTGCCGAAAGGGCCAATAGTATAGGGGTTTGTTGGAAAACCTTAACCTCCAAACCTGGGTCAGGACCCCTCGAGCAACATGGCCGGAGTAGCTGTATCAGAATGGTTGCGCGCATGCAAGAGGAAAAACGAAGGCAGGACCGGTGTGTGCACAGGGGTCTTCTGTAGGTCAGGAGGCATGAAAGGGTGCGCTAGGTGGGTAGGGATAACACGCAGTTGTGAAAACTAGCCATTGGAATAGTAAAGCTGGGTAAAAATCCAATTTTACCATTAAAGGGAGCGGCAAGTTGGAAATTAATGCGACGATTTTGGAGGATTTTTTATCATGTCTTTGATGGTAAGTTCCAGCTAAGTTTCATCCAACTGTTGTTAACCATCCAAATCTATAAAGAGAGGAGTGTATATCATAATTGGGTTCCTTTCTTCCCAAAATTCTTGTGCCTCACAATTCCCTGTAATTACTGTATTATGTTCATGTCTGGGCGCGCTACCCCATCTGATAGCAGCAACCCTGAGTTCATCTTCCGATCAGGAATGACTGCGACCAACCCTGCTGAATCATCGTAGGCCACGACCTCTGCCGAGATAGCATCCGATGAAGTATTGGAAGTAACCCCTGAAGTTGAAGAGGTCGTGTCCATGCCGACCAAGGGGAAGAAGGTAGGAAAGGAGAAGAATAAGGAAAAAGGCCAGGAGCAGGGGCAGGGGAGAACTACGAAATGGGCTATGGTGAAGCCACGCATGTCACCTCAGAACATGAAATCCCCCCAGAAGGTGCCTAAGGCATGCTCGCCTAACCCTGCGAAGCGACCTCTGTCTGCTCAAGAAGAAGCTCTGCTGGCAGCCCCGCTGACTTGGCTACCACCCTATGTTCAACCTAGAAGACCCTTGGTGCGCACGCCCAATAATATCGATGTTGTTCTCTCCTATCTACAGATGCCTCTGGTTCTGGATGAAGTTCCCATAATTAGAGAAGTGTTTGGAAATCTCCCCTCCGTTGAGTTCGACGATCACGACCTCGCCAACATTGAGGCCTTCCAAAAATTGGCACCTGAGTTATATCTCGAAAGGGTACTAGATGATAATGTGCTAAATATAGTACCAATTTCGTGGGCATGCAGGTTAGCCGGTTCGAGGTTATTGAACTTGCTGCGGATACCCCATTTTGGTCAATACAATATCACCGACCTAGTTGTGCGACAGCTGCCAGCACTGGTCCATGACGACATATTGTGGATCCAAAAATTCATTCCCATCAATGATGCCCTAATTCACCGTATTACTGGTCTCCCCATGCAAGGGCCGAATCCCATGGAGCACATTGACAAGAAGTACGAGCAACAGATTGCCGACAAAGTGTGGAAAGACTATCATGTAGAATGAAACAAAAGAGGGTTCCTGGTCGGAACCATCACTGAACCTAGAGTGCACATCGGTAGCCTGCTACTGGCTTGCAAAATGATGCACAAGTGCCAGGCAACGGTCGTCCCCGCCTATGTAATTCAGCTTGTTGGCCGCTGCGAAAAGGGGGTCTGCTTTAACTGGTTGCAGTTCCTTTGCACCGAATTTCTGGAAAATGTGCGAGAGGCACAAGACCATGGGAAGGTGTTCTGTTACTTGTGGCTGATGCTCCTAATTGGCTTGGTAGCATGGGAAGCTCCTGAAGGATCAGTCCTCCCTGAGCTCGAACCGGATATGTGTGAAGGGGCATGATACACAAACCTTTGGGATTCAAAGGATGCAAAGCGTATTGAGGAAAAAAAGGTATTTTCGATAGTGTTTAATTACGCGTTGGCAGCAGAAATTCATTCCCAGCCACACCTGTCTCTGACGATGTACAAAAATTATAAGAGCATCGCGGCATTTCAGGTTACGATGCACAACGTGCAGATTTGGGGCCGTAAAGTTCCAGCTTGGATATCTCTCCCCTACATGGCCGTCGATGAGGAAATTGATCGGCTCATCACCACTTGGCTTCTACAATGGAATTGGGATTCAAGTCGGATGACCCTGTCACTACAGATACTGTCAGTATAATTGCAACTCTGAAGACAACCACCCCACCCTATTACTTCCAAGGACCCAGACGTTCGTGGCCTGGAAGGCACCACCGGGATGGAGGTTCCACTAGATACGACCCAGGGCGTGGAGCAGGAGTCACAGCAGGACATGGAAACTGAGGACCTGGATGGACAGGGCACAGGGTCCTTGCGTGGCATGAAATGGAAAACCAAGCCCCCCAAGGGCCAATGAACGAAACGATGGGTTACGAGGCCCGGTAGGGAGATTGAGGTTACTCTGACCGAGGAAGACATGGAGAAAATTGCAGATGTGGTTACCATCACTTCGAAGGATAGGTGGGTTGCCTTGGAAAAGTAGCAGAAGGCCACAGTCACCACATTACAGTCTAAGCTCCACGCCCTTCAGCTCAAATCCGATACCCTGCAGACAAGTGTGGTTCAACCGAGGCAACCTCAAGTGAGCCAACCCACTACCAGCATCACATTGATCTACACAACCGAGAGCCAACTCTGCCCCCTCCCAGGCACAACATTCACTTGGAGTCCACTCAGCTTGTGCGCGCAAGTCCAGTCTTGCGCAGAAATCCATCTTAACTTGGCCTGGCTTTATGGCGAGACATTGCAGGCTCTCCATACTTCCCTCTTCAGGTAAATCCAACACAGAGACCAACAAGCGCAACAACAGCTCAGCGAGGCAGAGTAGACCAACGCAGAAAAGAATACCGAGGCTTCCCAAGCACAAGCCGTGTGCATCCTTGCCACTGCACAGTAGACAGAGTTGGAACGTCTGATCAACAGACTCTATGAAGATGTGTGAGAGGACATTCCTACCTATGCCACCCTGCAGGCCAAGATTGAAGGACTAATCGCAACCCTGAAAGCTTCTCGGACTGAAATGCAGAACGTTAAAGTTGAGATGGAGTAGCATATTTCTACGCTGCAAGCTAATTTGCAGCCTAAGACCCCTCCCGAAGTGCACACCCAAAGAGCTGCGTTAGTCACAGAAGCTACAAATACCATTACAGAGCAGATTTCCCAGGGCACCGAATTTTTTGAGACAGCTATGGTCTACGGTATAGCACGACTCTCTTCTACACTAGCTTACCCAAGAGCTGTGCCAGAAGGAAGAAAAATTCGAGAAAATGGAGGCTACAATGCCCACTCTGATTACAACCCAACACCTGGCATGTCTGCGAGCCAGTCACGCGCTCAGAGATAAACTTGAGGGGCTCTGCCACAAGAAGAAGGTCCTTAGTGACCACCTCAAGCCCTGGGCAGATGAAGCCCTCAAGTTATCCCAGGATTTGGATGTAGTGATAAAATAGTTGAATTAGAACCTGGAGAGTGTTACCACTCCCACAGAAGGCCCAAATTCGCAAAATTTGGTGGGTATTGCACAGAATGTTGCCACATAGAGCGAAGGTGTTTTTCCCCCTCTGGTTGATGCCATCAAGTAGCTCTAGGTGAAGATGCAAACCCCATGGCCACTGTGACTTGGGACGAGTCATAAGATTGCGCTAGGGGCCTGTTGGAATGGGCCCCCCTAGCTGCGTTTTTTATATAAATTTTGTATTAATTATTCTAGCGCAGGGGCTTTAGGGCAGGTCAAAGCCCCCAATGTATTGTAATGGGTCAAAGGGTAGACCAAGAGTCCGCAAACCACAGTTTTTGGACCACAGGATAGTGCATGCTATGATGATATAAATATATGGATAGATTAAGTCTAGAGAGAGACTAAGTATGATTGACGCTAATTGTGAACTATTAAGATCTATTTTGGGCGGTATTGGGTAAGGCCTCCTGTTGGCTGTGTGCGCGGAGATCCTTAGTCCTGCTGTGTGCAGATCCCATTGGTTGTGTGTGCAGGTTGTGGCTGGGGTCTGTAGTTGGATTTTTGAATGTTAATGAATGCAAAATCTGTTGGAGTATCTCTGTGTCATATGAATTAGTTGCGTTTGTGTTATGACGACAATTTTGTTATGATAATTATTGATGTGCATGTGGATGAAAAGGTATTATTGAGATCTACTTAATAGTAGTTTCTTTGTTTATGTTTATATGTTTTCTATGGGTTTATGTGCTTCACTTCTATACTATTAAAGGCCCTGCAATAGGACTGCTTCTGTGCAAACCTGATAGATCTCAACAGGGTTGCCTCAATTAACCCTCTTTCCCTCAGGGTGCGGAAACCTGGTTCCAGCACCCTTCCATACTACTTCAGGTGAGACCTTGGCCTACACAAGTAGGTCATTGCTGAAAGGGCCAGTATTATACGGGTTTGTTGGAAAACCTTAAATGCAAACTTGGGTCAGGACCCCTCAAGCCAACAAGTGGGTTCTCTCCATCAGGCCTAGGAATCCCAGGTTAGGATATATGGTAAATCCTAGAGAGTGGGTTTTGGTTTAGGGCCTAGTGATCTGGTGTGGATTGTAGTAAAGCCTAAGAGAACAGGTGACATAGAAATTCCTCACGATGTAGGTGGAGAAATCCGGTGGCATCCATGCTTGTTTTGGCCTAGTGGTCTGGTGGAGATCATGGTAAATCCTATTATTACATGTTTATTGTTTTGGCCTAGTGATCCAGGATGGATTGAGGTAAATCCTAGTTTATATTGATGAGGGTGAGTTGGTTTAGCCTTGTGATTCCCTAGTTGGTTCTTTTGTCTTGAGTCCCACATTCATGCTTGGAATATGGCACGGGGGTGATTGGTTGAAGAGAGATTCGGTTAAGCCAATCTATGGTTGGGTGGAACGTGGTAGTCCCGTCCCGGGTTGTTTTTTGCATTTATCAATAATAGGTTCTCTCCTTTACATATTATGTGTAAATGTACTGGTTTATATGTGGATTCTATGGCTGATGTATCCTTGATATTTTTGTTCTTATTATGTTGGTTATAAGCAAGTATTATGACAATGATGATGTATGGATCTCCTCATGTTTTGATTTGTAAATGAATGAACAATGTATCTACAACCCAATAAATGATAATAAAACTAATGATATAAAAGAAATATGCTTCTTAGCGATTCTTAGATAAGTATGAGGCCCTTATGCTCAAATATGTTGTCTAAACCTGTAGATTACATATTTGTGACATGTTTGACGAAATTCCTATCATGGCTAGTAGGGGTCCAATCAAGTCCTTGTCAATATTTTTGCAAATGTATCATTTTTTTGTTGTTATATTTCATTTATGAAATTTTCATTGAGTTCTGGGTAGTGACCTAGGCTATGGGCCTAAAAAAGTGGCTAAAATCGTGAGGACGTTGGCACGGGTCTACAGGAAAAAGTCACTTGATGCACGCATGCCAATACTGTGGGAGCATCTAGAGCCTCCCAGACGCACCCATGCCTATAATGTGGGAGCATGCAAGGGTTTAAATATCTAAAAGCTTAGTGGGACCCAGGGTTGGATACCTGAGTGGTTGAGTTGGCATGAGTTCAAGAGACTTTTCAAGAATATATACTTGTCAGAAAGGTACTACGACAATAAGGGCAAAGAATTCTATGAGCTAAAGATGGGATCAATGACAGATGATGAGTATACAACTAAAATCCTAGAGCTATTGAGGTATTTATTGTATCTTGAAGATGAGAATGCTAAAGTTCAACTATTTTTTAGTGGATTTCCATTAGCATTTAGAGATCGTTTTGAGTATGATGAGTCTCGGTCACTTCAGCAAGTTATTGGGAAGTTGAAACATTGTTATTAATATTCAAAGCGTAAGAATGAATCTCAGAAAGGACAGAAAGGGAAGGACAAATGTAAAGGTAAATGGAAACCGAAAAGAACAAGGCTTCATAATGCAGAAGAGAAAGAAAATTTGGCACCGCAAAAGAAGTTCAATGTAGCTAGATAGGGACATGAATCACAGTAGCAACATAGCGGTGATGGTAATGGTCAGTTGGAGTGTTGGACATGCACTAAGGAACACCTTAAGAGATATTGCCCACATAATTAGGGTGGTAGGCCTTAGACATATAGTGCACAAGAGGCACAGATTATTGGGGATGTTGGGCAGAGCATTTCTCGTATTTATGTAGTTTGGGACAACAGACAGGAAGATCATCAAGCATCTATCAATGAGATAGATAGTAAGATTTGTGATAAAACTATTTATATTTTGATTGAACTTGGATCTAATTATAGTTGTGTTAGTCCTGACTTGGTGGATAAGTGTGGTTTGAATACATAAATAAATGTAAAATTTTAGTTAGTGCAATTGGCTACATATACAAAGAAAAGAGTTCATCATTGTGTAAGGGTTTGTGCATTTGAGTTAAATGGTATTCATACAATAGCACACTTGAACATATTTCCATTGGGATCATGTTAGACAGACAAATCCCTCTTGCGGACAAGAGAGATGTCCCTAGTATCCTAAGGATATCTAGAAACAAATAGACAAATGTAGACCATTTTCTCTAGACCATTATTCCTATGAATTATTAATTAACGATGGAGAGATGCTCCTACCTGAAGTCCAACGCTTATTTGATCTTCAATAGTCGCTCCAGAATATATCGTTCCAGCATGTAAGATCTGTAATCAAAGACAAGCGAAGAGGATCAAAAGCATCTGCAAGATATGATAATTCAAAAGCAATAATCTATCTTAGTGATCAAGGAATCCAAGAATTAAATTATCCAAAAGATAGATGAACAACTTAATGAGAAAATAGAATCCATTTGTATTAACTTTGAATAAAAAGAAGAAACCTTACAACCTTGACGCCTTGATGTTTGTACAGGTTCTTCCGGCGTCTCGAACAGTCATTTTCCTCAGTTTGACAAGACTCCAACTCTCTAAATTAGCATGAAGCTATAGAAATTAGTATGTAATATTTCTCATGCCAATGATGCCAAATGTGGAGAGTATAATTTCTTCAGCAATTCACCTCAAAACTACCAAGTTCTAAGTACCCTTGAGTCTAAAACATGGTCTCAATTTATAGCATAAGGGAGGTAGTTTCAGTTCCAATAAAGAAGGGATAAAGCCCTCTCATAATTGGATTTTAGCTCCAAAAACCAAGGGATAGCTCCATTAATGAAGGGACAGAGGTTCATGAATGGAAGGGGTGAAGCTTGACCATATAGTGCTTCTAGAAGCCTCTAGCTGGGAGAATATTCGACAAGCTGGGCTTCTAGAACTTACTTTTCTTTTATTTTACCTTTTACGGGGGTGCGCAGTTTTAATGAGAAGAAAGTGTAGGATGTACCGCAGGTTTTAGAGAAATAAACTGCGGTACCGCAGGAAATGACTAGGAAAAGTGCGGAGGTAGGATTTTTAGGGTTTTAATGAACTTTTTCCCAATTCCAAGAATTGATTTAGGAACTTCATGATTTTGGACCTCTAATGGAGCAATAAATAGGTAATTATGAACCCATATAGACAGCTAAATGTCATGGTGAAAAATTTCAGTGTAACAGACTGCCCCTAAAGTGCGAACTCTGAAGAGTTATGAAGAATTCAGAAGAGTGAAGTGATTTATCATTCCGAGGATTGGGTTATAGGCACACCGGTTGAAATCCTAGAAAAAACATTCAATTCAAGCATATATATATATCATCGCTGAGGTAGGCATTCCCATACTCAGATCAAAAATAACTACATGTTCTGATACAGAAATGATTTTAGAATTACATGAAGCAGTAGACACAACATGGATGCAACCATTTTTCATGAGTGGTCTACTGTATAATGAATAATAAAACTCCTTGTAGCCTGGATGGTGGAAACTAGATCCAGGGTCTTGATTTCCGCTTCTCGAACTAGTACGATTCTATCCATGTGATTGATTGTGTCGAAGTCCAACATGGTAGAAACCACTTTATTACTAGTCAATGATGTGAACTGTTAATAAGTGTGAGAGAAACCACAAATAATGATAATGGCTCTCAAAGTGCTCAATACAATCTATGAAATGTGAATTTGTGATCTGAAGTCGAACATTTCAAAAAATATTTCGATCGAAGGTCAGTGATGCAACCTGTCATCGAAGGCAATAAACCTGCCATTAGGGCATGGAGATCCCAAGGTACTGATAGGATTCTAGATCAAATTTCTAGATGATGAGATGTCATCGATAGAAAGTGACCCGTCGTAGGAAAGACCACGACACGAAACCATTAGATGATTTTTTGAAGAATTTTTTTGCAAGGATTGACTCAGGGATGGTCAACACAAATGGAGGAAATTTTTTGCAATGAATGGCTTATTTGAACTGACCTCTTGAACACATAATGACACTGCAGATGGTTTGGTGACAATTGACCTAAAGCTAATACCCAGAAACTAGCTGAAGACTTTCAATGTGGTTTGATTAACTATTTTTGCCAAAATATTTTCCCAACCCAGGTATGAATATGGAAAAAGTGTCGTGTTCAAGAGTGGTATACAAATTTTTTGAAACAAAGTGTGACAAGTGGATTCATTTTCTCTCTTTTTCCCCACCATTTCTAGCAAGTACCTCTTTATTTTTGACAAGCTTGAGGAGGATAACATTTGCTTGTTGTGTAAGCTCATCCTTCGGATGAGTCCAACTTAGTATTAAAATCGAACCCTAAGAATGATTGGTTTGTTCTAGTTTTAATTGACAGGTCCTTTACTGTTACTTTTTAACGAGTCAAGTATAGGTGAAACTCGATGTTTTTCAGTTTTAGGGAGTCAGAATAAAAACTTAAGAAAAACTCTTTGGGTATACTTTTTCGTAAATTTGGTCTCTCAAGCCCGAAAAAGAATAAAATAACGTAGGAGAGAACTCTATTGACCATGATTAGTCAACGTATACCTTTTTCGTAAATAGTCCATTTCAGTCCGGAAAAGGGGGTAAACTTATACTGAAGGGATGACTATTCATTTCCTTTAACGAGTTCGAATAGTCAAGTACTCGGAAATATTTTGATGACTAGAGAGTCTGAAAAGGGTTTAAAAGAGTACTCCAGGGTTTCGCTTTTTTGTAATTTTCAAGAGCCCGAAAAAGTGACAAAAGTGTACTCATCATCAAAATAATCCCTTTTACCTGAAAACCCTATTTTCTACATATAAACTCGAAAAATTAAACATATATGTTTCCAATAAGTAAAAACTTTAGAAAAATAACTTTTTAAAGTGGAAAATAAATAAACTAGTATTTTATTTATTCAAAAAATCTTATAAAAAGTAATTCAACGAAGTCATTTTCACCTTTTGTATTCAGAGTTGAAAGTTGAGAGCTCTGGGAAAAAAACATTCCGGAGATGATAATAGGAGAACCGACCACTCAAATCGAAATCCTTCGAATCCAGGTAATCCACGACAATCTTCTCTTCATTTTCATCCATTTTCATTCTATTTTTTGGTTTTTAAATTCATTTTTTGGGGGGGGAAATAGTTCAAATTTTTTCTCACAGGGGTCCGCGGGTAACCCATTGGTTACCTGCGGACCCTAATAACTTTCCTAAAGGAAAATTATCAGGCTACCACGGTTTTTATGAAGGGTGTGTGCAGGGGTCCACACTGTCCCTATACAAAAACTGTGGGGGCGCCGTAAGAAAATGAAATTTGATACATTCTCTAAAAAATGGATAAATTTTTTCACTCTAATAGCTTCTAACCATTAAATGCTTCCATTTGCAGGTCATTGCATAATGTTGGAGTGGCGAGAATGTGAACATGAAGAGGTAGATGATGCGGAAATGAACAATCCAAACACAATGTGTGTTTTGAGAAATTGCGGATTATACAAATTTTGGGCCATTCAGGGCATGAGGGCACAGGTAGAGCTAATGACCTAGCTGGTGAATAAATGGGACGTTCAAGAACAATGTTTTATCATTGGAGATCACAAGCTAGAAATTGAGCTTGAAGACATCTACTTCCTCACCGGTTTATCAAAAAGAGGTGAACCTATCTCTTTTTTTGGAGCTAGGTAAGGTGGCCTGCCTATCGCTAGCCAAAAACAAGAATTATGTAATGAAGAAGCTGATCCCAAAGACAATTGGATAGACATAAAAACTATCATACATCTTGATCTGAAAGTCATTGCATTCACCGTTACCAGATTATGTGGGAGCATAGCTCCACATGTGGCTACCAAGTCACAAATGCAAACAACTGTCGAATGTTACAGAGGTACAATCTTCAATTGGTGTGAAGGGGTGTTGACCAAAATGAAGGGTCAACTGACCAGAGCGAAGAACTCAAAGTTGAAAATTTTTGGGTATGGTGCTATCTTAGTATCTTTTGCTTTGGAGAGGATTCCATCTCTTGCCCCTCAGCTGATCTATATTGACCATGGTGAACCTAGAGAGCCTCATATGGTACAATGGGTGGCAATGATGGCTCGCCATGGTGGCGACGGCTGCACGGTAGTCCGATTCACTCTAGCATACTTTCATTGGTTACAAAACCAAATCTTTGCTATTGAGGATTTACCGTATGTAGGCATAGACTTTCGAGGAGATCCCGAGATTTCCTTACCTCCAAGGACACAATGGGATGAACCAGGTAAATGAATTATTTTGATGTTTTTTAACTCTAATTTTTATTTTGTTTTTCATTCATCCAATACTGATAACAAAAAAATTAAAATGTAGATGTTGGTCCATGAAGACCAGCCAATCTCTGCCGCTTCGAGAGGAAGCCGAAACATCCTATTGCACCGCCACAGAACCAGGGAGCAGAGATTCTCACTGACTTAGAGCACAACCTGGAAAGGTTGACTAGAGACATCCCAGAGACAATAATGGATGATATTCCTATTCGTCTCCAGAGGCACGTCGCTGGTGTTCCTGGTCAGTTTCAGAGATACCTACGTAGAGTGACATGGGCAATAGTATACTATCATGATCATCACCACGGATAGTGGATGATCATCGCAGACTATTGTATTTTTGTTTTTTGTATCACTATCGTTCAGATCATAAGGTGTTTTAAACCTATGGTCCTAGACGATGTAATATTTTTTGAAACACAAACTCTATCTATGATATGACTACTTTCATTGGCTATCTTGTTCAACACATATCGAATGTTGTTTTAATTTACTGCATTAATGTTGCAAATGTATATTTATAACATTATAAGCTAATGCATCAGCCAATGTATTTAAAATTCTTGGAATGTGTTGATATTTGATGTAATCAAACTGCCTTTCCAAGAGACGAACCTTCAAAAATAATCTCAGTAACATTGGATTTTTAATTGCGTATACTCTGTTTAAATGCAATACAATGAGTTATGAATCTAACCTAACGATCAAATTCTGAATGCCAAATGAAATGGCATTATAAAATAGCTCAATCACTGTGCTATATTCTGCAACATTATTTGTTGTTTGGCTAAGGCTTACCCCATCCATAGAAACTAACTCATCAGTGGGTGAATAGATAACCCAGGCTGCGGAAGATATATTCTGTGTACTACGAAATGCACCATCAGAAAAACCAATGTATGCTTGAAGGGGCGTCGACATCTGCAATATCAAGAGTAATCAAGATAAGCATGAATAGTAGTCAACGCAAGCTTAAACTAGACAGACTCATCTAATTTAAAGAAGCTAACTTAGAAAAATTAACTAATGTACAAGTAAGATCTTCACACAAAAAATCAAGCATAATATCTCTTCAGATAAAGTCCATTTCTAGGTTTATCTAAAGAGACCCTGTCATAATCAATCAATTCGTAAGCCCCTTTTGCAAGCACTCGCTTGACAATATAAGGACAATGCCACATGGGTTTGAATTTCCCATCTCCTATTTTATCGTTAGCTTGGTCATATACCAATACTAGGTCACCTTATGAAAAAATACGAGGTGTAACACTTTGGTCGTACTGAGCTTTAACGCATTTTTTATGAGCTTCAACTGCTAATGCAATGGTGTGTCGAGTCTCATCTAATTGTGCTAAGTACAAAAAGAATTTTTCCTCTTCAGAGGTAGTTGGTAGTAACTCTATGGCTAATTGGAGTGACAGTATTTCGCATTCAATTAGTAACATAACTTCTAAACCATAGAGCAGTTGAAAAGGAGTGAACCCTATTGCAGTTTTTGCTGAGGTTCGGTATGCCCAAAGTGCTGAGAAAGGCATAGTATGCCAATTCGATTTATGAATTCTGATTATCCTTTTAATCATGGTGGTTAAAACCTTATTAATGACTTCAACCTGACCATTAGCCTGCTAGTAATATGGAGTAGAGTTTTCATGGCGTAGGCCGAGTCAGTCGGAAAGTTCGGTCATCATGATGTTTCGAAATGACTCCAATGGTAAGTAATGATAGCTTGGGGTACACCAAATCGAGAAATCACGTGATTGAATAAAAATGTAGCTGCAGTTTTGCCATCTGCCACAAATGTAGGCATTACCTCGACCCATTTGGTAAAATAATCTACTGCGAGAATAATATACCCATGCCGCATAGTCGAGTGAGGGTTACATGTAATGAAATCAATGCCCCACTTTTCAAAAAGGACCGACAACAATTATGGGGTGAAGAGGAGCTGGTGGTGCATGCATCTTTCGATCAAATATCTGATAGTTATGGCATTTTCGGACTGTGAGAATGCAATATTTGAATAATGACATCAAAAAATAACCAGTGCGCAATATCTTTTGGGCTGTGGCATACCCAGACATATGACCGCCACACGCTCTAGAATGGCAGTCATTCAAAACTCGTTCAACCTCTTCATGAGTTAAACATCGTCGAAATACAGAATCCGCACCACGATGATAAAGCGTGTCTCCAACAATATTGTATTGCTGAGATTGGTAACGGATCTTTCGTCGATGTGAACGTGAAAGTTTAGGCCTAAAAGTTTGGGTTTGGAGATAAATGATGATATCTTCATAACATGGATCTAACGTATTGATAAGAAACACATATTCATCAGCGATCAGATGCTCTACCACAGTTTCTATCTCAGTATTTGGGAAGTCACACATAACTTCAGCGGACACTAGTGATTTCTTTGACTTGGATTTTTCAAATTCTAAATCAAACTCCTGAAGGAAAACAATCCATTTAGAGTATTTTCCCTCGAGTAATTGTTTAGTTAGAATATACATCATTGGGTTGCAATTAGGGATCACAGTTGTTTTCTGTAACAAAATGTAATGACAAAATCGTTGGACAACTTGAATTGTTGCCAAGGCCAATTTTTCCACATGTGAATATTTAATCTCTGTTGGATGGAGATTCAGACTGAGATAGTAAATCACGTGCTCGTTGTGGAATTCATCCTCCTGAACTAATACCATTCCAATGGTGGAATCAAAGGATGCTAAGTATAAAAATTAATCCTGGCTGTAATTTGGTGGATGCAATAACAGTGCATGGGTCAACACGTGTTTTAAAGCATCAAAAGATCGATCAACGATCTCATCCCAAATAAAAGGAACATTCTATTTCAACAGCCTGGTAAAACCTTTAGTTAACTCAGCATAGTTTTGGATAAATCTACGTAGAAAGTTTGCTTTCCCTTGCAAAATTTGGAGTTGGTGAAGTGTGGAAGGAGGAGGTAAATTGATAATTGCCTCAACCTTCAAAGGGTTGACACAAATTCCTTCTTTTGAAAGAAAAAATGCCAATAATCTACCAAATTGCACACAAAAAACACATTTGTGGGGATTCAAGCGAATCTTATAATGCCTACATCTCATAAAAATTTCTCATAAATGAGTAAGATGATCTTTCCTATATAATGAATGAGCAGGTAAATCATCGAGATAAGGTTGCACAATGTGTTTAATGTCATGAAAAGCGTAATACATTTCCCTTTGAAAAGTTGCACCACCATTCTTCAATCCGCAAGGTAGCTTACAGTAAGAAAATGTTCCCCAAGGACAAATGAATGTTTTTTTTGGTTTAGCAGGGAGTATGTTGATTTGATTGTATCCGGAAAATCCATCCATAAATGAATACATTTCATTTCCAGCACAATCGCCAATAATTTGGTCGATATAAGGAGTTGGATAATTGTCCTTAGGACAAGCTTTGTTAATATCCATATAGTCGACACATACTCGTATGTTTCCTTATTTTTTAGTAACAGGAATGATATTAGATACCCAATCCGTTAACAAATAGGATAAATAAAACCCGCTCTCAGTAATTTCTGAACTTCGGCTTTGATAGCAGCAGCTTTTCGTGGAGACGTAATTTTTGTCTAAAAGGTTTAGCGGCTGGGTAAGTTTTGATTTCATGAACGACAATTTTGGGATCAATTCCTAGAATTTCTTCATAAGACCAGGCAAATATGTCATGGAATTCTTGAAATAGGGCTTTATATGTAGCAATTTCATCTAACGTGCAAGAAGCACCTATATGAATGTTTTCAATAATTCTTGGTTTTACCGATATGTCAATGGGAAGAACAAATATTTCCCAAATTAACTTCAGAATCCGAATTTGTGATCGATATTGAACTTTGGGGTTCCTTGACATAGTCAATTGTAAAAATAGATGAAAAATTATTTTCAAATCTATCAAGCTCAGGTAAAAATGATGACCCGTGATGAAGATCATCCCATGGTAAATCATCTATGGACAAGAATTCATGAATGCTCTCATCAGTATAAAACACTTCTTTAAAAGGATCGGGAATTGATGTTATAACGTAGTTTGATGGTGAAAAAAATTATTCATCGATCACATTCATTTGATCTGAATCAGTTGATGGTGGATTGGAAAATGATTGTACTGCTTGATATGCTATCTGAAAAGGACTCAAAGGCATCGCGCCATTGAATGAATCCAATTCTGACTCTAAAGGCACTACCCAAAGATCATCAAATTGAATAGTAATTGATGTAATCGTACTGATATTAGCAATATTACGTGGTACGTTAGGTGGAGGCATAGAAAAATTTCCCATCAAATCGGAATCTTTTATTAAACCTACTCCTACATCCTCATAAGGGATAGTCAATTTTCTAACGTGCTGAATACTATCCGTAGAAGTTAGGTCAGACGAATAATATGAAAGCTGATTGATTTTCACAATCTTTTCTTGATGAGGAAACATGATTAATCGAAATATAGATGAAACAACAACAGTCATAGCATAATACCAACTCTGACCCATAATAAGATTGTAATCTAGAGGGGCATCAACTACTTCCACATCTAAATTAACGGTTTTACCTTCGACCTCTATAGGTAGATCCTGCAAAATTCTGAATGGATGGAATCCTCTTCCATAAAAAGCTTTGAGGATTGTCGAGGATTGGTTAAGTGTCAGAGAACCAAGTTATTTCCAATTTTTTAACAACATTATACACGTAGACGCTCCTTCATCAATAACAGTACAAAAGCCACGTCTGTTTTTGACTAGTACTAGAATCTGAAAAGCCATTTGATGAGGGAGCCGCAGTGTAAAATTTTCTAAATAGAAGACTATAAGGTTTGAATCTTGAAGATCTATAGCTCCAATTGCTGATAAAAGTAATTTCCTTTGTGCTGGGTTTGATTGCAACACTTATAAGGCCGACATTGCTGAAGGAGATATTGCTAAATCTTCAACAATGTTGTAATTTTGAGCAGCTCTCGCATGTGGGTTGAAAGCTGATTTATGAAGTACACCTTTAGCAGGCAGTTTGATTACTAAATCAGGATTAGGTTTCTCGATATGGAGTGGATTAGAAACCGAAGGAGATGTAGCTGGTGCAGAATTAGAATTTTCTACTTCTTTACCAGTAACAGGATTTTTACTACCATAATCTTGCGATCGAGTCACAACCATTACTTGAGACATCATCAAAATGTCTACTGATATATTAGAAGAAGATCCAATCATTTTGCTATCTTGAACATGAAAAGTATCCTTCAAGATAGCGGGGGTGGGTGAAACTTTGATGAACTTAGATACCTCAGCCCTATGTTACATTCCTTAGTGAAATGATCCTCGTGACAGATAAGACAAGGATAACGAGGTTTCCATTTATCATCAGTTAGTTCATTTTTATCAGTTTTTTGCTTGGGAGATGAAATATGTTTACTTTTGTTCTTCCCTTTCTTCTTGTTTCTGGATTTTGACTTCATAGTAAATGAATCTACGATGTGAATATCGACAAAAGTTTCCAGGGGAGAATCTCCTTTTGGTGAATCAGGTAAAGTTATTATGGTAGAAGTAACCTTTGGAGATTTCTTTGTAATCTTAGTTGTACTAACTGAATCGATTACACCATCAGCGGAATGAGACCCTGAAGGAGTTGTTGTTATCTGACCAGGATGCGGTAAATCGAGAATTTTCTCGTACAAAGTACCTGACTGGGTATATACCAAGTCAAGATACTGAGCTTGAGCGATGGATTGTTCTTCCGTAACAACTCCTCCTTTAGCTACATCTTCAGTGATTTTTGGTAGCAATGATTTGATAAACCATTCTGTCAATATCTGATCTGGGATAAAAAATTTCACCAAACGTCTTCTACATCTCCATTCATATATATGATCTGATATGTATGTAGACGTAGATTGTTTTAGTGAAGTTAATAATTCTGTGTTGTTGTCATATCTGACTGGAAACTGAAAATGAGTTAAGAAAGCAGTTGCTAGAGCGTTGAAATTGTTAAATGAGCCTCATGGTAGTTCAATGTACCATTTGGTAGCTAATCCTATTAACGTTCTCTTGAAAAGTCTAAGTCAAATAGAATCGTCGATTAATGAGTTGGATGCACACCAAAGGTGGTAAGTCATGACATGGTTAGAAGGATCCTCTCCTGATTTTCCTTCAAACTTCGGGATATCATTAGGCAACTTATTTGGCATTGGCGGCCAATACGGATGATAGTAAATGGGATCATTCATAAGGCCTGACAAATCAGGTAAGTCCAAAATTGCTATGAATGACAACCAACAGTTAGGGTCTTGTTGATAACCTTGTGAAACTAAACCAGTTCCAGGAGGAGGATATCCAGGATACCCTGGAATAGCCAGTGCATTTGGAATCAAAATGCCCCCTGGATAACCAGGAATAACCAGACCATACTGGGGTTGAACAGGTGTTTGATATGTATACCCAGGATACAGTTGTTTCAGGTATACTGGATTTTGTGGAATAGGTCCATATGGATTTTTCCCTTGATACAGTTGATAGGTAAACTGAGGCTGGCTTGTTATAATTGTACTTGTGCCAGGTTGTCCTATAGGCATTTGAACAGTAGTCTGAACTATAGGTCCAGGCTGTGGAGCAGAAACTTGAGGAATCTGAACCAATATTTGAGGGGCAGTAGAAAAAGGAGCTGTATACACTCCAGGAATAGGCGTGGTAGCTTGAACAAAGGTTGGAGCAGCAATTTTTGGTGGAGTTCTAGGTGTACTCGGACCGGGTTTCTGAACAGGACCAGATGTAGGTATTTGAATTGTAGGCTAGACTGGTAGTTTTCCAGCTTGATAATAAGGTACTTGCACATTTGGCTATAAATTTTGTTGGACTTGTGATGGATCCCACATCATATTTATTCTGGGATATGAGGGTCCCATAGAAGGTTGTGCATAAGAAGGACCATAACTAGGTTGAACATATGACTGATAATTATTTGGATAATTTCCACCTCCTTGTAACATTTGCTATTCTGGGTAGAAATGTTGTCCTAAAGGAGGTTTCCAACCTTGAGCAGGGTACTGCCCTTGAGGTGGATATTGAACTTAAGGCATGTACTGACCTTGAGGCATATACTATCCCTGGGGTTGATATTGACCTTGAGGTAAGTACTGTCCTTGGGGTTGACCCCCAGGCTATATTTGACTATTTTGAGGTTGCCCCCTAGGTGGTAAATTACTACTAGGTCTAGGGTTTGGAATATTTCCAGACATCATATAGACTTGCTCATTGTTCAAAGTTACAGTATTTGATTCATTCGGGCTAGATGATGATATTTGTTTGTTGGGAAAAGGAGATGCCCTTGAGAAGGTACCAGAGAGCGACTGATAGCCTGCAGGAACAGATGGACCACCATATAAAAATGTTTCTGAGGATTCATAAAACATAGATGACTCACTATACATGTTTAATGGAGGTCTATAACCTATTGGCGTAGGGTAATAAGGAATTCGGGGTGGCGAATAATTCAGACCAACGTTTTGTAGAAAATCTATCAGTGAAGAATACCAAGCATCTTGCCTAAAAGGACTGTAAAAAATTGATTCACTTTCTCTAAGTTCTAAAGTTTCCTGAGTTGAAGGAAGGACAACTTCTTCCTTTGTGTCAGTAACTTCTTCAATACTAATGAGACCAGGAGGAAGATCTTCTGTGATCCGATCTCTCACTCTGGGTGAATCAGGACGACCAGGAGTTGGAGTGACGAAATATAAAGTAGGTTCAGACGTAGCAGACTCAGTTTCTGGCTCAGAAATTTCAGGTTCAGTAGATGATAATTCACTTGTTACAAAGGCAAGTTCAACTAGTTCGAAAATAGAAATTTTCTGAGTATCTTCTGTTGCTTGCAGTTGATCTACTTCGTAATAAAGATGGATAATTATGGATGTTTCTTCCTTTTCTGTTGATCCAACCCTTTTTCAGATTTAATTCTTTCTAATTGGCTTGGTGTATATTCAGGGGGTTTCCCCTGCATTCTACGTGATTGTCTCAGTAATTCAGCCACGATTAAAACTTTTAATCACACGCAATCAAAGAAAAATTCAATCAAAAATCCTAAAGTCTCTAAGGAAACAATAAAATGAATCACATGCCTATAAAAATCTAAGAGATCAATCCATGCACACACAGTAGTTTCCCACACTAAAAACACTAGTTGGTGATGAAATCCAACATCGTAGAATTTTAATGCAAAAATGGCGGTTAGAACAGTTACCCCGACAACCTGCTTAATAAAACATACTGGTGCAAGTTTCTCCACTTAAACAATCTCGAGTGAAGATAACCCTCCAGAGAGTCCAAGTGAGTCTAGCCGACATCTGCTCCAGGTACAGTGGGACCTTCCCCCCACCGTCATCTTGGGAAAGAATCCTAAATTTTATGGCCATTAAGGTCACCAATGGGAACACATATACCTGGGGGAATAGTCTACGATCCGATATACACGCAAGGGAAGAGTAACAAGCTCAATCCCCTTGAAGGCTCGTTGACATAATCCAAGGTTTACTGACAAGTGACCCTAGGCTCCTCGACAAGGGTATATCTGAGGTTTACCATTTTTAATACGTGCACATCTTCTATTTTTCCCAATGAGATAGGTATGATTACCTCACTGGTTCGAATATGATCTCGTGCTTGACTCCTTTAGGAGGAGCTTCCCAGAGCATACATGCTACAATTGGATTTTCCTACCGCAAGATCGACTACAGGTTTGTTTTTATTTCCTTGGAAAGTTATCTAAAACCTATTCCAAGACACTAGCTTAAGCTATGTTGGTGGAAAAGAACCCTAGAAAATATAAAATTTCTAGATTGTTTTTAATTAAGCGTTACTTTTAATTGGTAGTTTCTTAGGACAAGATGTACAGAAATGAAACTTTGATGATGTTTAATGACCCGACTCAAAATACGCCACAATGTATCTATATGAGAAACAACTCATTTCTTTTCAATGAAATCCAGCTAGAGGAAAGAGTTGAGAGATTTAAATATTTTTCAAAACATCAATTCTTCTTTCCTACATAAGAAATTTTGAAAATAAGACGATTCAGAGAACTCAATTTCATAGAAAAAAGATATGTTTCTCAAAATGAAATTCCCTATTCAGATCAGAAATAAGAATCAAACTTCTTCCAACAGAAAGCTAAAAGTGTTAAAATTATAAAATTCAAAACTAAAAGAATACTCTAATCTTGAACTCTATCTAAAAGTTGGAGGATGTTTAAGCTCAGTTTTTAATCTAACCAAAAACTTTCTACTTATTTTAGCAATAAACTAAAGCATCCAATAGCAGTTTTAAAATGAAATTCAGACCTTATCAATCCAAAAGGTTTTCTAAGTTTTCAAATGAAAAAAAAACAAATTTTCATAAGAGTAATATTTGCATCAAGTTCAATGGCTCAATAGAAAAACAATGAAATACCAAGTAGCTGAGGTATACAAAAGTTTCTGATTTAGAGCAACGGGAGGACAAGGCAAACATTTACTCATAAAATCAAACTAGCTGAAAATATCACTTCAAACACAGAATTGCTGAAATAATTTTTTCACAAAGGTCTTTGACAGTCAAGACAAATTGGGATAAAAATAAAGAATCAAGTAATTGGATTCCAGAAAACAGAATTTCTACTTTTTCTAAAATTTTCCAGAAGTCCGCAGTTTCTAATGGAACAAGGTGCGGTACCACACTATATTTCACTAAAAGCTGCGGAGTCTACCACTCTTTTTTTTTTTTTAAGTACGAAAGGCAGGAAAAGTAGAGAAAAAATAAAAATACAAATTTACAGTCAGGGATCCTATTGGGTCTTCTACCCAACCCAGTTTTGAGCTAATCAAAGTCAAATAAATCTCAAAGAAATTTTTCAAAAATAAGACTGAAAATGAAACAGAAAGCGAAGTTCAGATTATCCCCAGTGGAATCGCCATTTTGTTAGGCGGACAAATCTCTCTTGCGGACAAGAGCAATCTCCCTAGTATCCTAAGGATATCTAGAAACAAAAAAACAAATGTAGACCATTTTTTCTATACCATTATGCTTATGAATTATTAATTAACGATGGAGAGATGCTCCTACCTGAAGTCCAACGCTTATTCGATCTTCAATCCAGTCGCTCCAGAATATATCGATACAGCATGTAAGATCTGTAATCAAAGACAAGTGAAGAGGATCAAAAGCATCTACAAGATATGATAATTAAAAAGCAATAATCTATCTTAGTGATCAAGGAATCCAAGAATTAAATTATCCAAAAGATAGATGAACAATTTAATGAGAAAATAGAATCCATTTTTATTAACTTTGAATAAAAAGAAGAAACCTTACAACCTTGACGCCTTGATGTTTGTACAGGTTCTTCCGGGGTCCCGAACAACTGTTTTCCTCAGTTTGACAAGACTCCAACTCTCTGAATTAGCGTGAAGCTATGGAAATGAGTATTTAATCTTTCTCATGCCAATGATGCCAAATGTGGAGAGTATAATTTCTTCAGTTATTCACCTCAAAACTACCAATTTCTAAGTACCCTTGAGTCTGAAACATAGTCTCAATTTATAGTAGAAGGAAGGTAGTTTTAGTTCCAATAAGGAAGGGATAAAGCCCTCTCATAATGGGATTTTAGCTCCAAAAACCAAGGGATAGCTCCATTAATGAAGGGATAGAGGTTCATGAATGGAAGGGGTGAAGCTCAACCAGATATCGCTTCTAGAAGCCTCCAGCTGGGAGAATATTCGACCAGCTGGGCTTCTAGAACTTACTTTTATTTTATTTTACCTTTTACGAGGGTGAGTAGTTTTAATGAGCAGAAAGTGAAGGATGTACCACAGGTTTTAGAGCAATAAACTGCAGTACCGCATGCAATGACTAGGAAATGTGGGGAGTTAGGCTTTTTAGGGCTTTAATGAAATTTTTCCCAATTCCAAGACTTGATTTAGGAACTTTATGATTTTGGACCTCTAAGGGAGCAATAAATAGGTAATGATGAACCCATATAGACAGTTAAATTTCATGGTGACAAATTTCAGTATAACAGATCATATAGTATTTTATTGGGTATGTACTGGATATACCTTCACAGGACCAAGGTGGATTGTTATGACAAATCCATTGAGTGCTTGGATGACAATGGGGAACCAAGGGTCTTACAGGGAAAGAAGAAGGCCACATCAGCTAGGATGGTGACATCTATGCAGGCCAAGTGTAGTCTTAAGAAAGGGTGTGTGTTATTTGTAGTACATATTCTAGTGAAAAAGGTAAGGAAGTTGAGGATGATTTTTTATTTGAGCAGGTACCAGTTCTACAATAGTTTTAGGATGTGTTTCCCACAGACATTTCAGAGTTTCTACCTCATAAGGAAGTAGGATTTTATATTGAGTTTGTATCGGGGGAAGCTCCAACATCAAAAACACCTTACATGATGAGCATACCTGAGTTGGTAGAGTTAAATTTGTAGATGAAAGAGATACTTGAAAAAGGATACATTAGGCCAAGTGTATCACCATGATGTGAACGGATATTGTTCTTAAAGAAGAAGGATGGTACTCTCAGACTATGCATTGATTACAAGAAATTGAACAAAGTGACCATCAAGAATAGGTATCCATTACCGAGGATTGATGACTTGTTTGATAAACTAAAGGGAGCAGTTGTGTTCTCAAAGATTGATCTGAGATTCAGATATCATCAAATACACATCAAAGAAGAGGACATCTATAAGACAGGTCTCCAGAATAGGTATGGGAATTATGAGTTTGTTGTAGTTCCATTCGATTTAACTAATTTTCCAGCTACCTTTATGTGTTTTCTGAACAATGTGTTGCGTCCTTATTTGGACAAGTTTTTCATTGTGTTCATTGATGATATACTGGTATATTCTAAAAATGAAGAAGAGCATGGAAAACACTTAGCATCAATATTCAGATTGTTGAAAGAGCACCAGTTGTATGCTAAGGTCAGAAAATGTAGTTTCTTTCAAACAGAGGTACATTACTTGGGACATGCTATTCCAAGGAAGACATAGCAGTAGGTTCAAAAAAATGTAAGAGATATCATGGAGTTGGCAGCTCCTAGAAATGTAGATGAGGTGAAATCATTTATGGGGTTGGCAGGTTATTACAGGAGGTTCATCAGGAAATTATCACATATTTCTTATCCTATTAAATCATTTCATAGGAAAGGTAAGAAGTTTAAATAGACAGAGGAGTGTGAGGCCAATTTTGAGCAGCCTAAGCAATTTTTGACACATGCTCCAGTGTTAAATATTGCAGATTCAGACAAAGAGTTTGTAGTATGTATAGGTGCTTGCAAGAGAAGAATTGGTGGAGTCCTTATGCAGGATGGACAGGTGGTATGCTATGAGTCATGAAAACTAAATGAAAACGAGCATAACTATCTGTTGCATGATCTTGAGCTAACAACGATCATACATGCATTGATGATGTGGAGGCACTATCTTCTTGGCAGGAGGTTTGTACTGATGAGTGATCACAGTGGGTTGAGATATTTGTTTGACCAGTCGAATCTGAACATTGGACAAGCTAGATGGTTGGCCACAATCAGTGAGTTTTAATTCGAGATCAGGTATAGGTACATCAATGGAAAGGAGAATAGGGTTAAAAATGCTCTTAGCAGGTGAATACAGGTAAATCATATAGCAGTTATGAGCTCCTATGGGAAATATTTACAGGATAAGATCTTGCAGGCAGGCTAGCAGGATGACAGGTATAAGGAGATTGTGCAAAGGTTGTAGCAGAGTACAAGTAGAGGTACATGTATAGGTACATGTAGTGGTATAGGTGCAGGTGTACATGATGTGGATTACTGTCTCACAACAAATGGATTGGTTAGGTTTAGAGATAGAATATATGTTTGAGACAGTAGCAAGCTCAAGAAGGTGACCTTGAAGAAGTTTCATGTGAAACCATATTCAGGTCACCCAGGCTATCAAAATACATTGAATTTAGTGAAGAGGTTCTATTATTGGCAGAATGTAAAGAGATACGTAGCAGAATTTATGGCTAGGTGCTTGTATTTTCAATTGGTTAAGGCATAGTGTAGGCATCCGAGTGGACTACTACAAATGATTGTGATTCCTAAGTGGAAATGGGAGGTCATTTCCATGGATTTCATCACAGGTTTTCCAAATATAGCTAGACAACATGATTCCATAATGGTTGTTGTGGAGAGGTTGAAAAACGTTGTGCACTTCATTCCAGTGAAGAATGCATATTCACCTAATGATGTGGCACATGTGTTCATCAGAGTTGTGGTTAGATTGCATGGTGTTCCAAAGAAGATTTTGCCGGACAGGGATGCAAATTTCACTTCCAATTTTTGGAAGGATTTGTTTTTAGGTTTGGGCACCGAGTTGGCCTTCAACACAACTTATCATTCGTAGAAAAATGGACAAAAAAATAGGGCCAACAAGACCTTGGAGGACATGTTCAGGATTTATGTAATGCATAAACAGAGGAAGTGGGAAGAGTATCTTCCATCAGTAGAGTTATCTTACAACAATGGGTACCAAGAATCATTAAGGATGAGTCTGTTTGAGTCATTGTATGGGCGGAGTTGAAACACTCCCATTAGTTGGAGTGATTTGGTGGACATGGTATTGATTGGAAAAGACATGTTGGCATAAATAGAATAGGAAATGCAGGTAATCAAGAAGAATCCGAAAACATCATAGGATAGATAGAAGAGCTTGCAAATTAGAACATGTTGTTTAAGGAGTTTCAGGTTAGGGAACATGTGTACCTGCACATCAAGCCTAGGAAGAGATCCTTGCAAATTAGATCATGTGCCAAGCTCCTATTGACTTGCACTGCCTTCCATAATGAAATTCCATGATGTTTTCCATATATCATTTCTTAAGAAGTATGTTAAATATATTGATCATGTGATTGATTGGTCTGTATTGTAGGTGGAGCGAGATGGAAAATTCCAGTCAGAGCCTCATTGTATATTGAAGGGAAAGTTTCTCATGCTATGGAACTGAGCAATTGAGCATGTTAAAGTGTAATGGAAGCACTTTGGGACCGATGAAGCTACATTGGAGATGACAGATCAGATACAAGCTATGTATCCTTCATTGTTTTCCGGTTGAGGCGAAGCAATTTTGGTATGATGTTTGGTATATGTTTTGGTGTGGTGTTTTGATATATGTACATATGTTTATGGATGTAAATGCCACCATGATCTATTTTATAAAGCTCCAATAAGGAGTATGTGTGTCATTTCATTATAGTTGTCATGTTGTTATGTTGTCATGATGGTTTTTTTTTCTTTCTAGTAGGGTGATCATTTTAAATACTGAATCGATCTGTGTTATAAAGCTCCATGTGATCTAGGTGGATATTGGTGTCCACCCACATATTATACTTGGGGCCCCACCATTGTCTCTTTTAGTTTTTGAGTTTCTTTAATTATAGCACAATTTACTATTTTTAGTAGTTTTTTGGGTCCTGAACTTCCAGAGCCGTTTTGAGGCCCTAAACTACGTTTTTTGGGAAAATCGGGAGAAAAATCTAGTGATGTTTCTCATTCAAAAGTTGTATTGCTTGGATATATATTTCTAACGAGGTATTGAGCACGTCAAACGAAGATCGTATGCCAAAGTTACATCCCATGAAAGTTGATGTACCAATTTACCCAAACAGGGCCCATAATTTTGGCGCTTCATCTCCTAAGGTTAGGTTTTTTGATGTTTAGGGTTTTCCATTGTTTCTCAATAATAAATAGGCCCTTGAGCCTCATTGTAACAGATTTCAGAGGCCTACAACCACCACGTCTCTTCTCAGAGATAAGCTACCAACGCCTTAGCTAGTTTATTTCCCTTCTGTCTATAAACAAATTTCAGTTCTTTGATATTAATGAAATGAAGTGTTATTTCCATTGCATCTTTGTATTTAGGGTTATGTGTGTATTCTGTTGTGTTCCTGCATAAATCCGAATCAATGGAGTTAGAGCGATCTTCTCTTTCTCGATCCTTCTTTTCATGTCCCCAATGAGGTCGGGGTATAAGGAGTTAGGGCTCAATCTGGTTGAACCCTTGCAAGATCAGCCTCGCAAACCCTGATGACCGCCCATGGGGGACGAAAATAAATATGAGGGAGTAGGAGATACTATCAAAATATTTTTCAAGGAGGCCCTAAAAAAAAAAATGAATGTGATAATGGATAACTTTGCCCAGATCCTTCAACGACTACCCACCGATGACGCATATGCATCCAACATCCACTCTGGAGGCACAACTCCCTTTAAGGTACAAGTAAACTTTGAAATTCCCATATTTGAGGGCCAAATATATGCAAATGTTGTAGATAGATGGTTGAATCTATTAGAAGGATATTTCTCGGTTCATGATGTTTCTGACCGAGAGAAGATTATTTTTTCACTCGTCAAAGCTACCCCCCATGTCAAGGACTGGTGGGAAACCTACTGTGAGAAAAAGGATGAGACAGAACCCTCTCTATTCTCGGCCATACCCACTTGGAATTATTTCTGAGATGTCATCAAGGAACAATATTATCCTATGGGGAGCTATGAGGATAAGTACATACAATGGACTACGCTACGGAAACAAAGGGATCAAGATGTGCATGAGCTGATGAATCTGTTCCATACCCCACACACAAAGTTGGGTATCAAATATTTGAGAAAAATTTGGTGCTAAAGTACCGAAGTTGTCTGCAGATATACATTTAGGAGGAAATGGAGTTCCTCGACATCTCCTCACTTGGTACAACATACTAGTATGCTACCAAGATTGAGCTTAAATTCAAACAGAAGAAGCAAGACTTTAGATCTGTGAATCAAAAGCAAGGGAAAGGTGCCCCAAAACTGCAGAAAAAAAGATAAAGCCAAGGCATGGTGGCCTAAGACAACCTACCAAATACACAAGCAAAGAACAACATCGAGAAGCCAAAGAGGGACACAAGAAAGTGGTGTGAGTTCCATAAGAGCTCCACTCACAATACAAGTGAGTGTCGAGCCAAGCAGTCGCTAGTGGCTGAGATGAGGGCTTCTGAATCAGATGCATGCTCTGACTCTGAATCAGAACCTGATAGGGCGAATGAAAAAGGGAAGAATATGATTGATTCAGTGCCGAATGCCACTGTTGCCACTGCGAAGATCCAGAAGGAGGAACTAGAAGATCCAGAGGAGAAGGAGCATATCTTCCACTCCCAGATGTGGGTAAAGGGTTCCTCGCTACATTTCATTTTCGACAGTGGGAGCCAAAAGAACCTCATTTCAGAAGAGGTCGTGAAGCAGTTGGGTTTGTAGACCACAACACACCCATAGCCATACACCATCGAGTGGCTTCACCAAGGACAGGATCTCCACGTCATCGAGCAGTGCCGCCTTCCCTACAACATCAAGCCCTTCACGGAAGACGTATTATGTGACATTTCTCCTCTTGATGTTTGTGATGTATTATTAGGCCAACCATACTTATGGAAGTGAAATGTTGTGTATGAGTCCCGGCCACACGTTGTTATTGTTACTTTGAGCAATAAGTTTTACAGGATACCAAAGGTACCACCGTCTGTCGCTATCTCTTTGGTTACTGAAAAATAATGCAGTAAGCTCATTTCCAAAACCGAGAAATTTGTTTTCCTGATGATCCGCACCAAGGGCAAGAAGAATACTGTGACCATGAGCTCCAGACAGGGCTCCTCTGCACGACAACAAAAAAATGGACAAGGTCATGGAGGAGTACGGGGAAATATTCACCTCACCCATAGAGGTGCCTATGCACTGTAAGGTCACACACCCCATTGATCTGATCCCAGGTGTATTGCTACCCAATGGACCGATCTATCAATGCTCTATTATGGAGAACGATGAAATCAAGAGGCAGATTTAGGAGTTGCTGCAGAAAGGTCACATCTGGTCGATTTCATCACCCTGTGGGAACCTGATCATGTTGGTATAAAATAAGGATGGGACTTGGAGACTATGTATTGACTATCAGGTGCAGAAAAAGATCATTGTCCGGAATAAGTACCCGATCCCACAGATTGATGACCTTCTGGACCAACTCAAAGGGATGAAATATTTCAGCAAGATCGACTTGAAGTTTGGGTATCACCATGTACCCATCAAACCCTCCGTTGTGTGGAATACTTCCTTCAAAGCCAAGGAGGGACTTTTTGAATGGTTGGTTAGGCCTTTCGGGATGAATAATTCTCCCACAAACTTCATGAGGTTGATGGAAGAAATCTTACGGCCATTCACCAAATCATTTGTAGTAGTGTACTTGGATGACATTCTGATATTTAGCCAGACTTGGGAAGAGCACCTCCACCACATCCGACAGGTCCTCCAAACACTGCAGCAACACAAGTTGTGTGCCAATTTGGAGAAGTGCACTTTTGGCATGACCTAGGTTCAGTATCTGGGATACATTATTGATGAACGGGGGGTGCATGTGGATCCAACCAAGATCCAAGTCATTCAGGATTGGCCAACCCCAACCACTCTAACAGAGCTTTGCAAATTTCTGGGTCTTGCTAATTTCTACCGCAGGTTCATGTTGGGATTCTCTCATATCACTTGGCCCTTGAGTCAATTCACCAAGGGAGGAGAGAAAAAATATTTCGGTCGGAATCTCAACATAAGGCGTTCATAGAATTGAAACATTGCCTCTAATCTGCCCTAGTGCTCACATTACCAGACTTGCAACAACCATTTGAGATTGAGACAGATGCCTCTGACTATGCTATTGGGGCAGTGTAATATTCCCAAATGGGAAAAGCAGGAATATAGTGCAAAATTTTGGAACAATAGTGTAAAACATCATTTAAAATTAAGAGGCCAATATGGAGACCTTTCATATGTTATAACAGCAGAAAAATATACATAAATAATGGGCCATAAGATACACAACAATAAATATCAAGCCTCAAATGATCAAAATCCCTCAATAAGAGGTGTTGCTACTATATATAAAAGTTAGAAGACTCTTATAGCACTGTTTTAAAAGCTCTGCTACAGTAAATGGTTATGCATCAGATCTAGGGCTGATATGTGCCTCAAAAGATAGATCTATTACATATCTGAGCACTATACAACCTCCTTTGAAGAAACCCTTAAGGGTTTTTAGAAAAACACCATGTACAAGATGGGGATCTAGGCCCTAAGGCTGAAGATCCATTGTAAAATACAGATCTGGAAAGTGTGTCTAATCTAATATAATAAATACAATAGCCTCCTCTAATATATCCTCTAAATGAAATACAGATCCCTTTCACTAGAAAATCATCTCTCCAAATGGTGTGCCAAACCACCTTGCAACTCCTCCTACAGAAATAATGCAGATATGGAAGAAAACTGCAATGTAGGGATAAATAAACAGTTGGCCCGATGCCAAGATTTGAAAATATGCACAAGGGCCTTCCTTTCTATCCTCCCAATGGAAAGGAAGCCTCCTCCACTGAAAATGAGCAATGAAATGACCCAAATCTAGTCTCCACTCTTGAAACCTACAAAACAACCAAACCCTCAACAGGATCTACACTCTAAATGAAAGATGAAGCTTGGCCTTAAGCCTGATAGTGGAAAATGTAGTACAAGACTCCTCCAAGATCTTCTCAATTGAAGAGGTGATATTCCCAATTAGGAACACCTAGTTCTAAACAACACTCAATCTCAGCTAAAAAACAAGAGAAAGATATATGTCTAAATAGACCATATATTAAAAAATATCTACATGCATAATGAACAATGGCTGCCATCCTCTTCCTTAAATAATATATGAGCTTGAAAACCCTAAGCCCCATCCAATAATAGCACTATTTCCACACAAATCATCTCCATCCAAAACTACACTGTCGCTCATTGATGACTATTCCTCCATGACAACGTTGTTGATTTGGTCAAGGTCGACCCAATCAAGGTGTTCCAGCCCCTTTTCACACCAAATGGTGCTCAATTAAGCTGCCAAGATTTATCTCTTTCAAATTTGGCATTGATTTATTCATTATTAAGGAGAATTATGGACCTCCATTGTCCTTTTATTCATAAAACAAAGCAACAAAACAAAATTTAATATTCCAACTAGCTCATGGCTAATTAGGAATATTATAGTCCTCCCTTCCCAAATGATGCTTGTCCTCAAGAAACCAACAAGGTGAGTGCTGAAACTCTCCATCATTGGTGACACTAACATGCGATAAGCTTCCCTCATAAGCTAAGTTTCTACCAATCCATCCCTCCATGAATTACTCCTCCAAATTTCTTATGAGATGCAAATAATCCATCCCACAAGGAGACAATAGTTCAAATGAAACAAACATGGTTTTCCCAATGTACCCCCTGAAACATGTAGCATAGAGAACATGGAGAATCCATCTCCCATATGGCACATACATTCCTCCCATCCTCCCTCCAAACATTCCCATAAAAAGTATAAGTACATCATCAATGTATGGGATCAAAATTAAGTACGTACAAACAAAAAATTGTGTAAATGGAGGTGGGTCATAGTCCCACATGTGGAACCAGTGCAATAAATCTCCTGACTGAATCAGATAATGATGTGGTAAGTGGTTTCCCCACCACTTAATTTTTTCCCAAGTCATCTCACCATGGTTGAAAGTGTGAGATATATTTGGTGCTTTTGGAATGCACCCACAATGATACAAAATCTCCCTTTGTCCTCCAATGGAGTGGCCATGTTCAGAAATGTTTATGGCCCAAAGTTGGGAATGAAGTTTATATAGAATAATGCTCCTTCTTGGAGCTATGTCCTACATATACATGGTAAAATCATGCAAATGATCATCAAATGAAACATTAGGTACATAAGCATGTTCTTTACCAAAAAATTTCCTCATACAAATGGAGTGGTGCATAGATATATCTCCTCTCATTCCAAAAGAGGAAAGAGGTGGCTGAAATAACTCCTTCATAGAGTCATGTCTCTCTTCCAACTCCACATGGTTCATGCATATTTGAAAATACTGATACAATTCCTCTTCAAATCCTTCCCAAGTGTAGCTTCCCATGATAGTGTTGTAGGCCTACATGGAATAAGTATGGCTGAAAAGAACTCTTCATAAGCCCTTTGTAGCAACTTCTCCTTGTGCTTGGAGGCTCTAGATAAGAATATACTACCATGATAGTAGATGACTCCTTCTTGGAATGAATAGCCCTCTTCATGTAGCTTCTCATCAAGTATCATGCATGTGAAAATATCCTTTGAATAATCCACCAGTAGTTGGGATTTCCAATACGGGTCAATATTCCATAGTGACAGTGCTGATGATCTATCACAAATAACATCTGTCATATGGCTTCTCTCCTCCTTGAAATATCCTATGCCAAAGGTATATGTTGGAAGGTTTCTATTCCTCCCATGCTTCTTCTCCCACAATGCAGAATCTGAAATGAGAGTGGGTAATGATGATGTTGGGAGAATGCCTCCCTCTTCCTTGATTCTACCCAAGGCTCCCATTGCTCGATCATGGTTTTCTAATGCTCCCATTCTTCCTGGATCTATGCTTGGAGCATCGTGTTGTGAGATATCTCTCACCAAATCTGAATTAGGTGGCCTCCCAAGTAGTTTTCCACAAGATAATAATGTCCCATGAAGCAATCTCATAAGAATAATATATGGGATTGTTAGGTCCTTGCTTCCACTGCGCAAATCCATCTTTGATTTATGTGTGGAAGTTTTATGTGAGGGATATGTGTGCATTCCTTTAATCATTTGAGTTTTTCCACTCTTTATATCCACCTATTCCATCTGGAAAGTCTCCCAATCTATGATGACCTTCCCCAAAGTAATCAACCATTGCACACCTAATAGCACATTGGTGTCAGGTATGTCAAACACAAAGAAGTGACCTTCCCATGGTGATTGATAAGGATGGAACATAATGCATGCATTGCATAGTTCTATATCCTAGGACCAAAACAGAAAATCCCTCAAAAGCATTAGTGGGTATTTCCCTCCTTTGTACTAGTTGGGCATCAATAAAATTGTGGGTAGCCCCACTATCAACCAAAACAGAAACCCTCTGATTTAAGATGGAACCTTGGACCCTCAAGAGCCCATCCAATTGGAGAAAATGCCCCATTCCCATCTCTTGATGGTTTTGGTTCATCTCCTGTAGTGTCAACGCTGTGACCTCTTCTTGGTTCATCTTATTCTTCCTCCTCATCATCTAAGAAGACCTCTAAGTAGTGTGCCTTTCCTGCTGCACATCTCTAATTAGTGTGCCTTTCCTACTACACATCTATGTCTGGGTTCCCAAGATTCTTGGCGTGTGAATCAAAGCTTCCTCCTCCTCAAATCTCTTCAAACATCATCATCAAGAGGTTTTTTATATTGGCTCTCCTTTGAAGGAGGAGGCTTCTCTTCTTTTCCCTTTGATGGAAAAGAGGGCTTATGCTGAAATGTTGCCTTTGCTTTTGGAAAGGCATATTGAAGATCTCTAGCCCTTTCAATGGCATCTTGAAGGGTAGTGGGCTTGGTAGACTTAACCAACCCATGAAGAGGTTCATCTAACCCATCAATGAACATATACACTCCTCTTGTTGTAGATAAATCAAGAAACATAGCAGAAAGTCTTAAAAATTCAGAAATGTAAGTTTCTGTATTACCTTATTGTTTTAGCTTTGCAAGCCCCATGAATGGTGCTTCAGGATCTCTTCTATCAAACCTTTCCACCAGCCTCCTAGTGAACTCTGAATATGTAGTTACATTGGCATGCCCCAATGTAGACAAGCCATGGAACCACTAGTCATGTGCTTCACCCTCAAGATGTAGCACTGCAATATTAATGGCCTCCATTTCTGGAACTTTGTTCAACTGGAAGTAGATGTCAAGCTTCTCTACCCATGATTTGGCAGTGCACTTGGATGACCCATCAAATTTGGGTAAAAATAATTTTCCCATAGTGCGGTGTAGATCATGATTATGAATGAATCCACCACTTCTATTATGATGCCTTGGTCTTCTATTGTCCTTGATTTGACAAAATTATTGAAAACTCAAGTTGTCCTTGAATCTCTGAGTTTGAGACTCATACTCCATAAAATATTCTTCAAGGGATTCTTGCTCTTGAAACCCTTCATTTCCCACAACCAATAATGTAGGCATTGTAGAGCGTTGGGAAACTTGTGGTTTTTGCACTGGTTGATCACTCTAGTGATGAGACATGCCTGAGCCTTCACCATGATGAAATCCTTTAGGGGATTCCTTGTATCTATCCATCCTCATCTCCTTGATCCCTCTAGAAATGTCTTGCATGGTTCTAAGAAGGATCTTGGGGAAATCCTTCTCTTCATCCTCTCCTCCAGATAAAGTGGTTTTACCCTTGTCTTCTTTTTCATTTGTATAATCAAACTTCCAGTGTCTTCTCCTTTGATACCTCTTCTCTCTATTAGTAAGAGGCTCTCCTTCTTCAGATGACATATTTTCTTTTCAAGATGCACAGGTTGTGCCAAGATTATGCTCTGATACCATTGTAATATTCCCAAATGGGAAAAGCAAAAATATAGTGCAAAATAATGGAACAATAGTGTAAAACATCATTTAAAAGCAAGAGGCCAATATGGAGACCTTTCATATGTTATAACAACACAAAATTTGCATAAATAATGGGCCATAAGATACACAACAAGAAATATGAAGCCTCAAATGATCAAAATCCCTCAATAAGAGGTGTTACTACTATATATAAAAGCTGGAAGACTCTTACAACATTGTTTTAAAAGCTCTGCTACAGCAAATGATTATCAATCAGATCTAGGGCTAATATGTGCCTCAAAAGATAGATCTATTATAGATATAAGCACTATACAACCTCCTTTGAAGAACCCCTTAACAGTTTTCAGCAAAACACCATGTACAAGATGGGGATCTAGGCCCTAAGGCTGAAGATCCACTGCAAAATACAGATCTAGAAAGTGTGGCTGATATGATATGATAAATATAATATCCTCCTCCAATAGATCCTCTAAATGAAAGGCAAATCCCTTTCACTAGAAAATCAACTCTCCAAATGGTGTGCCAAACCACCCTGCAACTCCTCCTACAGAAATAACGCAGATTTGGAAGAAAATTGCACTGTAGGGGTAAATAAACAATTGGCCTGATGCCAAGATATGAATCTATGCCCAAGGGCCTTCCTTACTATCCTCCCAATGGAAAGGAAGCCTCCTCCACTGAAAATGAGCAATGAAATGACCCAGATCTAGTCTCCACTGCTGCAACCTGCAAAAAAACGAAACCCTCAATAGGATCTGCGTTGTAAATGAAAGATGAAGCTTGGCCTTAAGCCTAATAGTGGACAATGTAGTACAAGACTCCTCCAAGAGCTTCTCAATGGAAGAGGTGGGATTACCGATCAAGAACACCCAATTCTAAACAACACTCAATCTCAGCTAAACAATAAGAGAAAGATATATATCTAAATAGACCATATATTCATAAATATCAACATACATGCATAATGAACAATGGTTGCCATCCTCTTCCTTAAACAACATATGAGCTTGAAAACCCTAAGCCCCATCCAATAATATCACTACTTCCACACAAAGCATCTCCATCTAAGATTGTGCTACCTCTCATTGATGACCACTCCTCCATGACAACGTTGTTGATTTGGTCAAGGTTGACCCAATCAAGGTGTTCCAGCCCCTTTTCACACCAAAGGGTGCTCAATTAAGCTACCAAGATTTATCTCTTTCACATTTGGCATTGATTTATTCATTATTAAGGAGAATTATGGACCTCCATTATCCTTTTATTCATAAAACAAAGCAGCAAAACAAAATTTAATGTTCCAACTAGCTCATGGCTAATTGGGAATATTACAGGCAGTTCTTACTCAACAGGGGCATCTAGTGGCATATCACATTGAGACATTTTCTGACACAGTCCACAAGTATCCTACTTATGACAAATAAATGTATTCCATTGTGAAAGCTTGTTGACAATGGAAGCATTAAATTTTGAGGAAGGAAAATATGATCCACATAGACCACCAACCTCTGCAATTCATACAAACACAAGGGAAGTTGCAGAACGATCGCCATCAGAAGTGGTCCACATATCTGCAACAGTTTCATTTGAACATCAAGTACAAGAAGGGAAACACAATAATGCTGAAGACTGCCTTAGTCGATACAAGAGTAATATATAATTCAACCACAAGTTTGGAGGGTACACAAGTTCCAAATGACACTCTTGGAGGGTACACAAGTTCCAAATTTTCACCTCTAAGATGCAATGCTATGTGTAATATTCCAAATTTTTCCTTCAATAAATTGGAATATTAATTTTGTCTATTTTCACTTATGAGTTGAATAATTGGGTGAGGAAGCCCAAACACAATAAAAACATGGATGGAATCCCTCTAAGTATGAAAAGGGATCAGCAATAGAACTAGATTTCACACCCTCATGTGTGAAAAGAGACATTTGCAAGGAGACTAGGTCAAGTTTTACCAAGTCAAATAGCGCTGCCTAAAGAGGTGTAGCTTGCTTAAGAAGACAACGCAGAGAAGAAGGAGGGAAGTTTCCTTAATGGAGGGAACCCTAAAGAGTGGGACCCATGGAGAGGGAGATTTCATTGTATAAAAGGAGGGCAAGGCAGCCATTGTTATTCATGCATATGATTATTGTTTTCTTGTCTTCTTGGACTATTTGCAGTCCCAGCTGTTCAGCTGAGTTGTTGTGCTGCTTAGCACAAGGATTTCCTGCTTAGGAATCCTTCTCCTTTCTTGAGAAGCCTCTTGAAGGAGTTTTAATGATTTGCCTCACATCTAGGCTTGAGGCCAAGTATCCTCCTCCAGGACAGCGTTATTTCTGCAGCAGAATAATGTTGTATTGTAGGGTGTTGCAGTGAGGGATCACAACATCTCTTTCTTCACTTGTTTTTCAGAGGAGGAGCCTCTTTTCCTTTGGGAGATCAATTTGGAAGCCATTGGAGCTTATTGCAGATCTTGGCATTGGGCCAACTCATTCCCTTGCCCCTATAATATAGTTTGCTTCAGTAACTGCATTATTTTTATGGTGCATTTGCTGTAGGGTTGTGTATTGCTGATTGGAGGGTGAGATTTCCAGTGATAGGATCAGCCTTCACTTGGAGAATCCCTTGGAGGAGGTTTACTTCAGATTATTCATCATCTTTAGCCTTCTCTATGTATTTCTAGTTTTGAGTTGCAGCTGCTGCCCAACAACTCCGGCATTTTTGCCATTTTGTATTTTTCAACCAATCCTTCTCAGGATTGTTGTATTATTGTTTCCAGGGGTTAGGAGCTTGCTCCCCATTATTTTCTTGAGATATATATTGTCATATATTTATGTTATGATGTAATATGGAGCAGTACCTCTTATAAACTATGTCCTCTTAGCCTGCAAAAATACATGTGTAGCAGTGTTCTTCTATTCTCATGTACATGTCCCTTTTGAGGCTGCATTGTTTACTTGATTGACTCTTTCCTCAAGGATTTGTATATCATTGCTACTATAATACATATTTTTTGGCTATCTGCATCTTTATGTGCCCAGGCTTAATAAAATAACGTTGTTGTTCCAGATCTTGTTCAGGCATTTTTGTAGTCCCTTCATCGGGCACTTTTTGAGGACATCTAAGTGTGGGAGATCTGTTTAACCCACTTAGAAAGATTTATTTGGAGCCTTCTCTTGGATTTAGCACTTAGAAACATTTTTCTAATGGATCCAGGTCTTGGTTTCAATTTCTGTAGCAGCCATTCCTGGAAAATGTCTTTTCCAGCCATGCCTTGCTAGCTATTCCAGATTTGGGATATTATAGTGGTATCGAAGCATATTTCTTGGCTTAGCTCGTGAGTCTCAGCCCAAGAAGATCAGAATTATGAAGACGATGAGATTACTCTCATCATTTTTCATAAATAAGAAGAGCCTCTCTAAAGAGGAAGAGCAAAAAGAAGAGGAAGGACCATGCACTTCCTATTCTCATCGAGAAGAAGACATTGAGCATGAAGGATACTTGGATCATTTGATTCTAAGTGATTGCCTTATTGGGTATAGATCTCAACCTAGAGCCTTCAAGGAGACTCTAGATTTACCTCATTTCATCCAGTTTAAGGAAGAGAAGAGACCCTATAGTAGAAGAGAAATAAAAGGCAATAGATTTCTGTTGTCTACCTTTGATGGGTTATCCACAGCAAGAACTTGGGTGAGAAAGTTGGAGGCATTTTTCCTACTACATTCTATAGCAGGTAAAGAGGTTGTTGAAATCCGAGTGCTGCACTTGGAGGGTGAAGCCTATGATTGGTGGAGCAGCCACTTGAGCCATGCAAGGGTGAAAACTTTTTCAGAGTTCACTCAAGGGTTGATAAAAACCTTTGATGGAGAAAGAACAAAGAAATATAAGCTCACACCACCACTTGAGGAGCCTTGTGATAATGCTGTCACACTCATGGTGGAGCAGCCACATGCATCAACAGTTGGAGCAGCCAACACTTTGGAGGAAGGAACTCTTGCAGCCCTACAAGAAGTTCCCAAATATCATCAAGGTATGAAAATATTTCCACAATCTCTTGTTGCAACAAATTATTTTGACACTTGTGGAAATTTTCTTTTACATGACCAAGGGTCAAATCACACTACTACTATAGAGCAGCTTGGTTGCACTGCGCTGTGCAACAAGGAAACATTCAAGGAGGAAGCAAACCATCATTCTCATGAGCCATTGTTGGACTATACATCACATTTGAGGTTGGGGTTTGAAGACTTGAAGGAAGATAATAGACATCTTGGAGTGAGAAACCCTCTCTCCTTTCAAGATGACACTTTCTCAATGAGCTCCTCTCAGCTCAAAGAGAAACTTCTACTTTCAGTAGATCCAAGACCTCATTGGTTTTGGAGGACTATTGTTGAGAGGGAGGTCTCAAGGAGAGATTTCATTAGAGGTGCACTTCAACACACCATGGAGTGCAAAGATTTTCTTCCTTTCTCACAAGAGCAGATAGAATATGGAGGAAATCTTAGGATGGATAGCATCTCTCATGCTTGTGTTGGACATTCCTTGAGCCATACACATCATGATGTGAGGTTTTTTCCTACCACCTATTTGGGTCCTTATAGGGTCTCATTGATCCTTGAGGAGGTTGCATTTCAAAATCCCGTGAAGTGAAAAGAAAAATATTTGGTTTGGGAGAATGGTAGCCCTCATGGGAGGAGTACCAAGATGAAGAGAAGGAAAGTATCCACAAGTGATTGAGTGGATGTGGTTGATGGGCAAGGAGCTGGGAGGCTACTTGCAGATTTATGATACCGGGCAGCAGGAGGCTTGGCTGCGCTGGTTACTCTTGAAAGAGTTTGGACATCACTTGGCATACACTCTTCCTAAGGATAGGAGGATGGAGGAGGGATGGCAGGATGCTTGCATCATTGGGCAGCATAGAGTATGGATGCATGGTGTTGATGTGGTACTCATATCATTCATTGTGTCCTCATCACATGAGCTATATGATGGAAGTATGGGGAGGCAGCAAAATATTTTGTTGCTTTGCTTGTTTTTGGGAGAGCAAGAGAAAATTTTCTCTCACAATTTGCATGATGTTGCAGGAGGAGGAGATGGCATTATCTCCTTGTATTTTGATGATAGAGAGGTACTTCCACCTTGGGAGGAACTTATTGTGCATTGCAGAATTATGAGAGATATATTTGGCAAGGAGCATGTCAAATAATGGAGCTATGAGTTGGCCAAAGATTATTTGTAGAGGCCAACAACGCTGTCACTGGAGAGCTTGGGGTTATTGATGGAGTTTCCCTAGGATCACTTCACACTTGATGCACTTGGAGGAAAAAGAGGAGGTGAGATTGATGGAGTAGTGGATGGAGACATCTATTACATTGGTATGACCTCACTTGCTATGATCTTCTTGACTGGATTTCCAAGTATAAGGAGGGTGATCTTTATGCAACATATGGTTCAATTCTCTTCCTGGGAATGTGCCATACTACTATGGAGGGATCATTCATATACAAAAGCATCATCTTGCTCTCAAAATATGGTGAGAATATTATTTCTACATCCATGGATTATCTAACACAACATTTTGATGTTCTTACCATTCATATTCAGTGCATTGCTCCACAAAAGGGCAAGTTTTTCATTGGGCTCCATGGACAAAATTGGGCCAATTTGTATGATGGAGACAACCATATTTTATATGGCCTTGGGAAATTGTTTTCTTTCATGTATGATCATTTCATATGCTCGGCCATTTTCTATTTATCAGTAGATATTATGACATACATAATTATCCATGTAACACAAAACAACTTGCCATGTGATTTTCTGAAGCAGCGGTTTGGAAAACTGCGCTGTCACTATTGGGAAACTGTTGGTACCTTCTTGCACCACATGAAAAATTCAAAATTTTCCTCATTTTGTTGCTGATATGGATCTGATTTTTGTTGAAAGCGTGATTGGGAGACTGGCACATGAGTTGGATGTGTCCTTGATGGGAAATAATTCCCACATTTTCTACACTACATGTTCTAATGGGAGCATGGGAAGAGATATGGCCACCAAAACCACCTATTTATTTTCTTTTGAGGTGAGCCATGAGTTTGATAGCCATCCATTGTACAGCCATGGGAAATTATTTTTTCATGTATTGTTGACACATTCAGCCATTTACTATTCATTAGTAGATGTGATGATTCTTGTAGACTACTTGCCATACTATTTTCTGGAGATGTAGTGGGTGAGACTGTGCTAGGTCCTCTTAGGATATTGTTTGTATCATGCATCATCATGTAAAATTTGTAGCAAACTTCTCATTAGGATGTTCTATGATGATCATGTCCTATTCATCATGGATGAAACCTTTTGGGCTAGCTTGTTCTTCAATGTTGGAGGAGAACTCTTTGGAGGATTTTTCTTCACTTTGCCATTTGAGGGCAATACTTTTGCAGCCCAGGATCATCATACACTCTACAATTATCATAAGTGGAGAGAAGGATAGCATGGGGTAAGCTATGATTCTTAACATGTTTAGATTTTCATCCCACCTTCATTTCCGGAGCTTGAGGTGGAAGGAGATTTTCAGGAGTTGCCATGTTGGGAGGGGACTCATTTTGTTTGGATGATTGCTTGGGGATGAAGGATCCACATGGGGAAGATTTTCCTCATAAAATTTCAAACTCCATGCCTTTGGTGGAGACTTTCTAGTTCTATCCTTGCAGTTGCTTGAGGACAAGCAACATTTGGGAGGGGAGGACTGTAATATTCCAAATTTTTCCTTCAATAAATTGGAATATTAATTTTGTCTATTTTCACTTATGAGTTGAATAATTGGGTGAGGAGGCCCAAACACAATAAAAACATGGATGGACCTCTAAGTATGAAAAGGGATAAAAAATAGAACTAGATTTCACACCCTCATGTGTGAAAAGAGACATTTGCAAGGAGACTAGGTCAAGTTTGACCAAGTCAAACAGTACTGCCTAAAGAGGTGTAGCTTGCTTAAGAAGATAGCGCAGAGAATAAGGAGGGAAGTTTCCTTGATGGAGGAAACCCTAAAGAGTGGGACCCATGGAGATGGAGCTTTCATTGTATAAAAGGAGGGCAAGGCAGCCATTGTTATTCATGCATATGATTATTGATTTCTTGTCTACTTAGACTATTTGTAGTCCCAATTGTTCAGCTGAGTTGTTGTGCTTCTTAGCACAAGGATTTCCTCCTTAGGAATCCTTCTCCTTTCTTGAGAAGCCTCTTGAAGGAGTTGCACCGATTTTCCTCACATCTAGGCTTGAGGCCAAGCATCCTCCTCCAGGACAACGTTATTTCTGCGGCAGAATAATGTTGTGTTGCAGGGTGTTGCAGTGAGGGATCGCAACACCTCTTCCATCACTTGTTTTTCAAAGGAAGATCCTCTTTTCCTTTGGGATATCAGTTTGTAAGCCATTGGATCTTATTTCAGATCTTGGCATTGGGCCAACTCATTCCCTAGCCCCTACAGCACAGTTTGCTTCAGTAATTGTGTTATTTTTATGGTGCATTTGTTGTAGGGTTTTGTGTTGCTGATTAGAGGGTGAGATTTCCAGTGATAGGATAAGCCTTCACTTGGAGAATCCCTTGGAGGAGGTTAATTTAGATGATTCATCATCTTTATCCTTCTCTATGTATTTCCAGCTTTGAGTTGCAGCTGCTACCCAGCAACTCTGCAATTTTGCCAATTTGTATATTTAGCCAATCCTTCTCAGGATTGTTGTATTATTGTTTCCAGGGATTGAGAGCTTTCTCCCCCTTATTTTCCTGAGCTATATATTGTCATATATTTATGTTATGATGTAATATGGAGCAATACCTCTTATAATTGCGTCGTCTTAGCCTGTAGAAATACATGTGTAGCAGTGTTCTTCAATTATCATGTACATGTCCCTTTTGAGGCTGCATTGTTTACTTGAGTGACTCTTTCCTCAAGGATTTGTATATCATTGCTGCTATAATACACATTTTTTGGCTATCTACATCTTTATGTGCCCAGTCTTAATAAAATAACGTGTTGTTCCAGCTCTTGTTCAAGCATTGTTGCAGTCCCTTCATCGGGCACTTTCTGAGGACATCTAAGTGTGGGAGATCTGTTTAACCCACTTAGAATGATTTCTTTGAGCCTCCTCTTGGATTTAGCACTTTGAAACATTGTTCTAAGGGATCCAGATCTTGGTTTCAATTCCTATAGCAGCCATTTCTGGAAAATTTGTTTTCCAGCCATGCCTTGCTAGCTATTCCAGATTTTGGATATTACATTTCAGATCTAGAACAGATCTGTGTACAAAAATATAGATCTATATTAGATCTGTACACTAGATGAGTTCCTCTGCAATTTGCCCTTGGGTTTTTGATCAAAACATGAAGGTACAGGAGTAGATCTGAGATCTAGAATTACAAGTCTGTAACAATATTCAAAAATTCTGCAGTAAATAAATATAGAAGTAAATTAGAACGTGGTGCTAACCATCGTTCTCAACTCTTGTGGGCACGATACTTCTGATTGGCTTCTTCTCTAGAAGAGTGATATAGAATTCAACCACACATACAAGACACTCTTAGAGGGTACACAAGTTCCAAATTTTCACCTCTAAGATGCAATGCTATGTCACCTAGGACACCTTTGTGTTCCTTCAAATGAGCGTGCCAAGATGATTTGGGAAGCACACTATAGTCGATTCATTGGGCATTTCGAGGTCGCGAAAATAGTGGAAGTACTGAAAAAGTATTTTTATTGGCCAAACCTTCAACGGGATGTCAGGAAGTACATAAGATCATGCACCACTTGTGCCATTTGCAAACCGACCCTCAAGAAGCATGGCCTCTATACTCTGCTACCTACCCCTAGTTGACCTTGGGAATCCATCTCCATGGATTACATGTCAGGGATTCCTTCTCCTAAGCATGGAAATGACTATGTTTTCGTGGTCATCGACAAATTCTCGAAGATGGCCATTATGATGGCCTACAAGAAGAATATCACAACATAAGCCACTGCTAAAATCTTCTTTGAACGAGTGTGGGTGCACTTTCGAATCCCACAGTCTATCATCTCAGATCAGGACAACATGTTCCTCAACACATTTTGGTCCAGCCTCTGATCAATTCTAGACACAAAGCTCATGAATTCCACAATTTTCCATCCCCAAATTGATGGCTAGAGAAAGGTCATCAACATGATGATTGTATACATTCTGCGCATACAATTCAAAGCATCCACGCACATGGGATGAGAGCATACCCTATGTAAAACACAGTTATAACCGAGCTCTCCACAGCTCAACTGACCACAACCTCTTTCAGGTGGGATTGAGATTCCAGCCACTATGTCCCATTGACGTAGCTATGCCATTTGCAACTACTCAGGCCAATTTGGCTCATGTCCGATCTGAAGCTGATAAAGTGAACAACTTCATCGAGTGCACTCAGCACATCTACTAACAGGTTCATGACATATTGGGTAGAGCCAATGCTAAGTATAAGAAATGACATGATCAACATCGAGTGCCACACAACTTCCAGGTGGGCAACAAAGTGTGGCTACATTTGCAAAAGGAGCGCCTCATTGGACCCCATCACAAGATTTTCCCGCTCTGATATGGGTCGTACACCATCACCAAGGTTGAAGGGAACAATTCCTTTAAGCTCAGTATTCCACCATTCCTTGGTCTTGACCCAATATTCAATGTGGATCGCCTTCGGCCCTACTTCCCACCTTACTGGACTCCTCTGACATTACAGAATAACTCACACCAACAAAGTTAAACCCAGACTGCATGGAACAGGCCACCAAAAATTATATCATGGACATGCAAATAAAGAACACTCGCCAGCATAAGATCCAACTATATTGGGTTGTCAAAGCTGGTCAAATCCTCCACGAAGGCATGTGGTTCACCAGGGCCGAAGTTTAGCAGAAGTTTCCTCATCTGAGGGAGGAACTCAACACAATGGGGACAATTTCTTCATAAGGGGGGAGGAATGATCCAGGTGGATATTGGTGGCCACCCGCCTATTCCACTTGGGGCCCCACCACTGTCTCTTTTAGTTTTTCAGTTTCCTTAATTATAACACAATTTACTATTTTTAGCATTTTTCAGGTCATGAACTTCCATAGCTGTTTTGAGGCCATAAACGATGTTTTTTTGGAAACATGGGAACAATAACATGGGTCTATAGACCCCATGTTTCCCATGTTTCTCACTCAAAAGTTTTAGTCCTCAGATAGATATTTCTAATGATGTATTGAGCGCGTCAAACAAAGATCGTATGCCAAAGTTAAGTCCCTGGGAAGTAGATGTACCAATTTACCCAAACGGGGCCCATAGTTTTGGCGCTTCATCTCCTAGGGTTAGGTTTTTGGATGTTTAGGTTTTTCCATTATTTCTCAATAATAAATAGGCCCTTGAGCCTCATTGTAAACTAGTATAGAGGCCTGTAGCCACCACATCTCTTCTCAGAGATAAGCTACCAGTGCCCTAGCTGGTTTATTTCCATTCTATCTGTAAAGAAATTTTAGTTCTTTGATATTAATGAAATGAAGTGTTATTTCCACTGCGTCTTTGAATTTATGTTTATATGTGTATTATGTTGCGTTCCTTCATAAATCTGGATCAACATGGGAAGTATGTTTTCTTTTCAATGTTTTTGCTGAGGTATATGTGTCGTTGAACATCGAGGACGGTGTCCCCCAAGGGGGAGGGTTCTGTAATAGCCCTAGTGAAAATTCCATGTAATGAAATTTAATAAAGGAAAAATAATAACCATGGTTGATGGGACACTTATTCCAAGCTGAATGTTGGGCAAAAACATCCTAGTGGGTGTTCATTTTGGTTATTATGGCTAAGGAAATTGGCAAAGGCAATGAAAAAGGATTTGGAAAGGAAAATTAGCATTTTTGACACATTATTTATGAAAATAATGGAAAATAGGAGAAAAGGAAAGCGAAAGGTCATAGGTTTCATGTGAGGAGGAAAATGAAGGAAAATAATGGAAAATGAAGAAAATATAGGCCGAATTGATAAAAAGGATTCTGAGGATCAGTTGGTACTTTTTTTCAGTAAAGTTTTGGAGCTCTCTCATTATTCTCTCTCTCTCTATCACTCACTCTTGGACACTTAGAGTTTTATTACATCACTTTGATGTTGGATCAAGAAAGGAAAATAATGCAGCAAGAAGGAAGGAGCAAGCAAGGAAGTGTAGGATCAAGCAGATATGTCATGATTCTTTTCAAGTATCGATTTGCATGTGTGATTTCCTTGCTAGATTTGGCATGAATGGTATTGCATGTTGTTCTTTTATGTCATGCCATGGGTTTTTCCAAGTGTGATAATGTTTACAACCTAGCTGATGAGGCCCATCATCAGGTATATTTTAAAGGGTTAAAATTCCATACTCCAGTTATTAAGTTACCTCTCTCTCACATTTATTTATATTTTTGTCATATTATGCTTAATGAAGAAGTGTGTATGATGTGTGTCATGTCTTGTTTCCTAATATGATTTAATTTCAGGAAACAAAGCCATTTTTGAGATATTTTCCCCCTAAGGGCTCGAAGTAGATAGAAAGAAGAGATTATAGGAGGGGTTTCCACCTCCTTAACTTTCTCAATCAGTCAATATCACATCGAGATCTCTCCCAATAGCTCGAAGGAAAAGGCAACGAAGCAAAGTGGCAGTTATGAGGAGCCAAGCTCCACTCTTCTCAAGATAAAGGAGGAATTATTCATACTTTTTAGGGAGCTGTTGGTAGCTACCCATTTTTATAAATAAGCATATGCAAGAACTAATTAGGATTCAAACTTTGTATTCATCTAAGTAGCTCTTGAGCTCTGATTTAGTGTTATTTTTTTATTGTCATATGATGTACTAGACCTTTTTATGCAATGATAATGAGAAGTTTCTTGTCCCATAACTGATTTAATCTAAGAGGGATGATGATTTTGGGTCAGGGCCCAATCTATTGGCTAAGTCCATCTTGTGTATTTATTTTCTCTCTTTATGTTTCAAAATTTTGTTTAGTCTCTTTTAATTCTAGTAGTAGTAAAAATACATCAAAAATGTGCTTGTAGCTTCTCATTCTCACTTCTCTCATGGGAGCTTGAGGGGAAGGATCTCCAAACACAGATAAAAAATAGTTTGTTTATGATCTATTGGAAAGTTATATAGTTTGCTTATCATGTTCATAATATTCTTACTCCAAATTAGAATTTTTGTTTGTGCTTAGATTATATTTTAGCTTAGGTTAAGCAAGGTTTTCTATTCAACTCACCCTTTCCATGTTTAAACATGTTAGTTTGTTAATAATCAATGTATGAATGTGTGTAGTGATTTTGGGGTTGTATATAGTTGTACGGAAAATATACAACTTTCATCACAATCATCCTTCTGCTCTACAACCCCCAAATATGCCACCAAAACCCTATTTTGTGAAACCACCTTCACCACCAACGTGATCAACCTTCCATGTGCAAAACATGCCTTCCAACGACTCTGAGTTTGGATGGAGGTGTTGGTCACCTGTACCTCACCTCTTTCCACATTCTCTCACCTTTCCACACCTTCCTTGCACCTTTTTCATCCTTAAAACCCTCTCATCTTGTTTCTTGTAGCACTTCAGGATATCCTTTCACAATTACACGACATCCTATAGCAACTTCCTGTAGCAGCACTGTAAGTCACCCCTTCACTCTAGTTTAGCTCCTTTTTTCCTGTTGAACCTAACATATGATGCTTTTGACTCCCAATTCTTAATTCTTGGTTAGAAGAGACACTTAGGCCACTCCAAAGCTCTTTCCTTCCTTGCTGCAAAATCATAGTAGCCATTAGCGTTTTATTTCATTTCAGAATTAGATTGACTTTTTCATGCAAGCATAAGTTGAATGAAAAAATAGATAGGGGTTGGCTTATGGTTTGATGAAGTGTGTGATGATACAATAGTTTATTTACCGCAAATGAATATATAGTTAGATGAATGGTATAACTTCCTTTTTCTGCAACTAGGATAAATGTTTATGCTTTGCTTGCACTTTAATCAAGTAGAATGAATGAACTAGAAGTACTACTGTCCAGAAGACCTAGTTGATGGTGGCATGAGTAGCATCCATCTGCTGTGAATATACCACTTTCACCTCTAAGTTTGTATGAACCATGTGTTGATAAGTAAATTTGAGTAGCCCTTAGGAGTTGCAACACTGTTGGTGCAATACCAAGCCTCACCACTTTTTGGTGTCATTGTCAGGGAGGTGTTTAAGTGGATGCTTGTTTTCTACTTAAGAATTAATTTATGTTTTTGTTTTCATACTGTTTGAAAAATTAAAAAGAAACAAAAAAATTTCTTCCATGCCTCGTAAGGTTAGGGAAAACCAAGGAAATTTTCTACCAAAAACCCCCACATCCCCACATAGTCAACCTTCACTCTTCTTCAGTGACTGTGAGCTAGAATACCATCTAGATGAGCATCCCAAAAATTTTGAAGAACCTATTAGGGAAGAAGAGGAACCTGATTCAACAAGGATTCTTTCCCATAAGAGAAACAAGTGGAGATACTAAGATGAAGAAAATCATCCCTTCATCCATTCCACACTTCCATGGATTAACTTCTGAGGACCCTGACACTTTCCTATTTGAGTTTTTTGTTCTCTGTAGGACTTATGACTATCCCTCAGATGGAAAAATGTTGAAATTTTTTCCCTCTACCTTTAAGGATGCATCCTTGCGTTAGTTCATGGCTCTGCTTGGGGACAACACCATTACCTAGGCCCAAATGCAAGAGTCCTTAAACAAAAAATACAAATATTATTGTAGGTCCAAAGAAACCAAGGAAGAAATATTTAGGATGACCCTAGGGCCTGATGAATCTTTAGAATACTATGAGGAAATGTTTCAACTAAACTGAAATAGGGCTAACTACACCCTTGATCCTGGATCACTCAAGTTATTTCTTCTCCGGGGGATTAGGGAGGAAGTGTTGGAAACCCTCAACATGCTATCTGGAGGAGATATCTATTAGGTGGCCTATGATGACATCAAAAATGTGTTCATAAACCATTCTAGGGCAGCCAAAAAAAATGGCATAAATAATCAAGGCTTGGCCAATACCTCTTCCTCCACATCATCCATAAAAAGTGAGATAGGGAACATGCTATAGGATTTCAAGAGTGAAATGTTGCATACCTTTGCCTTGAAAATGGATAGCATGCATATCAAAAAAAAACAAGAGGAGGAAGAGAGATCCCTAGCTATATTTTTCCCTAGATGCACTAGAAGACACCCTATGAATGAATGCCCAATGAATTTCATAGAAGTTAGCTCTGTCGGTGAAGAAAACCATGCAAAAAAAAAAATTCCCTTCCTTTCCTAGCCTAAAATTTGTATACCAAGGGGTGGAAGGTGGTCCAGAGAAACCCCGCTTTATAAATAAAAGGAGGCCTCAAGGAACTCGACCTTACCAATAGGGAATGCAAGGTGCGCCTTATTCTTACTACAATTCAAACCAAAATTCACCCTTGCAACCTTGGTATTCTTCTAGTCATACATCATGGCCCAAACCTCCTTCTTGGCCTTATGCCCCTTCATAACATCCTCAACCTTTCAATCAACCATTTCAGCCATATGCTCTCCAACCTCCTCAGTGTAGAAACCCATCACAAGGGTGGAGGCTCCAACTCAACCAACATCCTTCTTTATTGCCTCCACCCCAACCTCAACCTAAAATCTCTCACCCTACCCCTTCACAATAGGTCTAAAGTGAAGAGACATCTTACCCTGCCTACGTTGTGGATATCCATGTGATTAACCTTAGGTTTTGGAGAGTTCTCCTAGAGAACCATCCACTGTATCCACCTGAATAGATTGAAGAGGAAATGGAAGAGAGTACCCCTCATGTAAATCCACCCCATTTTCCTGAGAAATTGATCCATCCTAGCCATCACACCCCATAAGAGACTGAAATTCTGGGAGAATTGAAGAATCTATGTAAATATTCCCCTTCTCCATGCTATTAAGGATGTTCCCACTTATAATAAGCTTATCAAGAGAAATTCTTAAAAAATCTTGGAATAAAGAAAAGAGACGCACCCAGCATCAATGTTGTAGGTCAATTATCTGATTTGATGTTGGGGATAGTGATTTTCCCAAAAGACATAGACCCTGGGATTCCAGTAGTGGATGTACACATTTATGGTATCATTGCCCCTCATAAATTGATTGATCGTGGGGCTGCCATCAATGTGATGACTAAAGAAACCATGTTGAAGCTAAACCTCCAAGTATATTTGATAAGTACCACTATAGTTCTGCAACTTGCAGATAGATCTAGCACAGTAGCTTCCGAGGGAGATGTTGAGGATGTTATGATCTCCATTGACTCCTGAGAGTATCTAATTTACTTCCTGGTACTTGAACCCAAAACCAAGTTTAATGCTTATCCTATTATCCTAGGAAGACCTTGGTTGGCCACTGTGGATGCCTATATTAGTTGTAGGGATGGAAACATGACCATTAAGAATGGACCCTTGTCAAAACAAATGGAATTATATCCTCCTTCTCAAAAATTTATTGAAAATGATTTACTTTTGTGGCTGGAAGATGAAGTGTATCATGCAACACCTTACCCTTTTTCACCTTAGATGTTGTTATCAAAGGGAGGAAACCTGATGAATATGACCTCATTGACCATATCCTTCAAAACCAACCCCCCACTACCATTCCACTTGATGAACTTGTGAGAGAAGCTAAAAGAAGTCCTTGGAATGAGCTATGCTCAGTTGAATCAATCCTTGAACCTGCTAATATTATAGAATTTGGACCATCTAGAACCCTGAATACCATTCCATCTCTCTCGGACAAAGAGGAAAAACAATTATTCCAGTTGCCGAGATTAAACTTAGATAATTTTTATTGGGATTACAAAGAAATGAAAGGGGTGAATCCCTCAGTCTGCACACATCATATTTACATCAAATAAGGATGCACGCATGTGTGCTATCCCTAAAGGAGAATGGAACCAGCCTTGAAAGACATTGGTAAATGATGAATTACAAAAGTTGTTGGAAGCAGGGTTCACATACCCCATTTCAAACAGTGAATGGGTGTCTCCTCTAGTATTAGTCCCAAAGAAGAATGGGAAGTGGAAATATATCTTGATTATAGATATTTGAACAAATCCACAAAGAAATACCATTTCCATTTTCCTTTCATTGACCAAGTCTTGGATGGTATACCAGGGAGGAAGTTATTCTATTTCCTAGATGGATTCAGTGGTTATAATCATATCCAGAACAGCCCTAATGACCAATACAAGACTACATTTACATGTCCTTGGGGCACCTTTTCTTATAGATTTCTTCAATTTTGCCTATGCAATTCCCCTGCCACTTTTCAGAGAGTAGTCCTAAGCATTTTTGCTGAGCTGGTCCATGATTATGTGGAAATATACATGGATGATTTCACTCCCTATGGGTATGATTTCCAAGATTCCCTCTCTAATCTGGGTAAATTACTGAGGAGATGCATTTAAATACATCTCTCTTTGAGTCCTGAGAAGTGTGAATTCTTGAGGAAGGCAAGGATTGTCCTTGGCCACTCCATATCTCAGGAAGGGATACAAGTAGAACCAAACAAGATTACTATCATTAAAAGGGTGCCTACTCCTCAGAAATAGAGAGATGTTAGGACTTTCTTGGGCTTGGTTGGTTACTATAGGATATTCATCAAGGATTTTAGTAAGGTGGATTCACCATTGTTTGGATTGATGGACAATGAATATGAATTATTTTATCAAGTATTTGTCAATAATCCTTTGAAATCATAAAGGAAAAGTTAACCACTGCCCCTATACTTCGAGGTCCCAATTAGGCTCTACCTTTCCATATTCATACTGATGGATAAGATAAAACTATGGGGGAATATTTGGGACAAATGGATGATAAGTTTCCCTATTCCATTTATTTCATCAATAAAAATGTCTAAGGCTGAATTGAACTACACTGTCACTGAGAAATATATTTTAGTTGTAGTCCATTCCTTGAAAAATTTCAAACATTATATATCTGGGTACCAAACTTTTATGCATACTGATCATGCAAAAATTAAATACTTGATGAACAAACTTGATGTGAATGCTAGAATTATTAGGTGGTTTCTATTGTTGCAACAATTTGATTTAACTATCATTGATAAGCTAAGGAAATAAAATGCAATTGTGTATTTTTTGTCTAGACTCACTTTTCCTATAGGTAATTAAGAGATGATTGATCATCAACTTCCAGATGAGCAATTATTTTCTATCTCAGTACTCTCTCCCTGGTTTGCTGACATAGCCAACTACCTAGTTGTTGGAAGATTTCCTCCAAATCTGTCAGCCAAGGAGAAGAGAAGAATTATGAGAAAGAGCACCCCTTTCACTTGGATTGATGGAAATATTTTCAAACTGGGACCAGATTAGATTCTAGGGAGATGAGTTAGGGAAGAGGAAGTCTTTAAAATCATCTCAACATTTCATGATGGGCCCTGTGGGGGTCATTTCGCTGCTAAGAGGAAAAATTTGAAGGCCTTGCAAGTTGGATACTATTGGCATACTCTCTATCAGGATGCTAGAAGGTATACCAACAGATGTGACCAGCGTCAGAGGATGGAAAAATCTAAAAACAAGGATGAAATGCCTCTACAACCTCAAGTGGCCTTAGAGCCATTTGACAAGTGGGGCATGAATTTCATTAGGCTAATTGATCCACCATCAGAGAAAAATAAATACATCATAGTATGCATTGAATATTTGACAAAGTGGGTTGAGACAAAGGTTTTCAAGGCAACAACATAGAAAAAGTGGTTGAATTATTCAGAGTAAATGTGTTCTGCAAATTTGGATATCCAAGGGAGAGTCACTGATCAAGGAACTCTTTTCACATCACATTTGATTGAGAATATCCTAAGGTAGCATAATATCAAACACAAAACATCTACTACCTATGACCCTAAAGAAAATAAGCAAGTAGAGGTTACCAATAGAGCACTAGAAAGCATCCTCACCAAGGTAGTGAGAAGCAATAGTAAATATTGGGTAAAAAAATTAGTGGAGGAAACTTGGGCCTATAATACCACTTGGAATACAACTACTAGGTTCACTCCATATTATTTGGTTTATGGGAAGAAATCTTTTATTTCTATTGAATTTGAATATAACACTCTCAAAATGGCAGCCCAATTGGATTTAATATATCACACGAGCATAAAAAGAAAGGTTGCTTCAACTAAATGGCTTAGATGAATTCAGAATGCAATCCCTCCTCCACATTGAAGTCATACAATTGCAGAGGAAGGTTTGGCATGATAGGCACACCAAGGAGAAAGTATTCCAGGAAGGATATTGGGCTTTACTATATGACTTCAGGTTCAAGGAATTTAAAGGTAAGTTGATGACAAGATGGTTAGGCCCATACCTGATAGATAAATTCCATGACAATGGGGATGTTTAGATCAGAACCATTGATGAGGAGGGGATTCCTCTGCTTGTCAATGGTTATAGGCTAAAAGTCTTCAAAAATCCCAAGTCCAAGGTAGAGTTCAATAACACAATCAGAAGGGAAGTAAATGTAATTGGGAGCCTCATAGCTTCCAATCCACAACACTCATAGGGAAAATAAATAAATAAATAAAGAGGCCTGGGTAAAAACGTCCATGAGGCATATAAGGCCAACTCCATGATTGAAAACCTCTCTGAGGTAGTCCTGGAGAAAATAAATAAATAAAAAATATCCTGAGTGAAAACCTCTTTGAGGTTCCCAGGGCAGGTTGGTGGGTTGAAAACCTCCTTTGATGCAACCCACTGGTCTTGGAAAAAATAAAAAGAAAAATAAAAATAAAAAAAATATCCAAGATAAGAAGGTGAAATGACACCATGACTATTGACCTTTCTTTTCTTCTTTTTTCTGTCTTGCAGGGTTATGAATAATGGCGTGTCATGGTCATAAAGCAAGGGAATTCTCCCATTTATCTTCACACCTCCATCCATACACTCTCTCTTTAGCACCACAACACACCTCTTCATCCCTCCACACCATCCAATGAACTCAAAAATCAAAATTTTGAACCCTCTATGTGGTGCTACATGAAGTTACAGTGAGCTACAAGAGGGTGGATCGGGGATAAAGAGCAACCACCAAGGGCCCCGTGGTGTCAAAAATTCAATGGGGAGAGTCTTTCCACAATTTCCTACCACCTTATCATCACTTCTCCATCTCAAAAACATAGATTATGCCCTCAAACCCTACATTTCGTTACCTCTATCAAACAATTATTTATTTATTTTCTGAAAAAAAGAAGAGTTCATTCACTCCATTTTCCAAGACCACACCACTTCCTCATCATCCTATCATAACCCTGCCATCACCCTAATACCTCTCCATACTCTCCATCATCAACCATGCAAAGTTAGAGTCTGGAACATGCAAAGAAAGAGGTTGCTATAGGAAGAAGAAAATTCTTGTAGCAAGCCCTATGTAAGTACCAGAAAATCCCTGAAGATTGTTTTGATCATTCATGAAGACAAATAAGGCTTGTGAAATGACTCTGAAGGTAGTAATGGTACTCCAAGAATGATCCTCCACCAGAAAGAATGCACTTGATGACTCAGCAAGGTGCCTGCACATACAAAAATAAATAAAGATAAACACCTAAAAAAGAATGAAGATGCACAACAAAAGCTTAGGAAGTAATACAAACTCAATTGATGCCACTCCAATGGTCCAACTCCAACATGCATCATCCTGCAACAATTCGACAGGGAGGTGAGGATTAGGTATGGAAATATATCACACTTTCCTTATGCATAAGTGACTAAATGTATGAATTTCTAGAGGGAAAAATTTAATAAGCTGAAGGTGGCTAGTTAACTTGGCCACCCTCGACCAGTTGAATTAAAAGTGAATGGTAGAACCCTCATGCAATGTGGGGCTATCAAATTAGTTAAAGAACAACCACTAAGAGTGGGTTTTGATTGAGAGGGAGAAGGGAATGATAACTTTGAGTCGGAAAAACAATCCAAATGAGGAAATCTCATGCAAGGGACAGATCAACACAATGCTCCAAGGCTACTCAAAATAACATAAAATATACTTGAGCATGATTCCCTTCACACCTTTTTCCATTCCAAGAATGATTAGAGAGAGGATAAATCTTGCATTCCATGAGGATCTTTGAACCTCGACCCTCTACTGCTACATGAAAGTGCTACAGGAAGTGTTGTAACTGCTATAGGAAGTCTGTGACTACTACAGGAAGAGCCAAGGAGTGCTACAGGAGGACAGAGAGGGTATGTGCATGCAACAAAAATCCCAATTGGTTCAGGAAAATCCTATTTTTAAGCTCATAGCATCAATATAAGAAGTTTTCGTCACCTCACCTCTCCATCATAATTTCACACAATTTCTCCTAAAACATTTTTCAGTCATCAGTCATAAAATTTTGAAATTGAAGGGTATTATGTGAAGGAAATAGAGGGTCAGTACATAGAATTGGAGTGATAGGAAGTTTTGTGACCCTCTGCTACCACTAAATTCAACACTAAGGCCATAAAAAATACCTTTCCTACATTTAGTCAAGGGCAGTAAGAAGAGATTGGGGGTGGGTTCAACATGAGAGAACCTACAAAGACCAAAATGATTCATTTACACCATCCTGTAGCAGACATATTTAAGAGACATCAATGATTAGGATTCTTTGAATTTTTAAAAGGATATGGTGATGAAGTTTCCTTTTAGTTTTCTATGGATTTGAATTCCTAATTAGATGTGAGTGCCATAATTGTAATAAGATGGTTAGCCATTACCATAAGTCCTAAAGTGATCAATAGAGTAAACACACTTCCCCTAGGCATCAAATGGAATAGGGAAGATAGGGCCACTAGTGCCACTATAAAGAGGAATTTATTTAGGTCCATGGGAAGACCTGTGGAAGATAAAAATGGGGTTAGGAGAGAAAATTTTCCTTACCCATGGGATGAGGTAGCCTTTAACATCTTAAGATACATCCCCTGTGAATTCAAAGTTACATATTATTGACTGTGTGAACACTGTAAGAGCTGAAAACCTACATTATCTTGGGTTGTAACATGATTATTTAGGAGTTGATCTATTTCATCTTCAGATAGAGGAGAAAACTTGTTTTATAGCATTTAAAATTGGCTTGGTGATTTTCATTTTCAAGATGAGGAATAGGCCTTTCTCTGTTTTGGTCCCAATCTATTTCATCCAAAGATGAAGCTACTGATTCTTGTTGGGAGGAAAAATCATAAAGGGCTTCTAACATCTCTTATTTCATACAATATTCATGCCCATACAAATTTTCAAGAAATTTAGTGAAGAAATAATGGTCAACAATAAATTAACACTGTGGATAATCCGGAAATTTTTGCAATAAACGATAACCACAAAAGCTTAAAAACCATAAATTTAGTGAAATTTTCAGAAATCTTACAACAACTATCAATCGTCGATAAATTATAGCTTTGATAATGTTAAAATAAAACTGAATGAAAATACTTTAGATAATATAAAATAGCAGATGGTAGACCTTCATACCATGATCTCGCTTTGTTGAAAAGTCAACAAGAAATGTGTGTCTAATTTAATTTTCCCTTAATTAAATTGGACAATAAATTGTAATCTTATCTCATAATCACTTGTAATAGTTAACCGAGTGTGATAAACTCAGTTAGCTCGTGGAATTCAAGTTGAGGGTGGTTTTTGAGGCATGAAGAGTGATTTTATATGTTTTTTGAGTCCAAGTTGCATGTAGCACATTAGTTTAATTCATAAGAAATCAGTTAACTCAATTAATTGAGTTAAAATCAGTTTAACTAGTTGTAACTGATTGTTGCACTAGTGAGAGGTCAAGTGAATTAAATCATATTTAATTCAAATGAAGTGATTTGTCAAGTAACTGATGATTTACTATTAATATCTACATGCATGTCAGTTCTGATGAAGACCCAGTTGAGACAAAGGTTAAAGGGATGTTAACTATCAGTTGTATTATTAGCAAACTGCCTGCATGCAGTAATACACCCATAGTATTTCCCATGAGCATTGTGTAGTTTTCGAAGGTTGAACTTCCTAAAGAATAGGGATTACAGTCCACATTAATTGCACAAGAAAGGCAGGCTAAGAAGAGACAAGAAATTGGCTAAGTGTTGGTCGATTTTTTCCAGATCAGTGTGAGACAGTTGGTAGAGTGCAGCAGGCTCTTATGAGAAGAGTGCATTGTATTGTTTCATGATTCCTTGGTTTAATATAAAATAGAAGATAGAGAGGTTTTGAGCAGCAAGCTTTCCCTAGGAAAAATATTTGCGTTGTGGATTGATTTGCTTCTTTCTTTTACTGGGTGTGATTGTGTGATCGTGTTTATTTTCTGAAATTAATTTGTAGAAGGATTCAATATATTTCTTTAGCATATCGCATGATCAGATTGAATCCATTGGTGTAATATTGTTTGTATAATTTCTACATGGTATCAGAGCGCATGAAATCACTACAGTGAAATGTGCAAAAATATTCATTGGTGTGACATGCGGATCAAGATGGCTTTCAATGGCTAAAGATTGGAATATGCACTCGAGGGAAGTTCTAATTATATTGCATGGAAAGACAGAATGGAGGCAGTTCTAGAGGACAAAGGGTTAAAAGAATTCATTGATAATGATATTCCCAAGCTCGCAGGAGTAGACACCACTCTTCTTGATACTTGGAAAAATAAGGTTGCAAAGGCAAGGATGATCTTATTAGAGGTAGTTTGAGATGAAATTGTTTCGAGTCTCCATGGAAAAGTGACTCCATATGCAATGTGGAAGGCTTTAACATATATTTTTCAGAGTAGCAATGACCACAAAAAATTGGCACTGAAGAACAAGATTAGGAAAATAAAAATGGAGAAAGGCGACATTATTCCGAAGTATTTAACCAAGTTCACCCAATGTCGAGATGAGATTAGAAGTGTCGTAATTAATGTAGCAGATGATGACTTGGTGAACCTAGCACTTCTAGGCCTTCCCAAGAGTTGGCATAGTTATCAAGACTCTGTCAATGGGAGGGAGAAGCTACCAGATTGGGAGCGAATTTGGTCGGATTTTATACAATAAGAATTCAGGTGGAATACCAGGGATGGATCCTCATCCAAGACAGATGACGATGAAAATTGCACCTTGGATAATAAGGCAAAGAAGGGGAAGGGAAAGAAATCCTATTCCAAATCTAAGACCGACAAAGAAGGCAAGAATCATGACATGTCCAGAGTGAAATGTTTTCACTATCACGAGCATGGACATTATGCCACTAATTTTACACATAAGAAGAAGAAAAACAAGAAGGCTTCAAGATCTGTAGCAGGTGAGGCTTTGGCTTCGCAATTTGAGTTGGAATTATCACTTATCGCATGCATGGTGTCTAGTGCAATGGGATCAGTGTGGTACTTGGATATTGGTGCATGACAGGAGACAAAGAACTTTTTAGTAGCTTGGAGGAGAAGGATCTCTAGATGCATATCCAAATGGGTGATGACGGGAGGTATATCACTACTGGGATTGGTATAATTACTTTCTAGAGACAGTCAGGTAAACCTTTCTTATTAAAATATGTCATGCATGTACCAGGCTTGAAAACTAATTTAGTTCCATTTTCTATGTTGGAGGATAGAGGATATGATGTGGTTTTCAATGAAGGGAAAGCATTCCTTTTTCACAAAGCCATAGGAAAAGTTAAGAAGATCGGGATTTGTATGAATAATCTCTACAAACATGATGTATATGGCTACGAAAAATTGATGGGTAAAGTAGATAAAGAGGTGAGCCAGGATGAGGGTGAGTTATGGCACATGAGATTGGGCCATCTACACCACATTTCTTTGAAGGTCATGCAGTAGATTTCTATGGGGCTTCCAAAGTGTACTCTTGTGCAAATAGACACATGTAAGGGATGTACCATGGAGAAGTATGCAAAGGCCACTTTTCACGAGAAGGAGAACTGAGTAGCAGGAATCCTTGAAAGAGTTCACTCAGATGTGTGTGGACCATTCTCTACAACTTTGACAACAAAGCACGAGTATTATGTGATTTTTTTTTATCGTTTTTATAGAAAGTGTTGGATATACTTCATGCAGAATAAAGATCAGATGTTTTCAAAATTTTGTGAGTTCAAAGCACTAGTTAGAAATATACAGGGAAGCATGTGAAGGCTCTGAGGAGAAAAAATGGTGGTGAGTACATCTCCAATGAATTCAAGAACTTCTATGCCAAAGAATGAATTCTAAGAGAGTTGATTGCACCTCGTAACCCACAACAAAATGGGGTTGTAGAAATAAATAATAGAACATTTGTGGGTGCGAAACGAGCGGTGTTACATGATCAAGGCCTACTGTTGCATCTATGGGTAGAGGAATGCAACACAACGATATTTTTGCAGAACCGTAGTCCTCATCGAATACTTGGCATGAGTACACTAGAGGAGAATGTTTCTCGTAAGAAACCTGATGTTTCATATTTTAAATTTTTTGTCTCATCTATTTATTTCCATGTGACCAAATATTCCAGAAAGAATATAGAACCACCAATTGAGATTGGGATGTTTGTTGGGTACAATGATACTCCCCGCAACTATCGGGTGTATTTACCAAAAAAAAGGATGACTATTGTCAGATGGGATGTAAAATTTGATGAGGATAAAGGCATGAGATTGTCCCTTGAGAGGGAGCTTGATTTGCATGCAGATGAGGAACTCTTGGTTCCAAAGGATGAACCTCAAGATTTGGAGTAGCCACATGCGGAGGATCATGGAGTGGCAAAAAAAACTCATGTAGAATCATCCACCATACATGGTAGGAGGCACACCATAGAAGCTAGCAGATTGAAACTTGATGCATCAGAACATGTAGGAGCACCTACATCACTGTGTACATAGAGACAGTCACTGAGCAAGTTTACTGGATACATGGCTCTTACGAGCAAGTGTATTGTGATAGAACCATCCTCTTTTGAGGAAGCAGTATAGCAACCAACTTGGGTTGATGCCATGGTTGAGTATTATGACTCCATCGTCAGGAAAAATGCATGGGAAGTTGTCCCAAGACCATTCGGAAAATGAATGGTTGGATCTAGATGGATCTATAAGGTGAAGCAAGCAAAAAATGGGAGTGTGGAGAAGTACAAGGCTAGATTTGTAGCCCGGGGATTCTCACAAGTTGAGGGGATTGACTATGAGGAGAATTTTGCACCAGTTGCGAGGTACTCATCGATTAGATCTATCCTCGCACTCTCAACATAGATGGGGTGGATGATACATCAGATGGATGTGACGACTACATTTCTCAATGGATTTATTGAAGAAGAAGTGTACATTAAGAAACCAGAAGTTTTTGAGACCTTTGACAGTGATTTGCATGTGTACAGACTCAAGAGAGCACTATATGAGCTTAAGAAAGCACCTTGTGCTTGGTACACTAGGATTGACAACTATTTCACTGGGTTGGACTTTACGAAGAGTGAAGCGGATGCGAACTTGTAGCAGATTATGGTTGATGGTAATATTTTGATTATCGTAATTTATGTTGATGATCGTATTTTGAAAGGTGATGAGCAGCTCATAACTTCTTGCAAAGAGGATCTTGAAAGAGAGTTTGAGATGAAGGACATGGGACTCCTTCACTATTTCCTTGGTTTGTGTTGAAAATGCAACAAGATGATGGAGCTTAGTGAAAAGAAGTCGCCTTCACTAAGTGGGCCCGCAGGCTATTTTTGGCGCAAAGTCTATTTTTAGACTTTGTATATTTTTAGACATATAGATCATGGTCTATGAGTTGCAGATGCTATTTATGGATGATTGGTCAAGTTGGTAAAAATAGATGGACCTCTATTTTTAGATATTGGGTGAAGTCTATTTTTAGACTGCCGGTCTAAAAATAGATCAGTCAAATATTATTAGCCCTTAATAATATTTGGACTATAAACATTATCTTATCCTCTTGGAGCACTTCAATTCGATGCTTGGATGTGGCACATGCAGCTGACAGAAGGAATTACGCTATTCCTAGGGGTTAGTTGAGCTATTGCATGGTTGAATTCAGTTAGAACTCATGTGGCAGAGTTTGGTGGAGTTGATGAGACAGTTGGTGGAGTTGTGTTCGGTTTAACTTAGTTGAACTAGTTGTATTTAGTATAAATGATAAATACACTAGTGATGAGTGGTGTGAATTAATTATTAATTAATTCACTAATTATTAACTCATAAATCAACTAAAGAATACATCAGTTAACTGCAATGCATGGACAGTTCAGTGGAGACCAGTGTTAGAGGTGGGTGAAAGGGTGAGTCTACTATCAGTTGTGACGATAGCTGTGCATGAGATTTGCACACACATTGATTGAGATTGCCAATGAGGATTGCGCAGTACAAGCCAGTGGGATTCGAACTTGGATCTCATCATTATTTATCTTGGATTGCGCAGTAGAGGCAGGCAGACAGGTGGAGCAGATTGGAGCATGGGATGTGCATGATCTGAGCTTGTTTTGTGTGTAACAATTGGAGATAGTGCTGAGAGCTTGTGAGGAGTTTGTGCTATGTATTGTTACATTTTCTCTATCATTATAATATACAGATAGTTGGGGGTTTTCAGCTGTAAGCTTTCCCCATTACATACTGTGTTCTATGTGTGCTTGATTATGTTTTAATGTGCGCATGCGACTGCTTCTATTTTCGCAAATTGATGATCAATTGTAGAAGAGGTTATGTATTATGCATGAAGCTTAAATAGTGTGTAATCACGATAATCTCGGTGAATAATTCAGCTATTATTCAAATTTCTACATGGTATCAGAGCCTAAATTGATCATCGGATCTATTACAGTGATTACAATTTATTTTGGTAGACAGAGTCTGTAAGCGGGCTAGGTAGCCTCTGGATCCATTCTTTCTTTGAAAGGTGATATATCCAGTAAATTACCCTACAGTAGATCTCTGTGCTAGAAATACTTTGTTCTCACAGATCAGAAGCGGTTGAGTTTTGAGCTGGTGGAATTCGAATTTGCAGCAGTGTTTTCTTGGTGTCGAAGTCAAAATGTCTTTCAACGGATTGCGATTGGAGTATGACCTTGAGGGCAGCTTGAATTATGTTGAATGGAAGGACACGATGGAGGCGGTGTTAGAAGACAATGGGCTGAAGGAGTTCATAGATGCTGAAGTCCCAAAGCCTACTGATGCTGCTCAAGTTGAGGCTTGGCAAAAGAAGACAGCAAAATGTCGAAGGATTCTGTTGGAGGACGTGAAGGATCACATTGTATCCAGCCTGCATGGAAACGCTTCTCCATACTTGATGTGGAAAGTGTTGACAGATTTATTCCAAAGCAAGAGCGACCAGAGGAAGTTGGCGCTCAAGGATAAACTCAGAAACATAAAGATGGAGAAAGGCGAAAGTATATCCAAGTACCTCACGAAGTTCACCCAATGCAGGGATGAGCTGGGAAGTGTGGGGGTGAATGTAGCTGAAGAGGACTTGGTGGACTTGGCTCTCCTTGGTCTTCCAAAGAGTTGGCATTCCTATCATGACTCTGTCAATGGTCGGGAGAAATTGCCAGGATGGGAGCGACTTTGGTCGGATCTTATGCAAGGGGAGATAAGGCAGAGTACCAGGGACGGATCTTCATCAAAGGCACCTGATGAAGAAAATTGCGCTTTGGCTGCCAAAGAAAAGAAGGGGAAGAGCAAGAAATCTTCTCATTCCGGTGCGAAAGGCAAGAAGCAGGACATGTCCAAGGTGAAGTGCTTTCACTGTCACCAGCACGGACATTATGCCACAAATTGTCCGCAGAAGAAGAAAAATAAGCATGCTGCTAGATCTGTAGCGGGAGAGGCGTTAGCCTCGCAGTTTGAGCTGGATTTTTCACTGATTGCATGCTTGGTATCAAGTGTGATGGGATCAGTATGGTTCTATGACAGTGGTGCATCTTTTCACATGACTAGAGATCGAAATTTGTTTTCCGATCTGGATGAGAAAGATCTTGGAGTGCACATCGAGATGGGCGATGATGGTAGATACAGTGCGACCGGTATCGGTACCATTTCCTTTGAGAGGGAGTCTAGTAAAACCTTCGTATTGAAGGAAGTGATGCATGTTCTAGGATTGAAGAAGAATCTTATCTCTGTGGCGATGTTAGAAGACAAGGGATATGATGTTGTCTTCAGCGAGGGAAAGGCTTTCCTGCGCAGTAAGACAACTGGAGAAACCCGGAAGATAGGGGTTCGAGTCAAGAACCTTTATCAATTGCAAGTAGATGGCTGTGCAACAATGGCATGCAAGGCAGAAGGAGTGGTGAGCCGGGATGATGGCGAGCTGTGGCACCGGAGATTGGGCCACCTTCACCATGGAGCTTTGAAGATACTGCAGTAGATTTCTACTGGGCTTCCTAAGGGCACTCTTGCGCATTCAGATCAGTGCAAGGGGTGTACCTTGGGAAAATTTGTGAAAGCCACCTTTCACGAGAAGGATAGTCGCGCCACGATGATCCTTGAGAGAATTCACACAGACGTGTGTGGACCTTTCTCAGTAGCTTCGACAGCAAAGCACAGGTACTATGTGATCTTTGTTGATGATTATTCTCGGAAGTGTTGGATCTTCTTCATGCAGAAGAAGAGCGAGACATACTCAAAGTTCTGTGAGTTCAAGGCGCTGGTTGAGAAAGAATCGGGGAAGCAGGTGAAGGCTCTTAGGAGCGACAATGGTGGTGAATTCATCTTTGGCGAATTCAAGGACTTTTGCAGCGCAGAAGGAATTCGAAGAGAGCTCATAGCACCTCATAACCCACAGCAGAACGGGGTTGCTGAGCGGAAGAACAGAACGATCGTGGGTGCTGCACGGGCGATGTTGCATGATCAAGGCCTACCCATTCACTTGTGGGCGGAGGCATGCAATACTACAGTATATGTGCAGAACTGTTGTCCTCACAAGATACTTGGCATGAGTACACCCGAGGAGGCGTTTTCTGGTAAGAGGCCTGATATTTCCCATTTGAGGATTTTTGGTTCACCTGTTTACATTCATGTGACGAAGGATGCCAGGAAGAAGATGGAGCCGACTGCAGAGGTTGGGATATTTTTGGGGTACACTGATACGCCCCACAACTATCGTGTGTATTTTCCAGACAGTCGCAAGACTGTTGTGCGACGGGATATCAAATTTCAGGAGGAGAAAGCCATGCAGTGTTCGCTTGAGAGGGAGCCACACTTGCATGCAGATGAGGAGCTATTAGTTCCTAAGGATGAGCTTTAGGATGTGGATCAGCCACAAGAGGAAGTTCATGGAGTGGAAGAAACCACTCATGCAGCGCCGACCATCAGAGGGCGCAAGCGCACTACAGAAGCTGAGCGACTGGCTCAAGATGCAGAGAAGGTTGTAGGACCACCTACAGCATAGCGTAGATAGAGACAGTCACCGGACCGGTACACTGGATACATGGCTCTTGTGAGAAAATGTGTCATGACAGAGCCATCCTCTTTCGAGGAAGCTGTGGAGGACCCTGCATGGGTAGATGCCATGGTGGAAGAGTATGATTCGATTGTCAGAAACAGTGCATGGGAGATTGTCCCGAGACCGGAAGGGAAATCAGTGGTGGGTTCGAGATGGATCTACAAAGTGAAGCAAGCAGCTGACGGGAGTGTGGATAAGTACAAGGCAAGATTTGTTGCCCGAGGCTTTTCACAGATTGAGGGGATCGATTATGAGGAGACCTTTGCACCTGTTGCAAGGTATTCTTCCATACAGACGATTCTTGCTCTCTCAGCGCAGATGGGGTGGCACATTCATCAGATGGATGTGAAGACTGCGTTCCTCAACGGAGTCATTGAGGGAGGAGGTGTACATAGAGCAGCACGAAGGTTTCGAGATCTTCGACGAGTCGCATGTGTGCGGGGACTCAAGAGAAGTTGTATGGGTTGAAACAAGCACCTCGTGCTTGGCCAAGCACGGATAGACGGTTATTTCACGGACTTGGATTCTCCAAGAGTGAGGCGGATCCTAACCTATACCAGATTGTGGTGGAGGGTAAGTTGTTGATCATTGTACTTTATGTAGATGATTTGATTCTTACGAGTGATGAGCTGTTGATACTTTCATGTGAAGGATCTTGCTAGAGTTTGAGATGAAGGCTTGGGCCTCCTTCATTATTTCTTTTTCAGGATTGGAAATTTGGCAGCGCGGTGGTGGACTATTTGTTTCTCGGGTAAGTATGCCGGGGAGATGCGGGAGAAGTTCAACATGCATGACTGCAAGCATGTTGATACTCCTCTTCCTAGAGGTTGGAGGAAGGAGGATGCTACTTCAGCAGAGGTAGTGGATGCCACTGTTTTTCGACAGTTGGTGGGGTCGCTTATGTATCTGGTCAATACACAACCCAATATATGCTATGCTATTAACCAACTTTCGCAAGCTATGGTTAAGCCTACCAAGCTCTTCTGGAAGGCAAGCAAGCATGTATTGCGTTATCTTAGAGGCACATCGGGATATGGTTTGTGGTACAGACAGGAGGATGAGGTGAAGCTATGTGGCTTCACGGATGCAGATTGGGCAGGGAGCCCAACGGACAGAAAGAGCACATCTGGAGGGATCTTCAGTATCGAGTCGACAACAGTTTCTTGGTACAGCAGGAAGCAGAGATATGTGGCACTCAGTTCAGCAGAGGATGAGTATATGGCAGCAAGCTTGGCTGCATGCAAGGCCATATGGATGAGGAAGATCCTGGTCGGGTTGTTCGGGTCACATTTGGAGCCTATTGTGATTTATTGTGATAACCAGAGTTGCATTAAACTCTCGGCTAATCCAGTATTTCATGATAGATCCAAACACATCGACATCAGGTACCATCATATCAGAGATTGTGTGCAGCGGAGAATCATGTTGCTTTCATACATTCCCACGGAGGATCAGGATGCTGATATCTTGACGAAGGCGCTCACCAGGAGAAAATTCAAATACCACAGAGGCAAGATAGGGGTTGCAGATAATCCATATATTGTTGAGAGGGAGTGTTGAAAATGCAACAAGATGATGGAGCTTAGTGAAAAGAAGTCGCCTTCACTAAGTGGGCCCGCAGGCTATTTTTGGCGCAAAGTCTATTTTTAGACTATGTCTATTTTTAGACATATGGATCATGGTCTATGAGTTGTAGGATACTATTTATGGATGATTGGTCGAGTTGGTAAAAATAGATGGACCTCTATTTTTAGACATTGGGCGGAATCTATTTTTAGACTGCCGGGCTAAAAATAGAACAGTCAAATATTATTAACCCTTAATAATATTTAGACTATAAACATTATCTTATCCTCTTGGAGCACTTCAGTTCGATGCTTGGATGTGGCACATGCAGCTGACAGAAGGAAATACGCTTTTCCTAAGGGTTAGTTGAGCTATTGCATGGTTGACTTCAGTTAGAACTCATGTGGCAGAGTTTGGTGGAGTTGATGAGACAGTTGGTGGAGTTGTGTTCGGTTTAACTTGGTTGAACTAGTTGTATTTAGTCTAACTGATAAATACACTAGTGATGAGTGGTGTGAATTAATTATTAATTAATTCACTAATTATTAACTCATAAATAAACTAAAGAATACATCAGTTAACTGCAGTGCATGGACAGTTCAGTGGAGACCAGTGTTAGAGGTGGGTGAAAGGGTGAGTCTACTATCGGTTGTGACTATACTTGTGCATGACATTTTCACACACATTGATTGAGATTTCCAATGAGGATTGCGCAGTATAAGCCAGTGGGATTTGAACTTGGATCTTATTCTTTTCCATACTGGATTGCACAGTAGAGGCAGGCTAACAGGTGGAGGAGATTTGAACTTGTGACTTGTTCATATCTGAGCTAGTTAGTGTGTAGCATGTGAGATAGTGCGCTGAGAGGCTGTGAGGAGCTTTGTTACTGTGTATTTATTTACATGTTCTCTATCATTATAATATACGGAATAGTTGGGGGTTTTCAGGCTGTAAGATTTCCCAGCCCCATGCGTATTTATATGTGGCTGTGATTATGTTTTAATGTGCGCATGCGACTGCTTCTATTTCCGCAAATTGATGATCAATTGTAGAAGAGGTTATGTATTATGCATGAAGCTTAAATAGTGTGTAATCAGGATAATCTTGGTGAATAATTCAGCTATTATTCAAATTTCTACAGTTTGGAGATATGGCAGCGAGATGGGGAGATATTTGTTTCTCAAGGAAAGTATGCCAAAGATATTATGAGGAAGTTCCACATGGAGAGTTGTAAACCCATGGAGACTCCTCTTACAGAAAACTGGAGGAAGGAGGATGCTACTTCAGGTGAGGTAGTGGACACTACTATTTACAGGAAGTTTGTGGGTTCACTCATGTACTTGTTGAACACACGACCAGACATATGCTACGGAGTTATCCATCTTGGTCAAGATATGGTTAAGCCGACCAAGCTCTTTTGGAAGGCGGGGAAGCATGTATTAAGATATCTCAGGGGCACTACAAAGTATGGATTATGGTATAAATGGACAGAGGGAGTGAAGCTTCAAGGCTTCACAAATGCAGATCGGGAAGGCAGTCCATTAGACAGAAAGAACACATCAGGATGGGTCTTTAGCATAGGAGCGACAACAGTTTCTTCGTACAGCAGGAAGTAGAGATCAGTTGCACTCAGTTCAGCCGAGGCAGAGTACATGGTAGCCAATCAAGCGACATGTGAGGCCATCTGGATGAAGAATATTCTTGTTGGTTTTTTTGGCCATCAGTTGGATCCGACGATGATACATTGTGATAACCAGAGTTGCATAAAACTCTTGGTTAATCCAATATTCCATGATAGTTCCAAGAATATTGACATCCGGTACCACCATCTCAGAGATTGTGTTCAGATACACATTATGTTACTTCAGTACATTCCCACGAAGGATTAGGATGAAGATATTCTGATGAAGGCGCTCGCCAAGAGAAAATTCGAATACCATAGAGGCAGTATTGAGGTAGCTGATAATCCCTTTCTTGTTGAGAGGGAGTATTGAAAAGTTAACAAGAAATGTGTGTCTAATTTAATTTTCCCTTAATTAAATTGGACAATAAATTGTAATCTTATCTCATAATCACTTGTAATAATTAAATGAGTGTGATAAACTGAGTTAGCTCATGGAATTCGAGTTGAGGGTGTTTGGTGAGGCATGTAGAGTGATTCTATTTTTTTTTTAAGTCCAAGTTGCAGTTAGTGAATTAGTGTAATGCATGAGAAATCATTTAACTCAATTAATTGAGTTAAAATCAGTTTAATTAGTTGTAACTGATTGTTGCACTAGTGAGATGTCAAGTGAGTTAAATCATATTCAATTCACATGTAGTGATCTGTCAAGTAGCTGATGATTTACTATTAATAGATGCATGCATGTCAATTCTGATAAAGACCCAGTTGAGACAGAGGTTAAAGGGATGTTAACTATCATTTGTATTATTAGAAAACTGCATGCATGCAGTAATACACCCATAGGATTTCCCATGAGCATTACGTAGTTTTGGAACGCTGAAATTCCTAAAGAATAGGGATTACATTCCACTTGAATTGCGCGAGCAAGGAAGGCTGAGCAAAGGCAGGAAATTGACTATCTATTGGTCGATTTTGTCTGGAACAGTCTGAGACAGTTGGTAGAGTGCAACATACTCTTGTGAGAAGAGTGCATTGTATTGTTTCACGATTCCTTGGTTGAATATACAATAGAAGATAGAGGGGTTTTGAGCAGTAAGCTTTCCCCAGGAAAAATATATGTGTTGTGGATTTATTTGCTTCTTTCTTTTACTTGGTGTGATTGTGCGATCATGTTTATTTTCCGCAATTAATTTGTAGAAGGATTCACTATCTTGCTTTAGCATATCGCATGATCAGATTGAATCCATTGGTATACATATTGTTTTTATAATTTCTACATGTTTTTTCCTCCAAGGTAGACATGAACATATTCATCAGACAATCTTCAGGAAACTCAAACTTTAGTCTGTGAATATGAAAATGAAATTTGACCAAATGCAAACTAGCATCTTCTCCATCCTAACCTTTAAATTTTGGCAACCCTGTTTTCCAATCTATACAAGGAATACAATTCAGAAAACTAGGGATATGAGCTCGATTCAAAAGAGCATAACTTCGAGGAGTTGAATCCATCTTGAAAATAGTGAGGTCACCAGAAATTTATTCAAACTACCGGTTCTTGAACAGTGGAGTCGCTATGAAAATTTTGAACCTTTGATTCTTCGACACTGGAGTCGCCAGGTGAAAGATGCACAACCGTCATGTGCGTGATCATTTTTCACCATCATTAAACATATATGACCCTTTTCATTCTTTCTCGGGGAAGATCTATCGCCTCGTTCCCCAACAACAATGCCAAAAATGTTAGCCTCCAGAATGTCCCAAGGCTCAGAAAGGATATCGACATAGGTAACCTCAAACCAAGATTTTATTTTGGTAGCTAGCACTACAAAACCAGAGAGGGTTCTCTCTATGAAAATTATAGCCAAAATGTTTAACTGTAAGAAGAATGGATTTTAGGCTAGTTAGGTCAGATCTAGGGTTTTGAAAGATTTATGGTTTTTCTTCTCGATCAGGGATGAAAACCAGATAGCTACGTCAAATTATCAAAGGGTTACAACTACAAAGATATGGAGGACAAAGATAACAATGATTTTATGATGGGCTTAGGAGTTTTTCGGTTTAGTGTAGGTTTTTAAAATGAAAGAGGATCTTAATGAGCATGTGTCATGAATTCATTAAAACAAAAGGAATATTACATAAAATGACATTCCCAAACAAAACAGAGCTTTTATGAAAGAATTATGCTTATCAATCTTTTAGGAAAATCACTAAATAAATAAGATATGGAAAGGACATGTATATCATCTATATAAAACTATAACAGAGAAAATACAACATAAAAAATTCACTGCACATGAATTCCTAGATAATAGATGCAATTGATCCTTTGATTTCCTGAATAAAAGTTGAAGTACAAACTATTATAGTTCCACCCTCTAATGTCCAACCATAAAAATGACTAAGAAATCCATAAATATATACAAAAAAACATTTCCCCTCTCTCAGGGGTCAAATCCTAGAGTGGAGGAGAAGTTCAAAAGATTCCCTCACCTAAAACCTAAAGGCTAGGGAGGTTAACAAAACTCTCCTTAAGATAGAAAAAATAATACATTTGACCATGAAAGGTATTTACAAGCATGTATCCACCTATTTTTTACTCTAACCATCATATTTACCATAGGTTACATCATTACTACACCATAAAATATTAATTACATCAGTAGAAGTTAAACTGGACTGAGTCAACTGCGAAAATAGGCTTCCAGGCAAAAGCGCAATGAATATCAGAAAAGTGCATCGTGCCTGGAGAAAGCGCAATGTGATGGGTGAAAATGGATTTAGGAGGCCTTCACAAGGTCCAAATAAGGATGTGAAAGATGCTAGAGAAAGCTCTTCCTGTATAATACATCATAAAACCCTCAACCACTGAAAATGATTGCTTCTAGCCCTCAAAAAATCAATTCTCCCACAAATACTCCAAAACCGCAACGAGCTTCTGAAAAACACGGCATAAAGGTGTTTTTTAGGTGGTTTTTTGGCCTTTTCGCCCACCAGAATCTGCTGACATGGCTCTCCCAAGGACTTAAAGTGATGTAAAATTCAAGATAAATCCAACAATGCAAAATAATTGTGAATTGGATGCCCCCAAAAAAAGTGTAGCGTGAGGCTCGCCTACGTTTTTGAACCAATGACTGTGTAAAAATTGTCAAAATGCCCAAAAACTTCAAAATTTTCCAAAATTCATACAAAATTGCTCAAAATTATTCCATAATTTCTCCATGAAGACCTATTATGGTAAGTTATGCTATGAGGGATGCATCAACAAGTAAATCCAACTTACCCTTCTCTTTTTCCTTCATTAAGGTTTCCTTGAGTTTTTCCTTCAATTGTTTGGTCCTTACCTTGGAGACCTGATTTCTTGTGTAGTAGTGCATGGCCATATGTCGTTGTATGTTGTTTTTCTTATTTTCCCTCTTTAGGAGTTTCTCCAAGTTACCATTAACTCTATCAAGCCAATATTCCCTATCCTTGTCAGTTTCCACCAATATGAGCTCATTGACTGTCATTTGGGTCCTTCGTGGAGTTGCTTCTCTCTGTTACTGAAGTGCCCTTTTGAGGCCTAAATTCCTTGGCCTCTTCCTTATTACCTAATTTTCTTGATCAGCTGAATCATCTATGTCAACTACTATTCTCCCCTTTACATCTTCTTTGTTTAAATCAACTCTAGGCCTATTCAAGAGTAGTTTATTTACCTTTAATTGAATATTTTCTTGTTCCAGGAATGAAATCAAGAAGTTGGCCTTTGACAAGATATATTTAAGTTCTCTTATCTCAACATATTTCTCCATGATGACGTACTCTACTATTCTATACTCTTCATCCACCCCCAAGTCTTCCATTTCAGTGTCAAGATGGAATGGCTCCTCATCTTGCAAGGTTGCCTCATGCTATGATCATGATTCCTGTTCTGCTGATGCAGGCTTGGCCTTTTCAAAAATGTTTGTCGAAAACACAAGCCTCCTTCCTATCTGATATGTTTGAGTCACCTCAACCCTAGGTGTCCTCTTGAATGAAATTCTACTTGATGAGATAATCTCCCTTGGCTTGGATGGTGCTGATGGTGTTGTAGATGGTGTACTTTGGCTAGTAGGCTAACTAGTAGGGGGGAAAAAGCAATGGACTGAATGAATGTCTCCCAAGAAATTCCCATATGTGTGAGCTAGTGTAAGACAATGATTTTAATGAGGGAATGGTGGAAAATACTTTCATGGTGATTATTCTCTTTATGCTACACTCTCTCTGCCATTTTAGCCAAGCTTTTATAGAGGTAGTAGGGTAGGTTGAGAGTTTTTACCCCTATGAAGTGCATTAAAAATATTACATGATATTTGTACAACCTTTAAAATTTTCCCTCACATATGAAATACCTCATTATGGCCTTCATCAATGGAGCAAACTTATCCAACAACTGTCCAAAAGGAAAAATCTTCTTCATGGCATCTTTGTAGTGACTTTTAATGAAAGCTTTGTATTTCTAAACATCCAAATATGAGATCTTGAACCAATTTTCTCCACTGTTTGGTATCCCTGTAGTTGTAGCTATGGCCTTAGCTAAAATTGTGAAGCTTACTACTGCAATTATGACCTTATCTCTCCTAAGTTTTGTGGCAAACAAGCTTTTTAACTTGGCATGATATCTCACTTGCTGGATTTGCTCACAAAACCCTAAACATCCTAGACTCTAAAAATATTGTTTAGCCAATGAGGAAGACATCCAATCCCGAGTGTTAAGTGGATCAAACCTTGATATTTGACCTCCTTTGTTGTATGGTTTCTTTCCCCCTCCATGTTTTAGATTGCACAACAAAAAATTAGTGAAAAACATGGGAAGTAGGTGAGGGTAGGGGATGAGGGGTTTAGGGAGGAGATATGAGGGTAGGAAAATTTATGGAGGTATATATAGGTATTAGGGAGCTTAGGGAAGTGGAGGATGGAAAAAAGAGTTAAGGGATAGGTTGTAGGAAATTTAAACACAATCCTAACCCTAAAACTGCCAAAAACACAACGTAGGAGCTAGGGGTAGGTATAGGAATTAGGGAAATGAGTGGTTAGTGATAGGGAAAACTTTGGGGAGGTATGTAGGGTGTGGGGAAGGGTAGTATGAGTAGGGAAACTAGTTTTTTTCTGCTGGAAGTCAACTACAAGTGCCAAACCATGAAAACATAACGTGGAGGTTAGGAGAGACTTCACCATTGCAATGTTGAAGAAACTGAGGAAAAGAAGAGTTTGTAGGGTATTAATTACTTGCAGAGAAGATGATGGAACCCTTGGTTGCTGGCAACCCTTGAAAATTATCCTTTTCCCTCAAACAATGAAAGTGCAGCGTGGCACTGAAAATGTAGGGTGCTCTTGAAAAATGCAGTGAGAGAGAGGAAAAATGCTTTTGAGAGTGAAATTTCAATGATGAGTGTGCTTGGATGGCTCTCACAAGTAAGTAATGCTTCAATGCTAATGAAATGAGTGAAATAAATGGCTTGTATTGTCTTTTTTAGCTTGTGGAAATCAAATTTTCTTCATAGTGGTGTGGTGGCCCTCCAAGTGCTTTTTCATCTTTGACTTGAAAATTTGCAGCTTGGAACATTAGAAACATATTACATCATATTTGAAATAAAATTACACTTGAAACAAAACTTTATTGAGCATTTTCCCTAGTACTACTCCTTCATTTCCGGATCTATTAGTGAAATGACAATTTTTTTATGGATTTGACCCTAAGACCTAATGGTGAAATTTCATGAAATGAGCTGAATGATGACCATGGTGGTATGACTGAGATGATAATGGAGACTTTTCAGTGATGACTCATCCAACTGAATGATGGCAATGAAAAACACATGTTTTTTTTTTAAAGGAGTAGTAATAGACCTTGATACACTAACTAGTGACAAAGTTTTTATTTGAAGACCTACTAAAACCATAAAAATTTGACTTGAGACACTAAAAAAACCCTTATAAGATCACATTTGATCATTGGTGGTAGGCGGAACTGACTCACACTAACAGTAGGGATGATGTGTCCCATGGGGCCGCCTTCCACTTCTCCCATTGGTTTTTGTTGCTGATGTGTACTACCGACATGTCTCAGCACTCTTCATCCCAACGATCTCCTCTTTGTGCCTTTAATTTACCTATGGGGTCTGGTTATCGAGATGACATTTACCGGTGGGTCCACTCGCTACAGCTATGATCCAATCAACTACTAGTCCATGTTGATTTGTCTCTAACGAATACCATGTTAACACGACACCAGTCAAACTATTGGTTCCTCCTCTGCGCTCACTTAAAACCTTACAGGGTTCAATCTACGGGATGACATCTTGTTCACATCAGTCGTGCCATATGGGGCTCTATGAGTGGTCCATGTGTCACCTGAAAATGGCCCACTCAGGTGCCCAAAAACACTAAATCTACATGCCACGTGTCCACCATACCTAATGTCATGCTAACATCATCTCAACCAACCAAATTCTGCCATGTGTCCTATCAGAGAGGAGAAAGAAAGTGTCCCAGAGCCTTAGTTTTTAATTTATTTTCCTTTATAAAAAATTCTAAGGCTCTCAACCATTTCTCCTTGTGCCACATTTCTCGACCTTGCACCTTTGTTATAGAAACCACTGCTGGAAAAAACTACCCATTACGACACCCTTGATATGTGGTTTTTGGTATTGAGATGGGGATGTGAGAATGAACCGCCATCGTTGATCTAATGATTGGCGGTATGGACAATCCACCCATTGTAACACCCTCTTGCATATTAACGCTTCTGCATATTAACCTATCAAAATTATCTCTAATGTGATGGGGGGACATGTGGGGATCAATCCCACAGCTCACATGCCGGTCGTTTAACTTTGTTTAACTCTTTCCTCCACAAGGATTTTTTTCATCTCACTTGCATCATCCCGGTCCCTCTTCTACGTACTCTTTAAAAACCTCTAGGGTAATCTTTTCGGGATGAGTTGTATAGAGGGCTCCACTAACAAACAATCAAAATGCTTTCTGTTTTTGTGCTGTCAGAGCCACATTTTCCCAGTGATTTGGTTAGCGGCTCTACCTATTATCTCTGTCATATGTGGTTGTGTGCCAAAATTAAAATGCACCAAAAGGTCCTCCAACCAACTTTAACTCTGCACATTTGAATTTTAGGGTTCTCCAACTTTGACTGATCATAACTTATGATCCAAAAGGCCATTTCAATCTTCCACATACCACTGAAAATTTGTTTCCATCTAAGTGATTTTCACCTTTGTTTGAGGTGATATTCTTCTCAAGAAATGGCTTATAAGTAAATGCACCTTCTTCATTCATGTTGATCTTCATGCTTCTTCTTGTGCATGAATCCTGATCACTCGTGGTATCATCATTAATATCTTTGCCACATTTTCCATCCTTTTCCATCAATGGAAACGCAATTCTAACATTATCCCCCTTTGGCATTGATGGAAACACCTTTATCAAACAAAACATCATTACGAAGACAACCCAATATGCCTGTGCTCGTATCTCTGCTTTGGATGTTGCTCCCCCCAAAATGCACTTCTCTTGTGCTTGAGTCTACAGTGAGGTTCTTATGTATATTTTTTTATCACTACAACTTCTCCAAGATTTACCCCCCTTTTTATTTTTATTGGTGGAGACACGTATTTCTTTTCTTTAATCACCAAGAATTCTTCCCCTTTGAAATAAATGGAAAATATACTAACATTCTTTCCCTGTCAACAATCTCCTTTTGTCTTTATGATCCTGTGAACATATCAAATACTTCTTCTTATGCTTAGAACCCCAAGTACCTTTGATATTATCCAAAAAAAATTATCTTTTTCCTAATATTGAGTTGAAAGGAGAGGAGTAATTACTCCCAATCTCCGCCTTAAGTATTCAAGATGGATCTCTTGCTAAAACACCACATGCTAGTACAACTGAGCCATGAGAAAAATAATTCTCTCTAGTATGAGTCTCATCTAGGCTTACATAGATAATAGTGCCTTCCCAGACACATACACCTGACCTAAAGCAATAAAATATCCCATGACTAACACCATCAACTTATCAAATTATGAACAACAAAGTGCAACATGTAGAAGTTATTACTTGACAAACATAGAGGGACTCTTACTAATTCATGATTAAACCAACAACTCATACACTTCTTGAAAGACTTCTAATGGCAGTAGACTCACCATATAAAATTTGACTCATCATGAACACTAGAAACATTTAAATAGGGACTCTTTCACCAATGCTTGGATTGACAATCTCATACTGACAACATGAATAACACACTTTGACAACAATTCATAAAAATTGATACCAATATTTGATTATACATTTTAGATCAATGATACCAAATAATGAATTGATGCCAATAATTATTGAGAAATTTATAACTGAGTGTTCTCCTCCTCCAATCATGCTCCTTTCATCACAAATATGATTCCTGATACTAATTACCAATTGGAACAGTCTGAAAGCATCACAATTATTCAATCCATTCAACACTTCTGCAGCTCATATTCTGATCACTCAAACAATCATTAATATGCAACAAATTCCATTGCCCTATGTATTTCGTGCCTGTCCTTATGCAATAAACAATTGATAACATTTTTTAATGAATAATATAACACTAAAATATTAACTTGAGTGTAATCCCCCTATTCCTATGCTCCCTCTTTGCATTAGGAGTCTGTAAACATACTTGCATAAGATAGAAAAACTTTGACAGTAAACATATCATCATCCCTATTTTTTCATCAAAATTTATATGTACTAAGACTATTAATCTGATTTGACAAAATCATTCAATCAACCACAATACACAACACATCAATCTTCTTCAACAATTTCATAAACAAAAATAATAAAAAAATGGAATACTTCCCTTATCCTTTAGATGCAATATTAGACATGTTCCTTTCTGCTCATTGCATCTGACCTTTGACCTTTTTGGCTTACCTTGAAGCTAGCCTCTTCTTTTCAATGAAGAGGAACAAGGGATCTACTTCCCCTTAGTATATTATCTCTCTTTTCATTCCACACCAGGGTATGCCAAGTTTGGTAAACACCTTGAGCTGATTTCGTCGTTGGTTTGGAATTTTTTCCTAACTGAGTAACTTCCTGCCAAACCACTAATTTTTCCTCTTGTTAATACCAATTAAATCCAATTTCCAATTTACTTGCTCTTATTTTTGTCTATATGTGCCAACTAATTGGAGTCTATATTTATTAAAGGTTATATAAAATAGATCAACCATAGGAATTTCAGACTCTGATATGCTAATATTATGTTGATAATATTCAAATCAAAACACTAGTCTAAGTTGCCTCCATGAGCCTTTGACCTGCCTTTCTTATGAATGTGGAAATAAATCCTGCGGAGTTTTCCTTGCTAGCTCCCAACATAATCCATGCCTTTGTTTGAAATTTTCTAGAAAGGAGGAAAATTCTTTCCATATTTTTATTCAACTACTTTGTACCCATAATTATTACACCTGTGGCATTCAAATTTATTCAAGAAGGGGTGAAATGAATTATTCTTCTTACCAAATCTTCTATCTATCCAATTTCTTGGATTGATATTCACTCTGTTACTACTATTGGGCCATTGAAAATATTTACTCTCAGGGAAAAAGGCTCTCTTTTCTTGGTTATTAGAATTTCTCTTAGAAATTCATGGCTATGGATGAAATGGAGTGTTCCACCTCTGCTACTGCACCTCCTTTTTCTTCTTTGGACACTTGGAGGAAAAGTGCCTACGACAATAGAAACATATGAGGGGTTGCATACCTTTGTATTGTTTCCTAGAAGTCATTTTTTTCCTTGTGGCCACATTCTTTTCTCTTTCATTGCATTGTTGTTGGGTCTTCCTTTAACCAAATTGGTGGGTCCCTTTAATGGTGCTTCTGAGTCACTGTCATTTTCCAATATTCTCTTAGCTTGAGAGAAACAATGGCTGGTTTAAATTTGTTCAAAACATTTAAAATTATTTGCATGCTTCTGAATATTCATCAATTGTTCTTTTAATATCTTATTCTCATATTCATGCTTCAAATTGATGGTTTTGAAATTTTTGATATCATCAATAGATGCTGTGAGATAAATTTTTAAATACATATTTTCTTCAAGTTCTTCCAAATCAACAGAGGAGCCATTAGATTCAACACTGGTGTCAACTTCACTCACATCTTGCTCAATAATGTGTTCCCTTGATGTCTTTAGGGATTCTTCTACTAACCCATGAGATTTCATTTCTTGAGTCTTCACCAGAGGTGGACACATCATCTTCTTGAACAACATATATATCTATTATTTCTATTAAAGTAGCTCCTTCACTACTACTAGATAATCACTTCTCACTTTCACTAGTACTTACAATTGAGAAATTTGAAGATAAATGGCCTATAGTGTTACAATAATATCGAAACAAAAAATTACTTTCATATTGCATCTCCTCTTAATCTTCTAAGTGTTGATCAACAAATTGGCTTGTTGATATAGAAGAATCATCCTCTGATTCATGATATACAATGCTCTTTGAATCTTTGACTACTCCATCCTCCAAGGAAATCCTCTTGACATCACATGCAACTTGTCTATCTATATCATAGATGGACTGAAACTCATGCCATATTTCTTTGGTAGTCTCAAAACATGTTAATTTTTCAATATATGACTTGGAAAACCCTCTCATGATTTCCTCCTTGGTATGTTTATCAAACTTTTCATGTATTACTCCATTATCCAGAGCTATCCATACATCCAAATCAAGAGATTTCAAGTATATTATCATCCTTACCTTCCAAGTTTCATAATTTGAACCATTCAAAAATTGAAATCCATCTGAGGTAATATAGTCCTAGTTTTCCATGACCCTTGATCTTCCTTAAAATAACCTGGCTCTGATACCAATTGTTAGAAACAATGGAAACCATGACACTACTTAGAGGAGGGGTGAATCAATAGTGTGACCAAATTATACAATTCTTCACAAATTATACTTCAATCACTTTAGCAATTATTCATGGATAAACAACACAATTTTATCATGTAAACATAACATAATCATTATCAAGGACATGGGAAATATATACATAAGACACCAATCTTCCTTTTATTTCTACAAGCTTTAACTTGATTTCATTATTTCCCCACAAGCTACTACTGAAAGAAACTTATATCCCTAATCATTTATCAATATTCACTAAAAGGGAATATTGTCCCTACTAATTTATCAACCTATGTTGAAAGGGACTCTTTCCCCTTCTAATTTATCAGCCTATCCTGAAAGCGACTCTTTCCCCTAAAATACAAGCTACCACTTGCTCACCCCCTTGATTCATTCTTCATCCATTTTCAAACTAGAACCAATGGAAGAATTTCCTTCATAAATGAATAAATTTCTCAACGTCAACTTCTCACCAAAACCACCTTACAAACACCTTCAAAATCCTTGATTACTGATCAAATCACCATCAAAACAACCTTCAAAAATCTCTCATTACTGAACACACCTGCAACATTAATTATTTCACCAATCACCAATTCAACCTTCACCTTCTCAAACACCTCTCAGACAACAATATTGGTCTTTGATTCACCTATGATGCATACCATAACTATGCATCTCATTGCACCAATAACTTCTTGCTTGGTTGCTTCAATTATGGACAGATATTTTGGAATTGGATATTTATTTTACTTGTAGTCTAATTTTTGTATGAATCTTGTATTTTTTCCTTTTTCCTATTCAACCGAGTTTTCTAAATATTCTCTTCAAGTTATAAACCTCTCTGTTATAAGGGGGCTTTCCAATTTTGGAAAATCTCCAAATTTGACGTTTCTACTTAAACTTCTTCTTTAATTTTCTATGCTACTGATCTATTTTCATGCCACCATATTAAAATTTAGTGCTTCTATTATGTTTGGTATAACTGCCAAATATTTGCTACATTCCCCTTTTTTGCCAAATTGTGCCCAAGCGCCTCTATATTGGCACCTTGGCTCATAAAACCAAGGGCCATGACCTCAAATTTAATCCCGATTACTTAGATGAACTACACTAGGTCCTTTGCATATTAATCCCCGAGGGATTATCTTTCATTACAAACTACCTCTGTGCCCTGAGTCTCTTCACTGCATATAACGTCAAACTGGAGCTTTAATCTCGACATCCCAATACTTGTCTTTTTCACCCTTAATTCCTTCTAGGGTCATGCCGTAGGGATGACGTGTTTTGTGGGGTTTTATTCTTCTTCTACCATTGGTTGTCACTTCCACTGTGTACTTCCAACATGTCCCAACGCTCGTCATCTTGACGATATCCTCTTTGTGCCTTTAATTTACCTCTTGGGTCTGGAGATTGAGATGACATGTCCTAGTGGGTCCACTTGCTACACTTGCAATCCAATCAACTGCTAGCCCGGGCTAAGTTGTCTTTGATGACTATCGTGTCAACATGAAACCCAGTCAACCCATTGGTTCCTTTGCACTAGCTTAAAACCTTCCATGGTCTGACCTACATGATGATTTCATGCCCATGTCATTTGTGCCACGTGGCACTCTGTGATTGGTCCTTGTGTCACTTAAAAATGGCCCACTCGAGTACCCAAAAACACCGAATATGCTTGCCATGTGTCTAATGTACATAATTTCATGCTAATGTCATCTTGACCAATAAAATGCTTCAATGTGTCCTGTCAAAGAGGAGAGATAAAGGGTCCTAGAGCCTTGGTTTTGCATCGATTTTCCTTTATAAAAAATTCTAAAGGTCTTAGCCATTTTTCCTTGTGCCATGTTTCCTGGCCTTCCTCCTTTATTACAGAAACATCTTATGGAAAATATTGTCCATTGTGACACTCGTTGCATGGTTTTTGGTATTGAGAGGGCGGTGTCAAACTAAGCCACCACCATTTATATGATGATTAGCAGTGTGGGAAATCCGCCCATTCCAACACCCTCCTACATATTAATTATTCAGCTTGTTGACCTATCAAAATTATCTTCGATGTGATAGGGGTATACATGGGGCTCAATCCAAAAACTGAAATTCCTATCATTTAACTATTTTTAACTCTGGCCTCCACAAGGATTTTGTCATACAACTTGTGTCATCTTGGTCCCTCTTCTGTGCGCTCTTTAAAAACATCTAGGGTAATCCTATCGGGATGAGATGTATAGGGGGCTATACCAGCAACCAATCAAAATGCTTTCCATTGTTTGGCTATCAGAGCCAAGTTTTCTTGACGCTTTGGTTAGTAACTTCACAAAATATCTCCGCTACATGTTACTGTGTGCCAAACATAAACATGCACCAAAAGTTCCTCTAACCAAATTTAAATCTGCACATTTTACTTCTGGGTTCTTAAATTTTGATCAGTCATAATTTATGATCTAGGAGGCCATTTTCAATATTCCACAAATCACTGAAAAGCTCTTTCAAATATATTTCCATCTAAGTGGGTTTCACCTATATTTGAGGTGATATTTTTCTCAAAAAATGTCTTAGAAGTCACTGCACCTTCTTCATTCACGTTGATCTTCATGCTTCTTCTTGTGCCTAAATCCTTATCACCTATGGCATCATCATTAACGCCTTTGACACCTTTTCCATCCTTTTCCATCAATGCCAAAAAAATTATAACATAAATATCCTTTTTGGATGATTTAGTTTATATGGAACTAGATGAAAATTTCATTAAGGTATTTTGATTATCGATTTGAAAAGAGTCTTCAGAGCCTTAACAAAAGAACATTTTTTTCCTCTACTTCTATTCCTCCTCTAAACTACTATGTTATGTTTTAATAGAAAATTTAGAGTTGTATTTTAAACAAAATCATTTGTGTTTATGTGGGATCTTTTTTACGAAGCATAGTAGGCACCATCAGAACATACACTCTCCATATAGGCATATAGAGAAGAGCAAATTTTAGCGATTACTATCAATCTATTTTTATTGGATTTGAAAATATTAATGATAAAAGTATGCCAACTTGAAAATATATGTGTGATATGGACCCACCTAGAGTGGGAACACAATGGAATTGGCCCACCTATATCTGGCCCATAAATTCAATTGATGTCACTCTATAGTGAATTTACATGATTGCCTCAGCATGGACAATTGACTAGTGCATATAAACTAAATCAACTTCCTTTCTTGTCATTGTCATATAATTTCTCCCCTAATTTTTTTGACACACCTTTTCTCTTTCATTTATAGATAAACTTGAAAAATGCACTTTCAATATGTAAATTTGAACAAGAATAAAATTCAAATATGAAATTGGAAGTGTGTGTTATGAGCTATGATGTTGGAGTCCTAAAGAAAGATTATTTATTGACACACATTAAATTTGATAATGTATTCTCATTTTCAAGACACAATACCTTGCATTGTAAGAGAAATCGCTTCATCTTTGCACTTTTTTCTTTCGAAATAAATTGGTTTGGCTTGATTCATGCCTCATCATGAGGCTAAAAGCCTTATTTTTTTCCTATAATTGGTGATCATAATTTGTATTTATGCTTCTTTTATATTATTTTCAATCTCTAAATTACAAATATGTTGTTTCGAAATTAGTAACTCTCATGGAATTGGTGTTATAATATAAATGTATGCGTTACTTTATAGTGGGACACAAACTTCTAATGAAGTGATTCCTATGATGCAAACATGATATGTTTTTCTTCATTATCAGTGATGATGAACATGCTAAATTTGTGAATATGTAAATTAAAAATCAAGGATCATATATGAATTTTACTGTGTGGATAATGATGGCGATACATGGATAATTTGGTGTTGGATATGCTTTACCTCCTTAGTTTAGGCACATAGTATAATGGGTGTATTATGTATTATCCTTAGAGTCAAATTGCACTTGCATTGCATGCTAACATCTATTTTGTTAGTTGCACACATAGACACACTATGTCCTTTCTACATTTGCATCTACTTATAGAATACTCATAGGATCCATTTTTTGAATGTTTCTATGACTATAGCTTTTTGAAAACCCTAATTTGGCATGAAGAAACATGGAATCCAAAGGGCCCTCTTTTTGTGCCCACCCAAAATGATACAAAGGTGAAGAATCATAAGAAAAGAACACATTGGACCAAAATTGACCAATGAATTGGTAATTCCATTGTGACATGGATTTATATTATATGAATCTAAGTCTAGTAGAAGTAAACTGACATTTAGGTTTGATTGATTTTTTCTTAGCTATGTCTCTGTGCTCATGTCTTGGGATGTGAGGTAGATTATATTTTCTATGAATTTTATTGTTTGTTTGACTTGGATGTGATTTTGTCTCCAACATCACTCCAGTGTGGATTTTAATGTATTGGTTGTACCAACATTTTGGGAAAACCATAACTTAGCCATGTTCCCATATGCTCACACCGTCATGATCTATTTTGATTCCTTATATTTGGATTAACATGATCACTTATTATTTTGAGAATGATTAGACATAAATTGAAAAAATATGGGAGAAGTAAATAATAAAGGGTGTAATGAATAATTTCTACTCATTGTTTCAATGAATAGAATAATGATATATTGAGACTTCATATAGAGAAACATACCAAGTTGTGTGTTTAGATTTGAAATATTTATTTCCTTTTGTGGATGTGTTGAAGGTGTTGGAAATATTCCAACAAAGGGGGTCTCCCTGGTATAAAGTCCCAATTAGACCTCATGCCATTTGGAGTAGGATCCCAATTCAAATGATAGGTCCAACCACCATTATTCTTAGGGATTTTATTTGGATGAAATTATTTAAAAAATGGAGTATGCCTTTGAAACAATCAAGTTGACACTTTGAGGCATATAACTGAAATGTATATAAGCTATTTTCACAAAGGGAAAAGAGAGAGTAAGCCTCTAGAATAAAATTAATAGTAATATCCTAAAAGAGACACACAAGAGCATGGAAAGAATCATTGATTAACCAGCGAGGTATTAAACAAGATAACAATGATGATAAAAGTAAATAAAAATGCACATTCAACGAGATGCATACCAAATCCAAAGAAATAGTTAATTTTAATTAGTATGTGTTAACATACACATACAATGAAAAAAATGAAATAATAGTATTACAATCATTCACAGCATATGCTTGAAAGTGCACCAACTCTGAGAGCTTCATTTATTAATTGAAAGTCCCAAGATACACAAATATAATGTTGCCACACTAGCCCCAATAGTGGAACATTGAGTCACTACTTGTTTCTCCAAAGAAAGTTCTTCTCTCATATGCCAAGCTAGAGAATCCAAGGTGAAAAATCTAAATTCCATTTTATTAAGTTGTATTTATAACAAATTAGGTGACTCTCCACATCCCATGCGACTATTGAAATCCCTCATGGCCCTTGAGATCCTACTATGGATTTTAAAATTCCTATGTGACCTTTGAGCTTCTACATGACTTTAGAACTTTCTAATGAATTTTCACATTCCATGTGGGACCCTTGGGCTTCCACGCATTTTACATTTTATCATTTTTTAAAAATATAATAATCACATACCACAAATGACGTGGAAAAATATATTGACTCATGTGACACTTGTGGTGACACTTTTAGAAGCCGTGACTTGGCGACAGTGACATAAGAATTTGTTGTATCAATTCCAAGGTCTTCTCTTTGCTTCTATGACTCTGACTTATTTATGATGAATATTTTTTTTGTACTTCATGTTCACCCCCCAAAGGGTCTAGATAAGTTTTGGAACCTTCTAAGTTAGCATGAACTACCATCTCTTTTTCTTAGGCCAAGATTCCTTCATTTCCTTCATAATGTTTCCACCTTTTGCTTCTTCTTCACAAGCGCCTTCTTATAACCTCCCTTAAGCATCATCCCGCCATGTTGAGATGATAACATCTACAAATGAATTACACTCATGAAAATAAAATTAAAACCACCTATTATACCTTTGCTTGCTCATGGAAGGTGTTGAGTGTGATTAGTATGTGCAAGGGCTGAGAGGGAGAGGCTTCCTTGGGAGTGTTGCATAGTTTCAAGAGGTAAGGAGTGGGAAATTGTGTACTAGAAATGATCATTAGACTAGGGAAAGAGGAAGATACAAGCATGTGTTTTAAGTACCACAGACATTGACTAGAGGATTGAGGGTTACATCTTCCCAAGAGAGATAGAGAGAGAGAGACAAGGTATTGCACAGTTCCCTCTATTAACTAGAACTACACATTGAACAATAAAGGGAGGACATGACAAATATTCTGCACAGTTAGCAAGTCTAGTAGATAAGGATTGGAGGATTGTTGACTATAACTGTGAAATGCATAGTGAAGGAGATACATGCTCAAAGTACCACATATTTCTCTTCAATAGTGATCTATAGGAGGCTCTATTATCCACTAGAACTGTGCAATGCTTAGTTGAGGCAAGGTAAATCAAGGGAGGTAGGTTAGGGCACTGTAACTATGAAATGCACAATAGTTGAAGATGAAGCTTAGGTGACTATACATTTGGGCAATACTGTGACACATATATGACCCCACTATCCACTGCAACTACAAAATGCATAATGGAGGTAGGAAAAGGTCAACTTTGGGCATAATGAGAAAGTGTGAGCAATAAAGACTTGAGAGACTATGCTTCAGGATTGTGCAACATGCTTGTGAAGGAGGTTGTCCTTAGGATGCTGTAGTGAAAATTTGTATGAGATAAGGAATGCATCTTTGCTGGCTAATATTGTGCAATGTGCTCATCCAGTAGCTGGAAGTTTAGGTATGCAAAGTTCGAAGATAAGGGAAAGCCCAAAATGGCTAAGTGTTGGATCAATGGAACAAGAGACAACACATGATATAAGCAAGTTACGAAACATAATCACACACATGTATACCATAAAACACAACACTAGGGAATTCAAATTACTCAAGATCAACATGCATGCCTTGAAATGAAAATAAAGTGATACTTATTTCTAAGTGCGACAGTTGAAACATAGCTTTGTGACACTTAGAATACAAGTTATGACACAAGTCTCGACTGCAGCTAGAAAGTGTGATAAGTTGTGGGAGAGTGCCTAGTGCATATTATTATAATATAGAAAATCAACTAATCTAGAAGAGTGTGTTGGAGCTACCTCTAGTGGTGTGCCAAAGTGTGACACATGGAGGAGTGAAAACAATCAAAAGCCACACTTGCGATAGTAAAAATAAGTGAAAACGACACTTGCAAAATCTAAAGAAAGAAAAAACGACACTTGCAAAAGTGAAATAAAGAAAAAATGATAGTCACATTAGTACATGTGGTCAAGTTTCCAACACTTTTGATGTATTGTCAGAAAGTTCTCCAAGTTACAACGTTTGGATATAAATGTCGGTATTGCGACAATTTGGAGAGAGAGAGTGTCGGTATTGCGACAATTTGGAGTTAATGTTTAGGAAAAATATTAGGTTTTAGGGTTTAGGAACAATGTTTGGGAGTTATATTTTAGGGTTTAGGAACAATGTGTCAGGTCATGTGATCGGGTTTATGGTTTAGGAACAATGTTTTGGGTCGTGTGATTGGGTCGTATGAGGGTGTCTAAGGAAACGCATTCGGGTGGGTCGGGTTGGGTCTAGTCGGGTCGTGTCGTGTGAGGCCACCCAAGGAAACACGTTCGTATCAGTTGGGTCGAGTCGTGTGATGGCACTTAAGGAAACGCATTTGGGTGGGTCGGGTTGTGTCTGGTCGTGTCATTTCGTGTGAGGTCGCCCAAGGAAACACATTCGTACGGGTCGGGTCAAGTCGTGCGATGACGCCCAAGGAAACATGTTTGGGTTAGGTCAGGTCAGTTCGTGCTGTATTGTAAGGTACCCATGGAAACATGTTTGGGTGGATCTGGTCGATTCGGGTCGGGTCGGGTCAGGTCGAGTCAGGTCGCATGAGGGTGGTCTTATCAAAAATTCTATGTTGTGACCACCCATGTTTCTTGTGCATGTTTGTGCGATCCCTTTTCCATTTTCTCCCTCGTGCGCCCTTTGTTCAAGTGGGTTGAGTCGTGCCATGTGAGGGCGCCACAGGAATCTCATTCGAGTCAAATCGTGTGAGGAAGGTCATATCAAAAATGCTAAGTTGTGACTGCCCGTGTACCTTATGCATGTTTGTGCGACCCATTTGTCATTTTCTCCCTCCTGCCTTCGACATTCAGGCAGTTCAGGTCGGGTTGGGTCGTGTTGTACCGTGAGGGCGCCTAAGGAAACATGTTTGAGCGAGTTGGGTCAGTTCAAGTCATGTGAGGGCGCCCAAGCAACATTTTCGACCGAGTCAGGTCGTGTCGGGCCATGTCATGAGGGCACCCAGGGAAACATGTTCGAGTGGGTCAGGTCGAGTTGTGTGATGCTGCCCAAGGAAACGCATTCGGGTTGGGTCAGGTCAGGTCATGCCATATTGTGAGGGTGCCCAAGGAAACACGTTCAGGCGGGTCAGGTCGGGTCTAGTCTGGTCAGGTCATGTCGTGTGAGGCCACCCAAGGAAACGCGTTAAGGCGGGTCGGGTCGGGTTGGGTTAGGTCATGTGAGGGTGGTCGTATAAAAATGCCAAGTTGTGACCGCCTATGTTTCTTGTGCATGTTTGTGCGATCATTTTTTTGTTTTCTCCCTCGTGTGCCCTTTGTTCGGGCGAGTTGGGTCATGCCTTGTGAGGGTGCAATAGGAAACATGTTTGAGTTGGATTATCTAAGGGAGGTTGTATAAAAAATGCTAAGTTGTGACTACCTGTGTGCCTTGTGCACGTTCGTGCAACCCGTTTGTCATTTTCTCCCTCGTGCCTTCGACGTTCGAGTAGGTTGGGTCATGTCAGGTTGTGTGATGGAGCCCAAGGAAACACGTTCGGGTCGGGTTGGGTTGGGTCATGCCGTACTGTGAGGGCGCCCAGGAAAACGCGTTCGGGCGAGTCAGGTCAAGTCGTGTCATGGCAAGCTACCCATGGAACGTTTCCAGTTGGGTCAGGTTGTGTCGGGTTGTGTGAGGGCGCCCAAGGAAACGCGTTCAGGTGGGCCAGATTGGGTCTAGTCGGGTCGTGTGAGGGTGCCCAGGGAAACGCATTTAGGTGGGTCGGATTGGGTCTAGTCAAGTCATGTGAGGGTGCTCAGGGAAATGCGTTCATGCGGGTCAAGTCGGGTTGGGTCGTGTGATGGTGGACGTATCAAAAATGCTAAGTTGTGACCGCTCGTGTTGATTTTGTATGTTTTTTCGATATGTTTTCCATTTTCTCCCTCGTGTGCCCTTCATTCGAGCCGGTTGGGTCGTGTTGTGTGAGGGTGCCACAACAAATGCATTCGGTTCAGGTCATGTGAGGGAGGTCGTATAAAAAATGCTAAGTTGTGACCACTCATGTGCTTTATGCACGTTCGTGAGACTTATTTGTCGTTTTCTCCCTTTTTCCTTCGACGTTCGAGTGGGTTGGGACGGGTCATGTGATGGCACCCAAGGAAACGCGTTTGGGTCGAGTCGATTCGGGTTGTGTCGTATTGTGAGGGTGCCCAAGGAAATGTGTTCAGGTGGGTCGAGTCAAGTTGGGTCATGGTAGGCTACACAAGGAATGTGTCAGCCAAGTCGGGTCGTGTCAGGTCGTGTGAGGGCTCCCACGGAAACGTGTTCAGGTGGTCCAGTCCGGTCCAATCGGGTCATGTGAGGGCACCCAGGGAAACGTGTTCAAGTGAGCCGGGTCGAGTCGAGTTGTGTGAGGGTGCCCAGAGAAATGAGTTCGAGATTGTCGGGTCGGGTCGTCTGAGGTTGTCCATATCAAAAATGCTAAGTTGTACTAACCGCCTGTGTGCCTTGTACTGCATGTTCGTGTGACCCGTTTTCTGTTTTCTCCCTCGTGCCTTCGACATTTAGGCCGGTTGAGTGGGGTCGGGTCAAGTGGTGTCAGGTCATGTGAGGGAAGTCATATCAAAAATGCTAAGTTGTGACCACCTGTGTTGTGTCGGGTCGAATATGGTCGTGTCATGTGAGGTTGTCTAAGGAAACATATTCGCGCAGGTCAGGTCGGGTCGTGTCGTGTGAGGGCACCCAGGAAAACACATTCGGGTGGGTCAGGTGAGGTCAGGTTGGTTCGTGTGAGGGAACCTAAGGAAACACGTTCAAGTGGGTCAGGTCGGGTCATGCCGTGTGAGGGCGCCCAAGGAAACGTGTTCGGGCGGGCCAGGGTGGGTCGGGTCGGGTCGTGTGAGGGCGCCCAGGGAAACGCGTTCCGGCGGGTCATGTCGGGTCAGTTCTGGTCATGTGAGGGCACCCAGGGAAACATGTTCAGGCGAGTCAGGTCAGGTTGGGTTGGGTCATGTGAGGGTGGTCGTATAAAAATGTTGAGTTGTGATCACCTGTGTGCCTTTGTACAACAATTTTGTGCAACCCATTTTATGTTTTCTCCCTTATGCCTTCGACGTTCAAGCGGGTCGGGTCGGGTCTAGTCGTGTGATGGTGCCCAAGGAAACGTGTTCGGGTCGGGTCAGCTCAAGTTGTGTCGTACTATGAGGGCGCCGAAGGAAACACGTTCGAGTGAATCGGGTCAAGTCGAGCATGTGAGGAGCCATGTTTAGGGTTACAATGACTATGCTCAATAGCTGTAAACCCATTATTTGCTTGATTCAACACTGATTCAGGGGACTTCATCTAATTTACCAACAAACAGTGGTGATATAAATGTTTGTACTCATGACATATTCAACATCTTAAGGGTATATGCTCATATTTGAGTGTCTTCTTCCACAACTCATCTTGAAATTAGATATATATTGATTTTGGAAGGGGTCAAATATGTTCATGTATACACAAATGTAGACATGTTGTAATGTGTCACAACATAATGAACGGATTCATGTGCTTTACCTTTCCCTTTACCGAGTGTTTTACCATATTCAATGAAGGATTGTGTAATGCCACTACCATAGGAAGCACACCACTACAATAAAATTATGATACCAAAAAACATATAGTGATGAAACAATGCATGGTGATGAACCAATGATCCAACTCGACATAAATGCAGATTATAGGGGTATCATTCTAATAAACCAAAAAAAAAAATAGAGAGAACGTAGTGGGAATGGAGGGAATATCAGGAAAGAATATAGCAGAGTTTCTTGAGAAAAGAAGCTTCACTGGAGCTCTTCGTTATGCCTCCAACTCATTTCCCATTTGCATAATGGTAAGGGTTAGGTTACCTAATAACCTCCCTCAACAACATTTTTATACAAATTCCCTTTTCGTTTCTTTCTTTCCACAGTCTATTACTATATTTAACGATTGAAATTTATTCTATTGCGACAGGTTTATGGCTGTAGACTCCTGGTTTTCACTCATCTCGGAAAGGTAACAATTATGCCCCTTTGGTCAAACATTTTTATTTTCCTTGGGTTTTAAAATCTAAATGGAATATCTAAACTAATCCCCCTCTGGGGTTCTCTCCTTTCTTGCAGGTTTGGTTTGTTCCAAAATTTTCTGTATTTTGTTTCTTGGCTCACCAAAATATGTCATGGAACGACTAACTAATGTCTTCCTTCCAGGTCGGTTTCCAATTAGCTATTAAAGGCTTGTGCCTTTGTTTGGTCAGGCATGCCGTGTCAAGGCACCTGCCCAAACGCATCTGGGTCGGGTCATTTCGTTTGAGGGCGCCCGCCAAGACGCATTCGGTTTGGGTCAGGTCATTTTGTTTGACGGTGCCCGCCCAAATGCGTTTCGGTTGTGTCAGGTCGTTTTGTTTGAGGGCGCCCGCCCAAACGCGTTCGGGTCAGGTCAGGTCGTTTCATTTGAGGGCGCCTGCCCAAACGCGTTCAGGTCGGATCGGGTCGTTTTGTTTGAGGGCACCCACCCAAACGCGTTCGGTTTGGGTCGTTTTGTTTGAGGGCGACCGTATCAAAATTTCTAAGTTGTGATCGCATGGGTGCCTTGTGCACGTTCGTGCAACCCGTTTGTCATTTTTTCACTTGTACCTTCATTCGGTCGGGCGCACCTTGTCTTTTCGTTTGAGGGTGCCCGCCCAAACCCATTTGGGTCGGATCGTTTCGATTGAGGGCACCTGCCCAAATGCATTCGGGTCGAGTCGTTTCGGTTGAGGGCACTCACCCAAACGCATTTAGGTCGGGTTATTTCGGTTGAGGGCACCCGTATCAAATTTGCTAAGTTGTGATTTCACGGGGTCCGTCCGCACGACGCATGCAGAATAATGTTTAGGGCGGGTGCGTTCAGGTTGAGTCAGGTTCATGCAGCGCGTCCGTGTTCAGGACGTGCAGAACAATGTTTTAAGCTGTGAAGGTCGTTCATCAGGGTCGGGCCGGGTCGAACGTGACCCAAATGCGTTCAAGAAATGTTTACAGGTCGTGACCCCAGTGACCTGCGTGTGGACCATGACCCTGGTGACCAGCGTGTAGAAATGCATTGAGGGTAGCGAGGGCGTCTGTGACTCAAGTGACCCACTTGAACCAAAATTCATGCAGACTTCAGAAACATGTTCTAAAAGGGAATTTTGGGGTTCCTTTGGATTGTTTGCACTGTTGGGGAGCTGTTAAGGCTATACCAAGGTTATACAAGCACATTTGGAAAGAAGCATAAATGGTTTATGCAGGCTTGGCTGTATAATTATTGCAGATTTTACATATTTATTGAAACATAATATCGGGCAGACTTATTAACAGGAATTTCCCTTCCCTAATCCCTTAACCAATAACTCATTACTCAGGTACCTAAACCCTAACTACGCCTAAATACCCTAACCCCTAAGCCCCCAATCCCTAATCCCTTAACTACTAACTCATTATTCAACCCCTAACCCCTAAATGCACCTAAATCCCCTAACCCCTAACCCCCAATCCCTAAACCCTTAACCACTAACTCTTTATCTCCATAACCCCAATCCCTAATCCCTTAACCACTAAATCATTACTCCCCTAACCCCTAAATGTGTCTAATCCCCTAAACCCTAAGCTTCGAATCCCTAACCCCTTAACCACTTACTCATTATTCTCCTAACCCCTAACCCCTTAACCCTAAAACTCTAACCCCTAATCTCCTATTCATCGAACCCCTAAGCCCCTAATCCCTAATCCCTTAACCACTAACTCATTATTCCCCTAACCCTTATAATTGTCCTTAAAACCCGTTGGGATTGGCCATTCAAAATGAGAGCAGGTCTAGTTGGGACCTACGATCGGGTGATTAATTTCACCTTGTTGGAAAGGTGGAATTTTTCCCCTGTCAAAAACCCTATAGTCCTTAATCCATCTAACATATATTATAAAATGCTCTTTTTTGGTAAATGTGGCCTTTGACTATGCCATGAAAACCCTCCAAAAAAGTCTTAAATGATGGGAATTCCTATTCATGTGTGAAGCTAGTCATGGAATGTGACAAGTCATCCAAGATACATCCAAATATTTGATTTGTGCCTTGGGGAATGTGAAATAATGGGTCAAGGGGACACAAGGGTTGCATGGAGGGGTATAATTTAGAGGTGCAAGCATGGTTTACTATGATCTATAATCCTAACATTAAAGAATGACTAGAAGGGGGCTTAGGACCTAATTTCATATAAGGGGCTAGGGGACCTAGCGGGAAGGTAGTGAGAGCAATCGATAGGGGAACCCCCAATAGTGGTGATAAGTCAGGGATTAGGAGTCCAATGATCACAAACCATAAGCCCTTAACCCATAGAAATTGAATTCCATATCCCCTTAACCCCCAATCCATAATCCCTTAACCCCTACACTCATAACTCATAACCCATAAACCCCTTGACTCATTAAATATTAAGAAAGTAACCCCTAACCAGCTATAAGCCATGAAACTTGTAAGCCATAACTCCTTATCCTCTTAACCTGTGACCCTTAACCCCTAATCCTTCACCCTTGAACACCTTAATTAACTTCTAATTCCTTAATCACCTAAATCCCCTAAATCTTAAGTCCTTAACCACTAAATCCTCTAACCCTAAATCCCATGGAACTTAACCCTTTACCCTTGAAGCCCTTAACCACTAAGTATCTAAGGCTGAAAATAACACCCCAAACCAACATATTGACCTCCTAGGAGAAACCTTCACCTCTAATTGAGCATATTGGAAACATTTGATTTTTAGATAACTAGATATTGGTTATGAGGGTATCATGTGTTTGTGGGTAATGCCATTATTACCATGTATACCAAACATAGAAAAATTAGATGATATAGTAGATGATATTTTTTTCACTTCTGAACAACTTCATTCTTTAATTTATAATACAATCGGTGGACCTGATCTTATTAGATACAATGTTGGAACAACAATGACCGGATAAGTCGCATTAACTCCACCCCTATGAAAATTCACCTGGAGAAAACTGATTTTTCAACGTTGGAAAATGACAAGATATGTATTCATTGTTCGATGTTGAAGACAGTACATATAAGGGATGTAGGCATACTACAAAAATATTTCAAGCTGAGTATGGTGCAATATGTCTATCATAATATAGGGTCTTCTCAACTATAAAGAGTGGGGAGGGATTCTGTCAAACAGGATATAGGTTCTCTGTTTATGTAATGTGATCTTTTGGATGCCAATGAAACAAGACAGACACATGAGCTAAGGAAAAGAGATGATAGTCAACCCGAAGAACTGAAATAGATGCTATTAATCCGAAATAGCACGAAAAAAGTAGGAAATGGACCATAAAAAACACTAGTGTGCCCATCCTAAATTTACGCCCCTATCCTTTTTTTATTACTTGGTTAAATGATCTGAATATTATAAAATTGGTTAAAGTAACTCCTAAAATTACAGTTTCACACCAGTTACACTGGGATTCTTCTCATATTTGTTTGTAAGAACATATAAGATAAGAAGTAATTGTTTTATGCAATATGGTTTGTAAGTTATTTAAATAGATGTATCTTCTCTAGAGTTATTCTTTACATCCACAGTTTCATTTAAATATTCAAGCTATAATTCATCATTGATTTATATCCATTTGATTATCAAGTAATTGTTGAATAATTTCACAAGATTTTATATTCAAATAAAATTCGAGTTGCACACTTAAGGGTTTGAAGAATGAGTATATGAAGCAATAGGAGATTATGGGATAACATTTAGGGGTTGAAGATCTTCACCAAGTGTGAACTCAATTAGGCCCTCTATCATTTATACAATAATCATTGTATTATTCTGATTGATATCTTTGGCGGTTATCTTCCATCTATGTAATGAAGTATCCCTTGGGGCGTAAAATAGGCAATGACAAGGTGCTCTATTAAGACAATCACTAGTGAGAAAATCATTCGTTCGAAACTATGTGGGAAAAATTCCAGTCAAGCTAAGGGATGGTGTGGGCAAGGTTGGATGCGATCCCTAGGTGATTTTGACGGCTTAAAAGCCCTTGGTTCATGGCTACTCAAATCACATGTTAGGCATGCAACTCATCTCAAAACTCACATTACCTAACAAAATAAAAGTAATGGATTAATGCACAACTTATTTATTTCCTAGGCATATGTCTAGGTATGTTGACATAATTTATTTACTTATTCATTAGGAATAACATATAATGGTTCAATATATGGAACATTAGAATTTTAAATATCAATATTTGTATTTTCAAAAGTTTGCATAGGATTAGAATATGCACTAAAAAAATTGTGTGACATATCATTATGTATATTATTATTATCATTCATACAATACAACCCTCCTAGAGCCAAAATCGTTGACATGGTTGAATTACCATAGGAAATGAGTTGATGTTCTCCCCAATGAAAGTTCCCATTTTATGTGTGGAAACATAAAAATAACCTACATACTTTAGAAAATAAATTTCGACTTCCTTAACTTTTCACTTTTGTGTACAATTTAGAATTGATTAGATATAATCTTATAAATGGGATAGTTTTTTTATTAGGACAGTTGTCATAATACCGACGTTACATGTCAAACCTTCAGAATACCGACATTATGGGAAAACACTTCGAAATTTAATTTGGCGGCTACTCTATCTTAATTGACCTATTCAAAAAAAAATTCCCACTTTGCTTGTTCGCTCAGTTTTACTGTTCAAGGATCAGCAACTGTTTCTCCAGAGGCTTTGAAGGAGATGGAAGCCAAGTATGCTGCATTTGTGAGGCATGACATGTATGGTACAATGGGAAGGATTCACTGCCTTTGAAGGAGAAGGCTATTCTGCTAATTACATTGATCACCCTGCTTCCCATCAGATTGGTATTGGGGAATAGCCTTCTTTTGGAAGAATATGCCGAGTTGCAGGACCAAATACCAATCACCGAGTGACCCTTTATAATATTTTGTCGCACATCAAATATCCAACAACACCCACTATTATTTTACATAAGCAATGGCTTTGTCACATGTGTTTTGCTGCCAACTAATTAAAAATCAGCTTGTTTCTGAAAACCAGAGTCCCAGATCCTTAATTTTTGAATCGACTTCAGAGCATCCCTCTATGTTTCTCATTCTTTTGGAATTTTCTTTAAGAATTTCCTTTATGCCTTATTTCCCATGTCCCATATTCTCTAGAAGCAGAGGAGGAATATTTTTTTTATTTTCTAACCAAACCTGAGAAAAAATGACAACTTCGATAACTACTCCCGTATTTCTGATCTCTGAACAGAATGATGGCTTTGATTTTGATCCACAAATGTATTATGCCCAGGTACTCTTTATAACGTTTTTTCTATACTTTTTTGTTGTTGTTTTACATGATTCCATTCTTCCCTATGATGCTTGCTTTTTTCCAGATTCTTGCAAAAGCTGGGAATCATGGATGCTTTGAAACCCTAAAGCGGCCACCATCCATTAACGACTCGAAAGCCATAGTAGCTGGTGGAGATATTTCAAGTTCTAAGGTTTTCGATGTTCAAAAATCTGTGGGAGATCTGAAGAGAAAGTGATCATGGAAGAATTCTCTCCTCTTCTGGAAGAATCAAATTGGTATTTGACAAAAAGACATATTTAAGAATTTAAAGCATTTAAGATCATTTGAATGTCCTAGAACTTTAGTGTAATATAGATATATTGTTTTCAAATTTGACATACATGAAATATGTCTGATTCATGTGCATCACATATATTGTTGAGATTTTCCAACAAGAAAATGGACCAGTACATAATGAATAGAAAAGAGTAGTGTAATTGTAATTTACCAAAAGTAAATTTCATTTGGATATCTTGCTAGTTCTTTCAGGCAGTCTTAGTTATCTGAAATATGTTCAAAGCATGACTGTGTTTTCTAGCTTACTATGTTCCTAGCTTAAGAGGTTTTTCTTTTTTTTCTTTTCTGTTAGCTAATGACTGATCGTAAGTAATATGAATGTAGAATATTTTGAAGTGCATGGTACTCTTTTGCAAATCTGCAATTGAGGTGGGGACCCTAGCTCAGCGGGTTTGGGATTTATCATTTTTTATCATTCTATTCTTCTTAGATTTAGTTTGCATGTACTTCATAGTTATATATGAACAGGTTCCTTGGCAGGTGCCTTGTGGTGGTGTATGTTATGGGGATGGAAACCTTGTCTTTGTTGTGAATGACTAGCACACTACATTGTTGCATGTCTATGTTCAGGAATATTATCTGGATCATTGCCTCATGAAGTACACTTGATTTTTCCCTGATATTCATAACATCGCACACCAGGTTTCATTTCTAACCCAAAGTTCAAACACATCCACTTTTTTACTCTTGCCTCCTCAAGAACAAAGGTAGAATATTTGCAAGTGTTCATAGCTTAAAATATCACAGCAGCAGCAGCCATATCTAGAGATATCAATGGCAACGGTGGCAACTGGAATCAAATGAAAGTAGATATCAGTGACATATTTTCTAGTTTCTGCATGTTTAAGTGTGTTATGTCCAAATTGCGCCTTAACTTCCATATTAATTATTTATGCATAAGAAAAGGGCACAAAAGATAGTGATCTCAACTTGTGAAAATGACCCTCTATACATAGATGAATGCTTCCATTTCTAGGTAGAAATCATATTTCGAAATAGTTTTGTGAACCCTTCAAATACGTCAAAAAATACTTGTCAATATATGTATGAAATTTCCCCAACCAATATTGGTTGCTTCTAGCCCAAGTAGACAGAAAAAGCTCAGTGTAGTGTGGAAATGAGGCTTCTTGAGGAGGTCTTGAAAGATCAAGAAATTATTCAGAAGTGATGGAGAATCTTGCTAGAGAGGTTTAATGGATGCCATGAATTATTCCTCGTGTATGCATTAAAGAGGTCTGTAATTGATGTACTAGAGATATTTTCCCTAACATAGAGCCAAAACTTCTACACATAAGTCATAGATTAGTGTATACAGGTGTCGAGAAAATGTTTTAGATCAGTCCTTTAAGTTAATGAAGGATTGTAAAATCTCATCCCCTGTTTCTTCATAATCCAACATGTGACATAAAAATATAGCCAGTTCATCTCGATAAATTTGTGATCCACCTCTAGTAGCAACAATCTAATTACATGTTTCTTTGAGCCATCACAAATTGACAATTTTATTATCAAGATCCAACCTTGGACAATATTGCAAAGGAAATATGGTATTTAAATCCCTTGTTTTACCCCATTCAAATTCGCTATATTACAAGTATCTATAAATATTTCAATTTTTTCTTCTACGCTATCTTGGTTATGAGATATAGATGGTGCTTGAAACTCCAGGTCCATCCAAAATTCAAACTCAATCTTAAATTTCATGTTTCCATATTCCGTGCAAAGGCCCACTTGAACAGTGGATGCCATAGAACTCTCTTCTTGCAATTTATGTAGCATGTAAGCAAATGAAGCAGTTTTATGGAGACTAGAATCTGAAGCAATGTGGCCTAATAACCTTTGCATTGACTCATTTTTTTTTGTTCATTAGAGAAATGTTGTTGCTAGAAGAATCATTGTCAAAATCATGAAGAATGTCATAGATAACTCCAGTTGATTCATCCATTTCTTCAATGGATAAATCACCATTAATCAACTCTGCAACAACACTCATAAATTTCTCATATGTCCACCGTATTTCAATTGGTATTGTCTCCCAGTCATGTACAATTTTTGTGCAAGTTCAAAATTTCCAACCGAAGTTGTAGATCTTCTGCAACACTTATTCTGAAAGATTTTCTTGCATTCCAAATAGGCCTTGTCGATTTGATACACACAGTATGATTAATTCCTTGACTCTTTATGCATTATATTCAAACGAGGGAGCTAGGTCAGTGGCATAATGACTGCTACTTTGGTTCTTCAATTCGCACAAAAATTAGAATTGATCAATTTTTAGGAAATTAGTTCAGAAGATAGACAAACTCACGTTGTCCAAGTTGCCCCATTTATGTTGGTAATGATGCTATTATGATGAAAGATAGATCCATAATCTTGAAATACATCATGTTTAATAGTGATAATGTTGGAACGTTTGTCAATTTTTTGCTATTAGCTAAAACCAAACTTAGAAGTTATGTGCAATTCTTAGTCACTCCTCTATAGGGGAATTGTTGGAGATGTTGACCTGATAAAAAAAAAAACCCAATCGTCATTCCTTTATTGAGATATATTAGGACCTTCAGTTACTATCTCAAACAATCATATTCACACTTAAACCACACTGTTTTTTCTTCAGAATAGTATTATTGTAGAAAACTAAGACGAGCTTCCAGACCTCTTGCTTTATTTCAACTTTTAAGATAACAAAGACTCCTCCATTAAAGCATTCCCTTTTTACATGAGTCTACTGCAACACATTGCAACAAAGCCATTTGCAAATTGGCTGATTTTTTCACTATTAACATTGCATCTTGAAATTTGGCCTTTCACATAATTGTGAGTAAAAGAAACCTCAACATCTGAAAAGAAGATATTGTGGGGAAACCATGTTTCTCATTAACTACCTTTGTATTTTATTCTACAAGAGTGAACTACAATACACCTCTTTTCCATACTTTATTTTCACTTGTTCATTTTTTTGACTCTTTACAGGAGCTGGAAAAACTAACAGAGAAATACTTGATCTTTGTTGAAATATAAAAGCACTTTCCAAGAGTGCCTTATCTAAAGTGATTGAGGATTGTTGAATTTCAAAAGTAAAATTTTGCTTCACAACATATTTTCTCTTTAAGTCATATTGAGCTGATAACATATTATTTGGTGAAAGTAGTCCCTTGCTAAAAAAAAATTGAAAAATCTTTAGCATTTTGCAATCAATGCCCAGCAATGGACAAATCTACTCTCAACTGATGTCAACTTGAATTCTCCAGGATTCCAATTCCTCTAAAAAAATATTTAATCGGACAACATTGCCTATTATAGAATGAGTTATGAAGCTTTTATCCTGCCAATGGCAACCTCAAAGACTGCCCTCAAATCCGTGCTTGCCTCTCCCTTGCAGGCATGCACCAACTTGAAAGAATTAAAACAAATCCATGCCCAGATACTCATAACTGTACTTGATCAAAATCTACACATGGCAACCAAGCTTGTGAGTATATATGCGACGTCCGGTTGTCTGGATAATGCACAACTAGTCTTTGGGAAAATTCAAAAACCAAGTACTCAACTATGGAACCTGATAATCAGAGGATATTATAATAACTGAAAATGGGAAGAGGCGCTCAAACTATATCATCAAATGCAACGATCAGGAAAGAAGGCAGATAAATTCACTTTTTCTTTTGTGCTCAAAGCATGCACTTCCATGGCAGCTCTGCAAGAAGGCAGAGAGATTCACTATGACATCTTGGGATCTGGACTTGACACCAATGTATTTGTGGCAGCTGCTTTCATAGATATGTATTCTAAGTGCTCAAGTCACTCGTATCTTACCATCAACAATTCCCTTGTAACCATGTATGCATCTTCTAGAAGTATTGAGGTTGCGTGCATATTGTTTGAAAAAATGGCTGAAAGAGATATTGTCTCATGGAATGCTATAATTTTTGGTTGTGCCCAGAATGGGTATGGGGAAGAGGCTTTGAAGCTTTTTAATGAAATGCGGCGTGCATATGTAAAACCTAATGTGGTTACCGAGGCTAGCTTGATTCCCGCTTGTGGTTGTTTAGGACATTTGCGATAGGGAAAGTGGATCCATGGTTACACAATTAAGAATGAATTTTAGTGGGATGTTTTTGTAGGGGCTGGCCTCATAGAAATGTATATAAAATGCAAGAGTCTCAGTGATGCACACCAATTATTTGAGAAAATGTTGAACAAAGATGTCGTATGTTGGACACTAATGGTTGCTCGTTATGCTCATTATGGATATCCTAATAAGGCCCTGAACCTCTTCCATCAAATGCAATTTTCTAGCATGGTGCCTGATGCAATCACCATTGCAAGCATGCTCTCGGCATGTGCCCATTTAGCAGATTTGCAGCAGGGTAAATCGATCCATGAGTGCATTATTAGAAGTGGAATTGAATATGATCTTTGTATAGGAAATTCCCTTATAGCTATGTATGCCAAGTGTGGCAGTATAGAGGTCGCTCATGATTTATTTGATAAGATGTCTACAAGAGACATTGTTTCATGGAATGTCATGATTTCTGGGTGTGTCCAGAACGAACATTAGAATGAGGCCTTGAGGCTGGTTATTTTTTTTAAACAATATTTTGTGCCGTCGGTATTCCGACGGCTATTTCTTCGAAAAAATAATTTTAAACATTGCTCTAGTGACGTTTGCATTCTTTAAAAAAAAATTAAATGTCATTATAGTGACACTTGATTTTTTTTTAATGTTTTGAAACGTCGCTCTAGAGACACTTGATTTTTTTTTTTTTTAATTTTTGAAACGTCACTCTAGCGACACTTGATTCCTTTTAAAATTGTTTTTTACGTCGTTCTTGCGACGTTTACTATTTTATTATTAAAATTTATTTCTGTCGGTATTCCGACGTTCTAGCGATGTTTATGGTATCATTGGAATAGCGACAGTAAATTTTTTTTTTTTTTTACGTCGGTCTTGCGACATTTTATATTTTATTATTAAAATTTATTTTTGTCGGTGTTCCGACATTCTAGCGACATTTATGGTATCGTCGAAATAGTGACGGTTATGGTATCGTCGGAATAGCGACGGTTATGGTATCGTCGGAATAGCAACATGTTTCTACCATCGAAATAGCGACGATCAGGCTAACGTTGGAAGAACGATGACCGTCTGGAAATGTCGGAAAATGTGTCACTCTTCTAACACTTTATTGAAGTGTCGAAATTGTGACGTAATTGCTAACCACATTTTTCCCCACCTCAAAGTGTCGCTCTTGGGACGCCTATGTGTCGTAACAGAGACATTTTGGCCGTCGAAAATTGGGCCAAATGTGCTAGTGTCGCAAAAGTGAAAGCGAAACTCATGAAAGAAAAAGTGCACACAAGTGAAATTTGAGAAAAATCATTGGGATGATGGTACATTTGCAACTAAGAGTGAGAGAGAATGTCAACTGGAATTTCACATTGACTGTCCATAGGGATTGTACAGTCAAAGTTCCTGTCAACTATGCAAGTACTATCATCAGGTACTGCGCAATGTTTACGAGCTGCACAATTTATGTCATTAAAGGTTGCACAATCACTATTTCTAGAGACTGTGCAAGAATTTCCCTCAAGGACTACGCAATGCATATCTTCCTAGGTAGACGCTAACTATTGATCTTTCTAGGAATAGGTGTGTTTTTGAATTCATCCAAAGATAAACATGTGTGAGAAAATGGTTTCGATATTTAGAATATTAGAATAGGACTTGAACACTTAAAAAATCATCAACCGACCATGATGTAACACCCTCTTCCCACATCTACCAAAGTAACCAACCAACCGGGGTAAAAATGTGACGAGAAGCTAATATAATGAGATTCAACCTCCTGGGTTACCTTAAGGAAGTGGAAACGATGGAAACACAACAGACAAACCTTTTACAACAACAACAACAACACCCCCATGAGGTAACCCAACCTTTTATGCCTCTTACCCCGAGGTCACACTGAAATTTTGACCTCTTTGAGCCATAGACGGAGGCAAAAGATTTCATGCTTGTGTCCAGGAGGCTATACTTGTAGGAATAACACTACATGCCAGTAGCCAGGGCCCCAAATACTCAGTTTTGTGCCAGTGCCCCCGGGATTTGAGCCACCTTTTCAGGCCCAGAACCCAATGCTATGCCTATAACTTCATGAAAGTTTTAGAGATGATAAATAACAACATGACAATGATACAAAAGCAATCAAATAAATAAGAACTCACCTGGACCCCTCCTAGCCATGACGGAAATTTTTTCAAACATGTCACAAACATGAAAGCTATGAGTATAAACAACAAAACAAAGCATAGGGGTCTCATACTTATTTGAGAATCGCTAAGCAACATTTCTCCCCTATACCATTAACATCAATACAATATATTTTACCATAGATACATGGTGTATTCATTTACAAGTAAAAACATGGGGAGAGACATACATCATCACTATAAAAATACATGCTCTTAACCAGCATAATAACAACAAAAATATCATGGATACAACAATAATATAATCCACATATAAATCAATACATTTTTCATACCAAATCCAAAGGGAATGAATTTCTCATTAATGAATGTAGAAATCAAATGGATATGGTACTTCCATGTTCCACCTTAACATAGATTGGCTGAGCTAATTCTCACTTCAACCAATCACCCCCTTGCCATATTCCAAGCATGAATGTGGGATCTCATCAAACACATCAATCACAATCAATCTAGGGATTCTAGAGGCTAAAAAACCACAACCCCTCACCAGTGATTCCACCTCACTATATAACATCACAACCATCACAAATTAGTCTTTATCCAAGCTTTTCAAGGGCTCAAGAGTGTTTGTCCCAACAAGGGCTTCCAGTACTAGTAACTCAACCCCAATTGTTACTAGGATTCTAGAAATTTTATCCAACCAGGGCTTCCAGGACTAGTAAATCAACCCACCTAGGGCTTCCAAAGCGTTTTTCCAACCAAGGCTTCCAGGGATAGTAAGTCAACCCACAGTTGTCTGTTGGGATTCCAGAGGATTTGTCTAACCAAGGATTCCAGGAACTAATAACTCAACCCACAACTAAAGGTCATGAGAAATAGCTATAAAATAATCAATGGAAATAAACCCACAACACCATGGCTATCTATAAAATGGAAAGGCTAGGAAAATTCACATGCATACACCATGCATGCAAAAACTAGTGAGAAGACATACATCCAACTCGATACCTACAATCAAAACCCATTGTGGCTGCTGATCCCAATGACCACTTGTGTTTTCCTGATCTTCCTTTCCTTCTTGCTCCAAATCACCAAGTATCCACACTCTCCAAGATTGCTCAGAGAAAACTCTAAGTATCCAAGAGTATGAGAGAGAGAGAGAGAGAGAATAATGAGAGCTCCAAAACTGAACTGAATAAAATCTTGCCAATTGATCCTCAAAATCCATTTTATCAATGAGGCCTCTATTTTCTTCATTTTCCATTATTTTCCTTCATTTTCCTCCTCACATGCAACTTGTGACCTTTCACCTTCATTTTCTCCTATTTTCCATTATTTTCATAAATAAATTCCAATAAATGCCATTTTTCTTTTCTAAAGCCTTTGTCATTGCCTCTTGCAATTTCGTTAGCCATAATAAACTAAAGTGAACACCCGCTATGATGTTTTTCCAAACATTCAACTTGGATTATGTCCCATCAACTGTGGTCTTATATATTTTTTACATGGCTTTTTAACCAGGGTTGTTATAGAACCCTCCCCCTTAGGGGAACACCATCCTTGGTGTTTAATAACACCTATAACCAATAAGAAAGCTGAATAAAAAAACATACTTCCCATGGAGTTTTATAACATAGCTCATTAAATTGTTTACAATGATCATCTGCTAAAACATGACAATCATTCCATTTATTGGAGTTTTATAACACAACTCATTACATTATATACAATAACAACCACATATACTTATCCACATTTTCTTCAACTAGAAAATAACCATACTATCCATGGGGCTTTATAAATCTAGCTCAATACAATATTTACAATAATATACACATATACACATGCACATATGCATATTTTCTCATCCAAAAAATAGAGGATATGATGCCAATATCAATCAACAAGGGAATCCAGAGGCTCACACCTCCACCCGCAAAAGTAGTACCAGGATTCACCTCCTTCCTAGGAAGTCCAAAATCCACTATCAATGATCCAGGAGGATCTTAAAGGACAAGTGGCTTAAAATTGGTCAAAATTAAAAGTGGTCGGATGACTCTCGAACTAGGTTCAGATTGAATTACTCGTCGCTCTGATTCAAACGGTGTGAACGGATCTCCAATCTAAGCTCGTATGGAGAAGTTAGAGCGAGTCAAATTTTTGGTCAAAGTTGGGCAGTGGGCCAGGTTTAAGTGTCCCACAAATTTACCGCCAACAGACAGGAAACCCAACACCTGAAGCAGGTGAATTTGTTGGCTACTTAAAATTTCAACCCTTAAATTCGAGAAAACCAAAAAAAGACTATTATTGTTTTAAAAAAATAAATAAATAAATAAATAAATGATGGTGGCGGGCCACCACCCCCACCACCCCACCGCTAATTATAACTATAATACATATGTTAATGGGTTGGAGCAGGTTGTCAACCCCACCACCCAGAACCTCAACGAGAAACAAGCCACGAATGGGCAGTGGGCGGGCCACCTTTGGTGGACCCGCCCCACGCCCCACCACATATTACTACATGGCTTAAGCCACCCAAAGGCAGCAAAGGAGGGGACTAACAGGGGTCAAATCCACCTGGCCCACGTCGCCAGCCCCCGAGCAGGTGGTCCCAAGACTTATCAACCAAAACCAAAAAAATGTGTAACAAAACATTGCCAAAATGGGTTGGGTCAGGTTTGAATCCGGACCCTTCGCCTTTGCCAACGAACTCTTCCGGTGGGTGCTGTCAACGCACCACCGACCCCTACTTTGAACATTATGCCACACAAATTATATAAAATCGCATCTATTGTGTAGTGCACCTAGGCAGGGCAGAGTAGGAGCGGGCCAGAGGGGAGGAACCCTACCCACGTAATATTAAGGTCATCGAAAATATTCCCTGGGGTGCAGAACTTGCATTGTCCATTTGCGACAAATTTTATGTCGATTTTACACCTCTCTATAGGTTTTAACCCTATACAGAAATTATCTACAAACAAATCTTAAAAACAGAAAATAAACAATAGAGAGATAATAAAACATAAAACAAATATACACAAAGATTTTCCCCTGGATCCCAAATCAGGACTACTAACTTGATTTTCCATTATATTCCTTTCAGTGTTACAAAATATACATATACATGCTGAAACATTCATAAACCCCAATCCATTAACCCTAGATTAGAACATAACCGTAGTTACCTTAACCAGATATACAAAATACCAAGGGCCCGAAAACCATCATGCCCCAAAACCATATGCAAACCCACGCACAAAGAATATAACACATACCCAAAATTCTCCCACTTGTTTTCTTTCCACAAGGGGCCACAAAAGAGCTTAGTCATTAGTCCAGCTCTACAATGCCCATTGTTTCTCTACACCAAGAGAAATTATGGGCGCTCATAGAATTCATCAATGCATCTGCAACATTCTTCAAAGTGTCCACCTTTACTAGCAACACCCTTTTATCCTCAACCATATCTCTGACAAAGTGATATTAAAAATCAATGTGCTTTGTCTTTGAATGATAAGCAGGGTTCTTAGCCAAGAAATTTTCACTTTGGCTATCACAGTCTATCCTTATAGCTCGTTGCACCAACCCCATACTTGAACACAATCTCTGCAACCAAAATGCTTCCTTGCTTGCATGATTGGTTGCCATGTATTCTGCCTCTTTAGTTGAAAGAACCACTACAGATGGTATTTTACTCATCCAACTTACTGCACCTCCAAATAGGCTAAACACATACCCACTTGTAGATATTCTTTGGTCTAGATCTCCAGCCTAGTCTGCATCAACAAAACCATGGATGTCCAAAACTCTATCCAATCTGGGTCTTCCCTGGTAGCACAAACCATAATCACTAGTGCCACGCAAACATCTGAAAACTCACTTCATTGTTGTCCAATGCTCCTTCCCTGTTTTTGACATAAACCTGCTCAATACTCCCACTACATGTGCAATGTTTGGTCTATTACAGACCATTGCATACATAAAGCTATCCACTGCACTTGCATATGGAACACAGGACATATCCTCCTATTCTTCTTGTGTCTTGGGACACTGTTAAGCTGATAGATTTACACCTACAGGAATAGGAACCTTCATCAGTTTACTATCCTGCATATTGAACCTCTACAATATTGTCTCAACATACTTCCTATGGTTTAACTAGAGCTTCCTGTTTGTCGGATCTCTCTTAATTTCCATGCCCAAAATATAGTTTGCAGCACCAAGATCCTTCATGTCGAATTTGGATAGCAATTGGGTCTTCAAATCCTAGATAATTTCTTTGTCATTTCCAATAACCAAAATATCATCCACATACAAGACCAAATAAATAACACGGTCACCAATTAATTTAAAATACACTCAATGATCCTCTTTTCTTCTTGTGAAGCCAAGTCCCTGTATATAGGTATCAAATTTCTGATACCACATCCTTGGTGCCTGTTTTAACCCATACAAATAATTTTTTAACATGCATACCAGTTCTTTCTTACCCTTCACCACAAAGCCTTCAGGTTGCTTCATATATATCTTCTCTTCTATATCCCCATGAAGAAATGTTTTCTTCACATCCATCTCTTCTACCTCAAAATCAAATTCATTAGCAACAGATAAAAGTAATCTAATAGAAGTAACCTTGGCAATGGGAGAAAAAATATCACCAAAATAAATTCCTGACACCTGGGAATAACATTTTTCTACCAATCAAGAATTTATTTCTCCACCTTTCCTTCTACATTCATCTTCTTCTTAAACACCCATTTTCTCTTGATGGGCTTCCTTCCAGCCGACAACTCCACCAGATCCCATGCCTCATTTTTGTGCAAGGATGACATTTCATCAACCATGGCCTCCTTCCAGTGTCTTCCATCCTCTAAATCCACTGCATCCCTAACAGTTCTGGGATCATCATCAATGATAGTTAAATAAAAATTTGAACATAAAGTAGATGGACTATACCTTTCTGGCTACCTTCTTTCCAAAACTGATCTTCTCACAATTGGAGTTTGTGGCTCTTCCTCTTCTGAATCTTCTTTTGTTGTAGAGTCTGATTCATCCTCCTTTATCTCAAACTCTGTCTTCTCAGGTTCCTTCTGTAGGAATTCATGTTTAACAACATCTTTCACATATCTAAACACCACATATCGATTGTACACTACCTTCCTTATTTATGGGTTTCAAATCTTGTAACCTTTAAACCATCCGTATACCCAATAAAGATGCACCTTTCATATTTATTATCCAACTTGGTCCTTTTCTCCTTTGGAACATGTACATATGCATCACATCCAAATACCCTCAGATGTGAAATAGATGGTTTCTTACCATTCCATACCTCATGTGGAGTCTTATCCTCCAACGCTGATGAAGGTGACATGTTAACCAGGTAACATAAGGTCTCCACTGCCTCTGCCCAGAATTCCTTTCCTAACACGGTACCACTGAGCATTCTTCTTGCCTTTTCCATCAGCATTCTATTCATTCTTTCTGCAACTCCATTTTGCTGATGTGTGTATGGAGTATTCTTCTGCCGTGCTATACCACACTTCTTACAAAACTCTTCAAATTCCTTCTTGCAGAACTCTCCACCATTATCTGTCCTTAGCACCTTTATTTTCTTCACTATTTGGTTTTCCACCAGAGCCTTAAATTCTTTAAATATTTCAAATACTTCAAATTTCTTCCTCAAGAAATATATCCATGTATTCCTTGAGAATTAATCTATGAATGAAACATAGTACACAGACTTACCCAGTGATGGAACCGACACAGGTCCAAACACACCACTTTGCGCAAGCTCTAATATCTTGTTTGCCCTCTTAGCACCAAAAGTAAAACTCACCTGATTTTGCTTCCCATATACACAATATTCATAGAAATCGAAATCCAGAGAGAAATTAGACATACCTTCTACCATACCATTTCTATGCAGTATCCAAATGACCTTCTCTCCGGTATGTCCAGCCTTTGATTCCATAACATGGTCTTTTCTCCAAAGACCACTACGCTTTCTGCTTCACTTTCAGGAACCACATAACTATTGCACCCATCAATAACATTTCTACCTTGAAGCTTGTATAGAGTTCCAATCCGAACTCCTCACATTAATACCAGTGCTCCCCGAACCATATTTCAGGTATCTTTCTCGAACACTGTATTTACACCTGCATCATCCATCTTGCTTACAGAAATCAGATTTCTGGCCAATTTAGGAATATGCAGAACACTAGGAAGTGTTCTAATCCTTCCAAATTGCCACTTCAGCTTGAAGTTTCCACATCCGATGATTCTGGCCTTCCTATCATCCCCTAAGAAGACATCACCCATCATACTTCTCATACTCGCAGAACCACTCCCTATGGGGAGTGAAGTGAAAAGATGCACCTAAGTCAATCAACCATGCCTCATGATCTACATGTGTATTTGAAGAAGAATCTAGATATACATCCCACCATCATCTGAAGTGGTTTTTTCCTCTGCAGAAGGAGCATCATTATATCCCTTTCCTTTCTCGGGAGCTTTAGATATGCAGTGATTTTTGTAGTGCCCTTCCTTTCCGCATTTCCAGCACACCTTTACAAAATTTCCTGGAGATTTAGATCTCCCACTTGGAAATTTTTTTTTTTTAATATTATGGTACTTTCCTCGTACAGATAAAGCATATGTATTCCGGCCCTCCATATTTCTCCTTCTCATTTCCTCCGACAGCAAGGTTGAGACAATTTCATCAAAATTCAACGTATTTGTATTGCTACCTATTACAATAACCAAACTTTCCCACGAATCTAGTAGAGAACACAACAAACTGATGCACTTATATTCATCTAATATTTTAATATCAACAGATGAAAACTGACTTACCACAATATTTAAGGCGTTCAGATGCTATGTCACTGAGTCTCCATCCTTCATCCTCAAGTTATACAAACTTTTCTGCGGGAACAATTTATTCACTAGACTTAGATTGGTACAAATTCCCTAGCTTGTCCCACAAAGTCTTCATCGTAGCTTCCCCAGATTCATTCAACAATACTGAATCTGAGACACACAACTGTACTATGCTCTTTACCTTCCGATCCAACTTCTTACAGTATTCATCTGACATTGCCATTGGTTTAGTACCTAGATCTACCATGGTCCACGAATCTTTATCCACTAGCAGATCCTCCATCTTTAGCTTCCAACACTAAAAAATCTGACCATTGAATTTCTCGTTCTCTATCTTTCCATTGCTCACCATATTCTTTCACTGCAATAATCGATCACACATATCTCCCACTAAACAGGGTCTACCACATGCCCGAGAAAAAAACTCCCAATAGAAAAGGCGTCCCCTTGAAGTCGAAACAACTCTGATACCAAATGTAGGTTTTAACCCTACACATAAATTATCTGCAAACGAATCTTAAAAAAAATAAAATAAACAATAGCGAGAGAATAAAACATAAAACATATATACACAGATATTTTCCCCTAGATCCCAAATCGAGACTACTAGCTTGATTTTTCATTATATTCCTTTTAGTGTTACAACACATATATATACATGTCGAAGCATTCATAAACCCAAATCCATTAACCCTGGATTAAAAAATAACTGTAGTTACCTTCACCAGATCTACAAATAACAAGGGTCGAAAACCATCATGCCCCAAAACCATGTGCAAACTCATGCAAAAAAGCATGGGCGGGGTGACTAATCATGGAAAGAATATAACACATACCCAACACTCTTGACGACAAGATCTCAACGGGGATGTCTGTTTTTTCATCTCAACTCTCCATTTTTTACCCATTTTCCAGATTGGAGGTATAAGGGTGTTTTATGTAATTTCACTTGTACTTATTCTTCTTCTTGCCACTTAATGAATGAAGGCCTCCCCACTGTTGAGCAGGGCCCGGAGACGTAGTCCAAATTGGATTAACTCCGTAATCAATTTTTTGTGTCTTGATCTCATGCATGCTATGTCTCCTTTCTCTTCGCTTTATGTTCTTATAATGTTCTCATAATTTTAAGTGCTATGTTATATGTAATTATTTAATGTATCTATAAGAAAAAGATATTGGATCAAGTGTTATCAGAGTAGGTCTTTGTGGATGCGAATTGCATGAGTACATGCTAACCAGAAACAAGCTTCAAAAGGGTGAAGGAAAGCTTAAGTCCTTTGATCCCGAAGCAAGACGTGCACCACGAAGAAGAGACATGGCAGATGAAGAAGCTTGTTGGGAAGAAGAGCGGAAGTAGAAAAATTATTTGCAGAGTATGAAAATGTCGTCAAGCCTGAGAATAAAGGTGCAAATAATCATGGATCAGTAAATCATGGAGATGGTGGAGAAGCGCCCCCTCCCTCTCCATCTTCTAGTGATATTTCTTCTTCTTCTTCTCATCATTCCCGCAGACATCACATGCATACATCTAAGAAAAATTTCCTTAAAATAGATGTAAAGTTTGAATTGCCTATGTATACAGGAGAATGTAATGCGGAAAATCTCAAAAATTGGATTAGAGAGATTGAGATCTACTGCTAGATTCAACAGATCAAGAAAGATGAGGCAAAGATCCAATTGGAATCCCTTCGACTGAGTGGCACCACTCTCATTTGGTGGGAGAAAAAATTGCAAGGCAGCAAAAATCTGGGTAACCTTCTCTCCTCATGGTCAAATTTTATTTATGCATTGAAAATTCAGTTTTACCCATTAGGCCATAAGAAAAAAGAATTAATGGAATGGAAACACCTAAAGCAAGGCAAAGGCCAAAATGTGCAAAAATTCACTGAAGAATTTAGGAAACAAGCATTAAACTTAGACATTCCATTAGATTCATTTGAGATTGTAACTAAGTATATCAGTTCTTTACATGGTTACATAAGACATTCATTATTATTGTTTGAGTCTACCACCATTGATGAGTCTAGTGTGAAGGCCATGAATTTGGAAAACAGGGTGACACATGAACAAAATTACCACCCAAAAAGAGTCGCAACAACAAAGAGAAGAGGAGCAAAGACCTCTTGTACCCATTGTGAGAAAGAAGGACACGAAGAAGACAATTTCTGGAAATTGCACCCTGAGCTAAGACCTAAGAAGGATGAAAGAAAGGAGAGGTCGAAGAGAGCTTCCACCATGAAACAAGATCATAAGTTTGAATAAGAGGAAGATGAGAAGGTCACGATTGGGGGAGTAGCACGAGGTAGACCGATTGACTTGGGGTCATATTCTGGTGATGAAAGGAAAATTGCAGCTCTTGGAATTACAACATATGGACTCATCCATTTGAGTTCAGATTCGGGCGATGAAGCAAAAGTTTCAACATATAATGCACCAAATATGAAAAGGTTTCCCAATGCGACATGGATCCAAGAACTTGAGGGGATCAATCAAAGAATTCAAGTAGAGAATATTGAGCTAAGGAGACTCCTATAGAAAGAAAAAGAGGAGAAACAAAGGTTGTTACGCCAGTTGCAAGCTAAGGATGAGGCCTTGGAGAAGCTGCAACATAACCCCTTTGAGGTAAAAAGTGATTCTTCAATTTCATATAATTTTTATGATGACGATTTCACTACTTTTAAAAAACATACTACAGGTATCGGGTCCAAACCGTTAAATAAGATGGGGTATAAAGGAAAGGACCTCGACATTAATGACCAAGGAATCATAAACCCTATCAAAGTAGAAGAATTACCACGTCATGCAAGACTTGGGTATGTCAGGAAGGAAGTTGGGGAATGCTCCAAGACATCCAGTGACCCACCAATGACAAATGATGAGAGCACCTCATCACATGCAAGTGACAGTGAGGGATCCATGAGCACTTATCAAGGGCACATCGGGAGGAAGCATTCCAAGACTGTCCAGAAAGTCTAGAGGAGGAAGGATCATTGCCACAAGGATGAAGGCCATAGATCTACATGTCAAACACTTCAAGTCGAAAAATCACCCATGAAGAATTCAGTCATAAAAAATATTCTACAAGAAAACCAGCGACAGGGAGATAACCAATTTACTTTATTAAGTAAAAGATGGTTTTTTTAGAGGTATTAGTTTGTTATGGCCACATTTTGTAATTCATGTGTTGCGAATAAATGTAAAAATGATGGTGTGTATTCCATCACTTCAAAATGCAACGATGCTATTTTTGGCCTTTTGAGTAGATGAAGTACTGTTTTTTATTATGTAATCCTTGACCAATGAGTGTGTGCTATAAACTCTTTGTAAGTGAAGGGTTGTTTGAGTCATGTGTGGTTTGTATACGATTGCAAAAGATGTACCAGATTTGTGTGCAGGTGATTGAAAGTATCGTTTGGCGAAGACACAAGTATTTTGTTGGATGTGTTAATGCTTTTGGTGGTCCAAAAGATCCTTAGTGGGGAGGATTGATCCAGGAGGATCTCAGAGGACAAGTGGCTTAAAATTGGTCAAAATTCAAAGTGGTCAGATGACTCTCGAACCAGGTTCAAATTGAAGTGCTCGTCGCCATGATTCCAATGGTGTGAACGGATATCCAATCCGAGCTCCTATGGAGATGTTAGAGCGGGTCAAAGTTTTGGTCAAAGTTGGGCAGTGGGCCAGGTTTAGGTGTCCCACAAATTCACCGCCAACCAGCAAGAAACCCATCACGTGAAGCAAGTGAATTTGTTGGGTAATTTAAATGTCCAGTAACCCTTAAATTTGAGAAAACCAAAAAAATACTATTATTGTTTAAAAAACATAAAAAATATAAAAAAAATGAGGGTGGCGGGCCACCACCCCCGCCACCCCACCGCTCGTTATAACTATAATACATATGTTAATGGGTGGGGGCGAGTTGTCAACCCCTTCACCTGAAACCTCCATGAGAAACAAGCCACGAATGGGAGGTGGGCAGGCCACCTTTGGTGGACCCGACCCACACCCCACCACATATTACTATATGTCTTAAGCCACCCGAAGGCAGCAGAGCAGGGGACCAGCAGGGTCGAACTCGCCCAAACCACGTGGCCAGCCCTCGAGCAGGTGGTCCCAAGACTTAAGAACCAAAAACCAAAAACCATTAAAGCCAAACCAAAAATAAACATTGCCAAAATGGGTCAGGTCGGGTTTGAACCCAGACCCTCCGCCTTCACCAACAAACTCCGCCGGTGGGTGCTGCCAACGCACCATCAGCCCCAACTTTGAATAGTATGCCACACAAATTATATAAAATTGTGTCCATTTTGTAGAACCTTGCCTAGGGAATATTTAGGGCATCAAAAAGATTCCCTGGGGTGCAGAACTTGTCAGTTTCCATTTGTGAAAAATTGTATGTCGATTTTACACCTCTTGGTGACAGGATCTCAATGGTGATGTTCATTTCTAAATCTGAGCTCTCCATTTTTCGCCCATTTTCCATATTGAAGGTATAAGGGTGTTTTACATAATTTCACTTGTACTTATTCTTCTTCTTGCCACTTAATGAATGAAGGCCTCCCCACTGTTGAGCAGGGCCCAACGACGTAGTCCAAATTAGATGAACTCCGTAATAAAAATTTTGGTGTCTTGATCTCATGCATGCTATGTCTCCTTTCTCTTCGCTTTATGTTCTTATGTTCTTATAATTTTAAGTGCTCTGTTATATGTAATTATTTAATGCATCTATAAGAAAAAAATCTTGGATCAATCAAAGTCAAAGCTACATCCAATTTCCAATGCTACAATCCTGCGTTGTTTTTCCTCTTAGTGAAAAGTTACTAGCTCATTGTTCTAAGACACACTCCAAATGTGCATCTGATTCCATTTGGAAACGATAATGACCAAAACAAATCCATTCCCAACCTTCCCTTCTTACACAGTCCCTCGAAAATTATGCCACCCCTTCTGTGTAGACACTCACCTTCTAAGTTCTGCTGACACCCCCATCCCAGGCATTCCATCCCTTGGCAAGGCTTCCTTGCATCGGAAGATACAAAAACCAAGGCATATCCATGCCTCAAGACCATCATATTGGTTATAGCATGTTCACGGAAATAAATGGACATTGTTGGGTACGAGTGTCCCACAATGGAACTGCTCCTGAAGTGCTTTACCAACATACTGCTACATGTTCTAATTCATTTTGTTGACACTACTAGTTCTTGCAATCAATTTTAACCACCAAGTCGGGGAATTCCGTGCTTCCTGTATCAAGCACATAACTACCATTAGATTAAAAAAAAATTGAAATAACTTCAAATCATACCTCATTGGTAGCTTTTCAATAAGGTACACTTGTAATCCTATTTACTTCCTGTCATAACAAGTCAAATTAGTTGTTTGATCAATCATCATGTATAAACATATCACATCCGGTTAGCTCAAGGCACAACCATCATAGGTAAAAATATTGAATCACATGCAATAATCATAAAATAACCATTATAAATCGTAATCACAGATCTCATGCATAATAAAAATGAAATAAAATATCGATACTTATCCTTCGTCAGTCCTTACTTCTGCCTTTGCTCTTTTGTACACACACTGTATTGGTTGCCACACCCGACGAGCACCCAATGCCTTTTCTCCTCTTCAACCATGTACACATATACACTTTGTACATAAAAACACATATATCCTCACACGATGTACAACACCACACAATACATAAACCCACATCGACATACAACACGTACACCCCAGTGTACCATAAAACACAATACATACACTTGCATCTAGTGTACAACACAACACAATACGTATACATATACAGAGTACAACACAATGAATACACATGTCACTATATCATGACTACACCATGCACATACATAGTACCGCATGCCCGCAACACATGATGTATGTCATGCACACAATGCCACATGCATACCAGTACCATATGTACAACAAGTACACAGTACCACCTGTACACAATACTACCTGCATAACGTGTGCACAACATCACATGTACACGACACCACCCGCACAACGTGTACACAACACCAAATGTACACCGCACCACCTGTACAATGCGTACACAATACCACATGTACACAACACCATATGCATGACACGTACATGACACATACATAGTGCCACATGCACGACATGTACACAACACCACATGTACAACGTGTACAGAACACCACATGCACATAGCACCACACATACAATCATGCACACAAAACCATATGTACAATATGCACAAAACACCATATGTACATAACATTGCATATACAACATGTACATAGCACCATATGTACACAACACCGCATATCCAACATGCACACAACACCGCATATCCAACTTGTGCAAAATATGATATGTACACAACACCACATATCCAACATGCACATAGTACGATATGTACACATCACTGCATATCCAACATGTACATAACACCATATATATATAACATGCATACAACATCATATGTACACAAATATATTACGTATGTTACATGTACACATCACCATAGGTACAATCACTGAATATACATGTGAAACATATTCACAACAATAGTACTGCACATCCATAGACCACAAACTGACCCCACAAGAATCATTCCTTCTAGTGCCTTTCCACTATCCATTCTTATCCTAGCATCCCGCAGATCACAACTACTTTCACTTCGTTGATGTACCCCTCAGTACTATCTATCCATAACATAAACATAGGCACAATATAAGAATATCATATCAATTCATGTCCACATGATACTGACCTCATAGATCTATCAGAGTTACTCTTCCCACTTGATTATTCATAAGACCAAGAACCTCTTCATGTCATTTACTTGCATAATCTATCATTCCTCCACAAGAATGATCCTTGAAAACCTTGTCATACAGTGACATAGAGACATACATATATATAATCATTAGCATAAAACAATCATAATTCTGTCAGACAATGACATACATACACACATATATACATATAAAAATTAGCATTAAACAATCATGATCCATGATGACCTTCTCAGACACGACATACATACATACATACATACATACATGTATACATATATAAACATCAACATAATCATGAACACAACACAATTTCTAGATATCATAAGGTCTAGGTTAAGATAAATTCCTTTATTTTTGGACAACATGCATAACATTGAGAACAATAGTTCCCAACATATCCAAGACATCTAATGTTGGAAATACTGAGAGGGGGGGTGAATCAGTATTTCTTTCAATTAGAGCATTAGTTAATCTTCAATTATTATCATTGTTTATACAATGATAGCATAAAACAAGAGGAACACAAATGCACACAGTTTTTAAGGTCGAAACCCACTTTGGGAAAAAAACCACCTAATTCTTTTCTAATAATTCTTTTCAATTGGAGTTGAAAAGAATTATTAGAAAATCATTAGGTGGTTTTTGTCCCGGAGTGGGTTTCCACCTTAAAAACTGTGTGCATTTGTGTTCCTCTTGTTTGCTGCTATCATTGTACAAACACTGATAATAATTGAAGATTAACTAATGTTCTAATTGAAAGAAATACTGATTCACCCCCCCTCTCAGTATTTCCAACAGTTGGTATCAGAGCTTGGTTCCTTCAATAGCAATTTAACAGCTAGAAGGAGGTCATGAAGCATACCAAGAATGGTGTACCTCTATTCAATGAAAATAATTATGCACTTTGGAAAGGAAGAATGGAGGTCTATCTCTTGGCGCAAGGTTACGAAGTATGGGACACTGTTCAAAATGGATTTACATCAACCGCAGATGAACAAGGTAAGAAGAATTTGGTAAATGATGCAAAATCAAAGAATATTATTATCAATGGACTTATTGAATCTGCTTATCATAAGGTGTTGGGTTGTAAAACTACCAAAAATGTATGGGACAAGCTTGAGAATATATATGCAGGTGACTCAAATGTCAAAGAAGCAAAGCTTCAAATCTATAGAGCAAAATTTGAGCAACTCAGAATGAAAGAAGATTGCAACATTGCTGCATACTTTCAATACGTTGATGAAATAACCAATACTCTGGAAGGATTGGGAGAGACAGTCGACAAGAAGACTATTTTACAGAAAATTCTTAGAACGTTACCAGGGAGATTCAACCCAAAGGTATCGGTCTTAGAATATAGTGAAAATCTGGACAAACTCAGCAAAGAGGAATTACATGGAGTTATCATAGCATATGAAATGAGACTTGATGAAGAAGAGGGTACTTCGCATCTAGAAATTGCGTTCGTTGCATCTAAGAAAACCAATAAGGATAAACAACCTTCAATTGAAAATACATGCATCTACAAGTGTGAAGAAAAGGGAGATGATGAAGAAGGTCTTTCAGATGAAGAATATGCTTACTTCACGAGAAAACTACAAATTGGTAAGGGACAATTCAAAGGTAAACTTCCATTGATATGTTTCAGCTGTAATGAGGTTGGGCATTTTGCAACAAAATTTCCAAAAAAAATTAATGGCAACTCAAAAAGAAAGAAAGGCTTTAAGAAATTCAACAAGCAAGGATCTAAAAGGAACTTTCTCTCTAAAGAAGATAGCTCATCATCCGATGAAGACAATGATAGTGAAGAAGAAGCCAATGAGAGAGTGTTTTTTATGGCCAAGCACAATAAACCCAAGCACAATAAGCAAGAGGTATCAAAAAACGAAGAAAAAGGATGGACCATAGACGAATTTTATGAGGAAGCAATCAAGCTTATAAAAGATCTCAAGGCGAAGAAGATCCGTTCCAAAAATCTTGAAGAACAAGTTCAAGGTCTCAAAATTGAAGTTGAAGAACACAAATGCATTGAAGAGTCACTTCAAAAGAAGTTGGAAGAAAGTAACCAAGAAAGGGAAGAATTAGAAGTCGAAGTAGTCTCGCTGTGTGAGGAAGTGAAGAAAGGAAAAACTATCCAAAACTATGCCAACAGTTCAAGGGCATTAGAAGAACTCATCAATAATCAAAGATCTCACAATGACAAAACTGGCATCAGTTACAAAGAAGAAGAAGCAGGACCTTCTACAACAAAATACAAAGAACCTATGAGATCTAGCATGCATGTAGACTTCATTGGACAAGATTCGCAAGAACAGCCTTAGAAGACAATTCCTCGACGAAAATTTCCATCTGGGTACCAACATATTTTTATGGCTACTGTTATTCATGTGGAAAATTTGGTCATAAATCTGTAGAATGTCGCACGTACCCTAGGAATGAATACAATTCCAGGAGATCTGTCAAATATGAACCTCCCAGGGCTCAACGAAATATCAATAGATTTGAACATTTAAGAAATAATATTGAATGTTACAAATGTCGAAACTTTGGACACATACCCAAATACTGCAGACTTGAAAATCCTCATGAAGAATCTTTGAAGCCATAGAATGAACGAACATGGAAGAAGAAGAAGAATGATAATTGTGCTCTCGCTCTCAAGGCTCAAAAGAACAAAGATTTGTGGTATGTTGATAGCGGTTTCTCAACATATATGACTGGAGATAGAAATAAATTTGTATCTCTAAAAGAGAAGAAGGATGGAACCCTGTCCTTTGGAAATGATGGATCTTCAAATGTTATAGGATCAGGTACTATCACTCTCGGAAGCAAAGATGTTCTAGCCAAGAATGTTCTATTGGTTGAAAACATGAATCACAATCTGCTCAGTGTTGGAAAAATGTGTGATCAAGGACACACAATACTATTCAACTCCATGAAATGTGAAATCAGGAAAGGCGTGTATGGTGAAATTGTGGCTACAGCAAGTCGAGCTCCAAATGACATATATGTTATGGATGAAGCAACTAAAGCATGTCTAATAGCTAAAGAGGATGATACAATAATTGGTAGCAATGATGATCGACTAAGTAAGAATTTTGCTACAAAAGTGCAAAGTGATTTAGAGATGTCTTTACTTGGTTGCAAATTGAGCATTGACGACTCATCTAAGGATGATGATCAAAGGTTGTATAGATCTATGATTAGTAGTCTTCTATATGTAACAACCTCCCGACCAAATGGTATGCAAGCAGTTGGACAAGTAGCAAGATTCCAAGCAGCACCAAAAGAATCACATATTAAATATTCGCCAGCATTGTAATATCTTTGCTAGAAGCTTGGGATTCTCCCAAGTTCTCATTAGATTTTCCTTTTTTAGAATATAAAGGGGGAGTGGAAGTGTGTACAGGTCTGCAGGATGGTTGTGTGTCAGCGTGAGTGGAAGTGTGTACAGGTCCACAGGATGGTTGTGTTTCAGGGGTAGTTACCCTTTGCCATTGATGTCAAAGGGGGAGAGAATGTTGTAGGAAGAGGTGACATGATCGCAGGGGGAGTACTTGTGTTGCCATCAATGCCAAAGGGGGAGATTGTTGATCAGCGATTGTCATTGATGTCAACCCAAGTAGCACCAAGGGCTAACCCAATATTGCATGGGAATTTTGACCTACCAAATTAATATATTCTTGGTCAATAATGCTTTTGATGTTTTCTACTTGTCGAGATGTTTCCGTTGATACATGGCACGCCATGTATCAACGGAAACATCTCGACAAGTAGAAAACATCAAAAGAATTATTGACCCAGAATATATTAATTTGGTACGTCAAAATTCCAATGCAATATTGGGTTAGCCCCTGGTGCTGCTTAGGTTGACATCAATGACAACCGCTGGTCAACATCTAACACCTTAGATCCGTTCACTTTACCTTTTTTGTTAGCTTTATCGCGATTGTTCTGCCACCTTCCATTTACCTCAATGGAACCAACTAATCCAACCAGATGTCATATTCTTACCATTCGTTGTGTGTACTCATGCACTGGGCTTCATCAAATTCTTTCATTACCTGTTGGGTGCCACAAAAATCTTCCTCAACTCCATCAACTTTCCTCTTTCCCCAACCAATTCCCAAGACTCTCAAAGCATAAAAGAAAAGACAAGAAATAAACAAGAATAAAACCATGAAAACAAATAGCAATATGACATCACAAACAAAGTGGCATGATCATGCACCAGACATAACAAATCCAAAAATCAAGCTCAAAAAATAAAAAATACCAAAAGCACAAGACTTAGAAACAAACACCATGACTCAATCCCCATGGTTCCCAATACTCCCAAAGGAAATCTCAACTTGAGCCTTCTTAAGGATTTTACAACAATCTCTTCCCATGCAATCCCCTACATCATACTACCATAAACACATAACTATCAACACATAAATAAATATAACAATATACTAGTTATCTTACCTTGTTGTGCCAAGTGCACTGCCTTGTAACTGAACACGCACATATCAATCACATGTTCCAAATATCAAGACAACATATATATTAATTTGGAATCAAAATTTACCAAGTCTAAAACCATGTCATAATCAAAAATCAACTCTTCTAGTCATTATTCATAGTACATGATGCTACAACTATCACCTACTTACACTCAAGTACATATCAATTGTATTAATGCATAGATTTTATTACAACCATCCTAAAACAAGATAATTACTTCATGCAATCTTCTAGAAACATGCCCATATCATGAAATTAATCAAACATTCAATAATAAATAGATGACATAATAGACACCAATGCTCAAACACTGAATAGATTACATAATCAAACATTCAATTACAAATTAGACGACATAAGCAAGCTCATACCTTAATGTATCTTATGGAGGATATCTTATCTACACAATCAATCTAGATTAGCACGATATAAATTCACAACATATCAACACAATCATAAATAAGGTCATGATATCCATAACAGTATCTAGCTAACATGTTCACACCCTAAATTCATAAACAATTTTCATTCATGCATACAATCACATATGCATAGTCAGTCTAGACATAATACAACACATTATCATAATTGGTTTGACTCGTGCCTAAATGTCATAACCCTAACCATCAAGTCACGAGCATGTAACAACAACAATTTATGTATCATGCTCATCAACAACATGTAATCTAATCATCAAGCTAATTATAATACAACAACAACAACAAGTGAACCCATAACATGTTCATCAACAACATATAATTTATCTAACATAAAAATAAAAATAAAACAATAAAAATGCACACCTCCACATGTTGCTATCATTCATCAGTATCTAACACATGTACATATAACCTCACTAATCAACTATCATCTATAATGTATGTAGTCATAACTTCAATAGAATCAAAGGAATACTCATAATCATAATTCATATAAGAATCCTTAACCTACATACTTGCATGCCCAACATCCAAACTTGTATGACGACGTGCTCCTGCCTCAAGGTCCAATGTTAAGACTTCACTTTACTGGTCTGCATCTCCTGCTCTATCGTAGTCAACACATTAACATCATAACATGCCAATATCATCATGGTGATATAATTTCATACAATGACCTTATGCACAACAAACTTTGACCATACCAATGAAAACTTGACCATATGCACCCACTTGACATGTATAACCAATCATGAATGACCAATGCATGTCCCACATATAGCATCACATAAGAAAACATACACGAACCACACACAAGCATGAACAATATGTGACCTGGCATAAATAAGCAATGCATACAAAACATGTAGCAACATGTCATCAAGCATGCACAAGCAATACATAAGCAAGAACAACACATAACCAGTCGTACACTCATGGAAACATCTTGACAACAACACCATCAACCCTTCCATGGCGACACCACTACCACCATGGCCAAAACAATATGGATGCAACAAACACATACACCATTGGCATGAGAAAACATATGCAATCGACTGGAATGCATGACCAACACATCGCCCATCCAGTTTTAGAGTTGAACCATGCTCTGATACCACTATGTAACACCCTCTTCCCAGATCTACCCAAGTAACCATCCAAACAGGGTAAACATGTAACAAGAGGCTAATATAATGAGATTAAACATCCTAGGTGACCTTAAGGAAGTGGAATCGATGAAAACACAACATACAAACATTTTATAAGAACAAAAACACCCCCAGGAGGTAACCCAACTTTCTAGGTCTCTTACCCCTAAGTCACACTGACATTTTGACCTCTTTGAGCAATAGTCGCAAGCATAGGATTGTATGCTTACATCCAGGAGGCTATATCCATAGGAATGACAATGCATGCTAGCGGCAAGGGCCCCAAATACTCATTTATGTGGCAACGTCCCTGAGATTTGAGCCACCTTTTTAGGTCCAGAATCTATTGCTCTGCCTAGAACTTCATGAAAAGCTCAAATATGATAAATAAAAATAGGAAAATGATACATAAACAATCACATCAATAATAACTCATCTGGAGCCCTCCTAGCCATGAAAAGAATTTTTTCAAAGATGTCACAAACATAGTATAAACAACAAAATAGAGCCTAGGGATCTCATACTTATCTGAGAATTGCTAAGAATCATTTATCCCCTACATCATTAACTGAAATACAATCTATTTTACCATAGATACATTGTGTATTAATTTACAATTAAAAACATGGGGAGAGCCATACATAATCACTGTGAAAATACATGCTCCTAACTATCATAATAACAACAAAAATACCATGGATACAACAACAATAGAATCTTAGGAATTTGGCTTCTGTGATCCATAAAATGTGTATAAAAACTTTCGGTGAAAATCACATGTAAGAAAATTTTGTCGACGCGTTTCAAACCAGCAAGTGTGGTTCATCATCAGGACAGAATGAGAAATCTGACAAAGGAACCTGTTCAAATAGATAAGGAAAACTCCAACTAGCCATTGTAAAATAACAACTAGTTTGACTATAATAAGAAATTAAATTAAATTTTATCATATTTTTTATATTTTAATTTTCTAATTTAATTTTATTATATTATAATTTTAATTTTATTATATTTAAATATAATTTAATATTAATACTTTTTTAATATAATTTAATATTTTTATTATTTTAATACTTCAAATGATATGTTATATAATTAAAATTCATTAATAGTTATATGTTAAAATGTATATATATATATATATATATATGTTATTAATTTACTTAATTTTACTAATTTAAATCATAATATAATAAGGATAATACTCATACTAAAAATCATAATAATAAATCAAAAGGAACAGACAGGGGGAAAGAAACCGGGAGTGAGAGAGGAGGGAATGACAAGAGGGAGCACAGGGGAAGAGAAAAAAAGGAAAAGAAAGGCAACTAAGAGTGAAGGGCAGGAATCCAGCATCTGCTAACACTCCACCCATCATCCTTGTTAAGGTTAACCAACCTCTTTTTGATTTCCAAGGCTTCCCTCAACTTGCGGTGGTGGAAATGGTCAATCATCGCAATAACCTCAACATCTTCAATACAAATGTGATGATTTGTCTTTTCAGCATGCTCTGCTAAGGTGAAGGACCTAGATCTACTATGTCTAAGTTCAACGACATGTTCATGAATTCTTTGATTAATTGATCGAACAGTTTCACCAATGTAAGGCATCCCATACAAGCACAGAATCAAGTAAACACCCTTACCATCCTTAGGTAAAATTGGGTCCTTAACCGATCTAAGCGAGCTCCGAATGGTGCGAAGGGGATTGAAGGTTGAGGAAACATTATGTTTCTTCAAGATCCTAGCGATTTTATCAGTAGTACCTTGGATAAACGAAAGGTGCACTCTAGATAACCGATCACAAGGATCTTTCTTAACCCTAGGACCTTTATCAGCATTTTGAAAATCTCTAAGACATTAAACCCTCCTATAACTTTTCTTAATGAAAACATTAAAGAGATGAGATTTTTCATCTTCAAAGTTGTGTTCATCAAAGATTCTAAAGGCTCTGGTGACTAAGGTACTGAGAACCCCAAGCTTCTGAGCCAGGAAATGATGAGAACTAGCATGTAAATATTGTTCAGTATGCGTCTTCTTTCTAAAGACTTGATGAGAGAAGGAACCATCATCATTCCTTGAAAGAAGGACATCCAGAAAGGGAAGGCTACCATCCACTTCGAATTCCATGGTGAACTTAATGAAGTCAAATTGATCGTTAAGATGCTGGAAGAAAAGGTCCAGTTTCTCTTTTCCATGGGGCCAAACCACACATGTGTCATCAAAAAACCTTTTCCAAAGGCTAGGTTGAAAAAGGGAAGAGGAAAGGGCCCTATATTAGAAGTCTTCCATGAAAATATTAGCGACCACAGGGGGAAGGGGGGAACCCATGGCCACACCACAAATCTATTCAAAGAATTCACCCTCAAAACTAAAGAAGTTTGAGGTTAGACAAATCTCAATGAGATGAGCAGTATCAAGATTCGTGACCCGAGAAATGACAGCAATGGCTTCCTTAATGGGAATGCAAGTGTATGATGAGACAACATCAAAACTTACAAACATATCCTCTGGATCCAACGTAATGCCTTTCGATTCATTAATAAAGCAGGAAGAGTCTTTGACAAAGGACTCGGTGTGACCCACAAGAGGTTTCATCTTACTGGTGTTACACAGCAATTTGTCACCGTCCCTGCAATTCCCCATCCCACACATTGGAGGGATTATTCCGTGACCTGTGAGCAGTGACATGATCTGAAAACACTTTCATGGCATTCCCCTAGACTTGGACTTTCATTGCCCTGAAGACAACTCCTTGTAAAAAACCCTAAAAATAGCCTTTTTATCCTTGGCGTGACTCGTCAGTGTTATACCAGCGCCAATGGGGGAAATCCTCCAAAGAGGGCGCGCCAATTGGCACTCTTTCTCAAAGTCGCACTCACGCCAGGCTTAATAAAGAGTGTTTTTTTAAAATAAATGGTGGAAGATTGACTCCAACCAACTCCTGAACTAGACTCTAAATCGAGTTGGGACGTTTGGCTCTGGCTCTCCATGTAGAGGAAGTGGTTTTCCACCTCTCATGGAAGCTTCCTTGAGGATAGGGCCAATCCCATGATTGTAGGGATCCCAACTCCCCTTCCACCATCTATATAAGCTTGCCATGTCCCTTTGCAAGCTAGTCTCCAAAATCTCCAAGAGCCTTCATAGCCTAATGAATGCTACAAGAGCTTTGATAGTCCTCATAGTGCCAAATCAATAGCAAGGAGATTGACGATTGAAGAGAGAGGCTTGTCCCCATTCCCGACAAGCTTTACCGAGATGTATTCCGCTGACGACCCGCTGAAGGAAGGTTCAGCGTTAGAGCCAAGTTGTATTTTCCTTTGTATGAATTAATGATAAGCGACTATTGGTTATGGTTCCACTCGTATTTTTCATTATGATCATGAGTTGTGTCTTCTTTGACTGATACATAATTGCATATATCAGGTTTTATGCTTGTGTTTGTTTTGTTTCTTGCGTGTACAGGTGTTCGATCGCGGCAAGCGAGAGGATTGTGATCTGCTGGAGCAAGGAAACGGGAGCGCCATCTTCTCTACGAACAACAGCATTGGACTTGAGGTAGGCCTTCATCGCACGTTGGTCTATTTCAATTAGGAACTTGCACCTTAGCGTGATACGATTGTTGCTAGACCCGATCTGGGATAGTAGGGACTGCCTCTGTCTGCAGAGAGGATTTACCTCTACAACAAATTGGTGACTCCACTGGGGATTTAGCTTGTTGTTTACTTTATAAACTACAGACGGAGCCTGAAGTTAGCCAGATAGCCTTCGAAATTCTCTTTCTCTGCATTAGTGAAAGTAGATGAATGATGCTTCAGTCAATCTCCGATCTCATTTATGAACTGAACACGTGGAGTATTGTCTTGTCTTTCGGTCGATTCTTGACTTTGCTTGCTTGATAAGCCCTTTTAGCTGGCTCTTTTCATGAGTTTGGCTTTTGGTTTGAGATTCAACATCACTATTCTACTTCTTGGATTGCTTATTTTTATTTTTTACATAGCGAACTTGACTGGCACGCTTAATATCCTGACAGTCGCGCCAATTGGCGCTAGTTTCCAGTTTACTACCCGCGCCAATCCGATGCTAGTTTCAGCCTGACAGTCGCGCCAATGCTGTAAGGTGCTAGGGTTTGCTTGGTTTTGAGCTTTCTGATCTTGATCTGTGGTTTTTTCTTCATTTTTTTGACTACTTGAGTGTTCTGGAGCCTTGTTTGACTGACTATGACCTTCTTCCTTTGGTTGTTTGCCCTCTTCTATCGATTTTTCATTTTATCCCTAGGGCATCTAGGTGCTATTGTGCATCGAGCCTCCCTTGGGAATTTTTGGTTTCTATCTGTTTAGTCAACTTTTTGATTTCTTCTCTGCATTCGTTCGGTGGTTGTCTATCGTTTTATTGCGTTATTTGAGTGATTGGCTTCTTCTTCATTCGAATTCTGCTTTGTCTCACTTTGAGCCTAGATTACATGGTTCATTTGAGTCTTGGAGATTCTGCTTGAAGTGGTGATTCTGGTCTTGTTTGGGAGAAATTATTTGTTTTTTCATTTTCAGGCGTTGGCGCTTGTTTTCAGTTAGCAACCCGCACCAATTTGCGATTGGCGCTAGTTGTCAGTGAGAAAGTCGCGCCAGTTGGCGCTAGTTTCACCTACCAAAGTCGTGCCAATTTCAGGGTGTGTGAAAATTGAGATTTTTTCCCTAAATCCTTCACCAGTGTGTCTTTCCCTTCCGGTCTTTTCACTATATGAGCATATATTACATTGTTCATTGTTTGAAATGCCTTATTTCCATGATTGTTTGATGTAAAAGGGAATGAATGCCTTGTTTTGAACTCATACTTTGGAAGTCCTTTTTTTTGTGCTTGACCTCATATGTCTTGTAGCCTTTTGAGGAATTTCATTACAAAGTGTTTGAAACAACGTGTTTTGGATGATTTTGTCACCCTCCTAGAGACAGTATAGAGTTGCCATAGACCAGTGCCTAGGACATCTTATTATAGCAAGGAGCTCATTATATAGCTTGGGTTGTCAGTCCAAAGAGCTCTCTTACTATCTCTTGTTAAACGAGGAAGATAATTTAAATGGGACCAATCTCTCTCAGAAGCTGATACAAAGATAAGAATAATGCAGAACCATCATGTAAAACTCCAATACAAAGGCATCAGACAGTTAAGAGACAGATTACTGTAAAGAGGGCCGATTCAAATAATATATCACAGAAATCAAATATCAGGAAGTGAGTGCAGTGAGGAAACATAAAGAAGATATTAGTTAACATGAGACTGATACCCAGATACACAACAGAACCACATAAGGGCATACCAATCTATGAATCCTTATATGACAATGGCGTTTTAAAAGCACCCTCCTCATGCAACTAATATAGCAGAAAATGTGGAAAAGATGAACATGAAACAGTATATCATGACTAGGCCTATTTAAAGCGCTTGCCTAATTCCAGAAAGGGCACCAACGAGGATGAATCCTTACTGCAAACTAGTGAGCCACTCGCATTCTAGAACATGATACAAGAAGATAAGTAGCATGAAAAGAGATATTGTATTAACACATAAGAGAAATTACATACTGTGAGATACCAAAGACCAGAATCCTCATTACAGTTATAACTCCTCCTCACTGAGACCCTACGGGCTCTGAACCTTCATACAGAAATATTACAAAATGTATACAAAAGCCTTTTCACTGCACAATTTGTTGATAGAAATCTGGAACCCCTACAATGTCTTCCTTTCCGGCCTTTATAGGAAAGATAGAGAATTCTAGAGGAGGAGGTAGATGAGGCACAATTAATGACCTAATTTGAATAAAATGGCGGAAAACATTCGCGCCCTCTCTCTGAATGACTAACTATAAATGATTGTACTTTACAATATGTCTATAGAAATAAATGTTGGGAGATGAAAATCTCCTTATATACATGACACAAATAATAAAATATATACAGTGTGTTGCCTTTAGCTGAGGGAAAGTCTGCTGCCGTAAGAGACTTGAGATAATTCTGCAATTCTGTACTGTACTCCCGGCCCTCGATTCTGGATTCGAATCCTGGATCTTTAATGTAGGGCGGGTTGCTCTGGAGGGTTCTGTAGGTCCATATCTTTTCCTTCTTTAATAGCAGTCATTTCTCACACCTGCCCTCGGCTTCTTCTTTAAATTTCACCGGCAGAATGTGTCCTTTTATGGGCTTTTAAACCTTTGCAACAGCGGCAGTGAATTCAAACACCCTCTTGTTATCTTGAAACCTGCAAAACTCATAAACATATTAGAAAAACCAGACTCAGCGGTGTGGGGTGTGGAGGTGGAGATGAAGACGACGTTGTGGACACAAACAGGGGACAGGAATACGCAGGGTGGTGGAAGAAAAGCAATGGAGGAATGGAGTAAATAGGCGGAGCATGACTTTCTTACGTAAAACAGTTTGGTCGTGAGGAAAAATAATAACAAAGGACGTGAGTGAAAACATATGCATACATATATATATATATATGATGGGGAGGATTATTTGGGACATGAGGGGGTAAGACACGTGGATGTACGGAGAGAACAGGTGGAAGGGAGACGTGGCAGTATAGTCAATGGACGGGGAGACTGGGATCTGGATCATTGGATGGCAAACACAGATCAACAGTCGAGAAGCGACGAGAGGATTACAAGGGTGGGCCACAGAACATGGCAGACAGGGGTTAAAGGGCGTGCAACTCTGGTGGATGCTCGCCGTTGGATTGACATCACCAGATCCGACGGTTCAAACAAATTACGCTGCCCGACGATTGTACAGATCTTAACGCGCGGGGAAAGCGGTTTCATAACTCGTACCAAATACACGTGGCGCTTTCTCTATGGGATCGCTGCCCCCGCGGTAAATACCGTCGTTTCGATGAGAGTGGTGCGGGAGTTACCACTGGTTTTTTGCGCGCGGGGCCCTACACACAGGACAATTACCGTGTCGTTGATTTGATTTAGATTGGACGGTTGCTATCACCCCCGAAAACTTTATGAATGAGCTCCTTTCCCTATAACCTGTGGTTTTCAGGCTCGGGTCATGTGACGGTGTCAGTAAAGGGGGCTAAGGCCCTGGGGGCTTCGGCTCAATATAATTTTAAAAGTGGGTTTTTAACTTTAGCCAAGCGTATTTTCTGAGCGGGGATGGCAGTGTTAAGCAGGAGCATCGGGGTTTAAAGCCACGGTGAAGATTTAAAATGGATTTGAGTGAGGCAGCAGGCCAAAATTTGTAGGCAGGGGGTAATTATGTACAACATCGGCTCCATCTGGGGACGACATGTTCGTCCTCGGGCATGTCGAGAACACGCAGACCGCTGAATATTTCATTCTGCTACTCAATCTCTTCTACGCTTCCGCTTCAGGTAATTATTAGCATTCTTTCCTTTATAAAAATAAAAACCAAAACAACTTATATACAGTATATACAATCAGGCATTCCCAGCCTGGGTCAGAATTGGAAATACGGCTTGAGGAATTGGCCATTCACAGGTGCATCCAACAAATCACCCTGTAGATTTTCTAAAGAAAAAGTGTTGTTTCTTCCAAGCTTCACTATTTTGAATGGCCCAAACCACAGTGGATCAAATTTAGCATGCTTGCCCTTTTCTGTTCTGCGAACATCCCATCTAAGAACCAGGTCACCGACTTGAAAATTTCTATTCTTTGCATGCCAATCAAATACATTCTTCATTTTCTCCTGATATTCCATCAATCTCTGATCTACCTGGTTCCATGTTTCTTCCAATTCTACCAGCTGATTAATTCTTTTGATCACGTCATCTGGTTCTTCCTGACTTTCCTGCATAAAACATGCTACTGGTAGAGCCAATTTCACAGGGAAAACAGCTGCTCGACCATATACCAGCTCATAGGGAGATTTTCCTGTTGCTCTTTTACTGGTTATTCTATTTGCCCATAGAGCAAATTTTAATTGAGAGTCCCAATTCTTCTGATTTTCACTTATTGTCTTCTTCAAGGCCCTCACCAGGGTTTTATTAGAGGATTCTGCTAAACCATTTCCCTGCGGATAGTATGTTGTGGAGTAAGTCAGGATGATGTTATACCTTTGGCAGAAATTCACAAACCTGGCAGACTTAAAAGCCTGTGCATTGTCAGTTACAATTCTAGCAGGACAGCCAAACCTAGATATGATATTTTCCTCCATAAACTTCATTATCACAGCATCTGTAGCATTTCTTGTAGGTATGGCTTCCACCCATTTCATGAAGTAATCTGTGGCTGTTAGTATCCATTTGTATTGGCCACTTGATGGGGGATGTATTTCTCCTATAAAATCTAATCCCCATTTCTGAAATGGTTCATTTACATGAATAGGAATCAAGGGCATAGCTGCTAATTTCTGTCTTTCTGTAAATCTTTGGCACTTGTCGCATGCTCTGACCCAAGCAAAAGTGTCTGAATATAATTTCGGCCAGTAAAAACCAGCCTTCAGGATTTTGTGAGCTGTAGCCCTCCAGCTGTAATGTCCTCCACATATTCCCTCATGGAATTCTGTCAATATGTTCTCTATTTCATTTTCTGTGAGGCATAACAGTAATATACCTGAAGGGTCTCTCCAATATAGCTGTCCATTAGCGATCGTGTATTTCTGAGATTTCATCCTTACAGTTCTGTACTTTATCTTATCACAACTCAGAGGATAGCTAAGTGTTAAAAGATATTCAACAATTTCTTTGTACCAAGGACTAGTTAGATATTTCACATGTACCTTTTGAGTGGCCATCTCCAGCCCTTGTTGTTCTTCTTCCTTTTCAGTTTCTTCATTTGCTATCACAGATAAATTGATGCCCAAAGCTTGATGATTAGATTCAGACAACATTTTGGCAAGTCCCTGTCCTTTTATCAACTTGGTAGGCTTTATGTCTAAATCATATTCTTGTATTTTTGCAATCCATCTTCCTCTTCTACCTTTGCTATCTCCTTGAACCAGAATGTCTTTAATAGCTGCTGTGGGGACATATGCAGTAATGTGAGATTGCAAAACATATATTCTAAAGGCTTTAAGGGACTTTACCAGGGCATATGCCTGCTTCTCCAATATATTATATCTCAATTCAGCATCATAAAGCACTTGACTGAAGAAAGCTATTGGTTGTTCATATCCCTCCTCATTCTTCTGTAATAATACTCCAGCAATTGTGTGAGGGGAAGCAAATGAGAAAATCATAAATGGTTTTTTGTAATCTGGCCCTGCCAGCACAGGAGCTTCAGCAAATGCCTGTTTTATCCTTGTGAATGCATCTCTAGACTCCTGGGACCATTTTACTTCATTCTCCTTTTTCAACATATTAGTTATATGCCTAACTATTTCAGCATAGTTAGGAATAAACCTTCTTAGGAAATTAATTCGGCCTAAGAACACCTGTACTTATTTCTTATTTCTTGGTAAAGGGATGTTGTTTATTACTTCAACTCTCTTAGGGTCTATTCTCACACCATCTTTAGTTACAATGTGCCCTAAGAGTTTTCCCTCATCTAATGCAAATAAAGACTTTTGAGGGTTGAGAGAAAGGCCATACTTTCTGCATTTTTCAAAAGTTCTTCTTAGATGTTCAATATGTTCATCATCATTCTTTGAAAACACAGTGATATCATCAAGATAAACTACCAAAAACTTGTCCTGCTCTCCAACAAAGGCTATGTCCATTGCCCTCTGAAAAGTAGCTCCTGCATTAATTAATCCAAATGGCATCCTAGCATACATAAATGTTCCCCATGGTGTAGTAAATGCAGTTTTCTTCTGGTCTTCTGGAAATACAGCTACCTGATTGTAACCAGAAAATCCATCCATCATTGACATTTTGGATGCTCCCACTACTTTCTGCAGGATGTGGTCCATCTTAGGCAGTGGATAATTATCCTTCAATGATGCTCTATTTAAATTTCTGAAATCCACACAGAGCCTTATTTCTCCGTTTTTCTTTCGAACAGGAACAAGGTTTGCTACCCATTCTGAGTACCTCAAGGGCACAATTATTTTGGCCTTCAGTAGCTTCTTAACTTCTTTTTCAATAGAGGGAAGCAGCAGAGGATTGATCTGTCTGAGCTTCTGCTTATAAGGCTTTGCATCTTCCCTCAATGGAATCTTGTGTTGCATTATATTAACATCAAAAGTTTTTAGGTCCTCATAGGACCGAGCAAATACATCTTTGTAACATTGAAACAACTTCAAATATTTTTCTTTGTATTCCTCTGGGATTCTTTTGGATAATCTGACAATTTTGGGATCAGTGGGAGTACCCAGATTAAAATCTCCCACTTGATCTTCTTCTGTCACCTTGTTTGGCTGCATTGGAACATCATTTTTATTAAATAATCTTTCTAGAGGCACCAAACCTCTGGGTATCACATTACCTTTCAGCTGCAGCACTTTATTGCCTGCTATATTCTCTTCCCATTTGTTTTTTGCAATATTTTCAGCTTCTTCCTCCTCATTATCGTCAATCTCCATATTGGAGAATTCTCCCACTGTCTCCATGAATCTCTTCATTTGTTCGTCATCTTCAAATACCTGCCAATGCTTTATATTATCTGGAATGGATTTTCTGTACCGTACCTCCACTTCATATCTTAAAAGTGGATTTTGAGGAGGACGGAATGTATTGGCAGCTACAGCAAGAGAATCTGCTATTCTGTTTTGCTCCCGGGGCATGAACTGTATGTTAAATGCTGAGAAGAAGTTTTCTATCATGTCCCATACTTCGTTTCTATATGCTCTGAGCCGAGGGTGTTTAGTTTGACATTCATTTTTGATCTGCCTTACCACCAGCGCGGAATATCCCAAGACTTTTAAACATTGAATGCCCATGTTTCTAGCTGTCTGTAGTCCCAATAATAGTGCTTCATATTCAGCTACGTTGTTTGTAGCCTCATACTCTAATTTGAAAGATAGTGGCACCCATTTTCCTGTAGGAGAGATTAATAATACTCCAGCTCCATTTCCTTCTCTCGAATTTTCCCCATCAAAGTGCAGAGTCCAAATTTCTGATTCCTGACCTTCTTTAGGCTGCTCAGCTTGGATTTGACCAAAAGGGGGCTCATGAACGCAATTTTGATTTTTTTCTAACATCAAACATGAGAAGTCTCCCTCTTTGTTATAAACTGGAGAGTTCTCTGAGCAGTCAGCCTTAGTTACCATTTTAACAAATCTAGTCTCCCTGTACAACCTCCTTTCTTGACCTCCAAAGACTGGGACAGTAGCATATGTTAAATCCAATTTTATTGACCCCCCAATCTTGGTACCCCAGGACCTTGACAGCAGCATGCCGAAGCGGGCTGGGATATCAGCAACCACAATGTCCATGACCACACTCTTTGCTGGAATTTGGGCCAAATTGACCACTAAATCTTTAATCATCCCCAAGCACTTCACCCTTTTGGAGTCAAATGAATATAAATCTTTGTATGGTCTTGTAATTTGCAGTCCTAGTTGCTCCATGACAGACAAAGGCATAAGATTATGGGAAGCCCCAGAATCTAACATACAATTATGTAACAGTAGGTCATGAATGACTAGAGACACATAAAAGGGAGGAGTTGAAGGGTCTATCTCCTCAACATGTGGGCCAAAGACTACCATGGGTCTCTCTTCTTGAAGGTTTAAACTATCAGGTGCAATTGGTAGATCAGGAGGAAGTATAAAGGAAGTGACTTGAGACTGATATACAGGTTGTTTTAATAATTCAGTTAGGGGGACAGGAATCTTAATCTTCTGAAGTTCTTTTTGCAAATTGAAAACAGAGGAGGGTTTTTCTACCACAACTTCTTTTGACTCCTTATTTTCAACTGAAGATTTGACTTCTTTTGACACTGGCTCGGTATTAGGAGGATTGACTATTTTTGAAGAAGAAGGAATCTGAATATTAGACTGCAAGGAAGTATTTAGAGGATTCTTACCCTTTTCTATGCTCTTCTTTGTTGCTGATTCCTTCTGAGCAGACGCTTCTTTCTGAGGTGGCTCCTCTTCTTGATCTTATGTTCTGGTTCTCTTCCTTGAAGATCTAAGATCATATTTTACATTAAATTGTGCTTGCATGAAATCAGAAAATTTCTTACAATAATGATCAATCTCGGCTTCTTCGTCTTCTTCTTGCAATGGGCATTCCATATCGTCATTATTTGAAAAAGCCAGATTTGAGTCCTCTAATCCATAAGCTGCACCTCCCGTGGAGTCATCTGCCGGTCCTTCCAGGTACAAGGGATGAGGTACCTGGTCTTGTTGTTCTTTTGTTTCTCTCGGTAATATCTGCAATGGTGGCCTTCTATACTGGGGATTGTATCCTCTGTTTGGAGCATTATAATAGTTCTTGGGAGCTGCATTCTTGGCTTCCAGTTCAAGTTTGACCATCTTCTTTATCATATTTCTTATTTCATCCAATTTTTCTAAATCTTTTTCTTGATTAGAGGTGGAAACCTCTTCTTTGCCTCTCTTCCTAGTATCCTGTTCAATTTTTCCCTTTAGTTTCCCAGTGGAGGCAAAGTTTGCTTCCAATTCTAGAGCATCTGATTGTGCATCATCTAAAGTGGTAGGTTTTCTTTCTCTCAGGGAGAATCCAAAGTCGAAATCAAAGGCTGCTATAAAAATTATCTTGGCAGCAGCTTCATGGGGCTTCATCTCGGGAGGCAGGCTCAGATATAACTTGTTGAATCTTTTGATAAATTCTGCCACTCCCTCATTCTGTTTCTTCTTCATAGTATTAAATTCAGTGAGACATTGACCGTGGTATTTCTTCTCTCCCCACTTCCTGAGAAAAGTATTCTCCATAACATCCCAAGTGGTTATTGAACGGTTCCCCAATGTCTTAAACCATTTTCTGGCTTCCCCTTCCAAAGACTGCACAAATAACCTCAAGACCACATCCAGATGTTCAACATTTAAGTTCTCTGCAAAAGAGCAGAAGGTCTCGAGATGTTTCTGAGCATCGATCTCATTTTCTCCATTAAATCTTGGCAGAATCTTCAAATAATCCTGTGGCATATCATTCAGCACTTGAGGTAAGGCCAGTGGAGCATATTTGTTCAATAGGAAAGCAGGAACATTAGCCATTGGAGGAGGTGGGGGTTGTACAACAGTCTGAGATACAAATTAAGGGAGAGGAGTAGGAGGAAGTGGAGTATGAATAACAATGGGAATATATTGCACAGAAGACTGAGGTGTGGATGGGAATAACTCACGGTTAACAGAAACTACTTCTGTGACTTCTTTAATCTCTTCAGCTTCGAAAGCAGGGTGAGAATCTTCTTCAATCCAGGCACTTCCCCTACGTGGAGTTTCTGAGTAAAACTCGGGATCTTCTGTTCTGATTTCTTGAGAAGAAGAGGGCGGATAATATTCAACGGAATATTCAGGGTTTTCAGCATGAACTGAATTCCTCTCCTTCCAGACTCTTTTATGAATGATCTTCTCTGGGTCAGACACGTAGGGTGTTTTCAGTTGAGCTGTATCTGACCTCAAATGTGGCCTACGAGGAGCCAGGACTACCAATAAATTCACCAAATAAAGACCAGTGGAGTCGCCAAGGTGAGAGATATGCAACTCTTCAACTCTTTGTGCTCACCTGATTAGAGAGTGAAAACAATTTGTCGAGACCCAAGGAAACTGATATTCTTGAATTCGTTCCCCGACAACGGCGCCAGAAAGATGTTGTGGATGATTTTGTCACCCTCCTAGAGACAGTCTAGAGTTGCCATAGACCAGTGCCTAGGACATCTTATTATAGCAAGGAGCTCATTATATAGCTTGGGTTGTCAGTCCAAAGAGCTCTCTTACTATCTCTTGTTAAACGAGGAAGATAATTTAAATGGGACCAATCTCTCTCAGAAGCTGATACAAAGATAAGAATAATGCAGGAACATCATGTAAAACTCCAATACAAAGGCATCAGACAGTTAAGAGACAGTTTACTGTAAAGAGGGCCGATTCAAATAATATATCACAGAAATCAAATATCAGGAAGTGAGTGCAGTGAGGAAACATAAAGAGGATATTAGTTAACATGAGACTGATACCCAGATACACAACAGAACCACATAAGGGCATACCAATCTATGAATCCTTATATGACAATGGAATTTTAAAAGCACCCTCCTCATGCAACTAATATAGCAGAAAATATGGAAGAGATGAACATGGAACAATATATCATGACTAGGCCTATTTAAAGCGCTTGACTAATTCCAGAAAGGGCACCAACAAGGATGAATCCTTACTGCAAACTAGTGAGCCACTCGCATTCTAAAACATGATACAAGAAGATAAATAGCATGAAAGAGATATTGTATTAACACATAAGAGAAATTACATACTGTGAGATACCAAAGACCAGAATCCTCATTACAGTTATAACTCCTCCTCACTGAGACCCTACGGGCTCTAAACCTTCATACAGAAATATTACAAAATGTATACAAAAGCCTTTTCACTGCACAGTTTGCTGATAGAAATCTGGAACCCCTACAATGTCTTATTTTCCAGCCTTTATAGGAAAGATAGAGAATTCTAGAGGAGGAGGTAGATGAGGCACAATTAATGACCTAATTTGAATAAAATGGCGGAAAACATTCGCGCCCTCTCTCTGAATGACTAACTATAAATGACTGTACTTTACAATCTGTCTATAGAAATAAATGCTGGGAGATGAAAATCTCCTTATATACATGACACAAATAATAAAATATATACAGTGTGTTGCCTTTAGCTGAGGGAAAGTCTGCTGCCGTAAGAGACTTGAGATAATTCTGCAATTCTGTACTGTACTCCCGGCCCTCGATTCTGGATTCGAATCCTGGATCTTTAATGCAGGGCGGGTTGCTCTGGAGGGTTCTGTAGGTCCATATCTTTGCCTTCTTTAATAGAAGTCATTTCTCACACCTGCCCTCAGCTTCTTCTTTAAATTTCACCGGCAGAATGTGTCCTTTTATGGGCTTTTAAACCTTTGCAACAGCGGCAGCGAATTCAAAACACCCTCTTGTTATCTTGAAACCTGCAAAACTCATAAACATATTAGAAAAAACAGACTCAACGGTGTGGGGTGTGGAGGTGGAGATGAAGACGACGTTGTGGACACGAACAGGGGACAGGAATACGCAGGGTGGCGGAAGAAAAGCAATGGAGGAATGGAGTAAACAGGCGGAGCACGACTTTCTTACGTAAAACAGTTTGGTCGTGAGGAAAAATAAGAACAAAGGACGTGAGTGAAAACGTATGCATACATATATATATATATATGATGGGGAGGATTATTTGGGACGTGAGGGGGTAAGACACGTGGACGTACGGAGAGAACAGGTGGAAGGGCGACGTGGCAGTATAGTCAATGGACGGGGAGACCGGGATCTGGATCATTGGATGGCAAACACAGATCAACGGTCGAGAAGCGACGAGAGGATTACGAGGGTGGGCCACAGAACATGGCGGATAGGGGTTAAAGGGCATGCAACTCTAGTGGATGCCCGCCATTGGATCGACATCACCAGATCCGACGGTTCAAACAAATTCCGTTGCCCGGCGATTGTACAGATCTTAACGCGCGGGGAAAGCGGTTTCATAACCCGTACCAAAGACACGCGGCGCTTTCTCTATGGGATCGTTGCCCCTGCGGTAAATACCGTCGTTTCTATGAGAGTGGTGCGGGAGTTACCATTGGTTTTTTGCGCGCGGGGCCCTACACACAGGACAATTACCGTGCCGTTGATTTGATTTAGATCGGACGGTTGCTATCGCCCCCGAAAACTTTATGACTGAGCTCCTTTCCCTATAGCCTATGGTTTTCGGGCTCGGGTCATGTGACGGCGTCAGTAAAGGGGGCTAAGGCCCTGGGGGCTTCGGCTCAATATAATTTTAAAAGTGGGTTTTTAACTTTATCCAAGTGTATTTTCTGAGCGGGGATGGCAGTATTAAGAAGGAGCATCGGGGTTCAAAGCCACGGTGAAGATTTAAAATGGATTTGAGTGAGGCAGCAGGCCAAAATTTGTAGGCAGGGGGTAATTATGTACAACACAACGATTGCATTCTTAGTGTTGGTTTACATCTCTTTTGCATTCATCTTCCATTAAGAAGATTTTGCGTTTATTTTGTTTTCATCTCAAAGTTTTCTTTTGTTAAAATGCATTAGATCACATTGCATTGAAAAGTATTTTTGAGATTTATCATTGAACTTAGATTACATTGTTTAATGATTGAAAGCTAAAAATCGCATCAAGTGCATTCTCTTTAATTAAAAGCATGCATTAAGTAGATTCTCATTTCCTCTAAAAATGCATTGAGTGCATTCTTATCATTTGAAAAGAAAGGAAATTGTGCATAGATTACAATTGCATAGTTTTCGAAAAAGAGGATTTTGCATAGATTACATTGCATAATTCGCATCGTTGAATGTTTGAAATTACTTTTCGATAGTGAAAGTCATCTAGTTTGGAAAAATTTCGTTTGCAGTGTTGTTGTTTGTTGCATCATTGTTTGAAGCTCTTCCCTTAACTAGATAGCATTCATCGAATTGAAAGATTTCTTTTACCATATAGCTGCATATAGGAGATTGTCAGATGACATACGGTAGGGACTGAAAACTGAAAGATAATTAAAGATAAGCATTAAAATTTATTCAATTTACACTAAGGCAGCATTGAAACATTAACGAAATATTTAGAGGTCTAGGCTAGAGACGTGTTCCGGCGTCTTAAAACCTAGTAGCTGTCGTTCGCCTCTTGGCTTTAGACAGCACTAGTACAGACTTGTGCTCCCCGTACCGTCGTGTATATAAAGGGAGACCCCACTATGTTTCTATCATTTATCCATAAGAAGCCGAGTCTGCCCCCCTATACCCGTGATACACCAAACACAGCATTCGGGGAGATTGCCTGCACGTACATTAAGTCCTTGGTTGATTTCTCCTTCATTTTGAAACCAAGGTGTATATTGCAGTTCACGGTTATTTGGTACACCCTTTGCCTAGCATTCTTGAGTAGTCATTTTGATCTTTTCTAACTCCTTAAATTTGAAAAGATCATCAAGCGCTTGTCCTGTCATGCTTGCTTCAAAACTGAAAGAGATAGAGTCATCTTTCATCTGTTTCTCGACTCTTAAAACATGAAACGGTGAAGTTTCTAAGTTTCAATGTGGTAAAATAAATCACTCGCGATCACACACCTTGTTAGAACTTTCTTGTTGGCTGTTTGACTGTGTGCCTTGGTTTTTAGCCCGTGTGCGGTTTTGAGTTGTTGATGGCAACTTTTCCGGAGTTCACCAACCAAGGAATCCCCTTCGATGGGAATCCTGGTCATTTTCCTTCTTTTGGAAATGTTTGCGCTCCTTACATGGCAACGTTGTCCCTTCCTGGGTTAACTATTGCGTTGCCTGTTTGGTTGTTTTCAACCTTTGTGGTCCCGAATGTCCCGGCTACTGTTCAATCATTTCCTCTGCCTGAACAACATCATGTTGATTCCAAGATGGACCTCTCCCCTTCTTTGCCTGTTTCTGCGTCCTCCTCTTCTACTTCACCTGGTGAAAGTCTGGATTTGAGTAACCAGGTGGCTAAGAAGAAGAAGAAGAAGACAAAGAAGAAGAAGTCTGATAAAGGAGAGGCTAGCTCTACGGCTATTGCGCCTAAGAAGCCTTCCATCGATAAACCTCCCAACCCTCCATGGAAAGTCAAGTTCCCTTGCATGTTGTGCACGGGAGACCATCTTCTTTGAGACTGCCCTGGCATTCCCAAGGTGCTTGAAGAATGGTCCAGCGGTTGTCCGTCGTTGCCTTTGGCTTCCGCGAGTCAAGTTGGGGGCACGTCTTCAACTGGTGTTGGTAAGGCTCCTAAGAAGCAGGGTAAGATTACCAATCCCTATAAGTTGTGTAAAGGGCACCATGCCATTCACCTTTGTCCTTATATGGATGAATCCAAGCGAGTGTTGGACAACCCGACTGTTTCTACACCATGCCTTCCCGCTGGTTACAAACAACTTTCTTTGAGTCTTCCACCTGTTGATGCCATGATTGGTCAAGAGTCATCCTTGGTCAATCCCACTCCCTTGGAAATTCAAATTCAGGAATCCGTTCCCGACCAACCATTGGTCATGAGATCAGTCGAGCTAGCCCCGTCTACAGTGCACCAAGTCTTTTCCGTTGAGAGTGGACCTCACACCCCTCAAGTTCTTCTTGTTTCTTCACATTCTTCGAACTTGGAGAAATATTCTCCTATCCCTATATCTCAAGAAGCTGCTTCTCCACCTCCCATGATGGAGGTCCCGGAGGATACTCCTCCTGCTTTCGAGATGGAGGTCGTGGAGGATGCTCCTTCTTCTTCCGTAACACCAAGGGAAGACCATCTCAGTTCGATGGTAGCCCCTCCAAGTAGTTTGGTCGCTTCCTTTGATTGGAGTCGATTTGCAGGATACCGCCTTCCGTCTTATGTTCCTTTTGAGGTAACGGTACAGGCTTTTGGTCTGGTCGTGCCCAGCACCATTATAGACGAAGGCGCATCTGTTAGTGTTCTATCCTCAAATACCTAGCAAGCTTTCGGTTCACCGCCGCTTGCACTTGTTACGCAGAATATTTTGACATTAAACAGAAGAACTAGTCAGCCATTAGGGATCATCCCAAGGTTACCTATTACTTTGGGAGGTAAAACTGTCCATATGGACGTGATGTTTGTTCTAGGCCCCTTAGATTTCAATATGCTCTTGGGGCGCAATTACACCTATGCCATGGGAGCACTCGTCTCCTCCCTTTTTCGTGTGGTCTGTTTTCCGCATGAGGGATGGATCGTGGCCATTGATCAGCTTTTGTTCTTTGGTCTTGATGTGGCAGCTGGCCCGCCATCATCCCTTCCTGGTTTTTATCCACCCGTTGTATCTGCCCCACCGCAGGTCAACTATGTAGCTACCTACCCCGTTCCTATACTCAATGATGATACCATCATGCATAGTGTGCTGGGGGCATTGGGTTCTGACTTCCAGGATGTTTTCCTTCCATCAGGAGTGGAACTCTTGGAAGCGATGACTTCTTGTTCATTATGATGAGTTGGTCAGAGCATGGTTCCTTTTCTTGTGTCAAGCTCGTTAAAAAATGAAACAAAGTGTTCGGAGCATGGTTCCTTTTCTTGTGTCAAGCTCGTTAAAAAATGAAACAAAGTGTTCAAAGCATGGTTCTTTTCCTGTGTCAAGCTCCTTAAAAAATGAAACCGGGTCTCATCAGAGAAAAGTTCCTTGTCTTGTGTCAAGCTCCTTAAAAAATGAAACAAGCTGGTCGGAGCACAGTTCATTTTCTTGTGTCAAGCTCCTTAAAAAATGAAACAAGGTCATCTGAAGATAGTTCTTTTACTGTGACAACCTCGTTAAAATAATGAAACACGTTCTTGTTCAATTCGAGTCTTTGATCAGATCTCGTAAAATCCTAGTCGAGTCTTTCTTAGATCTCATAACTTGAACCTTCACTCCCTCCATCTGTTTACTCAGGTGCATGGACTGAAGCTTGGGGGGCATGTACCTCGAATTGAGTCACCATGCTGGGGGCATGCTTACTTTTTCAAGCACAGTTTGTTTCCATTTCAAGCTTGTGTAAAAATGAAACCGGTTTCAAGCATAGTTTATATTTGTTTCAGAAGCAGTAGCTGCACTCTTAGCCTCTTGCTTATATTTGTTTCAAGCTTGTGTAAAAATAAAACCAACTTCAAGTAGAGTTTTCTGATTTCAAGCTTATGTAAAAATGAAACTTTTCCCATTTTACCTTTTGTGATTTCCATTTTATCAGCCTGTTTTGCCAGATGAACCTTGGTTTTCTCACTTCATCCTCACTATCTGCTTGGCCGATCATATGCCTTCACTTGGTTGTTTTACCCGTTCCTGAGGAACCGCTACGATGAGTGGTCTTGGTAGCCAACCTCTTAACCTTTACTTGTTTTGAGTAGTTCCACCATCACCAGAACCAGTTGCTACCCTTTATACCACTCATTCCTCCAGGAGGAGTCATTGTTCAGCTCTTTTCTAACTCTCTAAACATGAAAAGATTGCCGAGTCCCTTTTCATTTCGATCTCGTTAAAGTAGCTGTGAATCGACATCTACCCAGTATACGTTTACCCCTTTTTCGGGCTGGGATGGATTATTTACAAAAAAGGAATACCCTAGCCTATCGCGACTAGGAGGTTTTCTCAGACATAGTTTTCTACCTTTTCGGATCTGAGGAACTATTTACAAAAAGGGGCCATTGGAGTTTACTTTTATGTTGTCTTTTCAAACTCTCTAAACATGAAAAGACGTCAAGTTCTTCCTTTGTCAGACTCGTTAAACCCCGATGACATCAGATTCAGTCGTAATGACGATATTCGAGTTCCTCCTTCCTAGGACTCGCTAAATGTACTAGGATGGACTTATATGACAAGCATATGGTATCCTCTTCAAGCTTGTGTAAAAATAAAGAGGTAATCACCAGAAATGGTGGGGAAAAATGGAACCAGCATCATTGTCGTGTCGGCAGTATGTCACTCTTAAACATGGCACTTGTCTGCATTCGTGTCGGGTTGGGAACATCTCATCTCGTTTTTCACTTGCCTCCTTGGGTTTGGGTGATCCCTTTTGACCTCTCATCTGCTCTTTGCCTCGTCATCATGACCTCTGATCTTTTGATGTCAAATACTGCCAAATCCACTATCGTGCCACCAATATGTTCAAGAGAAGTTGACCTCTGCAAGTTTCAACCTTCCTCTGATTCTCATATAATCTTGATTCACAAAGACATTATGTTCCTCTGTCTTGCGTTGATGATGTGGGAAACACTATGGCCCACCTTCGATCAAGGTCACTTCCTGTCGACTTCAGCTCATTATCCAGGAAGCTGATCTAGAGACTCCCTTCTGGTACCTTGGAGCCTGCATGCCTTAATGGCAGGTTCATCACGTTCGACATGAGGTTTTCATCATTGGCCTCCGATCGAGTGATTCTATGGGTGTTCGATGCCAGCTCACTGATTCGCATGCCGTAGATTGTACCTATAGTACCTTGAGGGCCATTGTCATTATTGGTGGTACCTCTCGTGTCTGTTAATAGCTTTCATCATTGGCTGGTAATTAGGCGATGTTCTTGCATGTTCGACTTCAGCTCACTTATTCGCATGCTTGAACTTGTACTTTGTTCGGGTCGAGATGGAGCGCAAGACACTGGATTTTGTCTGTTGGAATCCAGGCTGCGATTTTGTGGATTATTATGATTGGTTACATGAATCACTGATTGGATGGCTGGGACCATACCTGAGTCTCTTTATCGATCCTTATTGGATGGCTGGGTCCATGCCTTGGATCTGGATTCTTGTATACTCTGTTATGGATGGCTGCGCCCATACCACACATATATCATGTATTTGAGATATCAGTTGTACTTCTCTACGCAGGTTTTCCGATGGCAGTGTTTTCAGTTGGACACGTTCTCGTAAAGCATTTCACCCCTCTCTCTCTTTCGAGCCTCATGCTTTAGGGGGAATCTGTTACACAGCAATTTGTCACCGTCCCTACAATTCCTCGTCCTACACATTGGAGGGCTTATTCCGTGACCTGTGAGAAATGATATGATCTAAAAACACTTTCATGGCATTCCCCTAAACATGGACTTTCATTCCCCTGAAGACAACTCATTATAAAAAACCCTAAAAATAGCCTTTTTATCCTTGGCGCGACTCGTCAGTGTTATACCCGCGCCAATGGGGGAAATCCTCCAAAGAGGGCACGCCAATTGGTGCTCTATCTCAGAGTCGCACTCACGCCAGGCTTAATAAAGAGTGTTTTTTAAAATAAATGGTAGAAGATTGAATCCAACCAACTCCTGAACTGGACTCTAAATCCAGTTGGGAAGTTTGGCTCCGGTTCTCCATGTAGAGGAAGTGGTTTTCCACCTCTCATGGAAGCTTCCTTGAGGATAGGGCCAATACCATGACTGTAGGGATCCCAACTCCCCTTCCACCATCTATATAAGCTTTCCATTTCCCTTTGCAAGCTAGTCTCCAAAATCTCCAAGAGCCTTCATAGCCTAAAGAATGTTGCAAGAGCTTTGATAGTCCTCATAGTGCCAAATCAATAGCAAGGAGATTGACGATCGAAGAGAGAGGCTTGTCCCCATTCCCGACAAGCTTTACCGAGACATATTCCATTGACAACCCGCCGAAGGAAGGTTCAGCGTCAGAGCCAGGTTGTATTTTCCTTTGTATGAATTAATGATAAGCGACTATTGGTTATGGTTCCACACGTATTTTTCATTATGATCATGAGTTGTGTCTTCTCTAACTGATACATAATTGCATATATCGGGTTTTACGCTTGTGTTTGTTGTGTTTTTTGTGTGTGCAAGTGTTCGATCGCGGCAAGCGAGAGGATTGTGATCTGCTGGAGCAAGGAAACGAGAGTGCCATCTTCTCTACGAACAACAGCGTTGGACTTGAGGTAGGTCTTCATCGCAAGTTGGTCTATTGCAATTAGGAACTTGCACCTTAGCGTGATACGATTGTTGCTAGACCCGATCTGGGCTAGTAGGGATCGCCTCTGTCCGCAGAGGGGATTTACCTCTACAACACTGGCTAAAAATTTAGTGAGTAGATAAGTTGAACCACCTATGGTGTTGAAAATAGGGAGCAGGGGGGATCCATCCTTGTGAATCTTAGGAAGACCATAAATCCTCAAAGTGAAGGGATTACTTTCAATAAGTTTTTTACTTAGGGAGCCAACAGTGCTACTCGATTTTATCGCCAAAGCAACTGCTTTAGAAACTTTTTTAAGGGGATCTTTGGCTAGCTTCTTGTAGCTTTCGATATTAAGAAGGTGATCCAACATCTTATTATGATAATCCTCCTTGTTTAAAATAACCGTAGCACCTCCCTTATCCGCCTTAAGAACGACAATGTCCTGGTTACTGTTTAAGGATTTAAGAGCCTCAAACTCAGGTTTGCTAATGTTGCTCCACATATAAATCAATACATTTGCATACCAAATCCCAAGGGAATTAATTTATCATTATTTAATGTAGAAACCAACCAAAGATGGGATTTCCATGTTCCACCCGACCATGGATTGGCTGAGCCAAGTCTCACTTCATCTAATCACCCTTGTGCCATATTCCAAGAATTAATGTGGGATCTCATCTAACACGTTAATCACAATCAATCCAAGGTTTCCATAGGCCAAACCGCCTCAACCTCCAACCAATGATTCCACCTCATGGTTTGACATCACAACCATAAAGGATTGGTCTTTATCCAAGATTTTCAAGGGCTCCAGAGTGTTTCTCACAACCAGGGCTTCCAGGACAAGTAACTGAACCCCAACTATTACCGGGATTCTAGAGTGTTTTTCCAACCAAGGCTTCTAGGACTAGTAACTCAACCCACCTAGGGCTTCCAGAGTGTTTTTCCCACCAAGGCTTCCAGGACTAGTAACTCAACCCACAACTAAAGGAATCATCAGAACCAACCAAAAAATAATCAATGGAAATAAACCTATAACACTGTGGCTATCCAGGAAATGGAAAGCCTAGGAAAATCCACATCCATACACCATGCATGCCAAAACTAGTGAGGAAAAAATACATGCAACTCGATACCTTCAATCAAAACTCGTTGTAGTTGTTGATCCAAATGATTTCTTGTGCTTTCCTTCTCTTCCTTTACCTTCTTGCTCTAAATCACCAAGTATCCATGCTCTCCAAGAGTGCTCCAAGAAAAATCTAAGTATCCAAGAGTATGAGAGAGAGAGAGAGAGAATAATGAGAGCTTCAAAATTGAACTGAACAAAAGCTTGACAATTGATCTTCAGTAGCATTTTTATCAATGAGGCATCTATTTTCTTCATTTTCCATTATTTTCCATTATTTTCATTCATTTTCCTCCTCACATGAAGTATGTGACCTTTCACCTTCCTTTTCTCCTATTTTCCATTATTTTCATAAATAAATGCAAATAAATGCCTCTTTGCCTTTCTAAAGCCTTTGTAAACTGAAGTGAACACCTATTAAGATTTTTTGTTGAATATTCAACATGGAATATGTGTCCCTTCAACCGTGGTCTTATATATTTTTTTACATGGATTTTTAATCAGGGATATTACACATGAAGTGACTATGATCAACTTGGAACGATAGACTGTAAGATCACAAGGAGGCTCCAAAATTCAAGTGGAGGAAAAAATTTAGAGGGTGTTTGTCACTAAGACAAAACTTGGAGATACACTAGAAGAACTCCAACTTCTCTATTTAGGTATTCCTTTAAGAACAAAGTCTTAGTCTTTCAAGACGTATTGATTCACAATGTGGATTACCTCAAATTTCCCATTTATACTGGTTATAAGTATAATTCCTCCTATCCATTTTCTCGGTTAAACATATTTACTAGCCTTACCGTATCTTAATCGTTTCAATCTGGGAGAAGTATAGTTAATATTCATGAGTTTAGGATAATTAGAGTTTTAGACCCATCTCCGATGTTGCTTCGCTACCAACGGGACTCTTTATTACCTCAACAGAGTCACTATAGGAACACAAGCATTTATTTTCTTCCAGTGATCTTGTTCAATACCTTAGCGAAGTTGTTTTCTTCACTTCTCTGCGCAAAAATCCTTTCTCTTCTATCACCCTTTATTTTATTTTCAATATTCTCATTGACAATTTATCAACATTTATATCACCAAGGTGGAAGAGGGATCCCAAATTATTGAGAGCAAGATAGGTTATTCCTTTAGAGAATGTTATATAGCTATGAAATTAAAATGCTCGCTCTTATTTTTATCCTTTCCCTTATCTACTCAATTGGATCAGAAAGAAAAACAATATTCAATTACTATACCGAGTCAAAGAATTGAGATCCTAAAATAGATACAGGCATCATGGTTCTACTTATAGCTTTTTATTTGAATGAATCATATTTTCCATTCTGACATCAATCACCTTAAATATAGCAAACCAAAGCAAACAAGAGGGACCAAAAGTTAAGCAAGTGTTGATGTATGTCACAAATCCCTTTGAAAGCTTCACCATGTTGTCTTTTGAGCCAAATAAAGAAGTTTTCATGCACATTCTTATTAAAAAAACACAAAATAGAATACATGACACAAGAATAATATTAGGAAAAGAAAACAAATGTAAAATGGAAATGAAAAGCAACATGCAAGAAATAACACAAAGCAAATGCAAAGACTAGATGAAGACCAAAATGCAAGGTCAGTGCAATGCAAAAGAGAAGCTAAAATGAGACTAGAACAACTCCTAAGCTAACCGACTAGAAGGTCAGGCCTAAGTGAAGTGAAATTTCTAGTGAAACCATCAAAGTTGTTCTTGACTCTGCAAGTAGAAAGATATGAGAAATTACAAAAAGTATAAATAGTGTGCAGAAATAAAGATATGATTGTAACCATACATATCACTCTATTGCAATGTTACTTGTCATGGATGGTGTTAATAACTTATTTCTCACGAGTTCTCAATGTTTAGTAGAGTATAAGGTCTCATTTTTCCATAACTATATGATCCATATTTATTAATGTGTCAACGTCATATTCTAGTAATTACATAAAAGTGTTGCGGAAAATAAACATAAATAAATAAATGATTAAATACAATTTAATGACTTTACATGGTTACTCCTAACCCAACATGTTTGGTTTTCACAAGTTCAATGGAAAAAGAGTGAGAGCTATGCATAAATAAATAACCTTTTCTTCTTTCATAAATAAAAGTGCTCAAATTTAATATAACAATGAAATCATATAAAGTAACCATCTAACTTACAATATCATAATAAGTTACATCATACCATAAACACATTATTTATTTAAAATATTAAATTATTTTAACTCATATAAAATGGATTCCATAAAAAGAAAGCCCACCAGCTAACTTACAATATCATAATAAATTACACTATAAAATAAACCCATTATTTATTTAAAATAAACACATTATTTATTTAAAATACTAACGGGCTTTAACTCATTCTCACCCATTTATATAAAAAGAAATCCATAAAAAAAAATCTACGAGTCTTCAACTCATTATATAAAAAACGTCCATACCAAAAAAAAATTCCAATACGATATTACACAATTACGTTATTATGTTGCGTGTAGTCGAAAGAGGCAACAAAATGGCCTAGAATCCGGCAATGATTTTCAAAAAATTTGCTCAAAATCTTGTTCACAGTTGTTAAAATTTAGTATTTTGAGCGCCTTAAGGAGTTTTGATAATGCTGAATCCATTTCCACTATCAAAAATGGATTCCAAACACTCCAACTACTTGATTTTTTGAATTTTAGTTTACCGGATCCCGGCAATTTTCTGTCGTCCGAGCTATTTCACTGCCTGAGTAGACAACTCCATTATGTTGTCAGAATTGTTTGTCATTGAAACCATGTACAATCTATAATTTATTTTTGCACGAGTCCCCTACTTACTAACTTTGGATTTTCATTAGAGTGATTTGTTGTTAATGGTCTTTGGCTTTTTAGCAAAAGATTAATACGTTTCAGCTATGAGTTTCTATTAGACACCTTCTTCCTTTCATTTGATACGGAGTAATATTGTGACGAGAAGCACATTCTATAACTTAGTAGATGTGTAATGGTGTTTGTTCGTGTTCAAAATAATATTTAATGTCGACTCATAATTTTTTTTAAATAATTGTATAAATAAAAATAAATAAAAATTTAATGTCGGCTCATAAAAAAACTTTAAATAATTATATAAATAAACAATTACAAATCTATTAACCCAACACACTTAGATCATTATTATTTACATTATGCCAAATTTGTGTTCGCTGAGTTGCTAGGTTAGTTGAATTTGCTCGGTTGAATTTCTCACTCCGTTCTTTGCATGTTCTTCGCACTCTGCGCTTATAAGTAAGTTTGCTACACTCCGTAACTATAATAAATAAAAAATAAATTAACACCTTTCTAACTCCGGATCGAATGAAGCTTATAAATGTAACAAACCAACCTTACATATATTGTTGGAAACTTAAATAGATCCATATTTAATGAACCTTACAATGGAACTATATTTATATAAATGGATCCGATCGTTAAATGGAATTCCAGGTTCATTATCCACATATAAATTAAAATGATCCATTTAATTGCGCCGAGAGGCGCATTCTACAGCGTAATAAATGTGTAATGCTCAAAATAATATTTAATGTCGGCTCACAAATTTTTTAACTAATTGTATAAATAATAATAAATAAAAATTTAATGTCGACTCATAAAAAACTTTAAGTAATTGTATAAATAAACAATTACAAATCTATTAACCCAACACAGTTAGATCATTATTATTCACATTACACCACATTTGTGTTCACTAAGCCTCGGTTGGTTGGATTTGTTTGGCTGAATTTCTCGCTCCATTCTTTGCCTATTCTTTGCGCTCTGCACTTATAGGTAAGTTTGCTACACTCCGCAACTGTAATATATAAAAAATAAATTAACACCTTTCTAACTCTGGATCGAATGAAGCTTAGAAATGTAACAAACCAACCTTACATATTGTTGGAATCATAAATGGATCCATATTTAATGAAACTTACATCGGAACCATATCTATATAAATGGATCCATTTAATTGCGCCGAGAGGCGCATTCTACAGCTCAGTGCATGTGTAACACTGCTCAAAGTAATATTTAATGTTGGCTTATATTTTTTTTTAAATAATTGTATAAATAATAATAAACAAAAATTTAATGTCAGCTCATATTTTTTTTTAATAATTGTATAAATAAACAATTAAAAATCTATTAACCTAACACATTTAGATCATTATTATTCACATTATGCTAGACTTGTGTTCGTTGAATTATTGGGTTGGTTGGATTTGTTTGGTTGAATTGCTTGCTCCATTCTCCTTTCTAAATCTAGATTGAATGAAGCTTAGAAATGTAATGAATCAACCTTACATATATTGTTGGAATCATAAATGGATCCATATTTAATGAACCTTACAATGGAACCATATTTATATAAATGGATCTCATCATTAAATGGAATTCTAGGTTCATTCTACACATATAAATTAAAAGGACCCATTTAATATTACTATAGATCCAACTCATCCATTACAACTATTGTATGCCATTAATTCAAAATATACGTATCTAACAAAGTTGAAAGATAATCCCATTGAACTACGTTGACTGATACATCATGATAGAGATCACCATTAAAGCACTTTATAGACCACATATAGCATAGCAATATAAAAAATATAACACAGATCGATATAACACACGCAGATCCATATAACACATATATGTTAAAGTGTTGATAGAGATAGGTATAGGTCAAGTCTTGATAGGTATTGGAGAGAGAGAGAGAGAGAGACGAAGGACAAGAGAGAGGACTTGAGAGAGAGAACGAGAGAGGGAGGGATAGAGAGGTGGAGTTGGAGGGGGAGAGAGGGAGGGAAGAAGAAATACATAGAGAGTGAGAAGTGGAGAGAGAGAGGGAGTGACAAGAGAGAGATGGAGAGAGAAGCTATTTGTAATTGACAACATTATTATTATTCACATTTTCTATCATTCAACACTATTATTGTCACTTTGCATTCAAAATTTTTATTTCATATGTTTTCATCATTAAAGTTATTAACAATATTTATCATCTAAACAAACTTAAGTAACTAAGAAAATTTAAAATTAAAATGACGAGGTTAATCTTAGACATATTTATCATATTTAAAATGATTATATTAATATTAGATATATTTACATATTATTGATAAAAAAAATTCATATCTTCGATAGATTTTCCTTGGTTGCACATAACTGAAACCCACCTAGATCCATCTTAACTCCAGACCTATCAAGCGCCGAGAGGGATCAAATCTCTCGAGGTGCAAACCTTTTCTCAAGTTTTTCACTAAAAAAAGAGGTTACACCTCGAGAGATTTGATCCCTCTCAACGCTTGATAGATCCAGAGTTACGAGGGATCTAGGCTGGTTATATAATTACATAATTATAATGGTCATATACAGTTATAATCATTATTTGTTATGTAGTTGTAGTATATTCAATTTCCCATTATTATTATTATTATTTTAATTATTATTAATCGTGGTTCTTATAGATTAAAATAATAATAAAATACGATTCATCTCATTCAGGCATACATTTCCTTGTTACTAAGATAAAGAAGAATATGAAATTCCATCATTATTAGATATTGGAAAGATCATATAGATGTAGGGTGTTACAAATCCCACCCCATTAAAAAGGGACACCATCCTCGGTGTTCTTACAACTGAAAATATAATTAAACAAAATTTGAGCTTTATAAAAGGACCTATTTTATATTATTTACGTATTAAACAAAAATTGGCACAAATCTTTCATTTGATCTACATGCTCCCACGTTGCCTCATTGGGTCCAAAGTGTTTCCATTGCACCTTGAATTGATCTACCACTTGGTTACGGAGTACGATTTGCTTCTGGTCTAGGATGCATAAAGGTTTGGGTTGGAATTCTCGCTTGGGTTCCCCATATATCACAAACCAATCGATTGCATGATTAGAATCATGCACATACTTGATCAATAAGGATATGTGGAATACATCATGTTCTTTTATGGTGGGGGGTAGGGCTAATCTATAAGTCACTAGTCCCACTCACTCCAAAATCTGAAAGGGTCCACAAAATATTGGTGCCAAATTGGCACATGATCCCACTTTCAATGTCCTCCTACTCAGTTTAACTCGAAGATATACATGATCCCATATATGGAATTTCCTATGTGTCCTTTGTTGATCTGCATAGCTCTTCTGTCTATCCTGTGTTGCCTTTAGTTTTTTTCTAATGCTAATGACTTCATGTTCCATTACATTTAACATATCTTATCCAAGAGTTATTATGTTTACAGGGTTCATCCCAACTATAGGTGTATTGCAACTCCTGCCATACAAAGCCTTAAAGGGGCTCATCTTCAGTGACTCCTGGTAGCCATTATTATAGGCAAATTCAACCAAGGGAAGGTATTCCTCCCACTTCTTTGGTTGATGCATTACGTGCATTCTCAACATGTCCTCCAACACCCTATTCACTCTCTTAGTTTGTCCATCCACCTGCAGATGGTATGCTATATAGAATGCTAACGGAGTCAAAAATCTGGCAAGAAATGTCTACCAAAAGTTGGAGGTAAAATTAACATCCCGGTTTGAGATTATTTTCTTGGGTGTCCCATGAAGTCTAAATATTTCTAATCCGGACCTATGCAAGAATGCAATAAAATACATAAATAAACATAAATGCATAGATGCAGCAGGAATAGCACTTCACTTCATTAATATCAAATACTGAAAAATGCTTACAGACAAAATGGAAAATAAACTAGCTCGAGCGATGGTAGCTTATCTCGGAGAAGATATGTGGAGGCTACAAGCCTCTTAACTCTGTTACAATCAGGCTCAAGGTACTTTTTGTTATTTAAAAATAAGATAAAACCCTAAACAAATGAAACTCTAACCTGAGGATATGTAACACCAAGATTTTATGGGCCTCGTTGGGGTTAGTTGGGAAGCCAACTTCCCGGGGTCGTACCTTGGTCATATTATCTCTGTTTGGCATGTATGATACCTCGTTGTAAATATTTCTCTGAGGACTACAACTATTGATGTGATTTTTTTCAAATATAAAAAAGAATCATGCCAAAAAAACATTGTTTAGGGCCTCAAAGCAGCTCTAGAAGTTCAGGACCCGAAAAACTGCTAAAAATAGTAAATAAGAAAAATGATGAAGCTAACTGGGTGGAATAGGAAGGTCAGCACCAATATCCACCTGGATCATTCTTCTCCCCTTAGGAAGCAATGGTCCCCATTACGTGTAGAGCATCCAGGAGGTGGGGAAATTTCTCTTGAACCTGGTCCCTAGTGAACCACTTTTCTTGGTGAAGGAGTTGGCCTACTTTGACAACTCGATATAGATGGATCCTCTACTGGTGGGTGTTCTTGATCTGTGTGTCCATGATCTGATCAGTTTTGGCTTGTTCCGTGTAGTCTGGGTTTAAATTTTTTTGGTGTGATTTTTTCTACCATGTCGGATGTGTCCAGTAGAGGTGGAAAGTAGGGCTGAAGGTGGTCCACATTGAACACTGGATGCAGACCAAGGAATGGTGGAATACTGAGCTCGAAGGAATTATCCCCTACAACCTTGGTGATGGTGTATGACCCATATTGAAGCGGGTGAAGCTTTCAGTGGGGTCCAACGAGGTGCTCCTTCTGCAAATGTAGCCACACTTTTTCGCCCACCTAGAAGTTGTGTGGCACCCGATGTTGATCATGTTGGTGCTTGTACTTAGCATTGGCTCTATCCAATATGTCATGAACCTATTGGAAGATGTGCTAAATGCACTCAATGAAGTTGTTCACCTTGTCAGCTTCAGACTAGACATGAGTCGAATCTGCCTGAGTATCCGAAAATGACATGGCTAAGTCAATGGGACATAGTGGCTGGAATCCCAAGCCCACCTGAAAGGGTCTGTGACCGGTTGAGCTGTGGAGAGCCTGATTATAGCTATGATGTACATAAGGGAGGCTCTCATCCCATTTGCATGGATTCTTTTAGTTTCACATGCACAGAATGTGTATGATTATCATGTTTACAACCTATGTCTGTCCATCGGTTTGAGGATGGAAAGTTGTGGACTTGGTGAGATTGGTGTCTAACGTCAACTAGAGGCTGGACCAAAATGTACTGAGGAAGCTGCTATCCCGATCTGAGATGCTATACTATGGGATCCCAAAGTGTACCCACACTCATTCAAAGAAGAGTTTAGCAATGGCTTCTACTGTGATATTCTTCTTGTAGGCCGCCATAATGGCCATCTTCGAGAATTTGTCGATGGCCACAAAAACACATTCATTGCCATGCTTAGTAGAAGGAAGGCCCGACATGTAGATATGGATCCCCAAGGTTGAATAGGGGTAGGTAGCGGGGTATAGAGGCCTTTCTTCTTGATGGTTGGTTTGGAAATGTCGTAGGCAGTGCAGGATCTGATGTACTTCCCGACATCCTGTCAAAGGTTCGGCTAATAGAAATACTTCTGCAGTACTGTTACTGTCTTCTCAACCCCAAATTTCCTAGTGACCTGAATGTCGTGTGATTCCAAAACCATCTCGACACACTTGCTTTAAGGAACACAAATGTGTCCCAGATGACGTAGAAGTGCATCCTGGAGGTAAAAATTTGGAACTTGATTACCCTCCAAGGGCATCTTGTATGTGTGGTGTAATTCTGGATCACTTATGTAGAGAAGCGGCCAATCAGAATTCTTGTGCCCATAGTATTTGAGCACGATGGTTAGTACCACGATCGCTGGTTGGCTGAGGAAATATGAAACATTATTGGTGTTTCCCTTCTTGTACTCGATGTTCAAATGACATTGTTGCAGGTATGTGGACCATTTCTAATGGCGATCGTTCTGCAACTTCCCTTGTGTCTGTATGAACAGTAGGGGTCAATGGTATGTGTGGATCACCGATTTTTTCCACAAAATGTAATGCTTTCATTGTCGGCAAGCCTGCACAATGGAATACATATCTTTTTCATAAGTGGGATACTTTCAGACTCTGTCAGAAAGTGTCTCATTGTGATATGTCATTGGATGCCCCTATTGAGTAAGAAATGCCCCAATAGCATAGTCAGAGGAAATTGTCTCAATATCAAATGGTTGTTTCAAGTCTGGTAATGTGAGCATTGGTGCAGAGCAGAGGCGATGTTTCAAATCTACTAGTGCCTTATGTTGATATTCAGACCAAAAGAATTTTTCTTTTGCTCCTCCCTTGGTGACTTGACTCAAGGGCTAAGTGATATGAGAGAATCCCAACACAAAACTGCAGTAGAAATCGGCAAGACCCAGAAAGCTACAGGGCTCTGTTAAAGTGGTTGGGTTTGGCCAATCCTGAATGACTTAGATCTTGGTTGGATCCACATGCACCCCCTGCTCATCAATAATGTATCCCAGATACTGAACTTGGGTTATGCCAAAAGTGCACTTCCCCAAATTGGCATACAGCTTGTGTTGCCACAGTGTTTGGAGGACCTGTCAGATGTGGTGTAGGTGCTCTTCCCAAGTCTAGATGAAGATCAGGATGTCATCCAAGTACACCACCACAAATGAGTTGGTGAATGGTCGCAAGATGTCTTCCATCAACCACATGAATGTTTTAGGAGAATTCACCAACCTGAAAGGCATGAATATCCATTCGAAGAGGCCCTCCTTATATTTGAAGGCAATCTTCAACACACCGGAGGGTGTGATTGGTATTTGGTGATACCCAGACTTGAGTCAATCTTTCTAAAATATTTGGCCTCCTTGAGCTGGTTCAGGAGGTCATCGATCCGTGGGATTGGATACCTATTTCGGATTGTGATCTTGTCTAGTGTCTGATAGTCAATACATAGTCTGCAGGTTCTGTCCTTCTTCTGTACCAACATAATCGGGCTCCCACGAGGTGAGGAACTTGTCCTGATGTGCCCTTTATGAAATAGCTCTTGGATATTCCTCTTGATTTTATCATTCTTCATAATATAGCATCGATATATCGACCCATTAAGCAGCGATGTGCCTGGGGTCAGATCAATGGATTTCTTGACCTGACAGTGTAGAGTAACCCTTGCGGGTGAGGAGAAAATGTCTTGGTATTCCTCCACAAATTTTTCCATCTATTGTTGTTGCACAATGGCGCCTTGTTTGGAGGTTGTGGCTACAATCTTCTTCTTTCCCTGTGGGCAAATAGTAATGAAAACAAATTTCCTGGTTTGGGAAATAATCTTACTACATTGCTTGGAAGTAATCAAAGAGATGGTGGAAGGAAGTACTACCTCCGGTATCCTGTACAACTTATTTCCCAAAGTAATAATAACAAAACGAGACCTAGAATCATACACAGCATGTCGTTTCCAAAAATATGGTTGGCCTAATAATACATCAGAAACTTCAACAAGAGAAATATCACACAACACCTCATCTGTGAAGGGCTTGATTTTATAGGGAATGTGACACTATTGGATGATGCGGAGATCTCTTCCTTGGTGAAGCAACCCGATGGTATATGGATGCAGGTGTGCTGTGGTCGGTAGGTCGAGCCGCTTCACAGCCTCTACTAAAATGAGGTTCTTTTGCCTTCTGTTATCGACAATGAATTGCAGTGGAGAACCCTTCACCCACATCTGGGAATGGAATAGACGCTCCTCCTGGATCTTGGTGGTGGCAACGGTGGCACTAGGTTCCGCATCAATGATTTTCTTCCATTTTCCATTCCCCTTGTCCGGTTTTGACTCAGAATCAGAACATGCATATGATTCGTATGCCTTCAGCTCAGCCACCAGCGATTGTTTGCCCTGACACTCACTTGTGTTGTGAGTGGATCTTTCATGAAATTCACACCACTTCCTCGTGTCCTTGTTTAGCTTTGTGGTGTTGTTCTTCATTTTTTTCTTCAACGAGTTTTCCTAAGCCACCCCACTTTGGCTTTTCCCCTTGTGCCGCGGTTTGGGGGCGCCTTTCCCTGGCTTTGGATTCGCGGATCCAAAGTCTCACTTCTTCTACTTAAATTTATGCTCTATCTTGGCGGCATATCGATATGTTGTGCTAAGCGAGGTAATGTCGAGGAAATCCATTTCCTCCTAAATGTATCTTTAAAAAGCACTGTGGTACTTGAGCACCAAGTGTTTCTTAGAATCTTTAATACCCAACTTTGTGAGCAAGGTGTGGAATAAATTTGTCAGCTCATGCACATCTTGATCCCTTTGTTGCCGCAACATGGTCCATCGAATGTACTTATCCTCATAGCTCCCCAAAGGGTAATATTATTCCTTGATGTCATCTTGGAATGAATTCCAAGTGGGTGCGGCTGAAAAAAAGTGAGGGTTCTTCCTCATCCCTCTGTTCACATTAGGTTTCCCACCAATATTTGACACGGGGGACGACTTTGAGGTGCTCAATGGTAATATTTTATTGATCGGAGAAATCATGGACTGAAAAATACCCTTCCAGAAAATTCAACCATCTATATATGATGTTTGCATCTATTTGGCCCTCAAATATGGGAATGTAAAAGTTTACTTGTACCTTAAAAGGAGTGGCACCTCCAAAGTGGTTGTTGAATGAAGATGCGTCGCTGGTGGATATTCGTTGGAGGATCTAGGAAAATTTATCCATCATCGCGTTACTTTTTTTCTCGAGGGCCTCCTTGAACAATATTTTGATAGGATCTCATTCTCCATCATATTTCTTTTCTTCCACCATGGGAGGTCATTGGGGTTATCAAGATTGATCTGGAAAAGGTTCAACCAGATCGAGCTCTAACTCCTTATACCCCGACCTCGTTGGGGAAATGAAAATAAAAATCGAGAAAGAGTAGACTACTCTGATACCACTGATACAGACTTATGCAGGAACACAATAAAATACTAAAATAAACATAAATGCATATATGTAGTAAGAATAACACTTCACTTCATTAATATCAAATACTGAAAAATGCTTATAGTCAGAATGGAAAATAAACTAGCTCGGGTGATGGTAGCTTATCTCTAAGAAGAGATGTGGTGGCTACATGCCTTGGAACTCTGTTACAATGAGGCTCAAGGGAATTTTTATTATTGAACAATAAGAGAAAACCATAAACAACCAAAACCCTAACCCGAGGAGATGTACCACCAAGATTTTATGGACCCTGTTAGGGTTAGTTGGGCAGCCAACTTCCCGGGGTCGTAACTTGGTCATATTATCTCTGTTTGGCGCATATGGTACCTTGTTGGAAATATCTCTCCAAGGAATACAACCACTAATGCTATTTGTTTCAAATCACCAAAGAAATCATGCCTAAAAAATGTCGTTTAGGCCTCACAATGGCTTCGGAAGTTCAGGACCCGAAAAACTACTAAAATTAGTAAATAAGAAAAATGATGAAACTAACTAGGTGGAATAGGTAGGTGGCCACCAATATCCACCTAGATCTATTTCTTTCTTAAATATTTGTACGATATCAATGGATTTATGAGTTGACTTAACAAGTATGAAGTGAGATTCCTTGCTCATCTTGTCCACTACCACCATGATGGCATCATGTTGTATGGGCATCTTTGGTAATCCCGTGATGAATTCCATGGATCTGAATTCCCATTTCCACTTCAGGACTGGAATCGGTAGTAGAAGCCCAACTAGATGTCTAAATTCCACCTTTACTTGCTGGAATTCCATACACCTAGAAATATATTTGGCAACTTCCTTTTCATACTCGACCAATAATACATATTTTTTATCGCAGTAATCAATTTCTAATATCCAAGACTACCTGAGTATGGATTTTTATGAAACTCATCCAGAATGAGTCTTTTCAAGTTGTCTATGGAGGGTATATGTTGAGCCTCAAATTTGTGCTTTCCTTCACCTCATTTTACCTCATTTTCCCTTGTCCATTTCTATCTTAGACCCAATTGATCAATAAATATAGTTAAAATTACTTCTAGAATGATTTACATGACTGACTTGTTGAATTTTGTGATTTTTGCCATTGTTAAGCATTTTGACCGGAACTAGCTGCAGAATGCAGACATTCCGTAGCTAACCGGCGATTCTGCAGCTGCTTTCATGTTTGAGTATGTTCCAGGTGGCCTCTTGAGAAAAACCACATATGGGCATGATCCACGTCGTGTCTACATGGTTCGTTGCTCATCATGGAGGAAGAAATGGATTCTGGGTACGGTTATGCACGTGGGAACACATTTATGAAAGAAGACTCCTACTAGGACTGTCTCAGTCCAGATGTCTTTTCTTCTTCACGCAGCCACTTCAAAGAGTTCTAACGTGATTTGGATAAGGAAAGACATTGTTCCTAAATTGTTGTAATTATTGTTACGTGCATTTGCTTTAAAAACTCTTGGGAGACCGAGAGCTAGGTTAGAGATTTTATGTTAGATTTGCTGCTAGATTTTGTTTAAACTCTGTGTTACGTCCTTGAAGACACAGAGTGTTATGTTCAAACTATTGCATCGTTAATGGAGCAGACAAAGTTATTTTGAAGGCGTGATTTAATTTGGAGTTGAATGCCATCAAGTGGTAGAGGGCCCCTGCCTCTTGCACGGATTTCTTTTGCGTAAATTAGATAAGGTTTCCTAGCTGCCTTTACGTTTTGCATTTGAATTGGTAGTTGTTTTGTTTTAACTAGCTACTGTAGTCGTATTCATTCTAGTTCTTCCACAAGAAGACACTCTTCCAATAGATTAAAATGATGAATGTTGAATGACTATGGTATTGTAGGATAGGAGTTGAATTTGTAGTTGTTTTAACTAGCTATTGTAGTCGTATTCATTCTAGTTCTTCCACAAGAAGACACTCTTCCAACAGATTAAATTGATGAATGTTGAATGACTATGGTTTGTATTTGTTTTAACTAGCTACTGTAGTTATATTCATTCTAGTTCTTCCACAAGAAGACACTCTTCCAACAGATTAAAATGATGAATGTTGAATGACTATGGTTTGTATTTGTTTTAACTAGCTACTGTAGTTATATTCATTCCAGCTCTTCCACAAGAAGACATTCTTCCAACAGATTATAATGATGAATGATGAATAGCTATAGTACTGTAGGAATTAGTTGTAGTTTTTGCTATTCACTATCACAGTTACACTTGTTCTAATCACTCTTCCACAAGAAGAAATTCTTCCAAGACATCCTTAAGGAGTTCAAGACATGACTGTGATAATGAATGATTTAGTTGTGTGTTTGTACTAAGTATCATCTCTGTTCTTGCTCTTAAACGCTTGCCCAAGACATCATAATGACGAGTAGGGTATGGATGTGATAACTTAGTTTTTCATTTGCTTTCAGTCCATTTTCTTACAATTGCACAATTACACAGTCAGAATTGTTCTACCCCTTCCAAAAGAAGGAACTCTTCCAAAATATCACTAATGATGAACAAACAGATTGTGTAACTTCATAGAATAAAGCATGTTAGCATAGTTAGAACGCTCCGGAGTTTCATTTGCATTTAATTCATGTTCAGTTACTTTGTTTCAAGTTTGATGATGACTTATAGTTCAACATTGTTTTAGTTTAGTGACATCTTAGGTTCATTCTCAGATTAACTCATTGCACTTGCATCTCATATTCAAATTGTCATCCATTGCACAATAAACTACTTCAGTTGATAAGATTAACAAGACAGCCTTCATTATTCACAAACATCTTCTTGTTATAAAATTTACAAATGATCAATAGCCATAAGAACAGAAGATAACATCACTATAAGGTCTGAAGTATCTCTGCAATTTCCTCATCACTTTATAAACAGAGCTCTTCCTCAAAAGAACTACTTTGAAAAGAAACCAATAACTCTTTGAGTATAGGTTCTGTGACATTCAATTAAATTGCAGAATAGAACTAGGAATTAGTCATGGAATAGATGAGCTTAGAACAAAATGTTGCATCATGATAAGATTAGTGTTTAACTGTCTAGTTAGAGAACTTGCATATTTAGTGATCATTTCTCAAGTTTAGTTTGTGTCATCTGCCTAAAAAGTCATTATCAAGCTTTTGCTTTTATTTAGTCATAGTTTAGATTCTGCTTCAGTGTTTCCAATTGCATTTGCCATTCCATACATTAGGCTTAACTCTGTTTTGACCACCAACCCTTTCCATTAGTTTTCTAGACATTTCCATTGTGAACATAAAAATCACCAAAAGACTAAAAACATCATAAATCATCACAAAAGACCAAAAACATCACAAAACACCACATACAACGCATTAGGAAACAAGCATCTAGGTACATATGGTACACTTCACTTCAGCAGTTTACAAATCCTGGTTGACAATTAAATGAGCTCAGTTTAGGAGACTAGATTGAGACCCAACAGTATATACCATCGTTCTTTGAATTTTATCATTCCATCCATGGTGAGTGTGTAGTCTTTACGTAAAGGTCCCTATGGTTCTATTTTTAAATAACCTTGCACATACTGGAAATTTTCATCTTGTGCCAATGCTTGCTTAATCTTTTCCTTGATGCCAAATTCACAAGAGCTTATAACGACTAAGTGATTTATTTGCAGGCTCCTGCTAAGTGCATTGAATACTTTTTTCTCCTTCCCCTTGATGTACTTAATCTCGAAATCGAATTCATTGTTGAGATCCAACCATATAGATTTTCTTGAATTCAATTTGGGTTGATCGAATACATATTTCAATCCCAAATGGTCTGACATTAGTACAAATTTACATTCGATCAGATAATGTCTCCACATTTTTAATGCATGAATAATTTTTCTAAGTTCTAAGTCGTGGGTGACATAATTTATTTAGAAACTTACATGTCCCTCTTGCATTGATAACCCACCTAATCCTTCTTTGCAAGCATATGTGCAAAACAAAAAGTCTTTCTTTGGATCAACAATCCTTAAAATGGGTGCATGCGTGAGGATATAAATGAGTTGTTCAAAGCTGGTGACACATTCTGGTGTCCACTAGAACTTTACCCCTTTTCTCTGTAGAGCTATTATTAGATGTCCATTTTTTTATAAATCTCGAATGAACCTTCGATAATATCCAACCAACCCCATAAATGATCTAAATTTAGTGACATTTCTGGGGGTATGCCATTCCATGATGGCCTTGATTTTCTAAGGATCTACAACTACGCCTTCTTTTGAAATCACATGTCCCAAATATTAAACCTAGGTCTTAAATAATTCACATTTACTAAGCTTAGCATATAATATATGTTCTCTCAATAACTGAAGTACAACCTTTAAATGTTCCTCATGCTCCTCTCTATTTTTTTATTATACCAGAATATCATCCAAAAATACCAAAACACACTTGTCTAGGTATTGGTTGAGCACATTATTCATCATGCGCATAAACGTAGTTGGTGCATTGGTAAGTCCGAATAGTACCACCATGAACTTGTAGTGTCCATACCTTGTTCTGAACTTTGTATTATGGATGTATTCATCCTTGATCCTGACTTGGTAATAGCTCGACCTTAAGTCAATTTTTAAAAACACTATGGCTTCTCTTAGTTGATCAAAAATCATCGATCCTTGACAGTGGGTATTTATTCTTTATTTTTGCTTTATCTAATGATAATAATCGACGCATAATCACAACGTGCCATCCTTTTTATTTACGAATATAACCAGTGCTCCCCAAGGTGACACATTAGGCTTGATGCACCTGTTAGGCCTCTATAATTTAGTAGAGTGGCAAGACCAAACGCTGCAGAGACTACATCAAAAACCACTTTGGGATTCTAGGATCTAGCCCTCCTAAATCTAGATAGGGATCTCTCTATAAGTGCAAAGATTGATTTATCTTTTAAGGTTTTAGTATGATATTAGGCTAGTTATTAAGAACAAGGGTTTTTTGGTTTGTTTGGTTGGTTGGGTATGATCTTTAATTGAGTGGAAAGTCCTGAAAATGAAAGGGTCTTAGAGGAGTGAAGGTGTGAATAATCAAAAACAAGTTTTAGCTGATAGGATAGGTCTGAAACAATACTTAACCCATTGGGCTATGGAGTCACAAAAGGTTTTAATTGCACAATAGTATTTAAGAGTGGTCCATGGGGCAAGTCATCTATATCAAAATATTCTTTAGATTAAATGATGGAATGGAACATTAAAAGTGTTATGAAAGTGGAAAAAGCCACTAATTTCAACAAGGGTTTATCAACTTTCCATACAAGAAAAGCACTTTTAAGAAACTGTTTGAAACCAGCCAAAGGACAGGGCTAACCATAGACTTCTTTGGACAAGCTTGTATTAAAGCTAACTTATCAGAAAAACAATCCAATAACCCACATGACTACTTTAAGAAGGGATGAAAACATATAAGAAAACAAAGTGCAACTTAAGATCAATTAAGATATCATTAAAATATAGGCTTGCTTTCAGCATACTCTTAGGGAAACTTTCAAACAACCTTTGGAGAAAGAACTAGAAGACAGGGCTAACCATAAACTTTTCTAGTTTAACTCTACTTAGCATCTCATGAAAAAATCATTCAAGAACAATGTTTAAAGTTTAGACAGTAAGACATGGGCTCACCAACATTCCTTGACTGTTTGGACTGTATTAAATCATTCTTAAATACACAAAGGAGGAAAACATAAAGATAAAGCTTATCAGTGAGAGTAGGGTACTTCTAAGAGCAAGTCCTAGCTCTATGCTTGTTGTTCTTTATCAGAGAAAATTGGACAATTTTATAGAAAACATAAGAAGGAAAACAAGTACAATGATAGGTACATCACCAATGGTATAGACCAGGATCCCATGAATCAACTTGTATATTGATGTCAATCCAGTTACATACTTCAAGTCCAATGTTGCAGTACAACAACAACTTCTCTTCTCATTCTAACTTCTTTGATTACAAACAAAGCTTCAAAGCCTCTGAAAACTATTTACATGCAGAAAGTTTCGAGCAGCAAGTATTACATCAACAATCCAACAACCAACAACATCTCATCTTCTTCAGAAGTATTTATAGAATAAAGAGGAGGTGGAATGAAAGAAAATATTTCTAGGTTCAATTAATACAAGTTAATGCCTCTCTATCTTTGAAAAGCTCAATAGAGAAGATTTCTAATATTTTCCATGTATTAATTGGTTTTCATTTAATTTTAGCTACTTGGCAGATTTTGTTGACTTTAAAACTCCTTTAGGCAGGTTGGCAATAACTTTGGTTGTCTTTAATCAAATATCTTCTCACTGAGCAATAACTATGCCTTCTTTTGATTTATTGGGGTTGCAGGTGGCACTTTGGTAGATGAAAGGATAAATGGCCTCTGATGTGGCAGTGGACGCCTATTTACTGATATTTTTCTCTATTTAACCTTAAAACACTTTAATCTATTCTTGAGCTGTGTTTAGGCTTAATTAAGCCTTGATATTTGTTTTCGGGTCTTTGTTCTTTAACGCTATCTTTAACTCTTTGATTTGTGGATTAAAAACCCTGATCTTTAGGTTTAGGCATTAATCCATTTATCATTAATTTCTTGATTCTGATACACTTTGTTGCTCTGTTTCAGTGGCACAGGTGGTTTTATGTGGTTGGAGGGTTTCTATTAAATGGATCGATAATCATGATTTATCGACCGAGACTGTGGAATTGAAAACCCCTTGGATCCCTTCCTGTACTGAAGATTTTGGAATCGTCATTCCTTGCCTTCGCGTTATCTTTATAACTATGGGGACACTCCATATAACCTGCACAAAACGAATGAAAATTATATAAATCCTGCAAATATAGGTTTAACTTCTTAGGAGGTTTTATGGACGTGTTTCGAAGCTACGAGGATGGAGGAATGCAGAAGTAGAAGGGAGAAACCCTTGGCGGAAATGAAGCAAGGTTTAAATTTTTGAATTTGGCGTGAATTTGAAGTTAAGTGGTTTCAGAAAACCATTAATGGTTTTTGCGCAGCATTTGGGGGGTAGGTGGTTTTAACTTTTGGAACGCGATTCCATACAGCGTCTGACATGTGGATTTTCAAAAAAGCTTATATCGCGTGGAAGTAGCGCACTGGGAAGTGAGGCCAAAATTTACACGATATTGAGTTCTGGCCGTCGAATTGATGGCTCTAGATCAAACAGTGCAGGTTGCACGCGATCGATCAAGAGATGTGCGAAGGATGAAGCAGTGGGATCGACGATTGCATTAGCACTTTGTCGTGTAGTGGATGGGTTAAATGAAAAGTCAGGTTCATCGCATTACGTCCCGATCATTTGATCTGATGAATGGACGATCAAGATTTAATAAGGAGGCATAGGTTTTGAATGGGGGAAAAGGTAAGGCCAGATGGATGGGCAGAAGAATAGGGCCTAATGGCCGTTGATCTGCAGAGATCAACGGTCCATATTTGTTTTAAATCATAACGTCGGGGTAATGAAATACAAATGAAAGTAAGGTTTCAGAAAAGGTTTTTAGGCCTTTAAGCGCCCGATTACGGGGCTTTAGGTCATATAAAGGAAAGGCGCTAAGGAAATAAGCCCTCAGGGGCTTAAGACCAATATAGTTCAGAAAAATGCTTTTGGGCCCAAAAATAGTGATTTTTAAGCCAAGATGAGGGTTCCGATAGATGAAAGAAGGGAATTTAAAACCAGATATAGGGGAGATATAAGGTTTTAAGGGGGTTTTGATGATTTTGAAGGTTAAGATGAAGGTTTTTTGAGGGATTTAATGAAGGAAACAAGGATGAAAAATGGAATTTTTTGTGAGTGAAAGGAGGATTGAAATGATGAAAAATGGGGCCTTTAAAGCAGTTTTTCTCTTAGTTAACAACAAGTACTTTAGGATTAATAGTGAAATAGTAGTGAAGATTATCTCAAAGGGCAAATATCACCATAAGACTTTAAGAACTCACAATTTGGTCATGAAATTGTTTCTTGAAGGCTTAAAAAGATTTATCCACCATTTGATATGACAAAATTTTTATAGGTGGCTAACAGTGGCTCCACATGGGGATGGCATATTCTTGAAGGTGTCAAGAAATTCAGACAATTTTCTCTGGAAGCTGATTAGTGCCTTGCACTTTGATAATATTTTTATCAGCTGCTAACAAAAATGTTTAGAACTTGCTACATCAGCAAAAAAGTATTTCCCAAACAACTACCTACACAACCTACTTCCTAGCAATTTTTTCTTCAGCAGGTGCATTTGGACTTGCAAACCTTTTCATCGATCATTTTATTCTTTTATTGAAAACATAAAACTAATCTAAGTCTACCCTTTTTTCTCCATGAGTTCAGATTAAGCAGTTGAACTCATAAGTTTCTCTACCTAACTACTAACTGTCAGGATTAGACTGTCTAACAGACTTTTATTCTCTATTTTCTAAGATAGGAAATTTAAAAGGATCCAAGCCAAGATTAAGCATTCTAACTTGCTGTTGATCTATGGCATAAAAACAAGCTACACATAGACTAAAATTTGCAGAAAATTTAAAGCAAAACAGTGAAGGCTTAAGATCTGAAAATAAAAAACATCCTTCATTATTCTTCAGCTCTAGTTTTGATTTTGTTTGAGCTATCTTTCTTTCTTTTATGGTTCAAATTTTGAGCTTTTTAGAGCCAGTTCTTCATCAATATCATAGGTTCAAGATTTGAGCTTGTTTGAACCTTTGTTTTTCTATCCTAATCTACTTCTACTGATAAGCCAAGATTGAGCTATTTGGAAAATCTAATTCACTAACCTATCAGTAGTAAATTGAAAAACTAATTAGTCATGATTAAGTTGTATGACTAACTAGAAGTGTGTTTTTAGGAGTGGAATTTGAGCTTGCACACTTTCATATTTTATTTCTCTTTTTTGGTATGGGGCTGTACCTTTCTTGTTTTCATTCTGCCCTCTTTTCTATTTTTATTGTTTTTGTATTTTTTATTTTTCTAACTTTGAATGCAATGTTAAAACAATGATAATTTACAATGGAAAGTAAAAAAGCTTCAAACTGGTACAGTTAAGAAAAATAATGTTTGAGCATCCTGCCATTGACAGGACCGCCAAAGAGTTCAGTTCCATTCACTTCCTACAAGAAATAAGCATTGTTACCAGCAGTAGAATGAATGAGATAAGGGCCTAGCCATAAGTTATCAAATTTTTCATGTTTGCCCTTATATTCTCTCCTGAAATCCCACTTCAAAACTTTGTCCCCAATGCTAAAACCACTGGCCTTTGTCCTTTTATCAAACAACTTCTTGATGTTTTCTTGCTTATGCAGTGCTCTATTGTAGACTTCCTCTTTGGTTTGTTGAAGATGTATAGTTTGATTGATTCTTCTTGTCATATCATTATCCTCAGACTATACTTCTTGGATCAGCTTCATGACTGGCACTCCTAGACTGGTTGAAAAAATTGCATCTGCTCCATAAACTAGCTGGTAGGGTGACATTCCAATTGATTTCTTAAGTGTTAATATGTCAGCCCATAATGCATGTACTAGCTTTGTGTGCCATGATTTTTTATTGTCTTCCAGCAACTTTTTGATTATATTCACCAAAATTTTGTTTGAAGATTCTGCCAACCCATTACCTTGAGGGTAATAAGCAGTAGAATGGCCCAATGTAATCTGATATTTATGATAGAATTCAACCATATTTTTGGATCCAAATGCAGCAGCATTGTCAGTGATAATCTTTCTAGGGCAGCCAAATCTAGATAGGATATGATTTTCAAGGAATTTTATGATGACAGAGTCAGTGGCTTGCCTAGAAGGGATGGCTTCTATCCATTTGGTAAAAAAATTTGTTGCAGTGAGGATCGATCTATGTTGGGCAGATGAGGCTGGATGGATTTCCCCAATGAAGTCTAAACCCTACTGCTGAAAAGGAGCTTCAACAGTGATTGGATGCAAGGGTAAGGGAAGCAATTTTCTTTTGCCTTCAAAAAGTTGGCATTTGTGACAAGAAATAATCATTTTGTGGACATCTTGAAAGAGGGTGGGCCAATAGTAACCAACTCTAAGGATTTTATTGGCAGTTGTCTTCCAATAGAGATGGCCTCCACATTCTCCTTCATGTAATTCATTCTTGATCTTATCTGCATCACTCTTAGGCAAACATTTAAGCAATAATCCACTAGCATTTTTCCAATATAGACATTTATCCAAAATGCAGTAATTAACAGTTTTCAACTTTAAAAATCTTTCCTTTGTATTAGACAAACCAGGAGGTGTATTTAAATTGAGCAAAACATATAAAATATCAGCATACCAAGATGAAAACAGAAAATGATCTTCAATAATGGGAGTTGAAAACTCCTCCTGTTCATCTAATGCATCTAACATGTTTATATCAAGAGCTTCAAAATTAGACTCAACCATTAATCTTGCTAGTCTTGGCCTTTTATGAGTTTAGTGGTCTTGATTTCTAAATCATATTCAAGTATCACAACAATCCACTTTCCTCTTTTGCCATCTGGATCCTGGGTTAAAATTCCTTTTACAACTAAACTTGGCACAAATGAAATTATGTGGGAATGTAAAATGTAAACTCTGAAGTCTTTTAAGGCTTTGACTAAGGCAAAGGCTTGTTTTTCCATGATATTGTACTTTAGAGGTGCATCTCTCAATGCCTTACTAAATAATGCAATTGGCTGCTCTTGTCCCTTCAATTTTTTCTGTAATAGGATAGCAGCCACTGTGTATTCTGATGCAAATGAAAAAATAAAAAAATCTTTTGTAAAATCAGGACTAATGAGAACCAGTGTTTTGGTTAATGCTTGTTTTACCAGTTCAAATGATTTCTTTGCTTCTAAGGTCCATTTAACTCATTCATTTTTAAGCATGTTTGTTATGTTTCTAAGGAGTTTAGCTAGATTGAGTATGAACCTTCTCAAGAAATTAATCTTCCCAATGAAAGATTGAAGTTCCTTGATGTTTCTAGGATGGTTGATTTGCAATAAACCATCAATCCTCTTTGGTTCTATCTTTATCCCCTCTTCTGATATGATGTGTCCAAGAAGTTTTCCTTTTTGGAGACCAAACATTGTTTTCTTTGGATTCAAAGATAACCCATATTTTCTGCATTTCTCAAAGACTTTTCTCAAGTGCTCTAGGTGTTCTTCATCTGTTTTGGAAAAAAACAGTGATGTCATCAAGGTAAATAATGATGAAGAAGTCTAATTCTTCTAAGAATGCAATATCCATGGCTCTCTGAAATGTAGCTCCAACATTCATTAAACCAAAGGGCATTTCCACATACATGAAAGTACCCCAAGGTGTGGTGAAGTCTGCTTTGATTTGATCATCAGGATGCACCAGAATTTGATTGTAACCTGAGAAGCCATCTAACAAAGAAATCCTTTTAGAACCAACTACCCTTTTTAAAATGTGATCCATCTTAGGTAAAGGGTAGTTGTACTTAAATGAGGCTCTGTTTAAGTTCCTAAAATCAATAAAAAGCCTTATTTCTACTGTATTTTTCCTAGCTGACACAAGATTAGATACCCAATCTGAATATCTAACAGGGACTATGATTCCAGCATCATACATTTTCTTAATTTCTTTCTCAACCAGGGGTAACTAAACAAGGTTTATTATGCATAATTTTTGTTTATAAGGCTTCTATTTTTCTTTGAGGGGTATCTTATGCTGAATTATCTCTGTGTCATATGATTTTAGATCCTCATAACTCCATGCAAATACATCAGAAAATTCTCTAAACAACTCAATGTATTTCACTTTGATGTGAGCTGGCAATGTTTTAGATAGTTTGATCATTTTTGGCTTTAGTTCACTTCCTATGTTACACTCTTCTACTTCAGTTTCAATAGGCTCTAGTTTTGGTTTTTTGACAACATCATTGAAATCAAACAATTCTTCTGATGGGACCATTCCTTTTGTCAAGCTTTGAGTGTTATATTGCAGCATTTCTAAGTCTTCTTTTTCTAAATCTGCACTACTTTCTGTTGTATGTTCAAGTTTATTAGATAACAGATTTATCTCAGCAATCTCTGGAGACCTTACTTCTTCATCAAGTATATGTTCTTCAATAGTACAGTCATTTTCATAATCTGAATCTGAACTTGGTAGCTCAAATTCATTTCTGGATTGTAGGAAGTCTTCTATTTGTTTATCTCCATCAAAAACTTGCCAGTATTTTTCATTGTTTGGGACATCTGGTCTAAATTTGACTTGGGTGGTGCATTATTTAGTTTTATAAGATGTTAGACAAGTTCTAGCAGCAAATTCTAAACCATCGGCAAGGACATTTTGGTTTCTTGGGACAAAGATAAGTTGGAATTCATCAAATGCTTTTAATCAGTCCATGACATCATTTCTATAGGCTCTAAGTCTGGGGTGTTTGGCACTATATTCCCCATTCACTTGCCTAATAATCAACTCTGAATCCCCATGAAATTTTATCCTTTTGGCCCCTAATTTCTTCAATAAGTGTAGGCCTAAAAGGAGGGCTTCATACTCAGCTATGTTATTTGTACATTGAAAACTTAACCTGTAGGAATGCCCTTCAGCATGATTGTTTTCAGTGTTGTGTATCCATATGCCTGCTCCGGCATTATTCTTATCGCGAGACCCATCAAAATTCATTTTCCAGAGAGGATTTTTTTCAAAATTACTAGTTTGGCTACCATCATCTTTATCTTGTGTGATTTTAGATTGCTCTTGTAAGTCAGCACTATGTTGAAATTGGTTTAGTTCCTCATGTTCTTCATTATGTTGAGGACTCTTCTCTTGACTCTCTGATCCGGATTTATGCAGGAACGCAACAGAATAAACATATAACCATAAATACAGAGATGCAGCGGAAATAACACTTCATTTCATTAATATCAAAGAACTGAAATTTGATTACAGACAGAATGGAAATAAAACTAGCTAGGCTACAGAAACAATCTCCCCGATGAAGAGATATGCCACCTAAGCAGCTCGAACTGTGTTACAATGAGGCTCGAGGGCCTATTTATTGTTGAGAAACAATGTAGAATCCAAAACGTCCAAAAACCTAACCGTAGGAGATGAGGCGCCAAAATTGTGGGCGCCCGTTTGGGTAAATTGGTGGTTCAACTTCCCGTGGGCATAACTTTGGCATCCGATCTCCATTTGACGCGCTCAATAGCTCGTTAGAAATATCTATCCGAGGAGTAAAACTTTTGAACTAGCAATATTAGTCCATGGACCCATGTTGCTCTCTGTTTTCCCAAAAAACATCGTTTAGGGCCTCAAAACGGCTCCGGAAGCTCAGGACCCAAAAAACTGCTAAAAATAGTAATTTTTGTTGCAACTTGAAAATTGAGAGAACTGATGGTGGGGGTTCAAATGGAATAGGTGGGTGGCCACCAATATCCACCTGGATCATTAAGGCCCCAAAACGGCTCCGAGAGTGGAGGACCCAAAAACCTGCTAAAAATAGTAAGTTGTGCTGAATGTGAAGAGCTGCAAGAATTGATGGTGCTAGTCCAAATGGAATAGGTGGGTGGCCACCGATATCCACCTGGATCACTCTCAAGGTTGAAAAACAATGGATGATTGTTTTGTAGCTCTAGACCTTTGATTTGTTTGTTGTGATTTTCTGATTTGGCAAACAGTTTTGATGCTTTTTTCTTGTCCTCCTCCTTTTCCGTGTTTGCCACTATGTTACAGTGAGAGGTGGCCACTAAATTAGTTAAGGTTTCTTGCTCATTAAATGTTTCATGATTGACGAGAATAAATGAGTCAAGGCTTGTATGCACAGAATAAAGAGGAGAGTTTTCTAGTCTCTCTTGGCTACTGACCATGTATTGCATGTGAGATTCCCTCTAAAGTCTTCTAGTTTGATTGAAAACAAGGATGGTGGCATATGTCATATCCATTTGCATTGTTCCTTGTAACTTAGCTCCCCATGATCTTGATAACAACATACCATATTTGGGGGGTACATCAGCCACTACAATATCCATCACTAAACACTTGGATGGAATTTGAGCTAAGTTTACACAGAGGTCTTTGATCAAACCTAAACATTTCACTCTACTAGAGTCAAAGGAGTATAGATCTTTGTATGGTCTGGTGATTTCAAGGCCTAAACTCTCCATTATTGCTTTGGGCATTAAGTTATGAGAGGCCCCTGAATCATGCATAGTGTTGTGTAAAATTTTGTCATGAATTTTCAAACTAACATAAAATGGAGGAACTAGCCCTTCTTGGTATCTTCCTTCAATCTTAGGACCGAATAAGAGCTCTGGTTGGTCATCATTTAGGTTGACAGTGTCATTATTTTCTCCTATGTTGAAGGCTTTCAAAATTTGTGATCTATAGACATCTTGGGTGACTAATTCAGTAAGGGGAACAGAGATTTTAATCTTGGCAATTTCCTGTTCCAAACTAAAAGGCATCTAATTTTTTACAATGTTTGTTTCAGCCTTGTTAATCACCACTCTATCAGCATAATCAGCTTGCTAATTTCCTCTATTTACATTGGTCAAATTTTTTTTAATAGGACCACTAGCTGATGTTTTAACGTTGCTAAGGTCTGCACTCTGTTTTTCATTAATTTCATTGTCTTTCTCTTTTTTTTTATGAGAATTTACAGCCACTGTTTTGTATTTTTGTTTAATGTTTTTGGGTTTGCTTCCAGGGCTGTTTTTTGTAGAATTGTCATAGGTTTTGGTTTTGGGAGTTTCCTGATTCTTTTTACTCCTGGGGTTTCTATGATGAAATTTTCCAACTCTTTATAGTAACATTCATCCTCTGTTCTTCCATCATCATAGGGTGTATATAAGCCTTGTTTTCTATTAACAGGAACATCGAAATGGTCACTATCTACTCCCAACATGTTTATGTTATCTTCCTCTATTTGTTCAATTGTTTCTTCAACCTCACTGACATAGTTTTCTTGGAAAGGAGGTCTAATCTGTTGATCATCCTCTCTTTGTCTGTTTTGAGGTTGATTTCTCCTAAAATTCTGATTTTGATTTTGAGATTGATTTATGTTCTCGGGAGCTAATTGGTTTTCTCTAGCTTGTGCTCTCTCAAGTATGCTCATCTTTTTCATCATCTCTTCCATCATTCTTTCCATTTTTGAGCTAGATGTGGAGGGTGCAGATTCCTCCCTAAATGATACTTTCTTCTCATTCCTCATCCTAGCTCTTTTTTCAATTAGATTTACTTCCACAGCTAAAGCTCCTTTCTGCATGTCTTCTAAAGTCAAAGGATCTCTTTCTCTCAGTTGTTAAGCCATTTCAAGATCAAATCCTTCAGGAAATTTGGCCAAAGCTGAACCTTGTGAAGGTTTCAATTCTGGGGGTAGGGCATTATAAACACTATTGAATCTAGTGCAATAGTTTTTAACACTTTCCCCAGTTTTTATTTTGAGATCGTTGTAGTCTGAAAGTATTTGGAGAGGGTTTTTTCTAACTTCCCACTTGTTTAGGAATAACTGATGGAGATCTTGGAGGTCATTAATACTATTAGGGGTTAAGCCTTTGAACCATTTTCTTGCTTCTCCCCCTAGATTTTGAGCAAATAACCTGAGTTTGACAGTTTCATCATCAATCTCATTTTTGTCAAAATAGTCATTCATCTTGTCCACATGTTGTGAGGTAGCAGTAACACCACTAGCATCATATAATGGTATCTTGGACTGATAGTCCTGTGGCAGATTGACTAAAGGTAAAGGAAGGATTAGGGGAGCATACCATGTTGCCATGATAGGAGGTTGTGGGAAAAATGGGGGGTTTACAAGTGGAGGATGTAAGAGGGGAGGTGGTTGGTGAAATGGTGTGTTTTGAACAATGGGTGTATAGATAACAGAAGTGGATGGACCAGCAAAAGGCTGTTGAGCAGATCTAGGATGAGAGAAACCAAAATTATGAAGGAAATGCAAATCAAGTGGAGTAGTTTCTCTGCTACCAGGATGTTCACTTCTATCTTGGGATGAAGGTGAAGGCTCAAAGTCTGGCTGATCTATATCATCAAGTGACCTATTTCTAAATGGGTTTCTTAAGTCAACTTGTGAATCTTGTAGAGCTGTAAGGTTTTCAGGAACAGAATTAGCTCTTGGACTAGTTTGACAATAGTTGAAGCTTGTGCCTTAGGAGACTTCCTAAGTATACATTCAAGATTATCAACTATCTCAGGATGATTTGGGTCAGGATGGCTCCTAGTGTGAACTCTTCTAGAAGCCACTATGCTATGTTTTTAGATCCACTATTTAGAAAAGTTTAGCCAAATATGACAATATTTAAGAGGCAAACTAGTCTGTTGACAAAGAAAACTTAATCCTCAAAGTTTCTGTACCGAGTTTAAATGATGTTATGATAGTAATGGGTTTCCCAGTGGAGTCTTTAGGTCTATTTAGGATTGTGGAAATCACCAGGTGGAAATTTTTAGCTTTATAAGGTAAAATGTTTTATGGTCCACCACCATTAATAGGTTTGAATACCAAGGAAAATCAGCAGGCCTACTGATCTTCAATGGATTCACCAGGTGAAAGATTTTACTTGATTTCAGAGCTTTGAAAGTTGTTCACCATCAACAATCAAAACCACTCTAGGCAGACACTTGGTTCATTTGTTAAAAATGGGATTATCTGAGTTGTGAAGTTATCTATTACTTCATAAAGTCCCCAGTATGGTCGCCAGAAATGTTAGGCCTCTGTAATTTAGCAGGGTGGCAAGACTAAATGCTGCAGAGACTACATCAAAAAACCACTTTGGGATTCTAGGATCTTGTCCTCCTGAATCCAGAGAGGGATCTCTTTATAAGTGCAAAGATTGATTTATATTTTAAGGTTTTAATATGATATTAGGCTATTTATTAAGAACAAGGGTTTTTTGGTTTGTTTGGTTGGTCGGGTATGATCTTTAATTGAGTGAAAAGTCCTGAAAATGAAAGGGTTTCAGAGGAGTGAAGGTGTGAATAATCAAAAACAAGGTTTAGCTGATAGGATAGGTCTGAAACAGTACTTAATCCATTGGGCTATGGAGTCACAAAAGGTTTTAATTGCACAATAGTATTCAAGAGTGGTCCATGGGGCAATTCATCTATATCAAAATATCCTTTAGATTAAATGATGGAATGGAACATTAAAAGTGTTATGAAAATGGAAAAAGCCAATAATTTCAACAAGGGTTTATCAACTTTCCATACAAGAAAAGCCTTTTTAAGCAACTGTTTGAAACCAACCAAAGGATAGGGCTAACCATAGACTTCTTTGGACAAGCTTGTATTAAAGCTAACTTATCAAACAAACAATCCAGTAATCCACATGACTACTTTCAGAAGGGATGAAAACATAAAAGAAAACAAAGTGTAGCTTAAGATCAAGTAAGATATCATTAAAATCTAGGCTTGTTTTCCACATACTCTTAGGGAAACTTTCAAACAACCTTTGGAGAAAGAACTAGAAGATAGGGCAAACCATAAACTTTTCTAGTTTAACTCTACTTAGCATGTCATGAAAAAATCATTCAAGAAAAATGTTTAAAGTTTAGATAGTAAGACATGGGCTCACCAACATTCCTTGACTGTTTGGACTATATTAAATCATTCTTAAATACACAAAGGAGGAAAACATAAAGATAAAGCTTATTAGTGAGAGTAGGGTACTTCTAAGAGTAAGTCCTAGCTCTATGCTTGTTGTTCTTTATTAGAGGAAAATGGACAATTTTATAGAAAAAATAAGAAGGAAAACAAGTACAATGAGAGGTACATCACCAATGGTATAGACCAGGATCCCATGAATCAACTTGTATATTGATGTCAATCCAGTTACATACTTCAAGTCCAATGTTTCAGTACAACAACAACTTCTCTTCTCAGCCTAACTTCTTTGATTACAAACATAGCTTCAAAGCCTTTGAAAACTATTTACATGCAGAAAGTTTTGAGCAGCAAGTATTACATCAACAATCCAACAACATCTCGTCTTCTTCAGAAGTATTTATAGAAGAAAGAGGAGGTGGAATGAAAGAAAATATTTCTAGGTTCAATTAATACAAGTTAATGCCTCTCTATCTTTGAAAAGCTCAATAGAGAAGATTTCTGATATTTTCCATGTATTAATTGGTTTTCATTTAATTTTAGCTACTTGGCAGATTTTGTTGACTTTAAAACTCCTTTAGGCAAGCTGGCAATAACTATGGCTGTCTTTAAACAAATATCTTCTGACTGAGCTATAATTATGCCTTATTTTGATTTATTGGGGCTGCAGGTGGCACTTTGGTAGATGAAAGGATAAATGGCCTCTGATGTGGCAATGGACGCCTCTTTATTGATATTTTTCTCTGTTTAACCTTAAAACACTTTAATCTGTTCTTGAGCTGTGTTTAGGCTTAATGAAGCCTTGATCTTTGTTTTCGAGTTTTTTTTCCTTAACACTGTCTTTAACTCTTTGATCTGTGGATTAAAAAACCCGATCTTCAGGTTTAGGCATTAATCCCTTTATCATTAATTTCTTGATTCTGATACACTTTGTTGCTCTATTTTAGTGGCACAGGTGGTTTTATGCAGTTGGAGGGTTTCTGTTAAATGGATCGATAATCATGATTTATCGACCGAGACTGTGGAATTGAAAACCCCTTGGATCCCTTCCTGTACTGAAGGTTTTGGAATCTTCATTCCTAGCCTTCGCGTTATCTTTATAAATGTGGGGACACTCCATAGAACCTGCACAAAACGAACAAAAATTATATAAATCCTGTGAAGATAGGTTTAACTGCTTAGGAGGTTTTATGGACGTGTTTCAGAGCTGCGAGGATGGAGGAATGCAACAATAGAAGGGAGAAACCCTTGGCGGAAATGAAGCAAGGTTTAAATTTTTGAATTTGGCGCGAATTTGAGGTTAAGTGGTTTCAGAAAACCATTAATGGTTTTCGCGTAGCGTTTGGGGGGTAGGCAGTTTTAACTTTTGGAACGTGATTCCATACAGCGTCTGACACGTGGATTTTCAAAATAGCTTATATCGCGCGGAAGTAGCGCACTAGGAAGGGAGGTTAAAATTTACGCGATATTGAGTTATGGCTGTCGGATTGATGGCTCCAGATCCAACGACGCGGGTTTCACGTGACCGATCATGAGATGTGCGAAGGATGAAGCAGTGGGACCAACGATTGTGTCAGCACTTTGTCGCATAGTGGACGGGTTAAATGAAAAGTCGAGTTCATCGCGTTACGTCCCAATCGTTTGATCTGATGAATGGACGATCGAGATTTAATAAGGAGGTGGAGGTTTTGAACGGGGGAAAAGGTAAGGCCTGATGAACGGGCAGAAGAATAGGGCCCGATGGTCATTGATCTGCAGAGATCAATGGTCCATATTTGTTTTAAATCATAACGTCGGGGTAATGAAAAACAAAGGAAAGTAAGGTTTCGGAAAAGGTTTTTAGGCCTTTAAGCGCCCGATTGCAGGGCTTTAGGTCATATAAAGGAAAGGCGCTAAGGAAATAAGCCCTCAAGGGCTTAAGACCTATATAGTTCAGAAAAATGCTTTTGGGCCCAAAAATAGTGATTTTTAAGCCAAGATGAGGGTTCTGATAGATGAAAGAAGGGAATTTAAAACCATATATAGGGGAGATATAAGGTTTTAAGGAGGTTTTGATGATTTTGAAGGTTAAGATGAAGGTTTTTTGAGGGATTTCATGGAGGAAACAAGGATGAAAAATGGAATTGTTTGTGAGTGAAAGGAGGATTGAAATGATGAAAAATGGATCCTTTAAAGCAATTTTTCTCTTAGTTAACAATAGGTACTTTAGGATTAATAGTGAAACAGCAGTGAAGATTATCTCAAAGGGCAAATATCATCATAAGACTTTAAGATCTCACAATTTGGTCATGAAATTGTTTCTTGAAGGCTTAAAAATATTTAGCCACCATTTGATATGACAAAATTTTTATAGGTGGCTAACAATACCCTTTATACAAAAATTTCTTGAGCTACAATTTTAGTTTCATCAATTCGGGGGTGTTCATGCGATAAGGTGCCTTGGAGACTGGAACTGATCCAAGAATTAACTTGATAGAGAAATAAATGTCCCTCTTAGGTGGTAATATTGGTATTTCATCTTGAAATATATCGATACTGCAGTAATATGGGGTGGTTGTAAATTTTGGTTTTGTCATCTTTTGTTTCCTTGTTCACCTGAATCATGAATAAAGTACACCCTTTGCGACTGCACTTCTTTGTCTAAATTGCTGAAATATGTCTCACAAAAATATGTTTCTTTTTACCTTATAATGTTCTTTCCTCGCCTTCGTCATCCATGCATTCCAGTTATTTATTATAAAAATATACCTTGGTCCTGTGGTTTTCTAGCGAGTCCATGTCAATCAAGACATCATATGAAACCAATGAAAGAACATTGAGGTTTTTTGTTGTAGCCACACCACTCAACTCTAGGTGACATGATCCTACCAATTATGTCACTTTCTTTTTGGCTCCTATGGCTAACTGAACCATCCACAGATTAGTGTTCTCTTTCTTTTGCAATTTGCATTCTCTTACTAATTTAGTTCTAACATAACTAATATTAGATCCAAGGTCGATTAAAATTGATATAGGATGATTAGTGATCTTACCTCCATCTCGATAATTGAGTCTTGGTGATCAACTTGTTTATTGTGTAATGCAGTGTAAATCCAAGGCATACTCTAAGCTATATCATTTACTGTCACCGCTTATTCTATATTATATAACTTTTTATCACTCCGGTTTTGTTGTTGACAGAATTCTCTTCATAGGTGATTCCCCCCACATTTCCAAACTTCTAGGTTCTTGTAACTCCTTGCTTCGTTTCTGTCTATCTTGGAAGTTTTTTCTTTATTAGTATGGTGTGCTTGATGGAATTCACCTCTAGTATAAGTGGCGAATTCCCCCCCTTTTTGCCTATGTTTATGCCCAAATTTTTTTGACCCTTTCCCTTTGAAGTCACTCCGATGTTTCTTATTCCAAACCATCTGGTTCTCAAGTTGGTGTTTGGATTGTTCGTAGCAATAACCGATTTTCTAGATAGTAACTTCCACTATTTTAGGTTCATCAAATTTGATTCAATCTCTGAACTACTAAGGTATTCCACTGAGATATCTTTGGATTTTTACTTTTTCATATTTAATATATGACATATATCTCAATAGCTCTAAGAATTTATTTGTGAATCCATCTGGAGCGAGTTGACCCAATTTGAGTTCATGAAAATCTTTGACCTTGGCATCATAATACCTTGTAGATATATACTTGTCTTGGAAGTATTTTTCAAACTCATCCCATGAAAACTTACTTTCTTGAATATCTTTGACTTTGTTTATTTCTTCCCACCATATATTTTCCTTTCCTTCTAGGTTGAATATTGCTACTCTAGCCTTCAAATTCTCAGAGTAGATATTTACCCCGAAGTACTTATTCATCCCTAGTATCCAAGATTCTGCCTCTTCCGCCTTCTTGTTATATCCATCAAAAGTGGTAGGTCTCACTTTCTTACATTCCTCTGGTATTCAACTTTTGTTTATTTTCTGATGTTGGTAATATCTTTGAGTTGTTGTTCTTAATGATTGATCTAGGTCATATTATTTTCTCTCCAAGGTGTTCCATGGAGTTTCTCCTCTTGTAGTGTCCTTAATATATTTCTTATGTATCTTTGATTCACTACCCTCTGCTTAATTGACTCCAAATCCTGACATTTCTATCTCAGTGGGACTTTCCGTGGACTTGCGTTTGTCTAGGTAGCTGGCACTTGGTTCACCTTGTTTTTGTCTTTGTAAATCTGACAAGCTTTGCAAGATCATTGCATTTACTTCTTCTTGCTTCTTTTGGGCCTTAATGAGTCTTTTGTTGTCTGCCTTACAAATTCGTAACTTGGCCTTCAGACTTTTGAGGGTATCCATTCAATCAGGATAACTTTCCTCCATGTTGTTCACCACATATTCCTCTTCTTGATTATATGCAACCCTGTCTTCATCGTAGTTCTCCAAGCTGTCACCTATCTCTTACTCTCTGGTTGGGTATACTGCTTGATTTGTGTTGTTACACACATATGGTTGTCAGTATAATATGCCAATATTCTAATAGATATTTATTCATAGGATTAATGCATTTGATAAATATACTTAATTTTTATTTGTGAACCTTTATTGTTCGAGGCCCATTCAGTCCATGAGTTGAACCATGGTAATGATACCACTTTGTAACACTACATACCACTCTATTGCAATGTTATTTATAGTGGATGGTGTTACTAACTTATTTCTCATGAGTTCTTAATGTTTAGTAGGGTATAAGGTCTCATTTTTCCATAACTATATGAACTAGGTTTATTAATGTGTCCACGCCACATTCTGGTAATTACATAAAGTTGTGGGAAATAAAAAAAAATGATCAAATACAATTCAATGACCTTGCATGGTCACTCATAACCCAAATGTTTGGTTTTCACAAGTTCAATGGAAAAAGAGTGAGAGTTATACATAAATATATAACCTTTTCTTCTTTCATAAATAGTACTCAAATTTAATACAAGAATGAAATCATGTGGACTAACCATCTAACTTAAAATATCATAATAAGTCACACCATACAATAAACACGTTATTTATTTAAAATAATAAATCAATTTAACTCATATATAAAATGGATTCCATAAAAAAAAAAAAACATTCCCACTATCTAACTTACAATACCATAATAAGTTACACAATACAATAAACACAATATTTATTTAAAATACTAAATAACTTTAACTCATATATAAAATGGATTCCATAAAAAAGTTCCCACCTATTATATAGAAATAAATCTAAAAGAGAATATCTAAGAGTCAAACAACTTCAACTCATTATATAACAAGGTTTGTTGTTGAGCAACAAGTCCCCGCCTGGCGTTTTTGGTAGCTCGATAAGAAAGGGAAAAAGAAGGTTAAAGTTATTCTTACTGCGATTAGATAAAAAAAAATCAGAAAAGTAAGGAAAGACAACTCCTAAGGGGAATTTACTCATTGTTAGAAAGGAAAGCAAGAAATAATAGTATGGTTGTTATATTTTTGGATTTATTTTGGTGATATATTATGTTGAGATTCAACAAGAAGATCCTAGTGAAAATTAAGCGCCTACACTAGGATGGAGCCTCGGGCTATTTTTAGGTGGAAGTGTATTTTTAGAATGGATGAGCAAATTCTATTTATAGATGATGTTATATTTTTAGATGTATGTACGAGTTCTATTTATAGATCACATGTCTATTTATAGATGCATGTCGACTATTATTATCCCTTAATAATAGTTGGACAATAAATATTAATCTATTCTCATGGAGCACTTGGAATCAGTTAACTAAAGTGGAAAACCAGTTAACTGAAGGAATTTCGAGTTCAAATGTTGTTTGGTGGGACATGCAAGTGGACTTAGTTGTAACTGAGTGATTCGAAGTTGTAACAGAGTTGGATGTATAGTTATGTGAGTTGTAAAGTAGCTTAACTCAATTAAGTGAGGTAAACTCAGTTGTGCTAGTTGTAGCTGAAGATACACTAGTGAGAGATCAGTGAATTAATTATTAATTAATTCACAATCAGTGGTCTCACATGCAATTGAAGATTACTACTGTTAACTACATGTATGTCAGATCTAGTGGAGACCCAATTGAGATGTAGGTGAAAGGGACAATTGACTATCAGTTTTACTATATTGGGTTGCACTCATGCAAGCCAAACACACATTGTATATGATCATGAGGATTTCGCAGTCAAGGAGGGCATGATTACATTGAATTGGACTTTGTAATCATCTTGGATTGTGGAGTGGAGGCAGGCTGTTGTGAGGCAGAAATTTGGCTAAAGCATTTGCCAATTTCTGCAAGACAGTGTGAGACGATTGTATATTGTACTAAGAGCTCTTGGATTAGAGTTTTGAATGAGATTGTTTCATGATCTATGATATATGCATAATATATGATAGTGGGGTTTTTAGCTCTATTATTTCCCAGTAAAAAAATTTGTGTTATGTGTGATTTATCTTTCTTCTTGATATTGCAATTGGCGATCATGTTTTAAATTTCCACGAGAATTTTTGTAGAAGCGATTTTGTATTTAACGGTGGCATATAATTGTTAGATCAGGGGAATCCAGGCAATACATTTTTCTGTATTAAAATTTATACATGGTATCGGAGTACAGAAGATTTCAATTTTGAAGCAGGATTTGAGTTTGTTGGTGGAAACAATTCGAATTTGCTACAAGAATTTCTTGGTGCTACAGTTGAGTAAACATCGGAATGGATTTCAATGGCTTGCAGATAGAGTATGCACTCGAGGGCAGCTCGAACTACATTTCTTGGAAGGACAGGATGGAGGCAGTGTTCGAAGATAATGGCTTGAAGGAATTCATCGACACTAATGTTCCTAAGCCCACTTCAACGAATGTTGCATTACTTGATGCATGGAAAAAGAAAGTGGCGAAGGCGAGAAGGATTATATTGGAAGGTGTACGAGACCACATTTTCTCAAGCCTTCATGAGAAAGCCACACCATATGCTATGTGGAAGGCTTTGAAGGATCTTTTCCAAAGCAACAACGACCATAAGAAATTTTCATTGAAAGATAAACTCAGAAAGATCAAGATGGAAAAGGGCAACAATATTCCAAAGTATCTCACAAATTTTGTCCAATGTCGGGATGAATTGGGGAGTGTGGGAATCACTATTGTTGATGATGATTTGGTGAGTTTGGGACTTCCTAAGAGTTGGCACAGTTATGAAGACTCTATCAACGGACGAGAAAAACTATCGGATTGGGAACGACTGTGGTTGGATCTAGTACAAGAGGAGTTTAGGTAGAACACCAGAGATGGCTCTTCATCAAAGCATGATGATGAAGAGGATTGTGCTTTGACTGCCAAGGCAAGGAAAGGGAAGGGGAATAAATTCCATTTAAAATTCGAGTGTAAAGGAAAGAAGTTGGATTTATCCAAGGTGAAGTGTTTTCACTGTCACGAACATGGGCATCTCACTACTAACTGTCCGTAGAAGAAAAAGAACAAGATGGTTGTTGGAGCTGCAGCTGGTGAGCTCCTTGCCTCGCAATTTTAACTTGATTTTTATTGGATCACATGCATGGTTTCAAGTGCATTGGGATCAGTGTGGTATCTGGATAATTGTGCTTCCTTCCACATGATGGGAGATAAGGAGATTTTCAGTGACTTGGAGTAGAAAGATCTCCAAATGCATATAGAGATGGGCAACGATGGAAAATACAGTGCGACCGGAATTGGTACCATTACCTTTGAGAGGGAGTCAGGTAAACCATTTCAATTGAAATATGTTATGCATGTTCCAGGTTTGAAGAAAAACTTGGTCTCAGTCGCGATGTTGGAGGACAGAGGCTATAACGTTGTTTTCAGTAATGGAAAAGCTTTCCCGCGACATAGAACAATGGGTCAAGCCAAGAGGATAGGGATTCAAGTTAAGAATCTATACAAGCTGGAGGAATATGGTTATGCTGCCATGATGGGCAAGGCAGAAAAAGTGGTGAGGCGGGATGAGGGAGAATTATGGCACAAGTGATTGGGCCATCTTCATCATGGAGCCTTGAAATTCATGCAGCAAATATCTACTGGAATTCCAATGGGAACACTTGCTTAGTTAGATTAGTGCAAGGGTTGCACCATGGGGAACTATGTAAATTTCACCTTTCATGAAAAGGGGAACCATGCTTCGGTGATCCTAGAGAGAGTTCACACAGACGTGTGTGGACCATTCCCGATTGCTTCAACGGAAAAAAATAGGTATTATGTTATTTTTGTTGATGAATTTTATCATAAATGTTGGATCTTCTTCATGTAGAAGAAGGATCAAACATTCTCAAAGTTCTATGAGTTTAAGGCATTGGTGGAGAAAGATTCGAGGAAGCAAGTGAAGGCTCTGAGGAGCGATAATTGTAGAGAATACATCTCTAAAAATTTCAAATACTTTTGCAGCGAAGAATGAATTTGAAGAGAACTCATAGCTCCTCATAACCCACAGCAAAATGGGGTCGTGGAGAGGAACAAAAGAATGATCATGGGTGCAACATGAGCAACGTTGCATGATCAGGGCCTACCAATGCATTTGTGGGCGAAAGAATGCAACACAACAATTTATGTGCAAAATCGTTGTCCTGGTAGAGTACTTGGCATGAGTACACTTGAAGAAGCTTTCACTGGTAAGAAACCGGATGTTTCTCACTTTAAGATTTTTGGCTCATCTGTTTATGTGCATATGAACAAGAACACCAGGAAGAAGCTAGAGCTGACTGCTAAAGGTGGGATATTTGTGGGGTACACAGAAACAACTCATAATTATCATGTGTATTTTCCTAATAGTAAGATGACTGCTATGTGACGAGATATAAAATTCGATGAGGGGAAGTCCATGCAGTTGTCGCTTGAGAGGGAGCTAGACTTGCATACAGAGGAGGAAATGTTGGTTCCCAAAGATTTGTCTCTAGATGTGGATCAACGACAAGAGGAGGTTCATGGAGTGGAGGAGTCCACTCACGCAGATCCAAACATCATAACTGGAAGAAGGCATACCACAAAAGTTGATAGGTTGAGGGTTGATGTTGCACAGAATGCAGGAGCCCCTACTTCATAGCGCAGACAAAGACAGTCTCCTGACCGATTTACTGGATACATGGATCTCATGAGAAAATTTATTGTGACTGAGCCATCTTCCTTTTAGGAAGCAATGCAGGAGCCCACATGGGTAAATGCAATGGTGGAGGAGTATGACTCCATTGTCAGAAACAGTGCTTGGGAAATTTTTCCAAGGCTGGTTGATAAATCAGTGGTAGGTTCAAGATGGATCTACAAGGTAAAGCAAGCTACTGATGGGAGTTTTGAGAAATAAAAGGCCAGATTTGTGGCCTAGGGCTTCTCATAGATAGAGGGGATTGATTGTGAAGAAACCTTTGCACCTATCACATGATATTATTCCATAAGGACCATCCTTTCTCTCTCAGTGCAGATGGGTTGGCACATTCATCAGATGGATGTGAAGACTTCATTTCTCAATGGGATCATTGAGGAAGAGGTGTACATTAAGCAGCCTAAAGGATTTGAGATCTTCAGCAGCGAGTCACATGTGTGCAGACTCAAAAGAGCGTTGTATGCGCTAAAGCAAGCACCCCGTGCTTGGTACACTCAGATAGACAGCTATTTCACCGGACTTGGCTTCACCAAGAGTGAGGCGGATGCAAACCTATACCAAATTGTGGTGGAGGGTAAGCTTTTAATCATTGTTCTTTATGTTGATGATTTAATACTGACTGGTGATGGGAAGCTGATAGACTCATGCAAGGAGGACCTTGCAAAGGAGTTCGAGATGAAGGATATGGGCCTCCTTCATTATTTCCTTGGATTGAAAATATGGCAGCGAGATGGTGAACTTTTTTTGTCTCGAGGCAAGTCTGCAAGAGAGATACTGGGTAAGTTTCACATGGAGGGCTGCAAAACCATGGATAATCCTCTTCAAGGAAAGTGGAGGAAAGAGGACGCCACATCTGGAGAGGTAGTGGATGCTACTGTCTATCGATAGTTAGTGGGTTCACTAATGTATTTAGTGAATACAAGACCAGACATATGCTATGCGGTGAACCAGCTTAGTCAAGTGATGGTTAAGCCTACCAAGCTCTTTTGGAAGGCGATCAAGCATGTCTTGAGATACCTGAGGGGCACATATGAGCATGGCTTGTGGTACAGATAGATGGATGAGGTGAAGTTGCATGGCTTCACAGATGTAGATTGGGCGGGAATCCCAATGGACATAAAGAGCACATCAAGGGGTATCTTTAGTATCATATCTACATTTGTTTCTTGGTACAACAGGAAATAGAGATCCATGGCACTCAGTTCAGCAGAAGCGAAATTCATGGTAGCAAGTCAAGCTGCATGTGAGGCTATCTGGATGAGAAAGATCCTGGTTGGTATTTTTGGTTCTCGTTTAGATCCGACAATGATTCATTGTGATAATAAAAATTGCATTAAACTCTCAATTAATCATGTGTTTCATGATAGATCTAAGCATATAAATATTTGGTATAACATATCAGATATTGTGTGCCGCAAAATATCATGTTGCTTCAGTACATTCCTATGGAAGATCAAGATGCAAATATTCTGACAAAGGCACTCACCAGGAGAAAATTCGAATACCATAGAGACAGGATCAGGGTGAAGGATAATCCCTTTCTTGTTGAGAGGGAATGTTGAGATTCAACAAGAAGATCCTAGTGAAAACTAAGCACCTACACTAGGATGGAGCCTCGGGCTATTTTTAGGTGGAAGTGTATTTTTAGAATGGATGAGAAAATTCTATTTATAGATTATGTCTATTTATACATTCTGAGCAAATTCTATTTATAGATGATGTTATATTTTTATATGTATGTGAGAGTTGTATTTATAGATCGCATGTCTATTTATAGATGCATGTCAGCTATTATTATCCCTTAATAATAGTTGAACAATAAATATTAATCTATTCTCATTGAGCACTTGGAATTAGGTAACTGAAGTGGCAAACCAGTTAGCTGAAGGAATTTCAAGTTCAAAGGTTGGTTGGTGGGACATGCAAGTGGACTTAGTTGTAACTGAGTGATTTGAAGTTCTAACATAGTTGGATGTGTAGTTATGTGAGTTGTAAAGTATTTTAGCTCAGTTAGGTGAGTTAAACTCAGTTGTGTTAGTTGTAACTGAAGATACACTAGTGAGAGATCAGCGAATTAATTATTAATTAATTCACAATCAATGGTCTCACATGCAACTAAAGAGTTAATACTATTAACTACATGCATGTCAGATCCAGTGGAGACCCAGTTGAGATGTAGGTGAAAGGGACAGTTGACTATCAGTTGTACTATATTGTGTTGCACTCATGCAATCCAAACACACATTGGATATGCTCATGAGAATTGCATAGTCAAGGAGGGCACGATTGCATCGAATTGGTCTTTGTAATCATCTTTGGTTGCGCAGTGGAGGCAGGTTGTTGTGAGGTATAAATTTGGCTAAGACATTTGCCAATTTCTGCAAGACATTGTGAGATGATTGTATATTGTACTTAGAGCTCTTGGATTAGAGTTTTGTATGATATCGTTTCATGATCCATGATATATACATAATATATGATAGTTTGGTTTTTTAGATTTATTCTTTCCCGGTAAAAACATATTTGTTATGTGTGATTTATCTTTCTTCTTGATATTGCAATTGGCAATCGTGTTTAAATTTTCGTAAGAATTTTTGTTGCAACGATTTTGAATTTAACAGTGGCATCTAATTATTAAATCAGGAGAATCCAGGAAATACATGTTTTTGAATAAAATTTCTACATATTCAACATCTTGATTTGATTTCTCTTTTATCTTATATGAGTTCTAAGTAAAAAAATTAGAATACTAGAGAAAAATGAAAACTTTGCAAAATATCTAACTCCCAAAATATGAAAAGGGTTGATACAATCAATATGTGTTGATCTTAAATTAAATTTTGATTGCTTAAAATGTATCAACATCCTCCCTGATCATGATTTTACTCAAATAAGTTAAGTGTGATTTACAAAATAAAAAGAAAGAGATGCATCACATTTATGAAAAAAATTAATATGATAATTACTAAAACAAAACCAAAGGTTCTAGTCGAGCATCCAATATAATAAAAATGACCTTTTGTTGTTAGTATAATGTGATTGTGTTAATAAAGACGTCTAGAAAAGATTGTTAACGTCAATGAAATATAAATATTCATAATTTAATCACAACTTTTGGTTTATGTAAAGACCTATTCATTTTATTTCTTTATCTTGTGCTAATTCCTTCCAGTAGAGTCCATCGGGTCCGCGAGCGTAGAGATATGTGAGTGGCATGTTTTTAGGGATTTCTAGAGCTGATTTATTTCTTTTCACAATTTCAAAAAAAAGGATCAAAATTAAGTATTGAGGTGTTTTAGAGGGCTTGACCACAAAGATCCCTTTGCAGCCCTAAAAGTAGATATTGAAATATATTCTCAGCCAGGTGAAGTTCTTATAGTGGGGGATTTCAATGCTAGAACTACGGGTGAACAAGATAGCATTATTTTTTGTAAAGAATATTGTGACCCTATCTGGCTTACAGAAGTGAGTAAGCATCATTGGGAAAGAATTTCAAAGGATGAAGGTTGCAATCTCTTTGGAGAACAATTGCTTATACTATGTGGGGCTTTCGATTTAGTCATTTGTAATGGTTTGATTAGCTGGTAAAAGACCGGTAATTTCATTTGCAATACTTAAAATGGAGCAAGTGTAATAGATTATGTAATTTTATCACATAGATTGTGTGAGAAAATGGAGGAAGTGTTGATTGGAGATCAAATTTGGGACTTAAAATCATATCACATGCCAATTTATTTAAGTTTCTCTTGGACCGGAAAGAAGCAATTAGGGTCAAAAACTCAGTGTGTTCAAAAAAATCCCCCAAAGGGCAGAATCCTTTTGACTCCAGAGAATTGTAATACCTTCAAAATAATGCTAGAGAGGCACTCCGAGAAGGAGTAAATCTCATTTTATGGCCTTCATAGTCATGAATTAACACATTTAATTCAAAGTGCACTTGTTGAGCACAAAAGAGAAAAAATTAAGAAGTATGAAACAAATTTCTTTCCAGCTAATGCTTGGTTTGATGAGGAATGCAAAAAGGCAAGGAGAATGTGGAAGGAATCAGACAAGGATAACATAAAGCTCAAAGCTTACAAGCAGATATTAAGAAAGAAAAAGGTTGATTTCATGGTTTCGAGGAGAGAAGAACTAATATTCCTTGGGAAAAATAACCCCAAATCTTCCTTGGGAAAAATAACCCCAAATTATTCTGGAAGGAGCTCCAACCGAAAAAGGTGCAAGCTGAAAACAACATTATAGCTTCTAAATGGTTCGACTTTGCAAGACAAATTTATGAGCATGATCCCAAGGTTGACCCTCATCCCTTGGTTGACACAGACACAAAAATATTTGTAGAAATTATACAACTTGCATGTATATCTTGGATTCACCCGATCTAACAATGTACTAAAGTTAAATATTGAATCACTTCTACAAATATTTTTTGGAATTAAAAGCACAATTTCTAATAACATGAACATGAAGAAAGATCAATAACACACAACACAGATAATTTCCCGGGGAAATCTTACAGCTAAAAAATCCATTATCTTCTATTATATATTAAGCATGGATCATGAAAGAATTACATACAAAACTCTTCTCACGATATCCCTCCGGTACTCAGCTAATTTTCTCACACTATCATATGAAAAACTGACCAACACATAGCCAATTCTCCGCCTCCAGACAACATGCCTTGCTTGCAGAATCCCTGATGGTAAAGATCCCTAAAATATAGGAATTCTTGTCTGCCTTGACTGTGCAAGTATCATGGGAACTCCAATGGGTGTTTTACTGCATGTGTGCAAGCAGATAATCCTACAACTGATAGTCAACCTCCTTTCACCTAGAACTCAACTAGGTCTCCACTGGATCTGACATGCATGTAGGTAATAATAGTAAATCCTCAGTTTCATGTGATATCACTGATTGTGAATTAATTAATATTTAATTCACTATATCTCTCACTAGTGTATCTTCAGTTATAACTAGCACAACTGAGTTTAACTCACTTAACTGAGTTAAACTGATTTACAACTTGCACCAACTCATGCACCACTGCACTTCGAACTCTGTTACAACTATAATTACTCTGCATGCCTCACCAACAACCTCTAACTCAAAATCCACTAGCTAACTGAATTTATCACTTTCAGTTAACTCATTCAAGTCCACATTGAGAATAGATTACAGTTTAAAGTCCATCTTAATTAAGGGATAATAAAAATAGGCATGCACCCAAAAATAGCACTATGGGCCCCACCCTAGTCTGGGTGCTTAATGAAACCAGGTGCTGAATGTAACCATGTGCTTAATGCACTAGGCGTGGGTGTTGAATATTCTTGTTGAATCTCAACACTCCCTCTCAACAAGAAAGGGATTATCCTTCACCCCGATCCGGACTCTATGGTATTCAAATTTGCTTCTAGTGAGCGCCTTCGTCAGAATATCTGCATCCTGATCTTCCATGGGAATGTATTGAAGCAACATGATCCTCCTCTGCACACAATCTCTGAGATGATGGTACCAAATATCTATATGCTTGGACCTATCATGAAACACGGGATTAATCGAGAGTTTAATGCAATGTTGATTATCACAATGAATCATTGTCGGATCCATCTGAGAACCAAACAAACCAAGCAAGATCTTTCTCATCCAGATAGCCTCACATGCATCTTGACTTGCTACCATGTATTCCGCTTCCACTGAACTGAATGCCACGGATTGTTGTTTCATGTTGTACCAGGAAACTGTTTTCGATCCAATGATAAAGATTCCCCCTGATGTGCTCTTTCTGTCCGATGGACTGCCAACCCAATCTGCATCTGTGAAGCCATGCAACTTCACTCAATCCATCCATTTGTACCATATACCATACTCTGATGTGCCCCTCAGGTATCACAGAACATGCTTCCCCACCTTCCAAAAGAGCTTGGTAGGCTTAACCATAGCTTGACTCAGTCGGTTAACTGTGTAGAAAATTCTTGGTCTCGTGTTCACTAGATACATTAGCAAACCCACTAACTGTCGATAGACAGTAGCATCCACTACCTCTCCAGAAGTAGCATCCTCTTTCCTCCAGTTTCTTGGAAGAGGAGTATCAATGGGTTTGCAGCTCTCCATGTTAAACTTACCCAGTATCTCCTTTGCATACTTTCCTTGAGACACAAAAATTTCACCATCCCGCTGCCATATTTTCAATCCAAAGAAATAATGAAGGAGCACCATGTCCTTCATTTCAAACTCCCTTGCAAGATCCTCCTTGCATGATGTATCAGTTGCTCATCACCAGTCAAAATTAGATCATCAACATAAATAAAAATGATTAATAACTTACCCTCAACCACAATCTGGTACAGGTTTTCATCTGCTTCACTTTTGGTGAAGCCCAATCCAGTGAAATAGCTATCTATCATAGTGTACCAAGCACGGGGTGCTTGCTTCAACCCATACAATGTTCTTTTGAGCCTGCACACATGCGACTCAATGCTGAAGATTTTGAAACCTTCAGGCTACTCTATGTACACCTCTTCCTCAATGATCCCATTGAGAAGCACAGTTTTCACATCCATTTGATGAATGCGCTAGCCCATCTACGTTGAGAGTGCAAGGATGGATCTTATGGAAAATTACCTTGCGACATGCGCAAAAATATCATCATAATATATCCCCTCGATCTATGAGAATCCCCAGGCCACAAATCTGGCCTTGTATTTCTCCAAACTCCCATCAGAAGCTTGCTTTACCTTGTAGATCCATCTCGATCCAACCACTCCTTTTTCGACCAGTCTTGGGACTATCTCCCATGTACTATTATTGACAATGGAATCATACTCCTCCACCATTGCATCAACCCAAGTAGGCTGCTACATTGCTTCCTGAAAATAATATGGTTCAATCACAATACATTTTCTCATAAGAGCTATGTATCCAGTAAATCGGTCAGGAGACTGTCTCTATCTGCGTTGTGAAGTAGGGGCTCCTACATTCTTTGCAGCATCAAGTCTCAACCTATCAGCTTCCGTGGTGCACCTTCTGCTATTTCTGATGGATGGCTCTGCATGAGTGATTTCCTCCACTCCATGAACCTCCTCATTTGGTTGATCCACATCTTGAGACTCATCCTTGGGAACCAACAATTCCTCCTCTGCATGAAAATTCAACTCCCTCTCAAGGGACAACTGCATGGCTTTCTCCTCATCAAATTTGATATCTCATCGCACAACAGTCATTCTGTTGTTTGGAAAATACACATGATAATTATGGGGTGTTTCAGTGTACCCCACAAAAATCCCAACCTCAACAGTCGGTTCCAGCTTCTTCCTGGCATCCTTGGTCACGTGCACATAAACAATGAGCCAAAAATCTTAAAGTGTGAAACATCATGTTTCTTACCAGTGAAAGCCTCTTCAGGTGTACTCATGCCAAGTACTCTATGAGGACAACGGTTTTTCACATGTATCGATGTATTGCATGCTTCCACCCACAGATGCATCGATAGGCCTTGATCATGAAACATCGCTCGTGCTGCACCCACAATAGTTATTTTCTTCCTCTTCGTGACCCCATTCCGTTGTGGGTTATGAGGCGCTATGAGTTTTCTTTGAATTCCTTATTTGCTACAAAAATTCTTGAATTCATTAGAGATGTATTCTCCACCATTATCGCTCATAAGAGCCTTCACTTGCTTCCCCGACTCTTTCTCCACCAGTGCCTTCAACTCACACAACTTAGAGAATGTTTTTTCTTTCTTCCGTGTTAAGAAGATCTAGCACATATGAGAAGAGTCATCAACAAAGATTACATAGTACTTATGTTTTGTTGTTGAAGCAAACGAGAAAGGATCACACACGTCTATGTGAACTCTCTCAAGGATCCCTGAAGCTCGATTTTCCTTCTCATGAAAGGTGGCCTTTACATATTTTCCCATATTACATCCCTTGCATCTGTCTGACTGCGCAAGTGTACCCCTAGGAAGACCAGTAGAAATATACTGCATGACTTTCAAGGCTCCATGGTGAAGATGGCCCAATCGTCTATGCCATAATTCGCCCTCATCTCGGCTCACCACTTGATCTTCCTTGCCCATCATTGTTGCGCAACCATCTACCTCCAACTTGTAAATATTCTTAACTAGAATCCCTATCCTCTTGGCTTGACCCGTTGTTTTATGTCGTAGGAAAGATTTTCCATCAATGAAAACAACGTCATAGCCTCTATCCTCCAACATTGCGACTGAGACCAAATTTTTCTTCAGACCTGGTACATACATCGCATCACTTAAATGAAATGGTTTACCTGACTCCCTCTGAAAGGTAATGGTACCAATCCCGGTAGCACTTTACCATCCATCATCGCCCATTTCAATATGCATCTGGATATCTTTCTCCTCCAAGTCACTGAAAATTTCCTTATCTCCCGTCATGTGAAAGGAAACGCCATTATCCAAATACCACACAGATCCCAATGCACTGGACACTATGCATGCGATCAATGAGATGTCAAGCTCAAATTGCGAGGCAAGGGCCTCACCAGCTGCAGATCTAGCATCCTTCTTTTTCTTCTTATTTTTTGTATAGTTAGTAGCAAAATTTACATGCTCGTGACAGTGAAAATACTTCACCTTGGACATGTCCTGCTTCTTTCCATTCTTGGATTCGGATTTAGAATGTAATTTCTTCCCCTTCCCCTTCCTCACCTTAGCAGACAAAGCACAATAATCTTCATCCTCATTCTTAGATGAAGTTCCATCTCTGGTGTTCCGTCTGAACTCCTCTTGCGCCAAATCCGACCACAGTCGTTCCCAATCTAGCAATTTTTCCCTTCCATTGACAGATTCTTGATAATTGTGCCAACTCTTGCGAAGTCTTAGGAGAGCTAAGATCACCAAATAATCATCAACAACTATTATTACAACGCTCCCCAGTTCATCTCAACATTGGACAAACTTTGTGAGATATTTTGGAATGGTGTTGCCCTTTTCCATCTTGATCTTCTTGAGTTTATCTTTGAGTGCCAATTTCCTATGGTCGCTCCTACTTTGGAATAGATCCATCAAAGCCTTCCACATTGCATATGGTGTGGCTTTCCCATGGAGGCTTGAGAAAATGTGGTCTCGTACTCCCTCCAACAGGATCCTCCTCGCCTTTTCCACTTTATTTTGCCATGCATCAAGATTTGCAACATTTGCAGCATCGGGTTTAGAAACATCTTTGTCAATGAATTCATTCAACCCATTGTCTTCGAGTAATTCCTCCATCCTGTCCTTCCAAGAAATGTAGTTCAAGTTGCCCTCGAGTGCATACTCTAACCTCAAGCCATTGAAATCCATTTCAATCTTGAATCAGTTGGAGCACCAAGAAAGTCTTTATGCAAATTCGAATTCTATCCAGCCACAAACTCAGCTCCTGCTTCACTTCTGCAATTTCCTGTGCTCTGATACCATGTAGAAATTATAAAACATGCATGTATATCTTGGATTCACCCGATCTAACAATGTACTAAAGTTAAATACTGAATCTCTTCTACAAATATTTTGTGGAATTAAAAACAAAATTGCTAATCACATGAACATGAAGAAAGATCAATCACACACAACACACATAATTTCCCAGGGAAAGCTTACAACTAAAAACACCACTATCTTCTATTGTATATTAAGCATGGATCATGAAACAATTACATACAAAACTCTTCTCACAATAGCCCTCCATTACTCAGCTAAATGTCTCACACTGTCATATGCAAAACTGACCAACACATAGCCAATTCTCAGCCTCCAAATAGCCTACCTTTCTTGCGCAATCCCTGATGGTAAATATCCCTAAAAGATAAGAATTGTTTTCTGCCTTCACTGCACAAGTATCATGGGCACTCCAATGGGTGTTTTCCTGCATGTGTGCAAGCAGAAAATCCTACAACTGATAGTTAACCTTCCTTTCACCTAGAACTCAACTAGGTCTCCACTGGATCTGACATGCATGCAGCTATAATAGTAAATCCTCAGTTGCATGTGAGATCACTGATTGTGAATTAATTAATATTTAATTCACTAGATCTCTCACTAGTGTATCTTCAATTATAACTAGCACAATTGAGTTTAACTCACTTAACTGAGTTACACTGATTTACAACTTGCACCAGCCCATGCACCATTGCACTTCAAACTCTGTTACAACTAGAATTACTTTGAATGCCTAACCAACAACCTTTAACTCGAAATCCACTAACTAACTGAATTTATCACTTTCAGTTAACTCATTCAAGTCCACATTGAGAATAGATTACAGTTTAATTTCCATCTTAATTAACGGATAATAAAAATAGACATGCACCCAAAAATAGCATTGTGGGCCCCACCCTAGTCTGGGTGCTTAATGCAACCATGTGTTGAATGCAACTAGGTTCTTAATGCATTAGGCATGGGTGCTGAATCTTCTTTTTGAATCTCAACAATATTCATGGTGCTAGAGGTAGAGATGGGTATCAAGAAGTTGGGTGTTGGAAAAGCAAAAGACTTAGTTGAACTACATGCAGAGTATCTAAGGTGGGGCTTAAAAATTCTTTCACCTCATATCACAAAAAAATTCAACAACATCATATAGGAGGGTTTCCCCACAGATTTGACAACTAGTATGGAAATACCTCTTTTCAAGAGTGGTGACGTCAATAATCCCTCCAATTATAGAACCATAATGATAAACCCCTTGTTTGCAAAGTTATTTGGAAGCATGTTAGAAAAGAAAATCATCAAGTGGGCAGAAGAAAGAGATAAAAGTGCTAAAGGGCAAGCAGGTTTTAGACCTAAAAATTCTAGAATTCATCATTGTATAACTTTAATGCACATCATTGAAAAAGTTTGGGAAAAAAAGGAAAAATCTTTGTGTTTCTTTGTTGATTTCAAAAAAGCCTTTGACACGGTTCCTAGGGATAAGATTTGGTGTAGAATGGAGGAACTCGGGGTTGCCAGGCATTTGAGAGCAGCGTTGCATATACTGTATGAAGAGGTGAAAGTCACAATTAGAACTTTAGTAGACATTTATGAAAGTTTTAGAAGCGATATCGAGGTCAAGCAAGGTTGCCCATTGTCTCCTACCCTTTTTGGTTTATATCTTGACAAGCTTGAAGAGTGGCTAAATTCACAAGGGGGTGATGGTATCCATTTGGGAAAGTTCGTTATAAGGCTTCTTTTGTACAAAAATGACCTTATACTGATTGCTAAATTGGCTCTTGGTTTGCAAGAGCACTTACGTTCCCTTGAGCATTTTTGTAGAAGGGTGGGGATGCAAATCAATATTAACAAAATGAAAGAAGTGGTTTTCTCTAACAAAAGAAAGCATAACCAACATAAGTTCTACTTTGATGGCAACATTTTGGAAGAAGTTACAGACTACAAATATCTCGGAATTGACTTCAACATAAATTTAAGTTTGGATGATTTTAGAAAGAAAATAACTTTGGGGGGTTGGAAAGCATTTTATGCTCTTCAAAACAGGTGTAGAAAGGTAGAGATATGGGATTGGAAAGCCACTCTAACTCTTTTTGGGCTTCTTGTGATTCTCTACGGTTGTGAACTGTGGGCCAGCAACACAACCGAGATGCAGTGGAAACAAATTGAGAAAATTCAGAAGCATTTGATTACAAACAAATTCAAAATTAAAAGTGCAGTTCCTTATGCTATCTTGTTAAGGGAAATAGGGGCTGCTCCTATTGAAGCAATTGTTGTGGTGCGAGTCATAAGGTATTTAAAAAAATAAGCAAATGGATGAGGGTAGATGGCCTAAGGTTGTGTTTAATGAAAGATTGTGCAAAAGAAAGAAGACTTGGATGCGGCAAAATAACAAATGGTTTCGTAAATCGGGTATCTGCTTGAGCATGTGTCCTACAAATAGTAAAGAGATAAAAAAATTTGTTATGGATAAGTTCCACAAACTTACTTGGGAGAAAGAAAGGTTTTGTTTAATGAAAGATTGTGCAAAATAAAGAAGACTTGGATGCAGAAAAATAACAAATGGTTTAGTAAATCGGGTATCTACTTGAGCATGTGTCCTACAAATAGTAAAGAGATACAAAATTTTGTTATGGATAAGTTCCACAAACTTACTTGGGAGAAAGATCTAGGGAGAAAGAAGAAGAACTACATTGAAGAGTTTAACCCCACTCTTAATCATCAACAAAAAGCGTACATAGGGGCCAATATTTCGTGGAGATCTAAAATTCTTATTGCCCAATTAAGGACTAATTCTCATCAACTCCATTGTGAAACAAGGCACTGGAAAAGGCCAAAAGAAATGTGGGAGGAAAAAGTATGTATTTTTTATCTTCCAGAAGAGCGGAAATAGAAAAATATTTCATTTTAGAATGTGAGGCCTTCAAAGACAACATGGAAAATTATGTAGGTATTATGGCAGCTAGCTCTTGGGATAATCTATTCAGCAAAGAGTTTGTCGAGAAGCTCGGAGCATTTATTGTAAAACTCCACAGGTAAAGGGTCGAATATAAGAGCAAGATGAAGAAGCAATTTGTCCCATGAACTAGTGTTAACCTTGTGGACGTTAAAAATACTTCCTTCTTTTCTTTCTTTCTTATTAAATATTATTTTTTAGATTCAACAGCGATAAAAACAAATTGTCAACAAATATTAAATATCTTTAATTTGTATTTTTCTTTACATATCATTCGCTCCATTTCATTACATTTTAAGTAACTTGTTACATAAATTTAGTGTAATTTTGTAACTTCGAGGCTATTAGATAAATTTGTGCCAGAAAACAACGATTGTACAAAATTTGGGTAATATCTAAATTAGAATCCGCGTCTCGCTAAAGGATATAAGATATTTAAAAAGTAGTGCAACAACAACTTTAATTACACAACATGCTCTTTAGTTTTCTAAACGTAGGATGATCTATAGTCAAACATTACACAAGTGTTCAGAAATTTTCTCATGAAGCCCAATGAAACTGCACTTCAAATTTCAAACTATTTAGCCTCACAAAACTAGAGGCGCCTTCACAAACAAAAATGTCAATAATTCAAAGTTAAAACTATTTGACCTGACAAAAGTAGAGGCTCCTTTGCCAACAAAATAGTAAAAAATTCAACTTATCACCTTCGAGTAAAGACTTATCAAATAGTTACGATGCATAAAAAAATCACCATGTAAATTCCTATCAGCAGGAGAGTTAATGTGAAACCCTCCACGTTTATGCATATCAATACCTTCTTAGATTTCCTTTGATTTTCGATCAAATTAATGATCGAAAAGAGAAATCTATGAACACATAGCGAACAACTGAACAATCCACGGTAATGACAAAAGTAGATTGCCTTTGATTTTAATTCGGTGGCTTGGGATTTATTATGTAATAAAATTCATTTTAAACCAACATTATTTTTTAATAAGACATGTTGTAGGAAAAATAGTTTAAACATGTTGGTGGAATCAACCATTGTTGAAAATACTTTGATTAATTTTTAATTGTAAATAAGACTGTATCACAATAAAGCAGAGGTCAGTTTTATTCTTTAGGCTATACAATATTAAATATGGTGGGGCATATATTGTTCATTATTACATTTAAGCTAATTTAAATCTAACCATAGACAGTATATGTGCTTACCGCATTTAATAACATATAACCTTAAAAATAAGTTTTGCCTAAAACACCTGCATGGACCACAAATGTTGCTTATCTCATGGGGTTTCCATTATCGAAGGGTTTCGTTGGGTAGACCAGGGTTGGATTTTATAAACCCTCTTCATCTGCAACTGATTTTGTTTTGTTCCAGACCAAGGGAATTTTTATTCGCGTTTCGACGAATAAAAATATCCTTTACCTTGTGAAGCAGCAATGGACGACAGACGACAAAGCCACCTGGTAGAGGTCGGGCTTTTGTATGATGACACCAACAAATCTATTTGGAGTGAATACTTCACCTAGTCTCTCCAATTTACAGGGAGGGGTCATAACCACACTAAATGGTTACAGGGCATCCTTCATAGTTGGTATTTCATTCTACACTCACATCAACATATATGTCATGGGTAAGTATCTAGTTTCCACTCAATCTCCGTTGGAATCTTGTACTGACTCATTCCATGTCACATCGCTTATCTACGAAATGTCCATTTTGTTGTTGATCCATGCATATATCTCACATCATATAGAAATTGAAACGAGATAAACTAAATCATATTTGACTGTTCTAATTGTTGTCTATTCTGAGTGCTAAAAATTCTAAAATAACTGATAACGCCCTCCATTGTTCTCATAAATTCCCACGGCTTATGTTCACATCTAAGCCACAGGAAGAGGTTTTGAAATTGAAACTATTAGAGGAAATGTGCAGGGAAGGGTAGGTCAGAGCCAGTTAATGTTGTTTATTCCGTTGAATAAGTTGAGTAAACCAACGATCTAGTTGAACCAGTAGCAGCCGGTATGATAACAAATAAATCCATTATATGCATTACAAAAACATAGGATAATTGTATTGTGTCTTTAGATTGTTATGTGCAAATGTATCTCAAAAATGACAAAAATAAATGCTCAAAATAGAAGCACGAACAAATTGAAACCTATCATAAGTTTAAAAGTTAATAAATTTAGCCATTTTAAATGCTTTGTTTATAAATTGATTAGAGACTTCAAAATTTATTGAAAAACTGTACAATTAAATTTGAAAAACCCAAATCGGTATTGTTACTGCAATTTACAATTACATTCTGTTTTTTTTCAAAAAGAATAAAAGAAAAAAACTAAACATATTCTTTTATCCTACTATTTGTAATTATATCGTGTATTTTAAACAAATATGAAAATAATTAATAGAAATATTATATGTAATAACGTTGGATTTCATCAATTGTTTTAACTAATGTTTAATGTTTAGTTACAATTACTTATCACTCAACAGTTCAAGCTTTTTCCAAGCGATTAGGTGAGGTTGATACCAATATCAAGTAGCAAGAATACTCCTATCATCAGTGCTACTAACAAGAACACTCCATCAAGAGAAGTTATCACCAATCTATACCGAGGTAAATAAAAACAAAACAAAAAATATACTCGATGTTTTGTAAAGCTTTTATCCACATAATGATGACTTGTACCCCAGGTTCAAGTTAAACTACAGTATCCAAATTGAGTAGGGATCCTAGAATATGGATCCGCTGTAAAAAGGTAAATACTCCTCCTGTTGCAATTGTTGCTTGTTGCCTCTCTTCTTCAGAGTCTGTCCACGAGTTGGGAGGACAATGCTAAAGATCTTGGGGAATTTTTTTGTTCACGAAGGAAGGTTCAATTTTGTTGATAATGGAAATATTTGCATCTGCATGCTTGCCACATGTTTTTCTCTTTGGGGATTTTTTTTGAACATTATGTTCTTCATGTGTCTCCATAAAAAAATGGAAAATATGTTCTTAATCAACTTGATTAACCTTACATTTTGCTAACTTTGCCTCACTCATTTGCATAACATTTAATGCTTTTAACTAATGGTAACACTAATTTATCACATTCAAAATGGGAAAGAAACAAATGAATATAACATAAGGTTATATCCTCCCCACCTAAGCAAATAAGATGACGAAAAATATTGCACTATGAAAAATACACTAGAGCCTTAAAAAAATTTGTTATTCATGAAGATAACCAGCTCGAACTCATGTTAGTTCCACCATTTTGATTACTATAGTACCAATTGTCCATAAATAAATAAAAAATCCCACTCATTATATAAAAAGAAATAGAAAAACATTTTTGCATTCTAAAAAGGAATTTCACACCATGCACTCACCAATGTAAACTTGAACGGTTTGACTTGCTATTCTCGTGATCACTTTTGCATATAATGAAATGGAATATCCTAACGTTACTTACAACATTTTGATCGTACCCAAGATATAATACTCAACATTATTATATTATTATGAGAATACTATATTACTCAATTACGTTATTACGTTGTCCATTCAAACCATATACTATATATATATATATATATTATTTTTGCACGAGTCTTATACTTATTAACTTTGGATTTGGTTCTTTATTTGGTTTCATTAGAGTGATTAGAGTGATTTGTTGTTAATGTTCGTTGGATTTTTGAAAAATATTAAGACTTATCTCAAAAACATGAAGTTTTAGTCATGAGTTTTTGTTAGATATTTTCTTTCTTTCTGTTAGTGTCAATATGTCAGTGATAAACCTTAATTCTTTCAGCTTTTTTCCTAAAAATCATAGGTCAAATTTTTTAAGTTTTTCAAACAAGTTTTCAAAAAATAATTTTGGTCACTGATGAGGTCTAGGTCAAATTTTCTGCTCCTTCATCTCATTTCATCACCATCATCACTTTCAAGGCCATCTCTTTCACTATCATTTAAAGGTTTAGGGTCATGTTTCTCCTTTCACCTAGGTCACTGTACTGGGGTCATCATTTTCCTTTCAAAACAAGACACTCACCCTTCATTTCACTCATAAACCTCTAAAATTGGAGCTAGCATGCTTAGGGAGTAAAATAAAGACAACTTGTCTTGTCTTAAAAAGGTTCAAGTGTCAAAAAAAGTTCAATAATATCAAATCTCTCTTATTGTCTCATTAAAAGGCGAAAAGGTATTTTCAAGGATATAAAGACCAACAAAAGCCTCTCATTCTCTCATTTCATGTTGATATTTCACCTCTCCAACAAGAAAATCCAATTTCAACTTCAGAACAACCATACTTTGCCATCAGAAGTCCAAATTCTCCCATCACTGCAATTTCGCTACCTTTATGCAAAAACATAGTGTTTTTTCCCTTCACTACCTTTATGTTAAATCTGCCATTGGAAAGCCTCTTCCTTGTGATTTTTAGAGGTGTGAAGTTGCACATCAACTCAACAAACCCTGCCATAGCTTTAATATTCACTCATTCTTCCCCGAAGGTACCCAAGTTTCCCCCACGCTACCTTTATTAGCAGATTCACTACCTTTATGCGAATGCACAGAAAATATTGAGTTCAAGAGTTGAGCGACCAATTGCAGCGGTCCAAGTTAGAAAATCGGGATCTCTTGCACTCATTTGATAGGTTAGCATTTGTAATTATAATTTCATTGCCTCTACATGTGCTAAATTTCAAAAAATGGCTCATTGCTAGGTTTTTTCGCTGCATTTATCACATTTTGGCATGAAATTACTAGAAATCACATAATTTTGGATGATTTACTCTGAATCACATTGAGCTTACCTTCCCTAACCCTTACGATACATTTCTACCCTAATTCATCATTTCATCACTAAACCTTAGGCTTACGCTACAATTTTAAAGTAGGCTTGTGTTTTTGTTTTTTGGGCCCTGTCCCCTTGCTAATTCCATACAATTCCACTCCCATTACCTTCCTAACACTCTTCCCTATACCTTTGATTTTTCTTAAGAATTTAGAGTGGCCTTATCCCCTTCATCCCATTTCATATAAAAAAACTGCTAAATCCCATGTTTTCTAGTGAAACCAAGAAAATATTGCCAAAATGGATACTATAAGTAGTGATACAGAGAATAAGACCTATAATAAAGGAGGAAAATTCGGTAGTTTTGAGCCAACTCAGACCCATGGCATCATTTTTAGAGCTTCGTGATCAAGCTAGGGTTTACATTGCACATAGGGACAGGTTGGCTTCAAAATCAGTTTCTGAAGTAATGGAAATGAATTTTACAAAAGTGAAAGAGGTTTTTGTCAATCATAGGCCAAAGAACAAAAACCTCCTTCAGTTTATGCACAGGTGTTATGGTTTGAGAGAAATACTCAAAAAATAGTTTCTCTAGGTCGTTTTTTGCACTTTTGGACGAGGTTGTCTTGTAATCAATTTGTCAAGGGTTTGGAGCAAAAGTGCATAGTGATGACTCCATTTTATATAATACATCCTAAAATTTCCAACCATACCATGTGAATCCACAAAATCCTCTCGGAAGGCCTCCAAACACCCTCTCCAAGTAGGCACTACGTTTATGCTCAGAGTGTGTTACGCTTTTGCAAATCTTGAGCGATCAAATTCAAATTTGAATTCTGATCTAATGGGAAAGTATTTTGGAAAAATGGAGGAGGTTATTGTTCATAACATGCCAAAGAACAAAAAAATGTCTCATTTTACAAAAAAAACGTTATGGTTAGAGAGATATTGATCCATATTTAAGCCCTATTTTTGTAGATTTTTGGACAACTTTTAACGATTTTGCGATTAGCATGGCAGTGATGTTCATGCTAGCTTTATTCTCAGAACATCCAATTGATCAAAGAAAGACATTTTTAGACTGATAATGATTAATACATCATTAATATACACTTTGTTTGCTACATCAGTTTGTTATTTTTCTCGGGAAGATAAAAAACTAGCAAAAAATAAACTCTTTACCTAAATTTTTAGAGCCACGTGCCTTTATAGCACCGGTTTTGGGAGAAGTGGCATTTGAAGATCTTGGATGATTTTTTTTGGTTAGGAAACCACTTCATATGGATATTATACACACTCACCTATCTACAGCAACTTGCAGAGTCAAAATTGAGCATGGGAGCATCATTGAGTGGTTGTAGAAGACCATGCTACCTTTAATAGCTTAGGTTTATTGCCTTTATTTGTAAAAACACTACGGTTATGCCGGGAATCAACATTAGATTCCTTAGGACACTTATCAAGCTCAGAAATGGTCAAAAATTCGATTTTTTTCTATCCTATGAGTTGGAATTAGAGTTATTGAGTTGGTTTTTTACTCCTATCATGAGGGAATATGTAATTTAATGTAAGGGACAAACACTCCTAGTTCATAGCTGAATTTTAGGTAATGGTTTCTAACCTCCCTAGAATCTAGGAAATGACTCATCTTGTGTATTTATGATCCATTTTGGATGGGGTTTCAACCTGATGAGGTGTAATAGTCCATATTTTATATAAGTAGACTCTATTTAGTCTTTTGTTGGGTTGGATAGTCTTATTTTGCAGTGGATCTCTTGTAACCAACATTTTGGAATGAAATCAGTTACAGATTTACAGAACTTGTGTTGAGATACTTGTGGTATGCATTATAGCATTTGTACTTCCTATGTATGTTTATCTCTTCATGCTAAATGATATATATTCTTATTTCAGATACATCTTTCCATATGTTTATCTTGTAAGTTTATAAGCAAAAATCATGTTTGTTCGTGCTCTGTTTTAGGCAAGGTTTACATTGTTATGTCTATTTGCTTCTAAATGAATGAATTCACCTCAGTGCTCATTCAAACTCTCTTTAAATTAATCCTATACTCAATGACCTATTAAACATGCTTTCAAACTTCCTATCTAGCCTCACATATTCTCTGCAAATTGACCTTGGAATTTAGACCTAAAAACCCTGCACACAGTCTTCTCACTAACCTTTCTATCCAGCACTTAAAACATCAAACAAATCCTATTTACTGAGCTTATATACCTGGCCTAAGATCAATAGATACTCAGTCATTCCTTTGACTACAAACATGACAACGAGAGAGCCCTCTTTGGTCCTTGTAGGGCTAGCTGACTTAAAGCCCGGTCTGTGGTTACCTTTCTTCAATCCCATTTTCAGCCGTGGGAAGTTGGGGAGAGTGATAACATTCTTGGCATCGTTGCCCGGGAGTGAAGGTTAAATATTTTTCTGAGAAAGAACGACAAAGATTAGCTCTGATTTCTAATGGTGAATAGTGGTCAAGCACAAGAAAGGATGTGCATCTTTCACCTGGCGACTCCAGTGGTGAAGAATCCAAAAGTTAAAAGTTTTCATAGCAACTCCATTGTTAAAAAATCAGTAGTTTCAAGAACTATTGGTGATTTCACTGATTTCAAGATGGATTCAACTGCAAGAAGGAATGCTAGGTATGCTCCTATGCATCGAGATCATGTTCCAAGCTTTCCAAATCCTATGCCTCAGGTAGATTGGCAAACATACTTGCCAAAATTCAGAGATGGAAAAGGTGATGATGCTACACTTCATTTAATAAGATTTCATATGCATGTGCGTAAGATGAAGATAAATTTTCATGATGATTGTTTAATGAAGATGTTCATGATCACATTAGAAGAAAAATCTTAGTTTTGGTATGAAAGCTTTCCTGCTGCTTGTATTTATTCTCTCAAGGATTTTCACTCAGTACTTTTTAAGAAGTATAGAGAAACCTATCCTTCATTGCTTTTGATTGAGGATTGTTGTGATCACCTTGAGAATTTAATTCAAGAGCTAGAAATTTCTTATGGCGATGAAGAGTTTATGGATGATGAACTCTTGGATGCTTTGAATGAAAACCCTTTTCACCACCATAAGAAGATGTTGGATTCTACCTTGGATGACAATGAACTTGAGCAAAATTCTTCAAAGGATGACATTGATCTTCCATCTTTCGAAGTTGATGATAATTTGCAGCAGTCTTGCCAATCTTCAAGCGATCAAGATATATATGAAGATGTTATGTCCAGCTACCCTTCATCCCTTTCCTCTTCTGAGTTTTTAATTCAAGAAAAAATATGTGCAGATCAGAATTTTGAGTTTGCTTGTATAGAGACTCTAGAGAGTCATGATTTATCCGTTGAGGTAGTAGTGTACAACATGTTTGTTGTCTTGAGTTTGATGAACATGTTCGACAACCTTCAAATGATCAAGATATATAATTTTTTCAATGCCAAGACAATTCTCTTTCTGATATACATGAAAAGCCACTTGTATATATTTGTGTTGATGCTGATTTGGCTACTTCAATTGAAGATCTGCAAGAACATACAAATCTTGTCTCTGATTTGGATGATATGGAAGATAACATTGCTGCATTTTTATTTAAGAAGGATCAACCAAATGAAGAAGAACAATCATTGATTATATCTGAAAGTATCTCCCTTCTTTTTGCTGATCAACAAGAGGTAATGTTTCATGATTTTCAAGACCCCTTGGGTAGTCTTTTGCAAGCATCAGAAAAGGTGGAGTTTGTTTTGTTCACCAACACAAGTTTTGGGCTCAAATTTCATTTTGAGTTTCCATTTACTGTTTGTTAGACTCTTGTATTTCACAGTATCACAAGGTGACTGATCACTGATTATATTTTTTATATGCTGAAAACAATATTCTATGACTATCATTTATTTTCAAAGAAGAAAGGGAGACCCTGACTGCTAAAGAGCTGCTCAAGAAATAATCTTCCATTTCTAGTACAAGGAAGAAGGCAGGGTTGCTGAGTAAGTGTAATAATGAGAAAAAATTCCCATATTCCCCCCATCCATGTCATATATCCCTTCTTACATTTCATTTCCCCAAATTCCAAAATCCGATGCTCTAAATCACTTAAACCCCCAAGACCCACATACATAACCATTGGAACTTATTTCTTTATGCTAAAGTCTTAAATTCTATTGTGAAAATCTCCGCCCACCCACTAGCAGTTGTGTCTTACATTATAACATGAAACCTATGTCTTGCCCGCACTTCGCATCCTGCAAGTTTAAACCCCCTCTTCTTAAGTCATTTCCGAAACATAAAACTCCGCCGATGCGGTTTTCTAGGACCCATCCAACCTTTATACATGGCCAAAATCCACATATAAACCTTTGAATTTCATAAGTTTCCTTGCCTTTCACCCTTTCCCACTTGCCAACTTTTAGTATATCGCATGGCGCACTTCGCACCATTTACAACTTACCTATAAGCGCCCGCAATGCTAAGTTTTTCGCGATGCAATTGCAAGCGCACATCGCAAGTTTTAAAGGATTGCTACGGGAGGCAAATGTGAAAATCGCTGATGGGTGATATGCAATACGGTGGGGCCTGATCGCAAATCGCAAAAGATTATTAAAAAAAAAAAAATAGTGTGAGTGGTAAATGTTAAGTTCAGTGAAGTATGATGTGCGATATCAGGTGGGACCCGAGTGTAGATCACAAATCACAGATTTTATAAAACAAGTGCAAAGTAAAAATGTTAAGATCATCGATCTGTGACATGATATGACGTGGCAGGTGATGTGGATTTGACCCTACATATTGCAAATTACCCATGATGACATGGCTGGTGACGTGGCTTTGACCCTACATATTGCATATGACCCATGATGACATGGCAGGTGACGTGGAAGATGACATGGCAGTGACGTGGCCCTAGCCCGCATAACGTGCATAGAAAATCTTAAAGATTAAGTGCAAAAGGTAAGTTTTAAAAATTGCCGAGTTGCGATGTGCGATGGGTGGGACCTAATCACGAAGGAAAGTTAAAAAACAACGATGGCGAAATGTGACATCGGCCCAGATGTGATGTATCTCCGAGCCAAGATCTAAAACTTTTTCAAGTTTGGACAGACCCACTTTCTCCTCTCCCCGTCAATTCTAAGTTGGGAATCCCATGCTTCCCACTATATCCGCCCTCCTTCACACATCACATGGCCCACAACGTTTTCCGCCCCTACGCCCAGACTTTGTCGAGAGGGGGGGGGTTCGGAATGGGTGGTATCCCATATCACCCATCCGGTTAACGTGTTACGCCCAGGGCTCTTCTGCACCCCCCTCTCCTAACACCATTTACCACTTTCACCCCCCTCTGGAAAGCCTTATGCACCATTTCACCAAACCACTGCGCCTTTCTAACCGTTGCATGCACTTCTTGTGCACGATTTCTCTTCCACTATCTGTTTGAAGTCACATCCCTTTCCCGCTCAGTAAACCGTTGCACCATAAATGGTCGGGCCATTACCCAACATACCCGCACCACTCCCACACATTCGCATTATTGTTAAATAGACAAATGTCGGCATAAATACAGAGTTTACTCTTTAGTTATCACCAAGCTAATACAAGAATTGAGTTTGCAGGAAATATTAAAGAGATCATAAATTTCAAAAGAAGAACTATCAGCACTATGCGAAACCAGATTACAGGGCTCCTCTAGACTGTTAATCTTGGTTACTATTCCCCAATGTTATACCCCTTCCCAGTGTTGATCCATCATCATTCCCCTTCTCGAATTTCCCTCTTTGTTTTCCCTTTATCCATTGCAATTTTGTGAAAGAAAATCATTGAGGAAAATGCCTCCAAAGCTAGATCAACAACCTTATAATATGATTGTATACCCACAAGTGGACTTAGATTTCTTGGCTCTAGTAGACAAAGATTACAAAATTCATGAGACAGAGTCTGATTCTGATTTGTTTGATGTTTACTTCTAGTTTGAGGACCAGTTCCTCGAAGGAACAGATGACCTTAGCCTATGGGAGACCCAGTTTCCCCTTTACATATTCCTAAAGACCCATAGTTTCCTAGAGTTCGTCAGGAAGTGCCGGAGTTGTTATGATATTAACCAGAGGACCATAGTCACCCCATCATGGGAAATATTGTTTGTAGTCAATTCCCAATCCATCCAACAGATGATGTAGGCCCCCACTGTTGAACAAGTGACCCCTTTCTCATATGAAGTCCTCAGATAATTTTATCATAATCTTGACTTTGCCAGCAGAGCCAAAACCTTGCAATTTTCCATGACCCTTGATACCCCAATGCCTGAAAAGAACCCTCCTTATCCCTCATCTACCTTTCTGATAGGAGGGCCAAAACATTATGTCTATTTTATCTTATTTGTTATGTTATCACATTGATCAATGGGTAGAGGAAGCTGTGATAGGTTTCTTGTCCACTCTTTCCCTAGGAGGTAAACCCACAGTCCTGTTCAACTATGCTCAATTTATTGTAGAGGCCATTCATGAGCAGTTTTTAAAGTTTGATATAGAGGAAGTTTTCAAATACTCCTTTTTGTTGGTATATTTGTTTGTCCATTTCCAGTCTAGAAGGTTTCAGTTTCAGATGTCCAAGGTAAATGAAAATAATGAGCCCCAATCTGTCATATTCTAGACTACCCTTCTACTAAAATATCAAAAGGACTTTACATACAAGGATTTTTTAGATTCATTTGTGCACCTAGCCATCAGCACACTCAATGATGCAGCAGAGCCCATGATAAATGAGGAAATCAGAAAAATCATGCAACTAATAGAACGAGTGAAGACAACAAATTGGTATTTGTATCAAAACTACACAGAGACTCAAGTGTATGGAAGTGAGATAGCTCCCTACAAACTACCAAAGTTCCTCTCCATGAGGGCCTTTTCATTGGAATACATAAGGCAAATGATAAATGCAGATGAGCTCCACTTTGTCTCTTCAAAAAATAATACTCATTTTAGGATCATATGACAAATTTGACCCTTCATATGCAACAATAGAGCAGCTAGAGAGGAAGCAGAAAATATGTTGATGGTGATGGGTTTGAGCCATAGTTTTAGTTGTTCTTATGACCCTACAGGGATCATCTCCAGGAAGAGGGTGGAAATCAAGTCCACACCCTATGTTCACACACACATTCCTTCAATTGAACAATATTGAAATCAAACTAAATGGGTAACTAATACCCTCCATGAAGAGGAAGAACTAGTGTTCTCCCCTCCAGTTGTCGAGACCTGAACATCACAAGGAAGGGAGAATGCAGAAGGAAGAGAAGATAAGGGGAAAGAGCAAGAAAACGAGATAGGAAGAAAAAGGCCAAGAGAGGATCAGTCACCTTTGGTTACTGATACCTCTAGTAGAGAATTCAAAATAAAATATAAGAAGAGGGCCTGGGTGCATATGGATATTGATGAAGGAGGGGAATCAGGGCAACAAACAATGGACTCCCCTGCATCTACTACTACAACATTTCTGCAACAGAAAGCCTTACAAACATCTACTTCTAGACCGGCCATAGAAGGTCAAGAAAGATCGTTTTATGATACATTCAAGGAAATAAAATTTAGAAATGAGGTGTTGAAGACCAAAACTTACAACCAATTCTGGAAGCAGACCCCAATTTCACAAAGCAGGCTACTATTTTCTTTTGACACTGAGAAGAAAATGATGCAGATGGCGTTTCTAGAAGTTTTTGTCCCACAACCACAAGGAGAAGGAGATTACAAGAAGATATCATTTGAATTTAATGCCAGGGATATCCATCCCATTGATCAGATGGAATTACACAAGCAGACTGGGGAGATGGTGGCCTCCACCTTGACAAGTAATGATTTGAGCTTGTCAAAGCTTCAGATATCCTTATCCAATGCTCAATCACAATTCAGGATAGAAAAGATATATGCCATGTCTAAAGACTCAAGGATTAAATCTCTAGAATATTTAACAGTGAAGCTGGGTCATGACCCAACCAATGTTCAAGCTGTGGGGGAGGTTTTGAAGAAGAAGAATGCTGATATAGCAGCCCTCAGAAAGAAACTCAAGATGCTAGTAACAGAAGATCCCCTGGTCAAAGTCATTGAGGAAGAGGAATAAAAAAAGGTAGAGCTATTAAATTTGGTTGTATAATAGGCTACCCAAATTAAACATATGGAGAATGAGATGGAGAAAATATTGAAAGAGAAAGAAGAGACAGCTCGAGGTACACTCATCCCAGTGGAAGCTACCCCCATCACAACAATTCCATCAGTTGTTCCCACAGCTGCTGGTACACCTATTATGATAGACCAACTGTCAAAAGTGATGGAAAACATGACCCTACTATCACAAGAGATCCAGAAATTGGAGGCACAAATTGGCATCCTAAAGGATCAAATGTCTAGGACTGAAACTGCCGACGAGATAGCCAAGAAGTAGGTCGAGATATTGGAGAAGGAAGAGAAGGAATTTGCAAACAGCAGCATCCTAGGCCAAATAAAGTTGATAATCTGGGGTATTATAATTAATTCAGTGGAGGAAATGTGGCATCCCATCAACATCATTTTTGAACAAAAAGAGTTGGTGGAAAAATGCGTAGTGGCCATTGATAAAGAAAATCAAGAATTAGGAAACATGCCAAAAAAAAAACCTAATATTATAGAATTCTTGAACTCTAAGACCACCTTTGATCTTGAAGTGCTAGATGTACCATACATAACAACAACCATAGCAAAAGTGAAGAGGACCCTTACTAAGAAAAATTTAGTAAGGAAATTGGAGGAGAAGTGTCGTGAGTTGGACATGGCCATCAACAGATTCTTGAACAAGATTGAACCCCTGATAGCAAAAGGATTTCTCTCAGTGTTTGCAATTAATAAGAATCTAATCCAAAGGGAATATTATATGACAAAATTCATAGAAACAGCTAAGGATGTCACCAAATTCACTAACATGCAAGGAAGAGTGACTGGGAAAGTTATCTGGGATCTCTTGAGTAATGACATATTTATTCAACATGAGCTTAAGCATGTCTTCCTTACCAGACCCACTTTAAAAAAATACATAGAGGTGGACGAAGTATACTGACAAATTATAAGCACAAATATCCCCAGCCAAAGAGAGTGGAATAGATTTTGTACATTTCAAGATTGAAAATGCACAATAGACACATCAGCACAACCACTGGTTGATTAGCAGTGCTAGCATCACATCCTCCTTTATGAACTATGCAGTGGCGGCCCAGAGACAGAGCCAGATTTTATAACCACCCTACATTTCCTCCTCGCAAACATGTCAGCCACCTCCAAATATTTTGTTGGATTCACAAAGAGCTGCATGAGTTTTTACATTCTTGAAGAGTTACTGAAATTAATTCTATAGGATGTGTTGTCAGAGATTTTCTTTATTCAGCCTTGCATGGTCACACTTGTCTAATTTAAGTTTGTTTGTAATAAATGAAGTTTTCCAGAGTATATTAGGGAAAACCAACTTAGTTATTAGTTAAATACTTCTATCAAGGGTTGGATATTTTAGCACCTGTATTGTAAGAACTACTATTCGAGTAGTGTAATTTTGGAGCTAGACATAAATAATCGAAGACCGTTTATAGGATTCTTGAGCTGTGTTAAAATGGTGATGTGTTTCTTCTTTGTTTAAATGTTCCCGTTGTTTTCTCTGTTGTGTATCTGCTCATCTAATTGTAAATCATAAATTTTAGATTAAGATTCGCTGTCGGAGCACCTTAATTTTGTCTGCATTTACAATCTGAATGTTTTTTGATGAAGTATGATTAAAGAATTATTAATTTCTCTTTAGTCACTATTGAACCTCACCCTTTTCTTCTCCTCGTAATTCATATAGCTCTGAAGATCCATTTAGCACAGTTATCTTGCCCTATGATTTGCTCTTGATTTTGATGTGTCAATCCAGCCTTTGACTCCATCGCCCAATGGAATAGCCTCTGCAATGATATCTTTCCAACCACACAACCAATAAAACAAAAAACCCTCATTACTATAACTAGCCTAATATCTACAATTATAAGCATCAAGCTAAACCATAAATCATAATACAGAGAGAGCCCTCTTTCAGTCTAGGAAGGCTAGGTCCTAGACTCCAAAGTGGTTTAATGTTGTCCTCTTCCATTTTTTCTTGACAATCTTACAAATTACGTAGGGCTAAAATAATGACGACCATACTAGGGAGTTATTGAAAAGCTTAGTATTTCATCAGAACTCAAAAACCCCAGTTGAAACACTCCGAGATTTAAGTATTGTCCACAGGTTTTTTTTTGTAAAAGAATTCAACGTGTTGGTGCTTTGGGTCTAAATTTTGGCTTCCAGAAGTATCTTTACCAGATCCCATCCTGACCCAAATCCCCCTGCAATAGTTGAAAACCTAGAGAAAATCCTAAGAAAAACTCCCAGATATGAGAATCCAACTATTAGCAAGCCTATTCACAAAGCAAGTTTCCTTCCTCAAAACCTTTCAAGCTTGAAATATATCCAATTCGAATTATACTTTGAGCAAAGCTTTTTCAGAACTAAATCTCATAATTTGATAGACCAGGAAGTTTTTGATCCATCCATCTTACAACAAAGTCCATTTGGGGAAGCCTCTACCTCCATTCAAACTGATTTTCAGCTTCTTCAACACTTTGACTCCCTTCAAGGTTTGGTAACAGAGCTCACCTCAACTATTGATGACACTTATCTTTAGTAGTCTATAGAATTATCTGCTTTGACTGGAACATCTCCTTCTCTTGTTTCCAAGTTTTCTCATCCTCAGCCAAATTACTCAAGTATATCTTCATCTTCTACCTTTACCTTGAACCTTTCCCACCAGAGTGCCCAAACCTCCACTCATACACCCATTGTCCACCTTCCTCCATTTAACCCCCCACCTCCCTTGGTAAACCCTCTTATCAACCCTCCTTGGGTTCCCCCACCACCAATCATGGAAGCCTGGTATGCTCCATTAATTCCACCACAACCTATGGTGTCTATGCCACAGGATTATCAATCCAAAATCCCACATTTTGATGGAACTGGTCCTGAAACTGCTAAAAAACACGTGGACAAAATGAATGATGCTTTTGACTACCAAGAGATAGAGGATGAAACTATCCAAATGAGAATGTTTGCTCAAAGTTTAGGGGGAGAAGTAAAAAAATGGTTCAAAGGCTTGACCCCTAACAATGTCCACGACCTCCCTACCCTTCACCAGTTGTCATAAATAAATGGGAAGTTAAGAAAAATTCTCTCCAAATCCTGTTAGAATATGAAAACATCAAGAGAAATGCTAGAGAGAGTGTCCAAGATTACTGCACTAGATTAAATAGTATATACAATGCCCTCCCTCCTCACATGAAACCCCCACAAAGCTTAGCCCTAATGAAATTTTTAGATGGTTTTGACCGAGATATGGCTTATCAGCTAAGAGAAAAAGATCCAGACACATTGAAAGCTATGCAGAGGAGTGCAGTAGGTGTGGAAGCAAACTTGATTGTAAAAAGGGCTAGAATGAGAAGTGAGAAGTGAGTCACTATTAGGGAAGAGCCTGTAACCTCCACTTCTGATGCCAAGATGGATAGCCTAATGAGAACCATGGAGAGAATGATGGAGAGAATCAACTTAATTGAGAGAGTTGTCCCTAGGAAAAGCAACCAGGTCCTCAAAATAGAAACCAAAACTTTAGAAGAAACCCCAATCAAATAAGACAAAGAGAAAAAAGAGGACCTGACCAGCAAATTAGGCCTCCATTCCAAGAAAATTATGCTAATGAGGATGAGGTGGTGGTTGAGGAACTATAATAAAGTCAGATTAATCTAATGGGAATTAACGATGAAGATACTTCTTTCCTCACCGAACAAGAGCAAGATGTGTTTTCTTCGACTCAAATTGCAGTAGAATTTGAAGTGTCTGGAGATTATAAACAATGATTTGAGAATTCCATCATGGAGGTGCATAGAAAATATAACCTCTGAAGCAAGAAAAATTCAAATATCCCCAAGAGAAAGAATTCTGAAAACTATGCTACTAAAGCCCCTGAAGCTGATCCCAAGAAAGTAGCACAGAGTTCAAAGAAAATTACTAAAATAATCGAAAATAATGATCTAGAAAGTAGCACTAGTAGATCAGCATTCAGCCCTAGAAAAATTGTACCAGTTGATATCCCTAATACAAGTCAACAATCTGAAATGGTTGCAAAAATAATGCTTGAGAAGAGTGATTCAAATCTTCCAAAGACACAGACACCATTCAACATTGAGAATGAAATTTCCAAAATAAAAATCTTTGTCCTTCTATTGAATTGGTAAACCAAGATGTATTATAGGTTTCAAATCCTAAAAGCACTGAACATAGGAGAAATCATTAATGCTGTAAATCTAAATGATGAAAAACCTGAACTTTTTTTTGGTCTAGAAGTAGAGGGAAAAATCTAAGAGGGAGGTGTTCCCCCGTTTTATCTTAGTTTTAATATTCATGATAAAATTCTTCATAATGCCATGATAGAGTTAGGTGCATCTCATAATCTCATGCCAAAGGCTGTTATGGAGAAACTTGACCTGGAGATAACTAGACCCTAAAAATACCTGTACTTATTTGACTCCAGCAAAGTTAAATTTTTGGGCCTCATCAAAGATATTTGTATTACATTAGCCTAGATACTGGCCAAGAGTCTAGTGATGGACATAGTGGTCACTGACATACCTCCCAAATATGGTATGCTTTTATCACGTACATGGGGAGCCAAGCTTTCAAGCACTCTCCAAATGGATATGACTTATGCTACCATACTAGTTTTTGGCCAACAAAGGAGATCATATAGGGAGACTCTAATGAAATACATGGTAAGCAGTCAACAAAAGCCTCATAACTACCCCTTGCATTCTGTCCACTCTTATCTTGATTCATTTATTCTTTACAATGATGTGAATATTAATGAGCAAGTAATTGAAAGAGAAGAAGACCATAATAAAGAAAAGTCGGTCCAAATGGAAATTGTGCAACACAAGTATGAAAATGAACCCTTTTGGAACATGAGTTTTGATGGTTGGTGTGGCAAAGATGGCTCCAGAGCAGGTGTGTGGGAATGCAATACTGAAAATAACTATGCAGAAGGTCATTCTTACAAGCTAAATTTTCAGTGTACCAAAAATATAGCAGAATACGGGGCACTCCTTTTGGGTTTACAACTACTGAAGAAACTAGGAGCCAAGAGAATCTATGTCCATGGGGATTCTGAGCTAGTCATTAAAAAAATCGGGGGAGATTAGTCAACCAAGCATCCCAGATTGAGAGCATATATGAATGATGCCCTTGACATCCTGAAAACATTTGAATAATATGACCTTGTGCAGTTCCAAGTAATCAGAATATCCTGGCTAATGGGTTAGCATTTTCAGCCAGCACTTGTCAATTACCTCATCCCAACAAACATTATACAGTGCTGGTTAAACACCACCCAACAGTCCTTGACAATATGAAATATTGGCAAGTCTTTGAAGATGACAAACATATTGATAATTTCCTCCAATCTAAGGGTGAGTTTGAATATTCCGATTTGGACCGAGACTGTGAAGAAAAAATTTTCACTAGAGAGAAAATGTGTAAGCAAGATCCCCCTCGCCATTCTGATGTTAATTTTTCAGCAAATGAATATCAGCATAGGAAAAAGGTGCATGAAGATCCAAACAAGGAAGAATTTGAAGTATTGGAATTTAGAAACAATACCCTGTTGAGAGGACTAGTCCCTCTAGAGGAACTATTTGATTTCAATGATGTGGCTAAGAAACCAAAAACGGAATCTACAGAAACAAGTATTGAAGAATGCAATCTAGGCAGTGAGCAGGAGCTCAAGATGGTAAAGTTGTCAAAAACACTGCCAGTAGCCATAAAATAGAAATACACCGCTCTATTCAAATATTTTATTGATGTGTTTACTTGGAGTATGAAGACCTGAAAGCTTATGATACAGATATTATCCAACACAAAATTCAACTCAAGGAGAACCAAAAGCCTTTCAAATAGAAACTGTGCAGGATAAATCCTATCCAAATGCCTTTGGTGGAGAAGGAGATCATGAAGATGTATGATGCCAAGATAATAGTCCCAATCAGATACTCCGAATGGGTTTCCAATATTGTATTGGTAAGAAAGAAGACATGTGAGATCAGGATTTGCATTGACTTCAGAAATCTAAGCAAGGCATCTCTTAAGGAAAACTACCCTTTACCAAAGATGGACCACATATTACAAAAGGTAGTGGAAAGAATCTCTTTTCTATATGTTCTTTTAGGATACAATCAAGTGCTGGTACATCCAGATGATCAACACAAGACAACATTTACTACTCCTTGGGGAACCTTCATGTATTAAAAAATGCCCTTCGGATTAATAAATGTTTGTGCCACTTTTCAAAGAGAAATGGATATTTCCTTTTTAGAAGAAATTGGTCTTTTCATTGTGATATATCTTGATGGTATTACAGTGTATTCAAAAACTAATGAAAAGCCTTTGGCTCATTTAAGAAGAGTTTTTTAAAAATGCAGAAGATTTGTTCTATCTCTAAACCCTAAGAAATCATTATTTAGTTTTGAAGAAGGAAAAATTCTAGGCCACATCATATCTGAAGAAATAATTAAGATTGACCCCAGCAGGATTGAGGGAATTCTACAAATCAGCCATCCCAGAAACATCAAAGAACTACAATCCTTCATTGGAGAGATAATTTTTTTGAGGAGGTTTATACCAAACCTTGTTGAACTCTTGAGGAATATAACCAACATGCTCAAAAGAGATTCAGGAGTCAAGTGGACTAGAGAGGCTAAGAAGTCCTTCGACCTGGTAAAGCAAGCACTTACTACAACACCAGTTCTCATTAGCGCTAATTTCACCAAGGATTTCATCATTTTATCCTTTGCATGAGAGCACACGATTGCTATTGTGTTGCTTCAGAAAAATAAGGATGGAAAAGAGCATCCCATAGCATTTTTTAGCCAAGATTTAAGAGATGCACCATTGAAGTACAATATCATGGAGAAGCAGGCTTTTTCCTTGATCACTGCACTGAAGGATTTTAAAGTTTATATCCTGCATTAACACATCATTGCATTCATGCCCAATATAGTTGTCAAATACATCCTAACATAGGATCCTGATGGAAAAAGGGGAAAGTGGATTTCTGTCATCTTGGAGTATGATTTAGAGATCAGGCCCACCAAACTAATCAAGGGACAAGGACTAGCCCAATTGATGTCTGAAATAAATTTTCAAGCACTAGATATTAACAGGATTCATTCAGTGGATGAACAAGAGGATCTAGTGACTCCACCTATTGAGGAAGCATACTCGAATTCTCCTTGGTACACAAATATATTGTATGTTCTATTCTATTTAAATGCTCCTCCTGGTTTACCCAAAACAAAGGCTAGATTCTTGAAATTAAAGGCTGTAAAATTATGCATACTAGAAATTTTTTTTCATTGGAAAGATTCTGGGGGCAGATTGCTTAAATGTTTTCTTCAAGAAGATGCAGATAGTGTTACAAAATAATTTCATGAAGGGGATTGTGGAGGTCATCTCTACTCGAAAACCACTGCTAATAAGATCCTTAGAGCTGGTTTCTATTGGCCTACCCTTTTCCCAGACACCCACAAAATGGTATCCACCTATCATAAATGCCAAATATTTGAGGGAAAAAGAAATTTGATGCCTCTGCCTTTATGACCTATCTCTATTGAAGCTCCTTTCCAGCATGGGATTTATAGTTCATTGGAGAAATCCACCCTTCCTCCTCTGGCCAACATAAATGGACCCTCACTGCTATAGACTATTTTACCAACTAGATAGAGGCCATCCCTTCCAGAGCTGCTACTGATTAAGTGATTATCAAATTCCTTGAATCCAACATCTTGTCTAGACTTGGTTGTCCGAGGAAGATTATCACAGATAATTCCACTGCTTTTAAGTCCAAGAAGATGATAGATTTTTGCCACAAATATCACATTTCTTTGGGGCATTCAAAAAATTATTACCCTCAATGTAATGAATTAGTTGATTCCTCCAACTAGAGCCTAGTAAATATCATCAAAAAATTGTTGGAATATAATAAGAAATCTTGGCATAACAAACTGGTAATTGCATTGTGGGCTGACAAACTTACCACCAAGAAATCAATTGGCATGTCACCATACCAGTTAGTCTATGGAATTTATGCAGTTTTCCATACATCCCTAGGAGTTCCAACCATGAAGCTCATTCAAGAAGTGCAGGCTGAAGAAAATGATGTGCAAAGAAGAATAAGCCAGACCATTTAGCTGCAGCAGTCCAAAGAAGAGGTATACAAGAGAACCCAGGTGGTGCAAGAAAATATGAAGAAGATCTTTGACAAGAGGACAAAATACAATGATTTCAATCTTGGAGATAAAGTGCTAAAATGGGACTCCAAGCGAGAAGATAAAGGTAAGCATGGAAAAGCTGACAACTTGTGGAAAGGGCCATACATTATCCATTCTTTTAGAGGAGACAATGCATTTTTCTTGCAAGAAATGGATGGAACAGAGCTGTTTGGAGGTCATGTCAATCGTAGGATGTTAAAATAATATCTCTAATGAAACTCACATAAGAATTTCATTTTTGTAAATACCTTAGCCTTACAATTTTCAATAATCCATTAGACTAGGTTGAAGCCCGGAGTGAAGGCCATAAGCCTAGTCTAAAATAAAATAAATAAATAAATAAATAAAATAAAATAAAATAAAAATTTTAAAGTGTTGCAAATCAAAGTGCCACTACTATTGAAAAGAATTTTTGTGCAACCATACAGTTTAAGCATGATTGTACAATTTTGAATTTTCTGCTGATAGGTTAGAAAATGAAGATTTTCCAAACAATTTAATCTTGGCTTATCAGTAGTTAGGTAGAAAATGACATTGGTTCAATAGCCTAATTTGAACCAATAGGAGAAATTAGGGATAGGTGATAGGTTATAGATTCAAAAGAAAAATGATGTCAAGGTATGCAATTCTAAATGCACCCCAAAAAGGAAGAGAAATGATTAGAATCATAGATTGGGTAGGCAGGTATGCAAATGAGATCTTAATACCTTGAGCATGTTTCCAGTCCTTAGTTTCAGGTTGCTCTTTTAGCCTCATGATTAGGTGTGTTCTAGACCTCAGTTAGCAGGAAGCACTTACTTCAGTTTGAAGGTTACAACCACAGAAGTTGTAGCAGATCAGGTTGCAGGGTTGGGGTTGGCCCAATGGATCAGGCCACTAGTCTACGGTGTTGTTAATAACTCCTGAAGGAGATGCCATCCCCAGTTGGAGCCACTGTTAGACTCTTTTATTTCATAGTATCACAAGGTGACTGATCATTGATTATATTTTTTATATGCTGAAAATAATATTCTATGACTATCATTTATTTTCAGAGAAAAAAGGGAGACCGTGACTGTCAAAGAGCTGCACATGAAATCATCTGCCATTTATAGTACAAGGAAGAAGGCAGGGTTGCTGAGTAAGTGAAATATTGAGAAAAACATCCATATTTCCCCCCATCCATGTCATCTATCCCCTTCTTACATTTAATTTTCCCAAATTCCGAAATTAGATGCTCTAAATCCCACTTAAACCCCCAAGACCCACATACATAACCATTGGAACTTATTTCTATATGCTAAAGTCTTAAATACTATTGTGAAAAGCTCCGCCCACGCACTAGCAGCCGTGTCTTACATTATACCATGAAACCTACATCTTCCCCGCACTTTGTAGCTTGTAATTTTAAACCTCCTCTTCTTAAGTCATTTTCGAAACATAAATCTCTGCTGATGTGATTTGGTAGGACCCATCCAACCTTTATACATGGCCAAAATCCGCATTTAAAGCTTTGAATTTCATACGTTTCCTTACCTTCTGCCCTTTTGCTATTGCCAACTTTTAGTGCGTCGCATGGTGCACTTCGCACCATTTACAACTTACCTATAAGTGCCCGCAAATGCTAATTTTTTCACGATGCGATGCGATCGTAAGCGCACATCACAAGTTTTAAAGGATTGCTATGGGAGGAAAATGTGAAAATTGCTGACGGGCGATATGTGATACGGTGGGACCCAATCGCAATCGTAAATCGCAAAAGATAAAAAACAAAGTGCGAGTGGTAAATGTTGAGTTCAACGAAGTACGATGTGCGATATCAGATGGGACTTGAGCACAGATCGTAAATCGCAGATTTTATAAAACAAATGCAAACACAAAATGTTAAGATCATCGATCTGCGACATGAGATGACGTAGCAGATGACATAGCGGATGACGTGGTAGGTGATGTGGCAATGAGACGTGGGTTTGGCCCCCAATATTGCAGTTGACCCATGATGACATGGCAGGTGATGTGGTAGATGACCTGGAAGGGTGATGTGGCAGTGACATGGCCCTGGCCCGCATAACGCGCATCGCAATTCTTAAAGATCAAGTGCAAAAGGTAAGCTTTAAAATTGTCGAGTTGCGATGTGCAATTGGTGGGACCCAATCGCAAGGCTTATATCGCAAGTTTTATAAGACAGCGCAAAGGAAAGTTAAAAAACAACGATAGCAAAATGCGACATCGGTCTGGATGCGATGTATCACCGAGCCAAAATATAAAGCTTTTTCAAGTCCATACGGACCCACTTGCTCCTCTCCCAATAAATTCTAGGTTAAAATCCCCGTAGCTTCCCGCTATATCTGCCCTCCTCCGCACATCACACTTCCCACAATGTTTTTTGCACCGCCCCCCCGCTGTATTCGAACTTTATCGTGAGGGGGGGGGTCTGAAATGGGCAGTATCCCATACTTCCCATCCGGCTAACATGTTGCACCCCGGGCTCTTCTGCAACCCCCTCTCCTAACACCGCTTACTACTTTCACCCCCCTCTAGAAAGCCTTATGCGCCATTTCACTGAACCACTACGCCTTTATTACCATTGCATGCACTTCCCATGCCACAATTTCGCTACTACTGTCTATTTGAAGTCACATCCCTTTCCTACTCAGCAAACCGTTGCGCCATAAATGGTCTATTCATTACCCAATGGACCCGCGCCACTCCCACACCTTCGCATTACTATTAAATATCCAAATGTTGACATCACTATAGAGTTTACTCTGTAGTTATCGCCAATCTAATACAAGAATTGAATCTGCAGGTAATATTAAAGAGATCGTGAATTTCAAAAGAAGAACTATCAGCACTATGCAAAACCATATTACAAGGCTCCTCTAGACTGTTAATCCTGGTTACTGTTCCCCGCTGTTATACCCCTTCCCAGTGTTGATCCATTATCATTCCCCTTCTCGAATTTCCATCTATGTTTTCCCTTTCTCCATTGTAGGTTTGTGAAAGAAAATCATCGAGGAAAATTCCTGCAAAGCTAGATCAACAACCTTATAATCCGATGGTTTACCCACAAGTGGACTTGGATCGCTTAGCTCTAGCAGACAAAGATTACAAAATTCATGAGACAGAGTCTGAGTCTGATTTGTTTGATGTTTACTTTTGGTTTGAGGGCCATACATTCCTCGAAGGAACAGATGACATTAGCCTATGGGAGACCCAGTTTCCCCTTCACATCTTCCCAAAGACCCATAGTTTCCCAGAGTTCGTCAACAAGTGCCGGAGTTTTTATGATATTAACCAGAGGACCATAGTCATCCCATCGAGAGAAATCTTGTTTACAGTCAATGCCCAATCCATCTAGCAGATGATGCAGGCCCCCACTCCTAAACAAGTGGTCCCTTTCTCATATGAATTCCTCAGAGAATTTTATTAGAATCTTGACCCTTCTAGCAGAGCCGAAACCTTGCAATTTTCCATGACCCCTGATACCCCAATGCCTGCAAAGAATCCTCCTTATCCCTCGTATACCTTTTCTGATAGGACCCAATATTTACAAATTATGTTTGTTTTATCTTATTTATTAGGTTATCACACTAATCAGTGGGCAGAGGAAGTTGTGATAGGTTTCTTGTCCACTCTTTCCCTAGGAGCTAAACCCACAGTCATGTTCAACTATGCTCAATTTCTTACAGAGGCCATTCTTGAGTAGTTTTTAAAGTTTGATACAGAGGAAGTTTTCAAATACTCCTCTGTGTTGGTATACATGTTTGCCCATTTCTAGTCTAGAAGGTTTCAGTTTCAGATGTCCAAGGTAAATGAAGATAATGAGCCCCAATCTGTCATATTCTGGACTACGTTGCTACTAAAATATCAAAGGGAATTTACATACAAGGATTTTGTGGATTCATTTGTGCATCTAGCCATTAGCACACTTAATGGTGCAACAAAGCCCATGATAAATAAGGAATTAGAAAAATCATGCAACTAACAGAACGAGTGAAGACAATAGATTGGTATTTGTATCAAAACTACACAGAGATTCGAGTCTATGGAAGTGAGCTATCTCCCTACAAACTACCAAAGTTCCTCTCCATGAGGGTCTTTACATTGGAATACATAAGGTAAATGATAAATGCAGATGAGCTCCACTTTGTCTCTGCAAAAAAGATGACTCAGTTTAGGATAAAATCACAAATTGGACCCTTCATCTGCAACAATAGAGCAGCCAGAGAGGAAGTAGAAAAGATGTTGAAGGAGATGGGTTTCAGCCACAGTTTCACTTGGTCTTATGACCCTACAGGGATCATCTCCAGTAAGAGGGTGGAAATCAAGTCCACACCCGATGTTCACACACACAGGCCTTCAATTTAACAATATGCCAATCAAACAGAATGGGTAACTAATACCCTCCATGACGAGGAAGAACTAGTGTTCTCCACTCCAGGTGTCCAAACCCCAACATCACAAGGAAGGGATAATGCAAAAGGAAGAGAAGACAAGGGGAAAGAGAAAGAAAAAGAGATAGGGAGCAAAAGGCCAAGAGAGGATCAGTCACCTTCGGTGACTGATACCTCTAGTAGAGAATTCAAAATAAGATATAGGAAGAGGGCATGAGTGCATATGGATATTTATCAAGGAGGGGAATCAAGGCAACAAACAATGGACTCCCCTGCATCTACTACCACAACATTTCTGTAGCAGCAAGCCTTACAAAAATATACTTCTAGATTGGCTATTGAAGGTCAAGAAAGATAAATTTATGATACATTCAAGGAAATAAAATTGAGAAATGAGGTGCTAAAGGCCAAAACTTACAATCAATTCTAGAATTAGGCCCTAAGCTCACAAAGAAGGCTACTCTCTGCTTTTGACACTGAGAAGAAAATGATGTAGATGGCATTTCTAGAATATTTGGTCCCACAACCAGAAGGAGTAGGAGATTACAAGAAGGTCTCATTTGAATTTAATGCCAGGGACATCCACCCCATTGATCATATGGAATTACACAAGCAGATTGGAGAAATGGTGGCCTCCACCCTGACAAGTAATGCTATGAGCTTGTCAAAGCTTTATATATCCTTATCCAGTGCTCAATCACAACTCAGGATAGAAAATATATATGCCATGGCTAAAGACTCAAGGATCGAGTCTTTAGAAGATTTAATAGTGAAGTTGGGTCATGAACCAACCAATGTTCAAGTTGTGTAGGAGGTTTTGAAGAAGAAGAATGTTGATATAGCAGCCCTCGGGAAGTGTTATGTACAAATTATAAATTAATATTTAATGTAATTGTCTTAGGTTTTCTTAGGTTTTATTAGGCAAAAGGGCATGATCAAAGATCATTCCCATTCACTAAGAAACACCATAAGGCTTTATTTAATCCTTGGTCTCTCCATTTGTAAACCATCTCATATTTTTATCAATAATATATATACATATTTCTGTTTATCAGAGCTTTTATACTCCATTTGGTATCAGAGCTACCCTTCTTCGACCTATGCAACATCTTCAGTATCAACCAACATTCCAATGTGCTAACCGCGTCCAGTTGTCTGCCTGCCATAACCTATATTTTCCCGTCCGGTCTCCCTCTACCCCTGCACCCCAACCCTGCTACCCATTATCCACTGCACTGCCCATCCACTGTTCAGTCACCGCACTGCCCCATCCCCATTCCCCTATGCTCCGTCCCATTTTTCAGCCATCCAGTCTCCCTCTTCCCTCACACCCCAACCCCGCTACCCAATTTCTTCGTCGTCGTTATCCTCATCCTTCAGACAGCCATCAATTCCCACACGCCCTCACCGTCCTCAACCATCACATGTTTCATTCCTTGCATCCGCTACCTTCAACTCTACTATGTAAAAATCCCACACACGCCACCATCAAATCCCTTCATTTTCCACTTCATCGTCTGACTCACGACTTCCACTGGCCTGAAAAACCAGTGAACATTGTCGTCCTTCACAACCCTACCCAACCGCTGCCTTGACTTTCCCGACCACCGTCTGTCCTTCGCTAACCTGTCCATCTGCATTATGTCCCTTGTTGGCCAACAATATGTATAGTATCTGGGCTCCACCACCAAGGGTTGAACGCCCAGTCAACAAGCGTGACTCAAACGTTGCGTTTGTTGAAAATCTAAGGTCCTTAATCGGTTAATCGGTGGATATATTTGGGCGAAAATTTTATTAGATATATATATATATATATATATATATATATATATATATATATATATATATATTAGGATCAAATTAAGTAAAAATTAAACTAGATAAGTATACTCCACCTCATACACACTCGATGGCTGCATCAATGTCGATGGTCGATTTCCACAAAGAATTGATTGATCTTGAGAGTAAAATTACTAATAATTCCGATGACTTTACCCAAAAACTAGTCGATCTCGAGGGTAAAATTATGGGACATTCTGGCGATATCAAGAAACTTCAAGACACGACAAACTGGATAGAAATAAAAATTGGGCAAAACTACAGCGAGTCCACAAACAATCATAATAAAGCAATGTTGGTGCTAACCGCTATTTGTGACAAGTTGAAGTTGACGCAAGAAAAAATACTCTAGAATATTGAACATAATCAATAGAAAAATTCAGTAGATTCAGGGAATTCATAAGATCATCATGAAAAAACTAACTCTCCCAAAACATCATCCCCACACCATCAAGAAGATATTAATGCTAATTTTCAAAATAAGTAGCTCTAGAATGCATTCAACAATCAATACCCCTTTTTTTCTCCACCGTTAGCAGCATATCAACGAAAAGGAAAAATTGAGCTACCCAAGTTCGACAGTAACGAAAAAGGCAGCGTTGTGTGGCTTAATAAAGCCGAAGAATATTTCAAGATTTACGACATTGACATTGATGACGAAAAAATTAAGCACACTTCCATGAAAATGGAAGGAGAAGCATATAATTGGTATGGTGGAAAAAGACGACGCTTGCTATTAGTTGGAGAAAATTTAAGGATGTCTTCTTTAAAATATTCCAAGGTATCAAGGAAGAAGAGTTATTTTAAACATTCATCAAATTGCGCCAAAAATGAGATGTGGATGAGTACACTCGACAATGGGAGACCTTAGCAACACGAGTACCTGGATTTTCATAATCTCGTCTAGCCCAATATTTCATTTCAGGACTTAAAACCCATATAAAAGTAGACCTCGAGCTTCATGAAATTACGTTGATAGAGCTAGCAAGACAAAAAGCAAAAGCTGCTAAAAAGAAATTTGAAAATTTATTTTGGCCAAATCTGGAAAGAGTATATTTGAGACGAATATTTCCTCGATCTGCAAATATAGATAACACAAAATATGTCCCACCACATCTTCGTGAAGGAGAAAAATATAATGTGGAAATACAAAGGATGAGAGAGGGCAAGTGCAAACGTTGTGGGGAAAATTGGGACCCTAAGCATAGGTGTGGCAAAGGAAAAGAGACAAAAAATATGTATAACTATGAAACAACTAATGATTCTAACAGTGATGAATCAGATGAAGAAGGAATGGAAGACACCCCAAAGTTCTCTCCAGAACTAGATGAAAAAAGCATTCCGCAAGTTTCATTATCAACTATGACAAGTATATCACAACCTCAGACACTAAAATTAAAAAGACATATTAAGAAGAACAATGTAATGGTTCTCATTGACACCGACAGCACCCACAATTTTTTAGATTCAACCATGGCCAAAAGACTCAACATCTTTACGTTTCGCATGCCTAATATGAAAGTAATGGTGGCCGATGGTAAGAATATTGAGAAGGTATGGAAATTCCATAAGGTCAAATTGCATATTCAAGACTTTAATTTAGAATCTCCATTCTACACCATACCATTAGGAGGAGTAGATGTGGTCTTAGGAATCCAATGGCTACAAACCTTAGGTACTTATTCTGCCAACCATCAAAAATAGTTTATAAGCTTTAAATGGGAAGGGCAGAAACAAAAGTTATATGGATTCCAAGCACCAGAAAATCAAATCGTGTCGTCATCCCAAATGATGAAAATGATTCGAAAAGGAGCGCCAGCCTATATAGTACAATGTCACCAGTTAGAAATGTTATATGCAAAAATGATCAGTGAAGGGTCACCATAAGTACAAGGGTTAATTCAGAAGCACGAAAAAGTATTCCAAGGCCTTCCCATGAAAATGCCTCCTAATAGGGAAATTGAACATACAATAGAAGTCAAAGCAGAACCAGACCCTGTCAACATCAAGCCGTATCGCTATCCTTATCACCAAAAGGTTGAAATCGAGAAGATAATCCAAGATCTTTTAAAATGCGGGGTCATCTCAAAAATCAAGAGCCCATATGCTGCCCCAGTTATATTGGTAAGAAATAAGGACGGATCGTTTTGGCTATGCGTTGACTACAAAGGATTAAATAAGATAACAATTAAAAATAAGTTTCCAATTCCTTTTATAGATGAAATTCTGGATGAACTACATGGTGCAAAATACTTCTCAAAATTAGACTTAAGGTCTGTTGAGATTCAACAAGATGATGAGCTTAGTGAAAATTAAGCACCTTCACTAAGTGGGGTCCGCAGGCTATTTTTAGGTGTATGTCTATTTTTAGACATGGTGATCATATTCTATAAGTTGCAGGATGCTATTTGTAGATGGTTGATCAAGTTGGAAAAATAGATGAAATTCTATTTTTAGAATATTGGGCGAAGTCTATTTATAGATCATCAATCTAAAAATAGATGCGTGTCGATTATTATTAGCTCTTAATAATAATCTAACAATAAACATCAACTTATTCTCTTGGAGCACTTTATTTCAGTATACAGATTTGGAAAATAAGTGGGCTGAAGGAATTACGCAATTCCTAGGGTTTACTGGTGGTTCATGCATGAGGACTCAGTTAAAACTGAAGTGGCAAAGTTATGATAGAGTTGGAAGAGTAGTTATAGGAGTTGTTATTTAGTTTAACTCAGTTAATGGAGTTAAACTCAGTTGAGCTAGTTGTATCTAGTCTAACTGAAAGATACACTAGTGAGAGTTAGGTGAATTAATTAGTTAATTAATTCACAACTACTAACTCACTAACAAATGAACAGAAACAACAGTTAACTACAGTGCATGTCATTTCCAGTGGAGACCCAGTGGAGAGATAGGTGAAAGGGTGAGATGGACTATCCGTTGTGACTATAGTGATGCATTCAATGCGTCAGACACACATTAGAGTTGCCAATGAGGATTGCACAGTCAAGGCAAGGTATATTCGAATTCATTCAGTGGTCTTCTTCATCAAGGATTGTACAGTGGAGGCAGACTGTCAGGTGGCGAGAAATTGGTGCATTGAGATGCAAATTTCTGCATGACAGTGTGTAATGATTGTTGATTGTACTGAGAGCTTGATGTACTAAGCTTTGTATGAGATTACTACATGATTCCATTGATATACATAATATGATAGTTGGGGGTTTTAACTTTAAGCTTCCCGTTAAACAACTGTGTTATGTGCGGCTGAATTTATTCACATGTGTTTGCAATTGAGTTTTAAATTTCCGCAAGTAATCATAGTGGAAGGATTCTGTATTTTTCAAGAAGATAAATATTGCGAGATCAGGAGGATCCGGTAATATATAAGTATTAATAAATTTCTACAAGGTCAGGCTATTACCAGATTAGAATCAGGCTGGAAGACATACCAAAAACTGTGTTCCAAACACAGGAAGGTCACTACAAGTTTAAAGTAATGCCCTTTGGGTTAACAAATGCACCAGCTACGTTCCAAGCTACTATGAACGAATTATTTCGTCCATATCTTAGGAAATTTGTACTAGTATTTTTTGATGATATTTTAATTTATAGTAAAGCTCGGAAGGATCACCTGCAGCATTTGGATAAAGTTCTTATGCTATTGGAAGAGCATCAGTTTTATGCTAAGAAATCCAAATGCACCTTTGGAAAAGAGTAAGTAGAATATCTTGGAAACATAATATCCCATGAAGGAGTAAGAGTGGAACCTTCTAAAATCAAGGCTATAAAGGAATGGAATAAACCAGTTAGTATATCCAAGCTAAGAGGGTTCTTATGATTAACAAGATACTACCGAAGATTTATTAAAAACTATGCACACAGAACTGCACCTCTTACAAATCTTTTAAAGAAGAATTTGTTTCAATGGAATGAGGAAGCACGAAGGTTTTTTGAAGAATTGAAGGAAGTAATGTCTAATGCGCCGGTATTGGAAACTCCCAAATTCTATAAACCATTTATCATCGAGTGTGATGCCTTTAGATTCGGTATAGGTGCAGTATTAATGCAAGAAGGGCATCCTATAGCTTTTGAAAGCAGGAAGCTCAATAAACGAGAGCGTATTAGATCCACATACAACAAGGAAATGCTCTCAATTATGCACGCATTGGCCAAGTGGAGACAATATCTGTTAGGGAGTAAGTTCTCCATCCGAACGGATCATAACGGTCTTCAGCACCTCCTCCAAAAAAAAACACTTTCTGAAGAACAACAAAAGTGGGTTGAAAAAATTTCTGCCTTTGACATGGAGATATTACATAAAAGGGGAAAAGACAATGTAGTAGTAGATGCCCTGTTTAGGAAGGACGAAGAACCAACACTACTTGTAGTCTTGGTTGTTGTTCCTGAATGACTTAATGAGATTCAAAGTGAGTACTCCAAATATCCAGAAATGTTTTCTATAATCAATAATCTCCCAGGAAACTCAAAATTTGAATGGAAGAACGATTCCAAGTTTATATCAAAAATACTCAAGGAATCACATGATTCCTTGTCATCCGTGCATGTAGGATATTATAAAACTTAATACAATTCATGTCAATCATTATTTTGGAAGGGTATGAGTCACGATATTCAAAAATATGTAGCAGAATGTGACAAATGTCAAAGAAATAAAAGTGAAAATATTATGACACCTGGATTACTTCACCCCTTAAACATCCCGAATTAGAAATAGGAAGAAATATCAATGGATTTTATTGAAGGGTTACCTGTATCTGATGGAAAGGAGAAGATCTTTGTAGTATTCGACAGACTCACTAAATATGCTCACTTTATTGCTATAAAGAAAACATACTCTGCAAAGAAAAATGCTAAGATATTTTGCAAACATATTTATAAACTACACGGGTTCCCAAAAGTCATTTTGAGCAACAAAGATGTCAAATTTAAAGGTAATTTTTGGAAATAATTGTTCATCCATATAGGAACCTACCTAAACATGAGTTCCTCTTACCACCCGCAAACAGATGGACAAACAGAGGTTGTCAATAAATGTTTGGAAGCTTACCTTCATTATTACGCTACAGAAAAACAAAATAAGTGGGTTTAATGGTTGCATCTCGCTGAGTGGTGGTATAATTCTACTTATCATACATTGTAAAAAATGACTCCATTCCAAGATTTATATGGATACAAATCCCCGAAATGGAAAGATCTAGCTTCAGTCCAAACAAACCTACCAGTGATTAAAAACCAACTAGAAGAAAACCAAAAAGTTGTCCAGATCCTAAAAGAAAATATGAATAATGTACGAAACCATATGAAGCAATAGGTTGAATGCAATTGAACTGAGAGATCATGTGAAGTTGGAGAATGGGTATTTGTCAAGATCTAACCATACAAACAGTTGTACCTGAAACAAAAAGGGAAACATAAATTAGCACCAAAGTTCTATGGACCGTATCAAATCAACAAAAAGATCATCCAAGTCACTTATAGCTTAAGCCTTCCAGATAAAAGTCATGTTCACGAAGTCTTCCATATATCCTGCTTAAAAAGGGCACTTGGTGACCATCAGTCAACACAAACAAAACTTCCATTTTTAGATGATGAAGGAAGGATCATTTTAGAGCCAGAAAGTATCATATCCACTAGGGAAAAGAAGCTCTGATCTCGTGTAATCACGGAATACTTAATCAAGTGGAAGGATTTATCGGAAGAAGAAGCCTCTTGGGAGATCGAAGCATTTTGTCAACAACATCCGTCATTGCGTATGCTTTGAGGACAAAGCATATTTTAGAGGAAGGAAATGTTATGTACAAATTATTAATTAATATTTAATGTAATTGTCTTAGTTTGTCTTAGGTTTTATTAGGAAAAAAGGCATGATCAAAGATCATGCCCCTTCAACAAGAAACACCATAAGGTTGTATTTAAGCCTTGGTCTCTCCATTTGTAAACCATCTCATATTTTTATCAATAATATATATACATATTTCTGTTTATCAGAGTTTTTATACTCCAGGAAGCAACTCAAGATTCCAGTAACAGAAGATCCCCTGGCTAAAGCCATTGAGGAAGAGGAATAATAGAAGGCAGAGCTATTAAAGTTGGTTGTATAACAGGCTGCCCAAATCAAACAGATGGATAATGAGATGGAGAAACTACTGAAAGAGAAAGAAGAGGCAGCTCGAGGAAAACTCATCTCAGTGGAAGCTATCCCCATCTCAACAATTCCATCAGTTGTTCCCACAGCTATTGGTACACCTAGTATGACAGACTGGCTATCAAAAGCCATAGAAACATGACCCTACAGTCATAAGAGATCCAGAAATTGGAAACCAAAAAGATCAAAAGGCCAGGACTGAAACTGCCCACGAGATAACCAAGAAGAAGATAAAGAGATTGGAGAAGGCAGAGAAGGAATTTGCAGACAGCAACATTCTAGGCCAAATGAAGTTGATAATCTGGGGTAGTATCATTAAATCAGTGGAAGAAATGTGGCGCCCCATCAACATAATTTTTTAACAAAAAGAGTTGGTGGAAAAATGCACAGTGGCCATCGATAAAGCAAATCAAGAATTAGGAAACATGCCAAAAACATCCCCTAAGATCTTAGAATTCCTGAAATCTAAGACCAGCTATGAGCTTGAAGTGCTAGATGTACCAGACATAACAGAAACCATAGTAGAAGTGAAGAGTGTCCTCACTAAGAGAAATTTATTAAGTCAATTGGAGGAGAAATGTCATGACTTGGACATGGTCGTCAACAAATTCCTGAACAAGATTGAACACCTGAGAGCAAAAGGATTTCCCTCAATGTCTGCGATTAATAAGAAGCTAATCCAAAGGGAAGATTATATGATCAAACTTAGAGAAACAACTAAGGATGTCACCAAATTCACTAGCATCCAAGGAAGAGTGACTGGGACAGTTATCTGGGATCTCTTGAGTAATGACATCTTTATTCAACATCACCTGAAGCATGTCTTCCTTACTAGACCCACTTTCATCAAATACACAGAGGTGGGCGAAGTATACCGACAAGTTATAAGCACGAATGTCCCTAGCCAAAGAAAGTGGAATATATTGTGTACATTTCAAGATTGAAAAGGCACAATAGACACATCAACACAACCACCGATTGATTAGCAGTGCTAGCAGCGCATCCTCCTTTATGATCTATGCAGTGGCGGCCTAGAGAGAGATCCAACCATCATAACCACCCTGCGTTGCCTCCTCACAACCATTTCAGCCACCTCCAAATAATTTTTTGGATTCACAAAGAGTGGCCTGAGTTTTTAAATTCTTGAAGAGTTACCGAAATTAATTCTACAGGCGGTGTTGTCAGAGATTTTCTTTATTCGAGCCTTGCATGGCCACACTTTTCTAATTTCAGTTTGTTAGTAATAAATGAAGTTTGCTAGAGTATATTAGGGCAAACCGACTTAATTTTAGTTAAATAATGCTAGAATTATCATTACCAAGGGTTGGATATTTTAGCACCTGTATTGTAAGAACTACTATTAGAGCACTGTAATTTTGGAGCTAGACATCGATAATCAAAGACCGTTTACAGGATTCTTGAGTTGTGTTAAAATGGTGATTTTTTTCTTATTTGTTTAAATGTTTCCGTTGTTTTCTCTATTGTGTATCTGCTCATCTAATTGTAAATCAGAAATTTTAGATTAAGATTCGTTGTCAGAGCGCCTTAATTATTTCTTCATTTACAATCTGAATGTTTTCTGCTGAATTTTGATTAAAGAATTCTTAATTTCTCTTTAGTCACCACCAAACCTTACTTTTTATTTCACCTCATAATTCATACAGTTCTTAAGATCCATTTAGCACAGTTAGCTTGCCCTGTGATTTTCTCTTGATTTTGATGTGTCATTCTAGCCTTTGACTCCATCGCCCATTGGAATAGCCTATGTAGCCCTATTTGTCCAACCACACAACCAATCAAACAAACAACCCCCATCACTGTAACTAGCCTAATATCAGTACTTATAACCAGTGAGTTAAATTGATTTAAATCATAAAATAGGGAGAGCCCTCTCTGAGTCTAGGAAGGCTAGGTCCTGGACTCCAAGTGGTTTGATGTTGTCCTATGTCGCTTGTTCTTGCCAATCTTACAAATTAGGGAGGGCTAACACACTCAATCTTTTTTTATTCCTGGTGGAGTTGAATACAAGCATCAATCTGGTAGTCATTTACTTGATTAATTACATTGGATCTTAAACTTCACTTGATCAAGTGATTTATGGATCAGTTAGAGTAGGTAATGTTTGAAATGAATAAGCTCAACATTTTGAGCATCTTTTTCAATGCCAGTTTCCAGTAGAGTTTGCAGTTGATGATGTACAATTCAGATTTCAATTTGATTTGAGTTAGTTTGAGGATTGTAGTTGTAGTGAATCCATTTCCAAATGGATGAGGCTACTTGGTCTACGGTGTTCTTGACACCTCCTGAAGGAGCTGCCATCCCCAGATGGAGCCAATGTTAGTGTCATTATATTAGTGATAAAAAATAACTCTTTCAGTTGTTTTCCTAAAAGTCATAGGTCAAAATTTTTAAGTTTTTCAGATAAGTTTTCAAAAAATAATTTTGGTCATTGATGAGGTCTATGCCAAATTCGTTGCTCCCTCATATCATTTCATCGCCATCATCACTTTCAAGGCCATCTATTTCATTATCATTTAAAGGTTTAGGGTCATGTTTCTCCAATTCACCTGGGTCATTGTATTGGGGTCATCATTTGCCTTTAAAAACTGTCCAATTTGTCATCAAAACAAGACACTCACCCTTCATTTCACTCATAAACCTCTAAAAAGGGAGCTAGCATGCTTAGGGAGTAAAATAAAGACAACTTGTCTTGTCTTAAAAAGGTTCAAGTGTCAAAAAAGTTCAAAAGGGTCAAATCTGTCTTGTTGTCTCATTAAAAGGAAAAAGGGTATTTTCAAGGATATAAAGACCAACAAAAGTCTCTCACTCTTTCATTTCACGTTGATATTTCACCTCTCCAACAGGAAAATCCAATTTCAACCACAGATCAGCCATACTTTTCCATCAGAAGTCCAAAATCTCCCATCGCTGCAATTTCGCTACCTTTATGCAAAAACGTAGTGTTTTTTCCCTTCGCTACCTTTATGTTAAATCCGCCATTGGAAAGCCTCTTCCCTGCAATTTTTTGAGGTTTGAAGCTACACATCAACTCAACAAGCCCTGCCATAGATTTCAAATTCATTCATTCTTCCCCAAAGGTACCCAAGTTTCTTCCCCTACCTTTATCATCAGATTCACTTCCTTTATGCGAATGCACAACAAATATTGAGTTCAAGTGTTGAGCGACCAATTGCAGCTGTCCAAGTCAGCAAATATAGATCTCTTGCACTCATTTGATAGGTTAGCATCTATAATTATAATTTCATTGCCTCTACATGTGCTAAATTTCAAAAAATGGCTCATTGCTAGGGTTTTTCGCTGCATTTATCACCTCCATCACATTTTAGCATGCAATTAATAGAAATCACATTAATTTTGTATGATTTATTCTAAATCACACTGAACTTACCTCCCCTAACCCTTTCCCAACACATTTCTACCCTAATTCACCATTTCCTCACCAAACCCTAGGCTTACGCTACGATTTTACAGTAGGCCTGTGTTTTTTCTCCTTTCTCATTCCATCAATTCCACTCCCATTACCTTCCTAACACTCTTCCCAACACTGATTTTCTTAAGAATTTAGAGTGGCCTTACCCCCTTCATCCACTTTAATAAAATAAACTGCTAAATCCCATGTTTTCCAGTGCAGCCAAGAAATGATTTCCAAAATGGATACTATAAGCAGTGACACAGAGAATAAGACCTATAATAAAGGAGGAAAAATCAGTAGGTTTGAGCCAAATAAGACCCATTTCATCATTTTTAGAGCTTCATGATCAAGCCAGGGTTTACATTGCACACATGGACAATTTGGCTTCAAAATACGCTTCTGAAGTAATGTAGATTAATTTTTAAAAATTGAAATAGGTTTTTGTCAATGATAGCCCAAAGAACAAAACCCTCCTTCATTTTATCAGGGTTTGGAGCAGGGGTTTGTAGTTTGTGATGACTCCATTCTATAGAATACATCCTAATATTTCAAGAAATATGATGTGTAGCCCCAAACTCCTCTTGGAAGGCCTCCAAACTCCCTCTCAAAGTAGGTGTTATGCTTATGCTCAGAGTGCGCTACGCTTATGCAAATTTTGATTGATCAACTTCAATCTTGGATTTTGAGCTAATGGGAAATTATTTTGGAAAACTGGACATGGTATTATTCATAATAGGCCAAAGAACAAAAACCTCTCTCAGATTTTCAAAAAACATTATGGTTATATAGATATTGATCCATCTTTAAGACATATCTTTGCATATTTTTGGGCAAATTTTAACAATTTCTGCAGACATCATAAATGCAGTGTGTTCACACTACCTTTATTCTCAGAACATCCAATTGATGAAAGAAAGAAATTTTTAGATTTAGAATGATTAATGCATCATTAATATACTCTTGGTTTTCTATATCAGTTGTTATTCTTCTTAGGAAGATCGAAAAAATAGCAAAAAATCAGCTCTCTGCCTCAATTTCAGAGCCATGTTGCCTCTATAGCACTAGTTTTGGGAGAAGTGAGATTTTAAGATATTAGAGGATATTTTTTGCTGAGAAACCATTTCATATGGCTAGCAGACACACTCTCCTATATACAACAACTTGCAGAGTCAAAATTTAGCATGGGAGCATCATCAAATTGGATGTAGAAGACCACAATACCTTTATGACAATTTCGCTACCTTTATGTGTAAAAACGCTACGATTATGTCGGAATCAGCATTGGATTCCTCTAGAAACATGTCAAGTTCAGAAAATGTCACAAATTCAATGTTTTGTTGTCCTATGAATTGGCATTAGATTTATTGAGTTATTTTTTTACTCCTATCATGAGGGATACATAATTTAATGTAAGGGACAAACACTCCTAGTTTATAGCTAAAATTGAGGAAATGGTTTTTAACTTCCCAAGAGTCTAGGAAATGACTCATCTTGTGTATTTATAATCCATTTTGGATGGGGTTTCTACCTCATGATGTGTCATAGTCCATATTTTCTATAAGTAGAAGCTTTTTGGTCTTTTGTTGGGCTGGATAGTCTCCTATTCCAATGGAGCTTTTGTAATCAACAATTTGGAATGAAATCATAGACAGATTTGCAGAATTTGTGTTGATATACTTGTGGTATGCATTGGAGAATTTGTTCTTCTTATGTATGTTTATCAATTCATGCTTAATACCATATTTTCTTCTTTCATATATGTTTATCTTGTAAGTTTCTGAGCATAAATCATGTTAGTTCATGCTCTGTTTTAGAGAAGGTTTGCATGTTATGTTTATTTGCTTCTAAATGAATGAATTCACCTCAATTCTCATTCAAACTCTCTTTCACTCTATCCTATGCTCAATGACCTATTAAAAATGCTTTCAAACTACCTATCTAGCCTCACATATTCTCTGCAAATTGACCTTGGAATTCAGGCCTAAAAACCCTACACATTATCTTCTCACTGACTTCTCTATCCAGCACTAAAAACATCGAACAAATCCTATTTACTGAGCTTATATACCTAGCCTAAGATCATTAGATACTCAGTCATACATTTGACTGCGAAAGTGACAACGAAAGAGCCCTCTCTGGTCTTGGTAGGGCTAGCTACCTAACCTAAAGTCTGGTATGTAGTTACCTTTATTCAATCCCATTTTCAGCGTTGGGAAGTTAGGGAGAGTGATAACATTTTCATTCGTTACAGATTAATGATTATGATTATGAGAAATAAAAGTTATTGGTAAATGTTGTCTAACATGGTCGCCTCGCTTGTGTGATTGAACCCAAGGCACAATTAAAGTCAGAGGCTTTTTAACTATTAATCTAGGTCAGTCATCCAACCAGCCCATGTGCTGTTACAACGTGCAAAGTAATTACCGTGTTAACTTCACGTTCACCCCTCGTCGACATACGACGACAGGAAGTAAATTGGTATGTGACTTCCAAGATTTAAAAGTCCAAATTTGCATACTTCGTTGAAGAAAAAATAAAAATAAAAATTGTATCATAAACAACTTGAATTAATTTACACAATAATCTTGTAGCTCTAAGGAAATTTCAAAATACAATGGCCGCAAGTCAAGAAGAATGGTCATAGAATATTTACTGTTCCTAATTTTGGAATTTATGCTATATTTACGGACAAAAATAATATGTTAAATTGGATGACTTTATTCTACGCCAGAGGATTCGTTGCAATTCTTTCCATGAATCTAAGAACAATAATTAAACTCTCTTAACAGTATCGTATGCCTATGTTTAAGGCATGTAATTCTTCGTTCTGTAGCATATTTATTTGTTCTAAGAAATACTATGTGCAACAATATATTCTTGAAGAAGAACCTTGGTTTTGGGTAGTTTTATTTATGAAACGGTAGTTTCCGGAATTTAATCAAGATGCAAAGACTCATATACAGGTACATAAGACTCATATGCTCCCTCATATATGAACATGATTTAAACACTCAGGGCATGATATATGTAGAGAGAGTAGTTATCACAAATAATTAATTCAATATGTATCGACTACAAAGGCCATATATATAACATGTTAGACATAAAGTGCAACCCATATTATTCAAGACGCACATTATCACAAATTACTCCGAATTTTAAATTTCAGAGGCAAGGATTGACTACTTATGTGGTAGAACTAGCATTTGCACCTAAGGGTGCAAAGGTACACCGAAGCAGTAGACTTTGTATTAATTCTTGTGCGTATCAAAGAGTTCGGCCTCGTCGTGCGTGTTTTGATTGAGATTAACAATTGACATTTTCGAATAAATTAAATGTTAAGAATAATGAAATATTATTTATAGTTTAAATATATAGAGAATTATTTTATTTTTAATAATTATATGTTAGTTGATTCAAAACTCATAACAATAGTTACCTTATTTTATAAGTAATTTTATTGAAGCTAAAAAAAAAAAGAATAAAAAAATATAAAAATATAAATATAAATAAAAAATAAAAATAAATAAAAATAAAATAAATTAAAAATAAAAATATAAAACATATAAAATATAAATAAAAATAAAATAAATAAATAAATAGATAAAAATAAAAATAAAAACGAATAAAATGAAAAATATAAAAATAAACGAATAAAAATAAAATCAAAATCAAAATCAAATTTATAATTGGTCCATATCCATTATGCATATTTGCTCACATTTCAAGGTTTATGCTTTGATTAAATCCAAATGTAAATCTTCAAATAGTGCCCACGCAGCCAACTTGCCTTATTGATGACGGGGTAACCCACAGTCATGTTTTTCTCTGACTTTTCAATCTCTAGTTGTGCATAATGCCTTCAAATTTCATGGCTCAAACATTTCCCCAATCTGAGCAATCTCACAACATTCCGTTATTCTACGCTGGCAAATTAAACACTTAAATCTGAGATCGTTAATATCTCAAATCTTTGAGATATTAAATTAGAGTCCCTTATGTCATTACCATACCACGGCTTGCGTGACTTACAACTATGGTTTGTAAATACATTTCGGTCCACAGGGGTTTGACCCTGAACCCATTAAGATTTACGCCCGCGATTAACACAATACATGTGGGCCCGTCAACCAGTTAACTTCCTTTGCCCATCAACGGCTGATGGAATGTTGTACTGGCCTTGACGATCCGACGATCCAAACTGAATATCGCGCGAGTTAATTGCACGATCGTTAATTTGCGATGAGAGTGGTTTTTGGAAACCATATTTAGCCACACGTCAATCAAAGGCACATATCATGTTAGTTTATCAATTACAGCTTACCACCTTTGTGGTCGTGCGATACACCAGAATCCTATCTTAAAACCATCTTTACTGTGCGGTCTTCAAGGTTCTGCTTTAAAGTTCAAGCCCGTTAACTCCATTACCTTCCACAGTTGATAAGACCCAACAATCTTGCTTCGTTAACAATGAATCGACCTTATTTTCATCACAGGTAGAGTTCAATGCTCCTTGAGCGTACAAAATCCAACTTCCGGTTGTTCTCCGACAGAGCCTCTGTTCACCCACTCCAAACCAGAACAACGCGTTCTACTTATTCGCCGAGGATAAGCATTCGAGGACAAACAGAGATTTATGGAAATTCACCCAAGACAACTATAGTCAATCTATTCACCGAAGGTGTGTATCTAAGGACAGGCATGGAGGAAACAAGAGGTTTCCTCGCAGAGTTGATTCTAATTCAACCACACGCAAGAAATGGCCAAGGTTAACTCAATTGTGCCCTCATCAGGGATCAAAACACAATTGAATTCACAATTTCCTTTCGCAGAGTCAAATTGAACTTCCGCAGCAATCATATGGACAAACTTTACACCTCTTCTCCTAATTAACTCTTAATACTCTTAATTCAGATTCTCTGTGTTTGCAATTCATTACTCCACCATCGCTGCGTTGATCTCACCACTACACCCCTGCATAGGAATAACGCGTCTGCTCGTGACTCTTCTCAACCACGAGAGTAATGCGGATATAATGCTTCTTGCAGCCCGAGCCTTGACTCATCTATGCGATGTGTTGCCCTCGTCGTGTGTCGCAGTTGTGCATTATGGCGCAGTGTACATGGATCTCATAGAACAGGTGTGCAATTTAACAAAAATGACAAATCGCATTGCAAACCATTGATTTGGGTTTTTTTTTTTAAACAAGAAAACAAATTATGCCCTTCCGTCTTTGCGGTTCCACTAAAAATTCTCGACCTAAGATTTTCAATTCAATCCGTCACTATCCAACTGGGACTTTCGTTGGAGTTTTTGGGTTTAATTCTTCATCATATGTTCAACGATGCCACCACCATTCCCTTAAAATTCAACTCTGTTAAAACGAAAATTGACAGTGACAGTGAGGGCGTGAGCATACTACACCAGAACCTCACTTCTGCTAGTAGTGCACTGCAGGGTCTTCTTAGAAAATTGGGCGTAGGTCTCGGTGATCTCTTGCCCTCGTCTGTGCCGTCTTCGCACCAGAGCAGCCGATTGAAGAGAATTTTGTCGGGGCTTCGGGCCGATGGGGAAGAAGGCCATCATTATGGCACAGTTCCTCGTTTATGTGCCAGTTTCCTAACTATTGAGTACATGGATCTCGCAGAACAGGTGTGCAATTTAACCAAAATGAGAAATCACATTGCAAACCGGATTGAGGCTTGTTTTGTTTGGGTATTTTGGGCATTTCCTGCAAGCAATTTTCTAAAAAACCAACGATCTTAGGCGGCCATGGATTCCCTTTACTGGTAGGGCAGGGGGCCTTGAGCGCACAGTCGAATTCATGAGCTCCTGCAATGATCTGCTTCTTGGCGTCGGTGGTTACAAAGTGTACAACGAATCATGATGTAGCACGACACTGTTCAGATTCTGTCAAAACGACGAATCTCTACAGTGTCACTACGAAAAACTCCACAATAGATAACACCTTCGGTGTAATTAATTCTTGTTGATGAATGGAGAAGAGGAGCACTTCACCTCCCAACCATAGGAAGTCACAATTTTTCTATGTAACTTGCCCCCCCATGCCAAGTTCAGGTCGAAGTATCTAATCCTCTTGAGCTAAGTCACCAGCGGATAGAAGGGACACACATTTTTTTTTATGGTTTATCAACCAGGAAAAGCACGAGGTAGTGTGGTTTATCACTCGTGATAAGCACATGTAATTTCCACACTAATGGTCTTTCAAATAGAAACAAGCATAATGTGAATGGACATCGTGGTTTTTCAGCTCCAGTAAGCATCGATTCACCAATACAGTCTCCTTCAGTTCTCAATATCTACCTTTTGAGATTGGGTAATTTCAATAGGTAATAGTCTCAACTCCTCCATTTCCACCTCCCTTCTCTTCTCTTCTCTTCTCAGTTTCCCCCTTCATTAAAAGAGAACTCTTCTAGTTTTCTTCTATGTGAAGCTCCCATTACTTGCACACAAAGGCACCCAACGATAGGAAACTAACAAGGAATATATATATATATATATATATATATATATTAATTAATTAATTAATTAATTGTGGAGGTGGTAAGTCGGCTCTCAAACTTGACCTCTCTTCTCCTCAAAGAAAAAAAATCGCTCCTTCTAGATTCCATAATTAATATAAGTAAATTTTATCGAGTGTTGATGAATATAACCACTTTTGTAAGAATATAATTCATATTATAATAGTTCCATGATTAATCATCTAATCGTTCATGTTTATTATTGGGGTGACTCTGTATATTACTCAAGTTGGTTGTACATCACTATCCACATATTTAGCAATATAGTAAGTTATTATTATTGTAACTCTCTTGTATTAATAAACATTACTATGAAATTGACTCATCCCTTATAAGGAAAAAATTACTTCAGCTAGGGTTCTACAAAACTCTGCAATCGCCGCCAACGCCAACCTCGCTGAAGCAGCTTCGGAGAGGGCTTCTTTCAGCTCCGCCACCGTCGACTCCACATACGCTCAGGCTACCTCAGAGGCCGCCACCACTTAAAAGTCTGTCGATGCTCCAAAGGTCGCTCCGACTGCTCCCCTCGGCTCCGAGCTCAGGCTTCAAGCTCCAACTCCCCACATTGCCACCGACAGTGTTGAAGGCAAAGACAGGGAGAAGACTACCACTCTCGTTGCTTCTTTCAAGATTGCCTCAGCAGGGAAGCAGGTTGCAGCCTCCATCTACAGTAAAGTCGCACAACGAATAGGAGGCATAGCTCCCCTCCACGAAAAAATCACGCACAACATCGATCATCTTGGCATAGGCATTCTTGTTGCCTCCTCCGCAATAGAGGCCCTAACGCAGCACAGCCCCTTGGGTCTGCAAGATTGGGAAGCTGGGGTAGCATTGCCCACTGAAAATACAACACTTAACTACCTTCTTAGTCAGATGAATCTGGGTATCGAAGGCTCAAGCACGGTACAAGCACAAACTTGCAACGACAATCAGGGGCTTTCAGGGTTTTCCCCATAGTCTTATCAAACCCAGATTTTGCTTCTCTCAAGAAAAACCCTGCTGCATTGGGTGCATGTGGCAGATCTAGTGCAGGATCTCTTACGTAATCTTGAACTCAGGCTGGGGATACCCTCGGCTCTTCTACGACTGCTCTATGAAGGTAAATAGCTAGAGGACCCTCTTCCCCTTTCTTTTTACAGTATCAATAGAGATGCTTCGATTGTGCTTACCCTGCGTCTAAGAGGGGGAGCATCTGGGTAGCCATCCTCTAACCCTGCTTTCTCCTACAAAGATGGGGTTCATGCACAGAAGCCTAAGAAATCTGCACAACCAGCTGAGGCTCCCAAGCCTTTCTGGTGGATAAAATAGAGGAAGCCCCCTCCATTGAGATCTCCCATCCATCGCTTGATGCTCAATACCAAGCGTATGCAGAGACAACTATCATTTGCAGATTTAATGGCCTTTGGCCTCAAACAATAGAACTTTATCAATGGATCCTTTGCTCAAAGGGTTTCTTCATTATGGCCTTTGCTTTCAAAGAATATTACCAGAAAGCCTTAATAGGAGGCCCTTGGTTTTGGGGAACGGCAGGGTTATTCCTCACCCCCTGGTTCCCATATTTCAACCCCACCACAGAAGTCATCACCAAGCTTCCCATATGGGTCCGACTACCGAATCTCCTGGCACATCTTTGGCACTTCTCTGTCTTCCAAGGGATTGGAAACACTTTGGGCCGATTCTTGACAACAGATATCTCCAGAGGGGAGAAAGTCATATACACCTTTGGTAGAATCTGCACGGAAATAGACATAAGCAAAGGTCTGCCAGATCAAATCATTTTCAAAGTTGGGGACTTTCACTGGACTCAGATCCTAAACTTTGAGAACACCGCATTCTAATGTCACCACTGCCATCAGACAGGGCACCTTCAGAATTCTTGCGCCATGTTCAACACCGAAAATAAGAACACCATCCGCAAGACAAAATCCAAAAGTTGGAAACCGTGTGATCCACCCCCCATGGATGACATAGATTCCTTCAACTTAGATGAATATGAGTCTGAAGCGGAAGGAGAGGAACTTGAGCATACAAAGGACTCGCCTTCAACCAGTCTTGAGGTGCCCTTTGAACCTCCGATTTCGCAGAAACGTACACATGAGTTTTCCTCATCCGTTTCGGATAAGGAAATACCACCTTTAGTGCAGAATAATCTGCAAGTGGTTCGTGCCCATCCGCCCAACAACGGCTGGGTCAAAGTTAGTAAGAAAAAAGGGAAAAAATGTCGTCTAGAAGTTTCGTCCCATTCTGGGTAGACTCCTTTGACTAGCTCTCTGTTTCCTGCATTCCTTTTTTGCTATCTTGTTGCTTACTCCATGGTTTCTCTTCAGGACCGAGGTTGATGGTTCATCATTTTCGGCTCCTTGTTATTCTGCTACTCTTGATTGTAATCTCTCTTTGTACCATATGCTTTTTAATATAATTAGTCTTATTTAGAAAAAAAAAAAAACATTATTATGAAACTATAATAGTTATTTATTTAAATATTATTATATAATTACACAATTATAATGATCATATACAATTTTAATAATGATTTGTTATGTAGTTGTAGAATATTTAGTTGCCCATTATTATTATTTTTTTAATTATTATTAATTGTGGTTTTTATATATTAAAATAATAAATATGATTCATCTCATTCAGAAATATATTTCCTTGTTACTAGGATAAAGAATAATACGAAATTTCATCATTATTAGCCATTGGAAAGATCATATATATGTAGGGTATCCAGACAATACCTTCTACGAATAGGAGCGATCCCTCTAGCCCAATGAGTGAGTTTAGTAGCAAACGGGAAAAAAGCAAGCAAACTTTCCTAGCTTAAATCTGAATGACATAAGAGAGGAAGATGTGCTACCTCACTCCTATACGGTCACTTGTCGATGTTAATCCTGGTCTCCTCACTTCCAAGCTCGTTCCTCGCTATTCCTTGCACACAAATACCTGCAAGAGAGATCAACAACGACAAACAAAGAAAACATAGTATATTGCATTCTAATGTAACCATATGACAAATCAAGGAGAATCATACTAAGCAAGTAATCATTGAAAAACTTATGGAAAGTAAAACATGCTTTGTATTATTGATAAATCAAAGAAGGAAGCATACAAATGGTGCCTTGATGTTGGAAGCCTCCTTCGGGATGGGTTTCGAAATCCAAGCCAAAGACTTTAATCACTCCTTCTCCTTGGATTTTTGGCAGCGTTTAGGCGCATTTGAGAACTAGAAAAGCAACCAGCAATGACCAACCAAGACCAACCATTTGGGGAAGGCATGATACTCTATAGCAGAGCTGGAGAGCTTATGGATCCAAAAATGAGGGGGAAAGTCCTTATCTCAAAGAGGAAAATCCTTGGAGATAAGATCAAAGGTTTAAAATGGCAGAATTTGACCATATCCTCAACCAACAAGTACCAAACTTTCATTCTCGAGAGTTCTAGAGGACGAAGCTTCTGCTCCATTTTTGGAGAACTTGCCTGAAGAGTACCAGTGTAGATTTACTATATAATTTACATGCTTCCAACGCTTTTCATAGGTTAGAGACAAGGTTACAAGCACGAGGTTGTTTAGGGGAGAACAATGTTGGGCTTGAAAATTAGGTTTTTTTACAAACTTCTGCAGAAAGGCTTCAAGGCATTTCTCTTTTAGGTCTTCAGGGATATTTTAAGCATGTTATCTAGGATGAATAAATTTTCACAACTTTTGTCGCTTTGCAACGTTTGTGGCATGAGCGACACAAAATACGACACTTAGGATAAGGACTGAGGAATGCGACAAAATACTATGTAATAGATGCCCCTAATGCATGAAAGCAGAATGAAAAGTGATGGTTGAATCGCTTTATGAGCCAAGGCAAGTACTTCGGAAAACCACCGTCAGGAGACCTGCCAATCAAACACAATACAATATATGACATCTCTGATATAAACATGCCTAATAATATATATTTGAATAGGCATCAAATAACACATGAATCCACGGTATGGATGCAACCATCCGTTTGAAAAGGATCCATGGTATGGTCGCAACCATCCGTATAGAAAGGATCACATATGAAATCATGAATACTCAATAAATCCACGTAGCCTGGATAATAATAGATGTGATCCAAGGTCTTTGTCTCTATCTCGATCCACCGACTGTACGAATCTAACCATGTGAATAGATGTGTTGATGTCGAACATGGTAGAAAGCACCTGATTACTGGTTGATGAGGTAAACCGTTAACATGCACGAGATAAACCACAAATAATGATGATGGCCCTCAAGGTACGGTATCACAATCTACAAGCATGAATAAGGGAGTTGAATTCAAATGCTTGCAGAATCATTTGATCGAAGGCCAATGAGGTGAAACTATCGTCGAATGCAAAGAACTTTCCATCGAGGCATGCAAGCTCCAAGCTACTGAAAGGGAGATTCTAGAACAATTTCCTGGATAATGAGCTAATGTTGACAGGAAGCGATTCATTTAAGGAAGGCCATAATGTTTCCCACATCATAGACATGAAACATATGAATACTCAAGGTAGATAGGAATTATTCAATATTGTTGTAGAGAAAGTTCACATAAGTATAAGGAGTTTCACTCTTGCAGATAAAACTTCTCTTGAACATATCGATGACACGACTCTAGATATTGGCAGCATTTGACTCAAAATGGGATCAATGGTCATGGTGACAACAAGATATGATCTAATGAGAGTAAAATGGATTTCCCAAAACTATGAAGGAATGAAGAAGAGAGGATAAACCAAACCCGACATGAGATGCGGATAAGTGTCATGTTCAAGAGCAACATACTACCTTCGGTACAAAAATATAAGACATGTTTTACTTCCATTTTTCTCCACTATTTCTAGCGAGTACCTCTTTGTTTTTTGTATCAAGCTTGAAGATAATATCATATGATTAGCATATAATTTTACCCTTTGGATGAATCTATCATAGTAAATTTAACGAGTCCTAGGAAGGAGTAACTCGATCTTGTCATGGTGACAAGTCCTGCGTCGTTTAAGTTTTATGAGTCTGAGGGAGGGATAACTCAACATATTTTTCATGTTTAGAGAGTTTTAAAAATAATTTCAAAAGAAAACTCCAAATGTCCCTTTTCGTAAATAGTATCTTGAACCCGAAAATGTAGAAAACAATATCCAAGAGAACCTCTTCGTCATGTTTGACTAAGGTATTCATTTTTCGTAGCTAGTCTATCTCAGTCCGGAAAAGGGTTAAACTTATGCTGAGTAGATGTCTTTTCATTTACTTTTAATAGTTAGAAAATACAAGTGCTAGACAATCTTTTCATATTTCGAGAGTTAGAAAAGAGCTCAAATATGACTCCTCCTAGAGGAACGACTGGTATAAAGGGATAACAACTGGTTTCGACGATGATGGAACTGCTCAAAACATGTATAGGTTAAGAGGTTGGCTAATATGACCACTCATCGCAGTGATTCCCTAGGAAAGGGTAAAAAAACCAAGTGAAAGTGTATGATTGAACAAGCATATGGTAACCAAGGTTCATCTAGCAGAAGAGGCAGATAAAAATGGCAATCACAAGAGGTAGAATGAGAATGGTTTCATTTTTACACAAGATTGAAATAGAGACAAACTATGCTTGAAATTGGTTTCATTTGTTTTATAATCTTAAAACGTGAGAAAAAACTATGCTTGGAATCATTTTTCATGCCCCCGCATAATGACTCTATTTGAGGTACATGCCCCCCAAGCTTTAGTTCAATCACCTAAGTAAACTACTAGTTACTAACAGGTGGATGGAATCAAGGTTCATTTACGCGATCAAGTGAAAGGCTCATTTTTCTTGATCAATATGATGTTTTACTGCATGTGCAGAAGCATTTCATTATGAATCACATTTTTTCAATGGTGAACAAAAAATTACCTTTTGTCGCTTTTTCGGACTTGTGAAAACAAATGAAAAAGGAACTCCCCAACGGAATCGCTATTTTGTTATCCAGGAAATCCCTTCTATGGATAGAAGAGATCCCTCTAATCCAATGAGTGGGTCTAGTAACAAACAAGACAAAAGTAAGAAAACTTTCCTAGCTTAAATCAGAATGACATGAGAAAGGAAGATGGCCTACCTCACTCCTATGCGGTCACTTGTCGATGTTAATCTTGGTATCCTCACTTCCAAGCTCACTCCTCACTATTCCTTGCGCATGAATACCTGCAAGAGAGATCAAACAATGAAAAATGAAGAAAACATAGTATATTGCATTATAATGTAAACCATATTACAGATCAAGGAGCACCATAATAAGCAAGTAATCATTGACAAGCTTATGAAAAGTAAAACATGCTTTGTATTATCTCTAAATCAAAGAGGGAAGCATACAATCGGGTGCCTTGATGTTGGAAGCCTCCTTCAAGATGGGTTTCCAAATCCAAGCCAAATACTTCAAGCACTCCTTCTCCTTATAATTTTGGAAGTGTTTAGGTGTATTCGAGCACTAGAAAGGTAGCCAAAAATGCCCAACCAAGACCGACAATTTTGGGAAGGCATAACACTTATATAGTAGAGCTGGAAAGGTTATGGATCCAAAAATGAGGGGGAAAGTCCTTATATCAAATAATAAAATCCTTAGAGATAAGATCAAAGGTTCAAAATGGGAGAATTCGACCATATCCTCAACCAACAAGTACCAATCTTACATTATCGAGAGTTCTAGAGGATGAAGCTTATGCTCCACTTTTGGAGAACCTGCCTGAAGAGGACTAGTGCATCTTTACTATTGAATTTCCACGCTTCCAACGCTTTGCATAGGTTAGAGACAGGGTTACAAGTGTGAGGTTTTTTTCTGGGAGAACCACGCTAGGCTTGAAAATTAGGGTTTTTTACAAAAAATTTCACAAAGGCTTCAAGACATTTCTCTTTTAGGTCTTGAAGGATATTTTAAGCATGTTATACAGGATGAATAAGTTTTCACATCTTTTGTCGCTTTGCGACGTTTTTGGCATGAGAAACACAAAATATGACACTTAGGATAAGTGATGAGCTCCATCATTAGCTACATTTTGAGGGGTTAATGGTCACCTTTTTGCCTTATTAAGCCTCTTTTTCTTGCACTTTAATTATATTATGGTCTTATGATGCTATTTTAGATGGTGATTGAGGTTTATCATACTTTGAGTACCTAACATGAGTTAAATGCAGGAAAATCATGAAGATATTGCATTTTTGTGAAGATTTTTTCATCAATACTCGCAGTAGACAACAAGGAGAGATTCTAGGGGGGTTTTCATCCTCCTTAACTCCCTAAGGTAGCCAAGGGATCCTTGATATTCCCTCCAAAAACTCGAAATCAAAGGAAGCCAAGAAAACTCAATATCAAGTGCACTAAAGCCATACTTCACTTGCAATCAAGTGGATTGATCACCTACTTTTTAGGGAGTTGTTGGTATCTACCCTTTAGGATAAATATCATTGAGTAAGAGCTCATTAAGATTCGAAATTTGGAGAAAGCCATTAGGCTATTTTCTCTTGTAATCAGTTTCAATCCTTTTATATTGATGTAATGAGACTATCTTTTGAAATGAAATGAGTATTCAGATTGTGCTTTACTGATCTAGTTTTAGAGATCCAGGCTTGTGTATTAGGGCTCAATCCATGTGCCTCAGCCTCTCTTGTGTAATAACTCTTTACTTTCATGTCATTTAGCTAGTTTTGCTTATGATTATTTAGCTATTTTTCTTGTATTTCCATTTACTATTTTTAGTTTTCTTTCATTTGTATTTTTTTGTAGATTTAGCTTTCTTACATGTTGGTAGAATAGGTTATAACTTCATAAATTTGTGAGTCAAGCCTCCCCCTCTCATCTCTTTCACTGGAGCTCTAAGAGGGTAGACCTTCCGCACAGACCAAAAATTTCTTTTTAGGATTCCTTAGAATGGATAAGATTAGTTGTTGTGATTCCATGGATTTGTTTAGAATTATGTTTTATATCTCTGTTTTTTTATTAAAGTAGATTTTATTTACAAATTCAAGTCATATTTTCCATTGTATTTATCATGAATTTGTCCATTTTTATTGTATGAATAGGAATTTTTCTTGCAGGGAAAGGTAGCACATCACAGGAGAATTTCACCAGCACCTTCAGCTTCATCTTTCACCCTTCATTATCCCTTTGTTCATCAAAATCACCACTAGCCCTATTTTCGGATTTTTCATCCCTACACCATGAGCAAACCTTAGGGGTGAAAGACAATCCTCCCAATAGGTTTTGAGCTTGGCCAAGTGGTGAGCCACATTACAATCATCCTAATCCACCTCCAATCCACCTTCCCTACCCTTTTTCCACCTATTTTTGGCCTTAGATTGTCCTCAGACTATTTCCTGTAGCAATTCAAGAATTTCCTATAGCACTACAGGAAACCTGTAGCAGCACTTGAAATAGCAACATTGAGCCCCTCCTTAAGTGCATAAACCACCATCCACGTCCTCTAGACATGAAAAAACCACTCATACACCTTCAGCCTTGCCCCATGTGTTCAAGACTTCCATAATCCACCTTAGCACTTTCTTCTCCTAGCTGCAAAAAAACATATTTACATGCATAGTTAGGTCATGAGTAGTTGCATGGTTAAAATCATGATAGATAGATAATAGAGTAAGTAGAGTGTAAGTTTACACATTTGGCCCAGTAAAGTGTGATTAGATTAGTTTTTTTTATGCCATTTCAATTCAAAAATTTACTTCATTCAAGATGCCTAGTTTTCTTTCATTTCTTATCATAGGTTAATGAGTAGATTTCTTTCATTGCAGAATAGTTATATATACTTGTTTGTTGTAGTGTAGTTCTATACTCGTTGATAGCACCATGGATTTGAATCATGTGTATCCTTAGGCCTAATTTCATAATTGTGACAGACTTCATCCATAAACCCTAGAAGTAGCACCCTTTCGTAAAGCTCAGAAGAGGATGACATAAGTAGAATGCATCTACTGTGTATATAGCACTATCACCTCCAATTTTATACGAACCCCAGGTTGATAAAGTAAATTAGGGTAGCCTCAAGGAGTTCCAGCATTCGTGGTGCAATATTAGGGCTCTCCACGTTTTGGCATCGTTGCTGGGGAGGTGACTAGTAATTGCTTTGATTTTGTTTAATCAATATTTTCTGCTTTCCTTTTACATGTTTCAAAAATATTGAAAAAATACAAAAAATATGATTTTCATGCCTCATAGGAGTAGGGATACTCAAGGAAATTATTTACCTAAAACCCCCACATCACCACATAGTTACCCTTCACTCTTCTTCAGTGGCTGTGAGGTTGAACGCACCATAGGTGAGCCTTCTGAAAATTTTGAAGAACCTATTGGAGAAGAAGAAGATCTTGTTTCACCTGAGAACCTACTTCACCTATCTCATCCATGGTTGGCACTGAAGCCCAAGAAGCCTTTCCCATTAGAGAGGTAGATGGGGAGACTAAAATAAAAAACATTATCCCCTCAGCCCTTCCACACTTTCATGCACTTAATTCGGAAGATCCTGACACATTCATGTTTGAATTTGATGTTGTTTGTAGGACCTATGACTACGCCTTAGATGATCGGAAGCTCAATCTATTCCCATCTACCCTCAAGGATGTAGCCTTGCACTGGTTCATGGGTCTACCTGGGAACATCATCACTATTTGGGCACAAATGCAAGAGGTCTTCAACAAAAAGTACAAGGACTACTATATGTCTAAGGAAACTAAGGATGAGATATTCAGGATGACTCTAGGGTTTGATGAATCCCCAGAAGACTATGAAGAGAGATTTCAGTTAAAATATAAGAGATCCAACTGTACCCTTGATCCCAGATAACTTAAACTAGTACTTCTTCGAGGGATCAGAGAGGAGGTGATAGAAACCCTCAATATGTTATCAGGTGGATATGTCTACCAAATGTCTTATGAAGAAATCAAAATTGTCTTCAGGAACCATTCTAGGGAAGTTAGCAAGAAATTCAGAGTTGGCCAAAGTTCAACCAATACCCCTTCCTCTTCCACCTCCATCAAACATGAGATTGGAAATATGCTGGAGGAATTCAAGAGAGACATGTTGCACACCTTTTCTTTGCAAATGGACACAATGCAGGTTAAAAGGAAGCAAGAGGAAGAACAAAGAGCCTTGGCTATATTTTTCCCTAGCTTTACTAGAAAACACCCTTGAAATGAATGTCCACTAAATTCCATCGAGATTTTCTTAATCTGTGAGGATAATCATGCCACAGACAAGTGTCCCTCCTTACCTGGACTCAAAGTTGTATATCAATGTGGGGAAGGGGGACCAGGGCAACTCTGTTTCATCAACCATAGAAGGCCTCAAGGCCCGAGGGCATATCAACAAGGTATGCAAGGTGCACCTTGCTCTTACTATCACAATAATAAGCATGCACCCATGAAACCTTGGTACATCCCCACTCCTCCCTCCTGGCCTACACCTCCTACTTGTCCTTACAACCCTCCATATCATCCTCAACCTGTGAACCAACCATTTCAATAGGTTGTTCCTAAACAACCTCAGTGGAACAATCCATCCCAAGAGTGGAGGCCTCAACATAATCAACCACCTTCTCTAATGCCTCCACCCCAACCTAAACCTCATCTTACTCATGCTACTCCACCCAAGTCACCTCTGATGCCTACACAGCCAAATCTAAACCCGAACAACAGATAAGCACAACAAGTTTATAGTGGAGAGACATCCTATCCCGCTTATGCTATGGAGATATAGGAGATTAATCTCAGGTTGGGAAGAGTACTCCCAGAAAACCACCCTACATCTCCACCTGTAGAGGTTTAGGAGGAAAAGGAAGAAAGTAATACTCATATTCAACAACCTCCTTTTCCTGAGCGCTTGATCCATTCCAGTCAGCACACCCCAGAGGAGACTGAACTTCTTGGAGAGTTGAAAAATTTGTGCATAAAGATACCACTTCTCTGGGCCATTAAGGATGTCCCTATTTACAATAGGCTCATCAAGGAAAAGTGATTCAAGAAACCTGGGAGAAACAAGAAGGATACCCCCGCCATCAATGTAGTAGGAGAACTTCCCGACTTAATGTTGCGAAGGGTGATCTTTCCAAAGAACCTGGACCCTAGAAGTCTAGTGGTAGTGTGCACATAGATGGTGTCATAGTCCCCAATACTTTGATTGATCTAGGGGTTGCAATCAATGTCATGACCAAGGAAACTATGTTGAAACTCAACCTCCAAGGGACTTTGAGGAAAACCATAACAATTTTGCAACTTGCAGATCGGTCCACAGTAACTCTAGAAGGAATTTTTGAGGATGTTATGGTTTCAATTGACTCTTGGGAGTATCCTAAAGATTACCTGGTTCTTTTTAAGATTCAAAAAGATGATGATCCTAGTGAAAAATAAGCACCTACACTAGGTGGGGCCCGCAGGCTATTTTTAGGTGTATGTCTATTTTTAGAATGGTGAGTATATTATATTTATAGCGGGAGTCTATTAATAGATGGTTGAGAAAATTCTATTTATAGATGAGATTCTATTTTTAGATGCATGGGCGAAGTCTATTTATAGATCGCATGTCTAAAAATAGATCGAATGTCAATTATTATTAGCCTTTAATAATAATTAGACAATAAATAATAATCTATTCTCTTGAAGCACTTGATTTTAGTTAGCTGATGTGGCAAACCACTTGAATGAAGGAATTATGAGTACTAAGGTTGGTTGGTGGGACATGTAGAGTGTACTTTTTTGTAACTGAGTGATACAAAGTTGTAATAGAGTTGGTTGTGTAGTTAAGTGAGTTTTTATTTAGTTTAACTCTGTTAAGTGAGTTAAACTCAGTTGTGCTAGTTGTAACTAGTTGTTACTAAAGATACACTAGTGAGAGATCAGTGAATTAATTATTTAATTAATCCACAAGAAGTGTCTCACATGCAACTAAAGAAATACTATTGTTAACTACATGCATGTCAGATCTAGTGGAGACCCAGTTGAGAGATAGGTGAAAGTGACTATTTGACTATCAATTGTGATTATAGTGGTGCATTCAATGCATATACACACACATTGGAGATTCCAATGAGGATTGTGCAGTCAAGGCAAGGCAAGATCAAATTCATTCAGGGATCTTCATCAGCAGGGATTGCGTAGTGGAGGAAGGCTGTCAGGAGGTAATAAATTGATGCATGTTTATGCCCATTTTTGTATGACAGTGTGAGATGATTGTATATTTTACTGAGAGCTCTTGGAGTAGAGCTTTGTATGAGATTGTTTCATGATCTATATATAATATATGATATTTGGGGTTTTAGCTTTAATCTTTCCCGGTAAAAACATCTTGTTATGTGTGACTAATTTTTCTTCACGTGTTTGCAATTGGCGATTAAATTTCCGCAAAGAATTAAGTATAAGGATTTTGTATTTAACAGTTGTTATAGTTGTTATATCAGGAGAGTCTGGTAATAAATATTAGTATTTATAAATTTATACATGGTATCGGAGCATAGAATATTGCAATATTGAAGCAGTAGCTGAGTTTTGTTGGTGGAAACAATTCGAATTTTTGCAAGAATTTCTTGGTGTGACAGTTGAATAAACATCGAAATGGATTTCAATAGTTTGCGGTTAGAGTATGCACTTGAGGGCAGCTCGAACTAAATTGCATGGAAGCATAGGATAGAGTTTTTTCTTGAAGATAATGGCTTGAAGGAATTCATTGACAGTGATGTTCCTAAACCCACTTCGACGGATGTTGCATTACTTGACCCATGGCAAAAGAAAGTAGTGAAGACGAGAAGGATTCTATTGGAAGGTGTGCGAGACCATATTGTCTCAAGCCTTCATGGGAAAGCCACTCCATTTGCAATGTGGAAGGCTTTGGCGTATCTTTTCCAAAGAAACAGAGACCATAGGAAATTGGCGCTGAAGGATAAACTCAGAAAAATCAAGATGGAGAAGGGCGACATTATTCCAAAGTTTCTCACAAAGTTTGTCCAATGTCAGGATGAACTGGGGAGTGTGGGAATCACAGTTGACGATGATGATTTGGTGAGTTTTACTCTCTTGGGACTTCCTAAGAGTTGGCACAGTTATCAAGAATCTGTCAACTGATAGGAAAAACTGTCGGATTGGGAACGACTGTGGTCAGATCTAGTGTAGGAGGAGTTCAGGCAGAACACCAGGGATGGCTCTTCATCAAAGAATGATGATGAAGAGGATTTTTCTTTGGCTGCCAAAGAGAGGAAAGGGGAGGGGAAGAAATTTGACTCAAAATTCGAGGCTAAAGACAAGAAGCTGGATTTATCCAAGGTGAAGTGTTTTCACAGTCACGAACATGAGCATCTCGCCACTAACTGCCCACAGAAAAAGAAGAACAAGAAGGTTGTTGGAGCTGCAATTGGTGAGGCCCTTGCCTCACAATTTGAACTTGATTTCTATTTGATTTCATGCTTGGTTTCAAGTGTAATGGGATCGGTGTGGTATCTTGATAGTGGTGCTTCCTTTCACGTGACGGGAGATAAGGAGCTTTTCAGTGACTTGGAGGAGAAATATCTCCAGATGCATATAGAGATGGGCGACGATGGACGATATAGTGCGGCCGACATTGGTACCATTACCTTTGAGAGGGATTCAGGTAAACCATTTATGTTGAAATATGTTATGCATGTTCCAGGTCTAAAGAAGAACTTGATCTCAGTCGCGATGTTGGAGGACAAAGGTTATGACGTTTTTTTCAGCGATGGAAAATATATCCTCCGACATAAAACAATGGGTCAAACCAAGAAGATAGGGATTCGTGTCAAGAATATCTACAAGCTAGAGGTATATTCTTGTGCTACAATGATGGGAAAAGTAGAAGAAGTGGTGAGATGGGATGAGGGCGAATTATGGCACAGGCGATTGGGCCATCTTCACCATGGAACCCTAAAGATTTTGCAGCAGATTTCTACTGGACTTTCCAAGGGTACAATTGCGCAGTTAGATCAGTGCAAGGGATGTACTATGGGTAAGTTTTTGAAGACCACCTTTCATGAAAAGGAGAACCATGATTCGGTGGTCCTAGAGAGAGTTCACACAGACGTGTGTGGACCATTCTCGGTTGCTTCAATAGAAAAACACATGTATTATGTTATTTTTGTTGACGAATATTCTCGTAGATGCTTCATGCATAAGAAATATCAAACATTCTCAAATTTCTATGAGTTTCAAGCTTTGGTGGAGAAAGAATCAGGGAAGCAAGTGAAGGCTCTGTGGAGCGATAATGGTGGTGAATATATCTTGAGAAAATTCAAATACTTCTGTAGCAAAGAAGGAATTCAGAGAGAACTCATAGCACCTCATAACCCACAACAAAATGGGGTCGCATAGAGGAAGAACAGAATGATCGTGGGTGCTGCATGAGTTATGATGCATGATCAGGGCCTACCAATGCACTTGTGGGTGAAATCATGCAACACTGCGGTTTATGTGCAAAACCGTTGTCCTCATAGAGTACTTGGCATGATTACACCTGAAGAATATTTTACTGGTAAGAAACTAGATGTTTATCACTTTAATATTTTTGGCTCATCTATTTATGTGCATGTGACCAAGAACGCCAAGAAGAAGCTGGAGCTAACTGTAGAAGTTGGGATATTTGTGGGGTACACAGAAACACCCCATAATTATCGTGTGTATTTTCCAAACAGTCGAATGACTATGGTGTGATGGGATATAAAATTCAATGAGGAGAAAGCCATGAAGTTGTCTCTTAAGAGGGAGCTAGACTTGCATGTAGAGGAGGAGATTTTGGCTCCCAAAGATGAGTCTCTAGATGTGGATCAGCCACAGGAGGAGGTTCATGGAATGGAGGAGTCCACTCACGTAGAGCTAAATATCAAAACTGGTAGAAGGCGTACCACAGAAGCTTAGAGGCTAAAGCTTGATGCGGCATAGAAATCAGGAGTCCCTACTTCATAGCACAAACAGAGACAGTCTCCTGACTAATTCACTAGATACATGGCTCTCATGAGCTAATGTATTGTGACAGAACCATCTTACTTTTAGGAAACAGTGCAGGAGCCCACATGGGTAGATGCAATGGTGTAGGAGTATGACTCCATTGTCAGAAACAATGCTTGGGAAATTGTTCCAAGGTTGGTTGATAAATCAGTGGTAGGTTCAAGATGGATCTACAACATAAAGCAAGCTGTTGATGGGAGTGTTGAGAAGTATAAGGAAATATTTATGGTCTGGGGCTTCTCACAGATCGAGGGGATTCATTATGAAGAAACCTTTGCACCTGTCACACGGTATTATTCCATAAGGACCATCCTTACTCTCTCAGCGCAGATGGGTTGGCAATTCATCAGATGGATGTGAAGACTGTGTTCCTTAATGGGATCATTGAGGAAGAACTGCACATTGAGCATACTAACGGATTTGAGATCTTCAGCAATGAGTCGCATGTGTGCAGACTCAAAAGATCATTGTATGGGCTGAAGCAAGCACCCCGTGCTTGGTACACTCAAATCGACAACTATTTCACTGGACTTGACTTCACCAAGAGTGAGGCGGATGCAAACCTATACTAGATTGTGGTGGAGGGTAAGATTTTAATCATTTTTCTTTATGTTGATGATTTAATACTAACTGGTGATAAGTATTTGATACACTCATGCATGGAGGACCTTGCAAAGGAGTTCGAGATGAAGGATATGGGCCTCCTTCACTATTTCCTTGGATTGGAAATATGGCAGCAAGAAGGTGAAATGTTTGTGTCTCAAGGAAAGTATGCAAGGGAGATACTTGGTAAGTTTCACATGGAGGGTTGCAAACCCATGGATACTCCTCTTCCAGGAAACTGGAGGAAAGAGGACACTACATCTGGAGAGGCAATGGATGCTACTGTCTATCGACAGTTGGTGGGTTCGCTCATGTATTTATTTAATACAAGACTGGACATATTCTATGCGGTGAACCATCTTAATCAAGCGATGGTTAAGCCTACCAAGCTCTTTTGGAAGGCGGGAAAGCATGTCCTGAGATATCTCAAGGGCACATCTGAGTATGGCTTATAGTACAGATAGACGGATGAGGTGAAGTTGCATGGCTTCACGGATGTAGATTGGGTAGGCAGCCTAACAGACAGAAAGAGCACATCAGGAAGGGTTTTCAGTATTGGATCTGCAGTTGTTTCTTGGTACAGTAGGAAACATAGATCTGTGGCACTCAATTCAGCGGAAGAGGAATACATGGCAGCAATTCCAGCTGCATGTGAGGCTATCTGGATGAGGAACATCTTGGTTGGTTTATTTGGTTCTCATTTAGATCCTACAATGATTCATTGTGATAATCAAATTTGCATTAAAATCTTGATTAATCATGTGGTTCATGATAGATCTAAGCACACTGATATCTGGTATCATCATATCATAGATTGTGTGCAGCGGAAGATCATGTTGCTTCAGTACATTCCTACGGAATATCAAGATGCATATATTCTTACAAAGGCACTCACCAGGAGAAAATTTGAATACCATAGAGACAAGATTGGGGTGAAGGATAATCCCTTTCTTGTTGAGAGAAAGTGTTGAGATTCAACAAGATGAAAGTGAAAAATAAGCACCTACACTAGGTGGGGCCCGCAGACTATTTTTAGGTGTATGTCTATTTTTAGAATGGTGAGCATATTCTATTTATAGTGGGAGTCTATTTATAGATGGTTGAGAAAATTCTATTTATATATGAGATTCTATTTTTAGATGCATGGAAGAAGTCTATTTATAGATTGCATGTCCAAAAATAGATCGGATGTCAATTATTATTAGCCCTTAATAATAATTATAAAATAAATAATAATCTATTCTCTTGACTCACTTGATTTCAGTTAACTAATGTGGAAAACTAGTTGAATGAAGGAATTATGAGTTCTAAGGTTGGTTGGTGGGACATGTAGAGTGGACTTCGTTGTACCTGAGTGATACAAGGTTGTAACAGAGTTGAATGTGTAGTTATGTGAGTTGTTATTTAGTTTAACTCAGTTAAGTGAGTTAAAATTAGTTGTGCTAGTTGTAACTATTTGTAACTAGAGATACACTAGTGAGAGATCAGTGAATTAATTATTTAATTAATCCATAAGCAGTGTCTCACATGCAACTGAAAAAATACTACTATTAACTACATGCATGTCAGATCTAGTGGAGACCCATTTGAGAGATAGGTGAAAGGGCCTGTTTGACTATGAGTTGTGACTATAGTGGTGCATTCAATGCATCTACACACACATTGGAGATGAAAATGAGGATTGCGCAGTCAAGGCAAGGCAAGATCAAATTCATTCAGGGATCTTCATCGGCAAGGATTGTGCAGTGGAGGCAGGCTCTCAGGAGGCAGTAAATTGGTACATGTTTATGCCAATTTTTGTATGACAATGTGAGACGATTGTATCTTGTACTGAGAGCTCTTGGAGTAGAGCTTTGTATGAGATTGTTTCATGATCCATGATATACGTAATATATGATAGTTTGGGTTTTCAGCTTTAATATTTCCCGGTAAAAACATCTTGTTATGTGTGATTGATTTTTCTTCATGTGTTTGGAATTGGCGATTAAATTTCCACAAATAATTAAGTAGAAGGATTATGTATTTAATATTGGTTATAATTGTTATATTAGGAGAGTCTGGTAATACATCTCTGTATTTATAAATTTCTACAATTATGCAGCCAAAAACCAAGTTAATGGATATCTTCTCATCTTAGGGAGACCTTGGTTAGCCATTGTAGATGCTTATATCAATTATCGGGCCGGAAACATGACTATTAAAAATGGGCCCTTGTCTAAACAGCTAGTATTATATCCTCTAGCCCAACCTTCCATTGATCATGATCTACCTATATGGTTGGAGGATGAAGAAGATGAGGTATATAAAACTACCTCAATTTGTACCATAAATGTTGTTCTTAGAGGGGACAGCTTGATGAAGACAAACTCATCAACCATGTCATTCAAAACCAGTCCCCCACTAACAATCCACTTGAAATCCTAGTCAAAGAATCTGAAATCCAACTTGGGATGGAATTGCACTTAGTCGATTCAACCTCTGAAACCACCAAGGCTGTACAGTTTGGCCCATCCATATCTTTGAAAATTAACTCAAACCTCTCAGATGAAGAAGAAAATAAGCTATGCCATATTTTAAAAGAAAACCTAAATGCATTTTCTTGGGATTACAAGGACATGAAAGGGGCACATCCCTCAGTATGCAGACATCATATTTACATTAAGGAAGGATGCAAGCTTGTGCGACAACCCAAAATAAGGATGAACCCAGCTCTAAAGGACATAGTCAAGGAAGAACTGCAGAAAATGTTGGATGCAGGTTTCATTTATCCTATATCAAACAGTGAGTGGGTGTCTCCTCTTGTCCTTGTCCCAAAGAAGAATGGAAAATGGAAAATCTCATGTTGATTATCGGGAACTTAATAAATCCACCAAGAAGGACCATTTCCCTTTTCCCTTTATATACCAAGTCTTGGATGGCCTTGTAGGAAAGAAGTTATTTTCCTTCTTATATGGGTTCAGTGGGTATAACTAGATCTAAATCAGCCCTGAAGACCAGGATAAGACTACTTTCACCTGCCCTTGGGGTACCTTCGCTTACAGAGTCCTACCCTTTGGGTTGTGAAATGCCTCGGCTACCTTCCAAAGAGTTGTCTTGAGAATTTTCTTTGATCTAGTCCATGACTCAATTGAAATCCACATGGATGATTTCACACCCTATGGGGATGATTTCTAGGAAGCTCTCTCCAATTTGGGAAATGTGTTGAGAAGGTGCATTGAGATGCATCTCTCCCTGAGCCCAGGAAAGTGTGAATTCCTGAAAAGAGGAGTGGTATTGGGACACTCAATCTCCGAAGCAAGAATACAGGTGGACCTGAGCAAAATCACTATTATCAAAGCGTACCTGCTCCTCAAAAGAAGAGATATGTCAGGAGTTTCTTAGGGTTAGTTTGCCATTATAGAATATTCATCAAGGATTTTAGTAAAATGGCTTCACCACTATTTGGTTTATTGGCCAAATATTCTGAGTTTACTTGGTCCAATATTTATCAAGAAGCTTTTGAGCTCATTAAGGGAAAGTTAACTACTGCCCCCATTATATGAGGTCCAAATTGGACTCTAACTTTCCACATCCACATAGATGCATCTGACAAAGAAGTGGGGGCAGCATTAGGGAAGTTAGAAGAAAAATTACCTTATGCAATCTATTTCATCAGTAAGAACGTTTTCAAGGACGAACTCAATTATATTGTCATAGAGAAGGAAATGTTAGCTATTTTCCATGCTTTAAACAAATTTTGACATTATGTCACTGGGTATCAGACCTTTGTACACACTGACCATGCAACCATCAAATATTAATGAACAAACTAGATGTTAATGTTAGGATAATTAGATGGTTGTTACTTTTACAGTAGTTTGACCTAACCATTTTTTATAAACCTGGAAAGGAGAATGTTTTTGCAGATTTTTTATCCAGGTTAGCTCTATCTAGAGATGAAGAAGGATTGGTGGATGACCGGCTGCCAGATGAACATCTCTTTGTTATATCAGAACTCTCACCATGGTTTGTTGACATAGATAACTAATTGGTTGCTGGAAAGTTCCCTCCTAATCTCTCATTCAGGGAGAAAAGCAAGATCATTAGAAAAAGCACCCCTTTCACATGGATAGGGGTAAATCTCTTCAATCTAGGCCCTAACCAAATTCTCAAAAGATGTGTGAGAGATAAAGAATTTTTTTATATCCTCTCTACATGTCATGATAGCCCTTGTGGAGGCCACTTTGCTGCAAAAATGACTACCTTCAAAGTTTTGCAGGCAGGATACTATTGGCCTACCCTTCACTAGGATTCCAGAAGATACACTAGCAGGTGTGACCAATGCCAAATATTGGGAAAACTACACAAAGGGATGAGATGCCTTTGAAACCTTAGGTGGCTCTTGAGCCATTTGAAAAATGGGGCATGGACTTCATTGGACCTATTGATCCACCATCTGGACAGAAAAAGTATATCATAGTCTACACTGACTACCTGAAAAAGTGGGTTGAAACAAAAGTTGTGAAGGTAGCAACCGAGGAGAAAGTAGCAGAATTTCTTAGGGAGAATGTGTTTTACAAATTTTGATACCCCAAAGAAGTAGTCATTGATATGGTGGCACAATTCACTTCTCATCCCATTGAGAATATTCTGAGGAGGCACAAGTTAAAGCATAAGAATTTTACTGCCTACCACCCTCAGGTGAATGGCCAAGTGGAAGTGACTAACAAAGCCTTGGAGAGTATCCTCACCAAGGTTGTAAGAAGCATCAGGAAATATTGCGTGGACAGATTGGTAGAAGATACTTGGGCCTACAACACTACTTGGAAAAAAAAAACATCATTCACCCCTTATGACCTGATATATGCTGAGAAAGCTCTACATTCAATTGAATTTGAATTCAACACCTTAAGGATGGCAGCTGAGTTAGACCTAGATATATCAAATGCCCAAAAAGAGAGGTTTTTGCAATTAAATGGATTGGATGAGTTCAGGATGCAAGCACTTCTTCACACAGAGGTAATTCAGCTGCAAAGGAAGGTTTGGCATGACAAGAACATTAAGGAAAATACCTTTAAGAAGGAGATTGGGCGATGTTCTATGAATCAAGGTTTAAGGACTTCAAGGGAAAACTGATGATAAGATGGTTGGGACCCTACAAAGTGTAAAAATGTTATGATCATGGCGTAGTTTAGATTAGAACCATAGATGAGGAAGGAATTCCCCTACTTGTCAATGGTTACAGGCCCAAGGTTTACAAGAAGCCCCTGTCTAGGGAGGAATTTATAAATTCCATAAACATGGAGGTGTATGTCATGGGAAACTCCATAGTTTCCAGTGCCTCATAGAAAAAAAATAAAAATAAAAAATAAAAAATAAATAGGCATGGGTGAAAACCTCTATGAGGCACCCTAGGCCAACTCCAGGGTTGAAAACCTCCATGAGGCAGTCCTGGAGCAAGAAAAAATAAAGAAAAAGAAAAAATAGAGAATAAAATATCCTTGGGTGAAAACCTCTCTAAGACACCGAAGGCAGGCCTGTGGGTTGAAAACCTCTATGGAGGTAGCCCACTTGCCTTCAAAAAATAAAATAAAATAAAAAGGAAAAAGAAGAAATACCTATGCATTTTTTTTTTCCTATTTTGCAGGTTAGTGATTAAAGATGGTTTTTTGGATCCAGCGGAGAAATTTCTCTTCATTATCGCTTATTATGTACTTCCACACTCCATAAGACACTCCATCATACATCCCTACATCCATTTCACCCATCATGTAGGCAAAAATTTCATTTTTTTCCCTAAACTATAATTGCTACAGGAAAATCAGGCAACTACAGGATTCCTGCAGCACTACAGGAAACTCATGTAAATGCTACAAGAAACTCATTCATGAAGGAAAAAGTTTTCCTAGGGATTTTTGAACTTCAAGAAGGATATGATAATTCATTCTTTGCATATACCTACCATTCCCAAACCCTCATTTCACCGCATGCACAAGTATTCCCTATCTAAACCCTATGTTTCACCTTTAGTAGCTAAATCATTGGAAACTTGGAATTGGACCCCTTTCACTTGCATATCCTCCACTCCATTCATTGCATGACTTCCTCCATAGCCTCCATGAACCATATCCCTCCAATTCTGAGAAAATTGAAGCAAGAAGAGGCAAGAAACAAATTGCTACATGTATCATAAAGTTTCTTGTAGAAAATATGTGTGTGGCACAACAAGGGAAAAAGATGAAGGAAAGCTGATGAGGATGACTCCAGGAGACCACCAGAAGACTCCAGAAGAAAATCACACCATCCATGGAACCTGAAGCCCTCCATACAGCACCTTCAAAAGAAAAAAATATGAAAATGGTAAGAAACTCACTCAGAAAAGACAAGTAGCTCACTTAGAAAAAGTTACTCACTCAGAAAACAAATAAAAAAATGAAGACACAACAAATAAAATTCTAAGGCTTCCACCACCAGCTCCAACCCCTTGCACCAGCTCCTTCAACACCTCACCAACACCAGGTAAGCTCAAGTATGGCCTCTCACCTCTCGTTGTGCATCCATAGTGGCCAAAATAGTTGAATGTCGAGTTTTAGAAATTGAAAAGGAAAAAAGGTTTCCAGTTAACTTGGCCACCTCCATAAAGTGAAACTAGAAGAAAAGTGAAAGTGCATGCCACCTGGGCAAGTCAAATTGAGTTAAGTAATATTGGATGGGTACGAAGGGAAGTGATCATGAGGCTCAACAATGATTAATTAAAGTGGGGCCAACAGTCTCAAAGAGGAAACTCGTGTTAAGTCCGAGTCACCACAATTCTCCAAATTTAGTTAAAAATCTAATAAAGGTAATATTTGTCTCATTTTCAACATTGCGTTGAGTATTTTGAAGAGCATCAAGAGCAGGAGAGCAGTGGGAGCCATCAGAAGAAGCATCGAGGTTTGAGCTTTCATGCACCATCGTGTTATAGGAAACATAGTTTTTCTACAGGCAACTTCAGAAGAAGATCAACAAGGGTTCAAAAGGCAACACAGAGTCTGTGGGTGAATTGGCTTCCCAAAGCCTCCATCTCTCAAACCGAAACAACACAGGACCAAGGTAAGTGGATTTCCATCCTCCAGCACTGAAATTTCTCCATACAATTCACACTCAACAAAGTAAATTTGAAAGTTAATGGGTAAAAGAAAATTTTCTTGAATTTTGTTTCAAGGCCTCCATCTCCAAGACATAACTCTCAAACCTCTTTCCACCTTCATCTTAAAGCATTAAAATGGGAGGGGGATTCATTAGAAGATAATATACTGACATTAAGATAATTAGGAAGCATCCTTAGGTTATGGAAATATTCTGAAATCACCAATGGCTAGGGTTCTTTGAGCTATTGAAAGGTTCTGATGATGAGATAGCTAAAGAATTTGCAGTGGATCTACAATCACATCCAGAAGAGAGAGCCACCATTGTGATTAGAGGCCTAGCCATCACATTATCTCCTGAACTCATAAGCATAGTTACAACCTTTCCCCTAGGAGTCAAATGGGTTAAGGAAAGAATGCCTAGCACTATAACCAAAAAGAATTTCTTTCTACCAAGAGAAGAGTACATTTAAGATAAAAATGGAGTGAGGAGAGAAAGCCTTCCATACCCCTGGGATGAATTAGCCTTCCAAATCATGAAGTTTATTTCTTGTGAAGGTAGACTTAGTGTGGTCTATGGATATCATTTCAGATTGTTAAATGAACTAAAGTTTTAAGGAGAGATCCCACTTGAACATAGATTAAGTGTCCCTCACTTCCTCATAAAATCCATAACTGACATGAGCCATAAAGTGAGGCAAATGAAATTTCAGCACTTGGCCCATAATGGCCTAATAAAACTAATCGTAAATGATGCTTTGAGAAGGTTGAACCTACCTATATCTTGGTCTTCTTTCATAGAAATGGATAGGGAAGCCTTTGTAGCTTCCCAAACATGGAAAAAATCTGCTTCTAGCCTTAGATAAAGAGAAGAAGAATAATTAGAAGAGGTAGAAGAGGAAGAGGAGGTAGAAGGAGATGAAGGAGAGGTAGAAAACAAAGAAGAAAAAGAAGAGATGGAAATTGAGGCAGAAAACATAAAGACAACAGAGAGAGAGCAAGAAAAATCAGAGGGAAAGTAGGAAGAAAGGAATGAGGAAAAGGAAGGTGTGGACCCTATCTTAGGCAGTGAAATCTCCCCTCAAGACACCAACATGTCACCAGACATCACATATCAAGAGGTAGCTACTACCCTAACTGCTTTGAGCACACCTATCAAAACAAAAAGAAAGAGGTAGACACCTATGTACTTCAGAACTAGGAAGAGCTAGAGGGTAAGACAGGGAAAACCACAAACTCCCACCAAGAGCCATATTACCATTGAAGAAGCACCAAAGAAGGAGGAAGAAATCATATTAGAGTAAGGAAGGGTGAAAGAGGTCACTTCACCCATAAGGACCCTTGTAACATATATCAGAAGACATTTAGCTAGATTGGAATCCCATACACCTCATGTAACCACCATAGACCCTCCAAGGACTGAAAAGGGTGAAAAACAAGGAAAAGAGGGTCTTCAGCAAGAAAAACAAATTTTTCTATAGGAATCTCTATTTTTTCTATAGGAAACTCCAGCAAGCACAGATTTGGAGAAAAAGGCTTTGGTTGAAGAGGAAAATACAACCATAGAGGGGCAAGAGGTCAAGGAAGCTGAGGGCAAGACACAAGAGAAAAAACATGATGAAAAAGGGGGAGGAAAATATGATAAGGAAGAGTCCACCTCACTAAAACAAACCCTCAAATATGTTGTAATAGTGCCAAACCCTAGCCCTTGACCCAATCTCAGCTCTTACTACACATAAATTGAGGGGGGTAGATTAATTCCTCAAAAGTTCACAATTCCTTTGTTTTATCAGTTGGAGGAGGAGAGGGCACACACTAATCATTGGATGAAGCTTGCCACATCTAAAGGAGTGTATGACATAGGATTCATGGAAGGAAAAGTAGCTGAGTTGAGGAGGGATTTATCTAATGTGAGGCCTAGAGAGTCAATTTTGAAGGAGTAGTTTCAGAAGGCACGGGAAAAGAATGTAGCACTACAAGAGAAACTTCATTAAAAGGGTAAACAAGTGGCCACCATGGTATATTTGTGCATGGAGGCCATTCAACACATATATCCTTTAGATTCATATGCATTTTACCTTAAGGAGAAGTGGCTCCTCTTTCAAATTAAAACATTAGCCTCCCATGGATCCTTACCTTTCCAAAACTGTATACATTTCATTGCTTTATGCAATCAATCAAGTATGGCAGACAAGGCAAAAAAAGAAAATTTTTAACATTCATAAACTTGTGTTGACAGACTTAAATATTTGGGACCCCAATCCTAGAATGGGGGATATGCAGTTAATGGCTTGGGCATCATGGATGGTTAATGAGGAGAAAAGAGCACAAGAGATGAGAAGGGTTATGAGAAGAGAAAACATAGAACCCTTACACATTAGGGAAAAAAAAATTAGCCCTAGGGGAGTCATCAATAACCATCTGAATATTGAAAATGATCATGAACTTGCAGAATTATACCTCCATACACAAGTTAAAGAAATGGCTCACTTTGATGATGTTTCTAGGTTTTTGGGAGATGAGTGCATAATGGCTAGCCAAAGAAGATGGAACAACCTCCCTCACAACCTTAGAAACATGGAGTACCACACACCAAAAATATTGAGGGGTGCCTTGGAGAGAGCATCATTGTACAAGAGGGCCATGCAGGACAAAAATATTTAGTGGCTTGGCTTGAATCTCAGTCCACCCTTAATGTTGGGGTTGAGTGATGGAAAGGGCCAAGATGAGAAAAACATAGAATGGGAGGAAGAAGAAAAGAATGATGGTTTTTAGCCTCCTGAAGGCACTCCCACACTTATTCCTTGGGAAGTTAGAGGGTCCATCAAAGCCTTAAAATAAATTTAGAGGGAGGACTAGTTTCTTAGAAATCAAAGGCAACCAAGCAAACTCAAGATCGAGTACACTAAAGTCATACTTCACTTGCAATCAAGTGGACTAATCACCTAATTTTTTGGGAACTGTTGGTAGCTACCCTTTAGGATAAACAGGTCTGAGCAAGAGCTCATTAGGATTCAAACTTTGGAGAAAGCCATTAGGCTCTTTTCTCATGTAATCAGTTTTCAAGACTTTTATATTGATGTAATGAGACTATCTTTTGAAATTAAATGAGTATTTAGATTGTGCTTTACTGATATAGTTTCAGAGAGTTAGGCTTGTGGGTTAGGGCCCAATCCATGTGCATCAACCTCTCTTGTGTAATCATTCTTTACTTTCATGTCATTTAGCTAGTTTTTCTTATGAGTATTTAGCTAGTTTTCTTGTATTTCCATTCACTGTTTTTAGTTTTCTTCCATTTGTCTTTTGTTGTAGATTAAGCTTTCTTAAATGTTGGTATAATAGGTTATAAATTTAGAAAGTTGTGATTCAAGCCTCCCCCTCTCATCTCTTTCATTGGAGATTGAGGAGGGTAGACCTTCCCTAGAGACCAAAAATTTCTTTTTAGTTTTTGATTTCATGGAATGGATAAGATTAGTCATTGTGATTCCATGGATATGTTTAGAATGTTGTGTTAGATATTTGTTTGTAGATTAAAGTAGATTTTACTTACAAATTCAAGTCATCTTTTCCATTGTCTTTATCATGAATTTTTCCATTTTTATTGCATGAATAGGTAGTTTTCTTGAAGGTACAGGTAGCTATTGGAACGGGGTCCTCCAAAGTTTGCAAATTAGGACAATTTTGAATATTTTTATATATTTTTTGCATATTTTAGTCTAGCGCAGGGGTTTTGGGGTGGGAAAAAGCCCTGAAAGAGTTGTAATGGGTCAAAGGGTAGACCTAGAGTCCGCAAACCATGGTTTGCGGACCACAGGAAATATTAGGCAGATCGTTATAAATAGAAGGACATTTTGAGTCAATAAGGAGAGGAGGCATTAAGATTGATGCGAACTGTGAATTAGTAGATATATTTGGGTTATTGGGGAAAGGACTCCTGCTGGATGTGTGCGCGAAGATCCTCAATCCTGCTATGTGCAGACCCTGTTGTTGTGTGCGCAGGTTGGGTTTTGGGTATTGTAAAAGGATCTAAAGGAATAATGAAAGCGGAAGGTTTTTGATACGAATCTCAGATATCTGTTATGTTATGCATGGTTCTGTGTTAAGCTACGAACATGACTGTGTTATTTGCTTATACTACGTTAACATATGTCTGTTATATTTTATGCAAGAATGTCTATGTTAGTTGCGTTATTGTTCTGTGAATTTATGATTTGTTGATTGTTGTGATTATAATTGGTATTGCGCATGTGGATGCGAAGGGATATTTAGATCTGAGTTCTGGGATATATGGGACGTTGAATGTAACTCTGCTTGACTTACATACCCTCCCCCAGGGTGTAGAAACCTGGTTCCAGCACCCTCCTGTACTACTTCAGGTGAGACTTTGGCCTTTGCAAGTAGGTCACTGCCGAAAGGGCCAGTAGTATAGGGGTTAGTTGGCAAGCCTTAACCTTTGAACCTGGGTAAGGACCCCCTGAGCCAACAAATGGTTCCGTTGCCAAGACCTGGAGAATTTTGAGAGAGGGATCGAGTAATGCCGAGGCCGTATTGGAAACTTGAAAGAAAAGAAATTGATGAATGGTTTGAACAGCAATTTCAGGAATTTGCAATAAAAGAAAATCGCAGTAAGAGGTTGACCACCGAAGAGTGGAAGAATAAGTATATTTTCACGGAGATTTACGAGATCTTCTTTGTAACAATTGTTATTGAGCTCCAGGAGTGGCTTGCAAGGTTGGTCGAATTTCATAAGTGCTAGAAGGATGAGCGGATTATGCAGTGGACTCTTGAATTGATCCAACAGTTAGAGAAGACTGATAACACCGTCACTCGCACGGTGGACCACTGGGTGGATAGTGTACTAGGAGGGTTCGTAACAAAATTTTCCATCGATCAGTTCATCTCCTACTCCGAAGCAGAGAGAAGATTCTTCAAGGGTTTCCGGGGTAAGTTTATGAGGACCTTACCACTCCTGATTAAGATATTACTGTGCAAAAATATTATTTTGTGTAGCCACATCGAATGAATGACCTCTGATCGAGACATAAGTACGACACAAAGCGGAAAATACTATCGGACCAACGAAGAAGGAGACAGATCTGTCTACAGTCTGGTAAGAGAAGCAGCTGCGCAGAGCCCTCCAGCCACACCTCTTTCCAATCAACATAGGGGTAAGAACTCACCTACACCTCCACCACCACCAGAAGGAGACATGGTTGCGCACATGAATTTTCCTACCTTTAAGGGTGTGGGGGATGAAGACATGGATCAGTTCTGTTTTGTCGCAGGATCGGTCTGGACTGCGCAGAATGTAGCTAGTGATATAGTGAAGAGGGAAAAGCTATCCCTTGCCTTCGAAGGAAGAGCTTTGGACTGGTACATGGTATACATCGGCCAGCATGCAAACGCAACCATTGAAGAAATTAAGAATGCCTTGAAGCAACAATTAAAGAAGCCTAAGGCCTACTCTCAAATAGTAGTTGATCTGAAAGACTTCAAGCAGGGGCTCTCTGAGTCTATGTGGGAGGCCGATCAACGACTAAAGAAGGTAATCAGAGAAGGAGGCTTATATTATGATGAAAACAAACACACAGAATGGTTCATTTCTATGTTGTTGCCTCACCTTCGCATACCTATGGGTCATCAAACTTTCGAATCGCAGGAAAAATCTTTGGAGGTCGCTATGAAATTAGAAGTTGCGCCCAGAGATGATGCCCAGCTGGGTGTCCAACAGATCCAAGGACAATTTGAGGCAATTCACATGGAGATCCAGAACCTGCGAAAGGAATGAGGAGTAGAAGCTAGCCCCGAAAGTTGGTGCATACGATGCAGGACGAATGGTCACACCAAGGATAACTGCCCTCTATTAGAAAACTATATGCAGGCCAGGGGACCTAGTCCGTTGCACCCTAGGGAAGTTATAGGATCAAGTGGGCCAGTGTTATGGTGTGAATATTGTCACGTTGAAGGGCTGCACGATACAAACCACTGTACCCGCCTTGTTGTGTATGTCCCAGAGGTAAAGCAGTAATGGTGCAGGTTTTGATAGTCAGTAGGACATGATGAACAAAACTGTTGGACGTATGATTTGATGATCGATCGAGGGAACCTCTATAGGGTACAATCGGATCCATCCTCGCCAAGATCCCTCTCGAGCGTAAGTAATTCCCCAGCCAGGGACAGGGGAGGTGGGAGAGGTGGAAGCGCAGGTCAGGGACGAGGGATCTAAATTTGTTATAATTGTGGAGAAGTAGGACACTTTTCCAGGGACTATCCCAATCCTACAAGGCAATCCTGCTGGTATTGCAGACAACTGGACCATGCAATTGAAGACTGTCCAATCTTGATAGCAAATATACAAGAGAAGAAACCGACACCTACGCAGAATGTGCAGAGGGTTAAGGCTGAACTGCGAGACAAAGACCCAAGCGTGAATGTTGTAACATGCAGTGGGATGGCCACCGCAGGGCCTGGGGAGAAGACTACGACCGAACCTCTGATCCGGCAAGCAGCTATCAAGCAGGACGGTTTGAATCTAAGAAAGGAAAAATAAATGTTGGTCGCCGCTTGCATAGACTCTATTGAGGCATAGGCATTTACTTCGCAGCTGCCAGGAGGCCTCAAGGCACGTGAGGAAGTCAAGCCCTTTTTACAGGCATGTATGAAGCTGCTGCGCAACCAAAAGGCTGTGAAAAATCTTCAGCCATTAATAGATAGCTGCGCAACACGAACTAGCCTCCCTCCAGAAATCAAGGACGTACACAAATTATACAGATATAAGAAATAGACTGGTAGGGAGATGCAGTTGACTGCGCAGATTGGTGATTACGAGATGGATCAGGTTATTTTGGACCTAGGGTCAGATGTGAATGTATTACCTAAATAGACTTGGAAATGAATAGGGGAACCTAGGTTGGAATGGTCCACTATCCAGCTACGTATGGCCAATCAACAGAAGATCATACCCTTGGGGAGACTATAAAAAATCGTGGTAGATATCGCAGGGGTCAAGGTCTAGGTTGATTTTGAAGTCAATCAAATTGTAGAATATGCAGACCCCTACCCTACGCTTCTAGGGTTAGATTGGGCCATATAAATGGGAGGTATCATTAATTTGAAGAAGAGAAGCATGGTGTTTGAGAATAACGATCCCAGAGTGATAGTACCATTAGATCCTGTGGAAGGCGAACAATACACAGAGCCAGTGCGTGATGAGGAGGAGGTGGATTACATCTATAAGTTGACTACGCGGGATGAAGATTGGATCAACCCCATGGCAGAGGGAGTAATTTTCTGGGAAAAGGACAGTGAATGATTCTTCGACCCCGATGAGGAGATGGAAAACTGACACAATCGGTTACATAGGGTCTCTAAGCTGTGATGCCTTCGGGTCACAAATAAATTTCGCTGCATTTCATCGGAGGTAAGAGATCTACCCTATTTTTATGGTTCTGGTAACGTTAGGGACTTTTTGCAGGCATTTGAAGTAGAAGTTCCCAGAGAATGAAGGTTATGGGCCCTTAACCTGGCTATGTGTGCTACCCCTGCACGATGGTGGGATATGCATAAAGAAGCGTTCCAAGAGTGGGAGGATTGTCGGGACATGATGCTCCTGCGATTTGAGACTTTGGCGAAAGTACGGGTCAAGATGTTCTTTGGCCTAGGAAATCCATGGGAACACGTGGTTGCATGGATAAAGGCATGGGGCAACCAAAATACAGAAGATCGGGTTCATTTATTCATTCATGCACTGGGTCCAATCCCTACTGCATGGTACATGAATGCGGAGCTCCATTAGTGCACGCGCCATTGGGAAACTTTAACGAGTGACTTCGTAAGAACATTCAGAATGATATGGGGTTTTGAGGCACTTGAAAAATCTCTGCAGGACATAGATACATTTGTGTTTGGAAAATATGGCTCCTCTACAGCATCCAGGGCGCCGACATGGGAAGCACAGATGCAGGATATTATCAACTGTCACAACCTAGCAAGGGAGGACAGTGAAGATGATCTGCGGTCTGTCGCTATCCCGGAGTCGGAAGGGGAGCACGCCGTTGAAGGACCTCCACTACGAGAAGTCGACGTCACTAAGCCGCTCAAGCTACGCGAGGTAAACATTGGGACAAAAGAGCACCCTAAGATGTCTAAGATTGGGGACTACTGGGATGAGGATACAATAGGCAAAGTGGCCAAGTTACTTACAGAATACCAAGACTTGTTCCCGAGAAAGTTCTCAGAGCTGAAGGGGATCACTGGGGACTTGGGAATCATGCATATCACTCTCAAACCCGATGCGTGGCCCGTAAAATAGTGACCCTATAGGTTGAACCCCAAGTATAAGCAAAAGGTCAAGGATGAACTCGATAAAATGCTTGCTGTGAGTATCATCGAACCTGTTGAACAATCAGACTGGGTCAGTCCAATGGTGGTTTAGGAGAAGAAAACTAAGGGGGAGATTCGGATCTGTGTGGACCTATGCAAACTGAATTCTTCCTGTGTTCATGATCCATTCCCGACACCATTCTCAGATGAAATTTTAGACAGCGTGGGAGGAAAAGAAGCATACTCCTTCACAGATGGGTTCTCAGGATGCCATCAGATCAGAATTGCACTTGAGGAAAACAGAAAAACCATGTTCACCTCTGATTGGGGATATTTTCAGTATACTGTCGTGTCATTTGGACTAAAAAATGCCCCTGCTATCTTCTCAAGGGTTGTTGTCGCAGTATTCAATGAATTCATCCACAAGTTCCTCGCGGTGTATTTTGATGATTGGACTGCCTTTGGCCTGGTAAAGGCACACGTATCAAACCTGCGCATGATGTTGGATGCCTGCCGAAAACACCATATTTCCCTAAATATCGAGAAGTGTATCTTCTGCGTACCTTTCAGAATCTTGCTCGGCCACATAGTCTGTCGGCAGGAACTGATGGTAGACCCTGCCAAAATCGTAGTTATCGTAAAATTTCCAGTACCAACCACGGAGAAACAGTTGCGCTCGATCCTTGGACACACAGACTACTACAGGAAATTCATTCAAGGCTATGCACTGATTACTGCCCCCATGGAACAATTTCTCAAGAAGGATGTGTCATTCTTTTGGAATGACGAATGCCAAAAGAGCTTCGAATTACTCAAGGAAAAGATGGTCTGGGCACCTATTCTCATCTTTCCTGATTGGGAGAAGGTATTCCATGTTCATGTCGATGCGTTGGGCACTGCCCTCGGGGTTGTCCTTACGCAGCCGGGAGAAGGAGATATTGGCCATCCGGTTGCCTTCGCAAGTATGAAACTTTCTGGTGCGGAACGCAACTACTCCACCATATAGCGGGAGGGATTGGACATGGTGTACGCTTATGTAAACACGCGCATTACCGCTTAGAGGACACTCTACCATTCACGTACCTCATTCAGCTTTAAAATACCTGGTCTCTAAGCCTGTGTTGGGGGGGGGGGATATGCTGGTGGCTACTGCTATTTTAGGAGTATGACTTTGAAATCATAGTCAAGCCGGGCAATTTGAATGTTGGGCTGGACCACTTGTCCCGAATAGAGAGTGGTGAGGAGCCAACCAACCTGGAAGTCGGATTGCTTGATGCACAACTATTTGCTATCAGGGTAGTCAATGCACACTTCGGTGATATCATTTAGTTCTATCACATAGGGACAAGGTGATGTTGAGATTGCAACAAGATGATGGAGCTTAGTGAAAAGAAGTCGCCTTCACTAAGTGGGCCCGCAGGCTATTTTTGGTGCAAAGTCTATTTTTAGACTATGTCTATTTTTAGACATATGGATCATGGTCTATGAGTTGCAAGATGATATTTGTGGATGGTTGGTCAAGTTGGTAAAAATAGATGGACCTCTATTTTTAGACATTGGGCGAAGTCTATTTTTAGACTGCCAGTCTAAAAATAGATCAGTCGAATATTATTAGCTCTTAATAATATTTGGACTATAAACATTATCTTATCCTCTTGCAGCACTTCAGTTTGATGCTTGGATGTGGCACATGCAGCTGACAGAAGGAAATACGCTTTTCCTAAGGGTTAGTTGAGCTATTGCATGGTTGACTTCAGTTAGAACTCATGTGGCAGAGTTTGGTGGAGTTGATGAGACAGTTGGTGGAGTTGTATTCGGTTTAACTTAGTTGAACTAGTTGTATTTAGTCTAACTGAAAAATACACTAGTGATGAGTGGTGTGAATTAATTATTAATTAATTCACTAATTATTAACTCATAATTCAACTAAATAATACATCAGTTAACTTCGTATTGGCATGGATGGCCAAAGGGGACCAACAAGTAGATAGAAAGAGCAGTTAACTATCGGGCCAGACTATACTGCTATGCCTATACACAAATAGGTGGAGTAAGCCCATGAGGATTGCGCAGTTCAGGCCAGGTGGTTATCTATTTAATGAAGCCATCCCATAGCTTTGAAAACGCAATAGAGGCTGGCTATCAAGTGGCTAAGGATTGGAGCATGTGTTTTGCTAGATCTAGCTTGATAGTGTGTAGCAATTGAGGGTGTGAATGAGAGCTTGTGAGGAGCTTTGTACTATGATTTTTACATGATTTCCATGGCATGTATAATATACAGATAGTTGGGGTTTTCAGCTTTAAGTTTTCCCATTAAATACTGTGTTCATATGTGTGATTGTTTATGGTTTTAATGTGTGCATGCAATTGATTTTATTTCTGCATGTGATGATCAATGGTAGAAGAGATTATGTATTATGCATGAAGCTAAAATAGTGTGTGATCAGGAGAATCTCGGTGAATAATATATCAGTTATTCAAATTTCTACACAGCATATCCAGAGTACTCTGTACAACAGAAGAAGAGCTAGTCACTCGAGCAGCAGATTTTACTATCATCGCAGGTCACTTGTATAAGATGGGAGCAGATAAAGTATTGCAGCGGTAGGTTTTGGAGCATGAAAGGCACGCTATCTTGGCAGAAGCTCATGAAGAAGTAGCAAGAGGTCACTACGTAGGGAAAGCAACGGTGCAAAAGGTCTTGAGAGTTGGGTTATGGTGGCCAACCCTGCATAGTGACGCACATGATTATTGTAAAGCATGCGATACATGCCAATGAACAGGGAGGTTGTCCTGCAAAGATGAAATTCCCCTTCAACCACAAATGGTTATCCAAGCATTTGATAAGTGGGCCATCGATTTCATTGGGTCTATCAACCCACCAGGGAAGAAGATGGGTGCGCGCTACATTATTACCACCACTGATTATGTAACTGGGTGGGCTGAAGCACAAGCTGTAAAAGATTGTACTGCGAATACCACCGCACATTTCATATTTGAACACATCCTAACTAAATTTGGATGTCCAGAGATCCTCATGAGCGACAGAGGTACGCACTTTGTTAATGAAACAATCCAGGCTTTGACCGAGGAGTTCCGGATCCATCATACAAAGAGCACACCATATCACCCACAGGCCAACGGTGTGGTTGAAGCTTTTAATAAAATCTTGGAGCATGCGCTGACGAAGGTATGCAATGCTGATCGCAGCGATTGGGATGTGTGCATCCCATCGGCCCTCTGGGCCTATCAAACAACCTGCAAGAAGCTGACACGAAAAACCCCATTCAGGATGGTTTATGGTAAAGAAGCTGTCATGCCCATGGAATATATTGTTCCTAGTCTACGTATCGTAGTGTTTACAAACATTGCAGAACCTGAAATCATGGAGGAGCGATTGGCACAACTTATGGCTTTGGAGGAAGATCGGTTTCTTGTGAATTTCCATTAGCAATCCAGAAGGCCCGCGATAAATCCTGGCATGATCGACATATTTTCCAGAAGACATTCACGGAGGGAAAACTGGTCCTCTTATATGATAGCCAGTTTTCAAAGCATCTCGGAAAGTTCCAACAACATTGGCTTGGTCCCTACACAGTTAAGGAGATCACGGATGGCGAAGCTGGTAGGCTAGCTACCCTACGTGGCAATATGCTACTAGAATATTTCAATGGTAGTCGGCTCAAACCATATCGTATCAAATGAATATATGACTAGAGTAGCCGTACAGGTGCAGACAGAGACCCCGCCACCACAGTGACTCGGAACGAGTCACAAGATTGTGTTGGGGGACTGTTGGAACAGGGTCCTCCAAAGGCTGCAAACTGGGACAGTTTTGAATATTTTTATATAGTTTTTGCATATTTTAGTCTATTGTATGGGTTTTGGGGTGGAAAAAAGCCCCAAAAGTTTTGTAATGGGTCAAAGGGAGACCTAGAGTCTGCAAACCATGGTTTGTGGACCACAAGAAAGATTAGGCTAGATCGTTATAAATAGAAGGACATTTTGAGTCAATAAGGAGAGGAGGCATTAAGATTGATGCGAAGTATGAATTAGTAGATATGTTTTGGTTATTGGGGAAAGGACTCCTACTGGTTGTGTGCGCGGATATCCTTAGTCTTGCTGTGTGCGGACCCTGCTACTATGTGCGCAGGTTGGGTTTTGGGTATTGTAAAAGGATCTAAAGGAATAATGAAAGTGGAAGGTTGTTGATACAAATCTCAGATATCTGTTATGTTATGCATGGTTCTGTGTTAAGCTATGAACGTAACTATGTTATTTTCTTATGTTGCGTTGACATCTGTCTATTATATTTTATGCAAGAATTTCTATGTTAATTGCGTTATTGTTCTGTGAATTTATGATATGTTGATTGCTATGATTATAATTGGTATTGTGCACGTGGATGGGAAGGGATATTTAGATATAAGTTCTAGGATATACGTGATTTTGAACGCATCTCTGCTTGACTTACCTATCCTCTCCCAGGGTGCAGAAACCTGGTTCCAACACCCTCCCATACTGCTTCAGGTGAGACTTTGGCCTGTGCAAGCAGGTCACTGTCGAAAGGGCCAGTAGTATAGGGGTTTGTTGGAAAACCTTAACCTCTGAACCTGGGTTAGGACCCCCTGAGACAATAGTATCACATCCAAGGATAGCTTCACCAGCACCTTCAGCTTCATCTTTCACCCTTCATTAGCCCTTTATTCATGAAAATCACCAGTAGCCCTGTTTTCATATTTTTCATCCCTACATCGTGAGAAAACCCTAGGGTGCAAGATAAGCATCCCAAGAGGTTATGAGCTTGGCCAAGGGGTGGGTCACCTTCCACTCATCCTAATCCACCTCCACTCCACCTTCCCTACCATTTTTCCACCTATTTTTGGCCTCATATTTCCCTCGGATTGTTTCCTGTAGCACTACAGGAAACCTATAGAAACACTTGAGATAAAATCACAGGGCTTCTCCTTAAGCCCATAAACCACCATCCACATCCTCTAGACTCGAAAAAACCACTCATACACCTTCAACCTTTCCCCCATCTATTCAAGCCTTCCATAAGCCACCTTAGCACTTTCTTCTCCTAGCTGCAAAACAACACATTTACGAGCCTAGTTAGGTCATGAGTAGTTGCATGGTTAAAATCATGATAGATAGAGCATAGAATAAGAAGAGTGTGTTTAGCCATTTTTCCCTGCAAAGTTTGATTAGATTAGTTTCCTTTATGCCATTTCAATTCAGCAAATTACTTCATGCAAGATGCCTAGGTTGCTTTCATTTCTTATCATAGGTTAATGAGTAGATGTATTTCATTGTAGAATAGTTAGATATACTTTCTTATTGTAGTGTATTTCTATACTTGTTGATAGTGCCATGGATTTGAATCATTTGTAGCCCTAGGCCTAATTTGAGAAGTGTGACAAACTTCATCCAAAAACCCTATAAGTAGCACCCTTTCGTAAAGCTCAGAAGAGGATGAAATGAGTAGAATGCATCTGTTGTGTATATAGCACTGTCACCTCCAAGTTTGTATGAACCATGGGTTGATAAATTAAAGTAGGGAAGCCTCAGGGATTTGCAACATTCTTGGTGCAATACCAAGGCTCACCAATAAGGACTGAGGAATGTGAAAAAATACTGTGTAACAAGGGTGTTACAATGTTTGTGAATAACTTGTACAAGAAATAGAAGGTCTTTCCTACTGGATGAAAGATGTGCCATAACAACTAACTTTAACCAATTTCCAGCCTTACCTTTTTTATTAGGAAAAAAATCATACAAACTTGGAAATTTTCTCGTGATTGTACCTTCATCCATGTTTTCATTCTTAGTAATCATAAACAAAGATCGAAACTTATTATTCATGATATATCTTGCTAAGTAAGATGTTTCTATCCAATCATAAATTCGATCATGGAATTCGAAATAATCCTTTCGAAAACCCTAAAACTCTTGGAAAGATGAATTTTTCAGATCGCGCATTTGAATCATGGGGGGAATATTGCAAATAAAATATAACCTGGTATTTTCCATAAACCTTGTCAATATAGTGAGGACATGACATAACCATGAACAAAGGTTGAAGTCCCTCAATTTCTTGACAAATATGTGAATAGTGAAATAATAAATCATAAATATCAATGGGTTCAACAAGATCAATCGATATAGAACACCTATCATCAAATATACTAGTGGGAAAATTATAATTTGAATGACAATTGTTAGACCTAGTGTTATGATCAAATTGGTGGATTGACATACAAGTTTATTTATTCTCTATCAATTTCCTTTTTATCCTATTCCATACCAGAAAAATAATATGAAATCTTGGGGAATTAAAAACAATTGTTGGCCTTGTGAATCTGGGAAACCAATTAGAATAACATGCTGACAAAAGGTTAGAAAGATATGTCAAATTGAATCTAGTATCCATACCGACATGAGGTTTTTTATCCACTAAATGATTCAAGCATTGAATGATACTAAAAAGGATTGATTGGGCTAGAACATAATTTTTTAGCTCCAAAACAAAGACAAGAAGGATAAGGCCTGTTGATTACTCACAAAAGAGTTTGGCAGGGAGATAATTTTTTGGATATGATGATGTTTGTCTCGATAACCAAGATGGAACATTTAAAAGCTATGTATATCTTTGAAATGTATGTGCTCCAATCCTAGATTTGAGACAAGGGATTTTCATAAAGAAGAATTAGCCAAACAAAAATCTTGAGCTCTATCTTTAATATTAATAAGATTAACTTGAAAACTCTTTAATTCCATTAAGAGTGAGCTTAGATCTAGTGAAACAATGCTAAGAAATGAATTATGCGAGAATATTCTAATCTAACCTAGTTCATAGATCTCATTAGGATTGTGATATCCTAACATAATCATCAACTAAATTTGAAGTGCCTCAACTTCCTGAGAATTCCCCAAACTTTTAAATGTTGAATGATTGAAATTTGAAAGCATGATCAGATCAAAATATTGTGTGAATAAAACTAGCATCAATGGTTTCAGCAAGATCACTATTCATCAAATGGCAGTAGTTAGAATCAGCAATTTCATCGGATGCCTCAACATCACCAAAAATATTATCCTAATTGTAAAAAAAGTGTTCAATGATTACCACATCATCTTCTTCATCATGGGAATCATTATCACCTTGTGTGGACTTCAAATTTAATTCACCGGAATGTGAATTAAGAGAACGCGATATATCAATTGATTCATTACACATTTTTTGAAACAAGGGCTGGTGAGTTGAGGAATAAATTCCCGTGAGAAACTCTTCTATGATCATATCAGATTCCATATCAAATATTTTCAAATCTAAGTATTCTTTAAAAAACAAGAGATAATTCAATGTACTTGGGAACTTATCACCATGCATATAAGTGGAGTCATTGTCTTCAGGTTGATGGTTGTCTGAGGCTCTATCTTGGTTAAGAACTTCAATCCCACTGGAATGATCACTGAGATGTTGAAATTCTTGATCAAAAAAGAATGTAGAAACATCAGCTTGACATGGAGGAATTTTAAAAAGAGAAGCAATATTAAAAGTGTCTTCATCCTTTTTCACTTCTACCTATGAAATGTGACCACCTTTTACCTAATTACCATGTGAACAAAAAAATTGAGAATTTAAAGTATGTGGAGCAGTTACTAGTGAAGCAGATTGATTAAGTGAATGAAAGTACAAAGGTACATGAGTTGTAAATAATAAAAGATGAGTATCCCTTGAAGAATCAATAATTTTAATCAGATCATATTCTAGATTTGAATTTTTCACAACAATGTCATTTGGAGGGATCAAGGGATCAATATTCACCTCATGCTCCATGGATTTATCATAAAATTAAAATTTATTATGGATAAGATCGTGATTGTGGGAAGGATATGAAGGTGGGATAAATGGATTATAAATTTGATCTTCAAATTTCCCAACTCCAAAATCAACACAAGATACCATTTTATTTGGTATTGAAGAAGGAGGACAATGAACCAATGGGAGATTAGATTCCTCCTTTAAAATTTTAAATGTCCTGAGACTAAGATAATATAGGATACTCGTAAAATATTCATAGTCAGATGGTTCTAGATAAATATGAACTGAATAATGATTTTTTTTCATTCATAAAATCCCAATCCACATCGTCCTCAGAAAATTCATACCAAAGGTAAAGAAAGAGATCCATAAAATCCTATAATGATTCATCGGATTTCATTCTAATCTGATTAATTATATTATACACATTTCGATAATCATACCTGTCAAAGGCTTGATGAATCTCCTTGAATATTTGTTCTAATGAATGAATAGAAGAATATGGTAAGGTATGAAACCATTTCTTAGCTCAACCTTCAAGTGTGAGGGTGAAAATTTTACAAGCATCATCTTCACAATTCACTTAATGAAACTCACAAAACTTAAGAAACTGAAATGTATGTTTAGCTATAGATGTTTCACCCTCACCATTTAAATTTAAATGTGACAAGTCATGAATTAGTTATGTGGGGACTTTAAGGTTTTTTCTATTAGAAAATAATCCCGAGATTATGATTTGGGAATTATCCATTCAATATAAGATATTAAAAAATAGATTCAACGAACACTACTTGTCATATTCCCCTCCCTCTAGCACCAATTGTTGATGGTGCTACAAATCCACCAAAAAAGGGGTCTCCACGGTATTAAGTCCCAATTAGACCTCACATCGTTTGGAGTATAAGCCCCATCTGGATAATAAGCTCGACCACTATTATTTTTAGGGATTTTCCTTGGTTGCAACTATTAACATAATATATTATGCAAACAATATTTGAAACAAGCAAGTAAGTTGACATTGTGAGACATACAACTACAATGTATATAAGGTACTTTCACAAAGGGGAAAGAGAGATTAAGCCTCTAGAAGAAAAATAATAGTACTATCTTAAAAGAGAAACACAAGAGCATGGAAATAATTGTTGATTAACTTGTAAGGTAGTTCACAACATAACAATGATGATAAAAGTCAATAACAACAAACATTCAACAATATGCATACTAAAGCCAACGAAATAGTTCATTTTTATTATTATGTGTTAACATAAACATACACCGCAAAAAATGAAAGAATAGTCAAGAATCATTCACTACATATGCATGAAAGTCCTATGACTCTGAGATCTTCATATATTAAGTGAAATTCCCAAGATACAAAAATACAATGCTAACACACTAGCCCTAATAGTGGAACATTAAGTCATTACCTGCTCCTCCAAAGAAAGATTTTCTCTCCTATGCCAAGCTAGAGAAGCCAAGGTGAAAAAAAATTAATTCCATTTTCTTGAGTTGTGCAGGTGTATTTATAAAAAATGAGGCGAATCTCCAACTCTCATGTGACTCTTGACCTCCCTCATGGATCTTGAGCTTTGACTATGACTTTTCGACTTCCTATGTGACTTTTGAGCTTCTACATGACTTTAGAACTTTCTAGTGACTTTTCACATTCCTTGTGGGACCCTTGGGATTCCACTCATTTTACATTTTCTTATTTTTTGAAAATACAATAATTACATTCTAGAAACTATAACAAACCATGGAAAATTTTCATGTAATAAAAAGTTAATAAAAGGAAAAAAATAACAGCACAATTAAGGGACACTTATTCCAAGCTGAATGTTGGAAAAAATATCCTAGTGGGCACCACTGGATATGTGATTATGGCTAAGGAAATTTTAAAAGGCAAAGGCAAAGGCAATAAAGAGGCAAAAATATTTTTTGACACATTTATTCAAAAAAATAAAGGAAAATAAGAGGAAAGGAAGGGAAAAGGTCACAACAAAATAATGGAAAATGAAGAAATTAGAGGCCTCATTGATAAAAAGGCTTCTGAGGATCAGTTGGTACCTTTTTTGTCAGTTCATTTTTGGAGCTCTCTCATTATCCTCTCTCTCTGACACACTCTTGTATACTTAGAGTTTTCTTGGAGAAATTCGGCATTATTCCAAGGAGGAGGAAGCAAGAAAAATAAGGAAAATAAACGAAAGGAAATTAAGGATCAAGCATGGAAAAGCAGGATCTAGCAGATTCAGCAGGAATACTTGCATGTAATATATTGCATGTGTTATTTCCTAGTTGGTTTTGACAGGCATGCATTATGCATGTTGGTATTTGATTATCTTGTTATTGGTGGCATGGTTTTGTTGAGTTATGACAATGGTTTTCAGCCTTGCCTTTTCTTTTTCTAGATGCCATGGTGTGTTGGGATTTTGATCTCAGTTTTGAGCTTTGGATTTTCCAGATGAATTCTGAATCCAGGGTGGATTTGGTATCAAGGTTCATTCTGAAAGGCCTAGGAATCCCTTGACCAGTTTTGGTGGGACACATGGTAAAGCATACGGGAAGTGTCTCAATTTAGGTCCTAGTGATCTGGGATTGGATTGTGGTAAAGCCTGAGAGATAGGGAAACAGAAAATTCCTCAAGGATAGTGATGGATTCTGGATGGAATTTCCAAGCTCTGCTCAGTTTTGTGATCAGAGCACCAGTTTGGTTTGATCACGGTATGGTGAGGGTGGATGCGGTTTAACCTATGGATTCCCTTGGTTGTGTTTTGTATTAGTTTACCCATGAGATCCCACATTCATGCTTGGAATATGACACGAGGGTGACAGGATGAAGAGATGTTTGGCTCAGTCATTTCTACGGTCGAGTGGAATGTGGAAGTCTTGAACTTTGTCGGTATTTACCTATGTTTAATGGAAGATAAGTTCTCTTACTTTTGCACCTATTAATGTGTGGATTTAATTGTTTTTATCTCACTGTTATTTCCATGGTTTTATGTTGGTTATAAGCATGTTTAAATGATTGGTTCATGTCATGGTTATTTCATGTATTTACTTGTAATTGTTAATATGATGGATGCAAGACCTAACTAATGTCATATCTAGTTAAGGAAGAGGGTGATGATCCTTATTGTAATGTTTCATAAGTGTTTTGAATCATTCATGCTATGTCTTGTATCCTTGACTTGTAGATTTCATTCATGCCAAGTGTTTGATAGAATGAGTCAGTCCCGGTTGGGGATGGTCAAGCCTAGTCCTAGAGTCAGTTTTTGGTTATTTTGCATTTTCTTCATGTGTTTAATGATTCCTGAAAGCTACAGGAATTTTAGGTAGTTTCCGGGATTCTGGGCTTAAAAAGTGCCTTAAATCCCACAAACTCAGGCACAATTCTGGGCAATTTAGTCCATGGACGCAAGCATGTAGGCTTATGCGTGCATCCAGAGACTCCTAGACACATTGATTCATGTTCATGCATGTTTCCAAGGGATTTTATTCATGAAATATAAGTGGGACTCATGGATGGGTCAGGCAGATGGGTGGGATAGCCTTTGGGGGTCCTGTAGCAGGTGGTATAGGTTTGTGTTATTATTTTCCTCTTTGATTCCACTTCCTTAAAGTCACCAAGGATGTTGATTCTGTCTTAACTACCCCTCATCTCATGTTTACCCTGATTGGTTGGTTACGTGGGTAGGTGTGAGGTTAGGTGGACGTTATAGGTGGTATCAGAGCATGGTTGTGCTCTCCTTGGGAAAAGTATGAAGTTTTTAAGCTTTTCATCGTCATGCATTCATGTTGGTCGTGTGTGCGTATTATATGTACTTGTTGCATCCACATGGTATTGGTCATGGTGGTAGTGATGTCACCATGGAAAGGTTGAAGGTGTTGTTGTACATGTGTTTTTAGGAGCATATGAATAGTTAGACATGTCATGGGTTTACATGTGGTCAAGTTCACATTGACATGGTTGAGGTTGTCATGCATGAGGTCATGGTGTTTAGTTGATATGGTCATGAATTGTGACTGGAATCTAGCTAGAATTATGCTTATATGATCTTATGATTATGTTTATACATGTATTATGCTAATTGATTTATCTTACAAATGAGATATCCTCTCAAAATTATGCTAAGGTGCGTTGGTTTTATTGGGATTTGGTATAAGATGACATGAGATGCCTTGCAGGAAGAAATCAAAGATGGCTAGAAAGATGGTAGAATACAAGGATTCTCCTTGTGAGTCCAATGAGAAACATGGTGTTGCGAACTCATTTGATTTAGTAGATTCACTGAGAAGTTTGAAGGAAGATATAAGGAGTTCTAAAGCAGACAATGACAGAACCATACAGGCACAATAAAAAAAAGCAGAAGTGAGTGTGACAATCCTTCGGAGCTTGTTATATTTTCAGCGACAGGGGCCACTCTGGATTTGTTATGGACAGGAGGATGGAAATTTTTAGCACCTTGTAATTGAACTTACAAGATGATAAAAGGTTTACATGGGTAACCACAAACCTCGTTTTCTAGAAAATGGAATTTTCTAACCGGAGGGGGCTCCCTCACTCGAAAAATGTCCAAATGTAAGAAACAATAAAGCTTAAGGACACACAACATAGACTAGATATGAAAAGGTAAATTAGATTTAACGATGGTGGTTGGTTGACTTGAGAGGGAAGGACACTGGGAATGAAACCATAATTCATATTTCTACACAAAAATACCAGTGCTTACATAATACACTTGTAAAAGCAGAGGCAAGGCATGTATATATTTCAAAGTTATAACATCAGTTGTAGCATAGTGAATGTATTTTGGAAAAAACTATAAAATACACAACAATATCTGATCACATGCAACAGATCACTAGATTAATTCTGCAACATACATTTCTAACCAAATATCGAGAATAAATACAATGATGGAGCACCTAACTAAGGGTCAATTTCATCATAATTGAGAAAGAAAAAAAATTATCCAGAGCGTTAAGATAGATGAATTCTGAAAAAATTCTTTAGAGAACTAATTTAAAAGTTATAATGTAACAAAAATTGGATTAAAATTAGACATAAGAAGGGGCACAAAAGTCGAAACACATACCACATGAATCTCTGATCAAAGTGACAAAATTATGCATCGATATTTTATTCAAAAACAACAAGCACATACATAGGGCTTCTCCAAATCCGAACCCTTTCTCTATGTTCTGTTTGATTTTTATACATTTAGGAAAAGTAAAAAACATCAGTAGATACACTGTATCTGTTATCCACTAAGTGGATCGAAACTAAATGATTTTAGAAACATCAAGCTTTTAAAACTAACACTAAGATAAGACTATTGATAAAGTTGCAACATTATTTTTGAAGAAAAACAAAACTATATTATCTACTCATTTGAACTTTATCCATTCATTTCTATCAATGTCCTTAACATTACAATTTCAAATTACAAAACTAATTACAAAAAGTAGAACAACTAGAGGATGAGTTGCGCAACAAATGATGAATTGTAGAAAAATTGCGCAGTAGGCTCCAACTCATCATATACACTGGTTGCAACAACTGAAAATGAGATGATGGGGATGATGACAATGTTTTTTGGTTCGATTAGGACCCACTGGATGCTTTCTTCCATGCATGCAGACCTCAGAAAAACCTAGTCACCACTTGCGCAACAGAGCGTAGCAGCTTAAGAATCATTATGTGTTTTGGGAATATCTCCTAAACGGTGAATCCAATTAAGCTGATTTTTTTACATAACGTTAATATCATCATGGCTCTCCTTGACAAAAAATTTGAGCCAAATCCAAATTACGGATCTCAATAAAATACAAAAATGGTCGTAGGTGACAATAGCTTGTTTCTCAAAAACCATGAAGAATTTTGAGCTGAAATTAACTAAGCTTATTCATCTCACCCCCATACATTTACTATAAAATTTTGAGGGAAAATGAGTACAGGGTTTAGGAAACATAGTGAAAGTACGGTGACTGTGTGAACGTGCAGCACAAAACATAAACACCCTTCCATCTCCATGCTTTGACCAACTACTGAAATCGTTTGCACTTTTTCTTCCCTTTTTTAGTCTCCATGTTGATTTTGAAAGACTTAGAAACCCCCCCAAGACAAAAGATGTGTGATGAAGGCTGAAAACACATGCATGGTGAAACAGGGTATTTTGCGTAGCAATTATGCAACTTCAACCTTCTTCTGAGATTTAATCCCTTTGTTTCAGTTTCTTAAACTTTCTTTGGAGCTTCAGACATCCTCATAGATTGAACTATGGATTGTAGAGAGAACGAAGGCAACATGAACAAAAAATTGAAAATGTGCACCTCATATGTCCTATTTTGGTCATGGGTGTAAACTTTAGGTAAATAGTTATAATGGTCATGAATTATGAATGATGGTAAATGAGTTGTGGAGGGATGTAGAAGAAATGATGATGAGAGGTGAGTTAAGGAGAGGGTGATGTGCATATGATGTTAAATGTAAATTAAGGGGGTCTATGGAAGGGAGTATATGAATGAAAAAGGTATATGGAAGAAATACATAAAATGGAATCATGAATTATGAATAGTGAACTATGAATGAGGAATGGTGAATGGTGGAATGGGGTCATGATGGACACCATTAAAACCAGACCCACAAAACTTTACTAAATGAAACTTGACTTGTTCTATTTCATGATTCTGACTAGTGATACATACCCCTTGAACCCTAAATGACTCCACATGAACAAATGACCTTATGACCTTCTCATAGACTCAAAATCTCTCATATTTAATCTTGTCTTTAAGGACCCTCTATGAAAAACTTGTAGTGACCTCAGACAATGATTCTTTAGACTATGACATCAGTAGTTCATAGGCTAAATTGTTATACCAAATTCCAAAATTAATAAAAGAGGAATATACACTTTGATCCCTAGACCCTAGGACCCTAACATTGGCTCCAATGGGGATGAAATCCTCCCAGTGAGGTGCCAAGAATACCGCAAACTAGTAGCCTAACCATTGGTAAATGGAGTCAAAAACTAAGGACTGAAAATAAACTGACTAAATGAAAATTAACAGACTGATTGAATTACATATGGCATCGAATCACTGAAACCTTAGGGCCTTATCCTCGGGCTTCAAATTCTGATGATAACCACCCACACTTGTAACCTGAAAAATAATGTCAAACTACCAAGACAAACTATTGGAAATTCACACTGATGAAAAATATGCTTAGAGGGTTGAGCTTATTCACACACATACTCACTCTCACTAATCCATAAGTTGCTTGATCAAGTGAATTCAAACATCCAGTCCAACCATGATAGCAAATGGCTTGATGACTGGACTTTACTTTCATTTATCTCAAATATAAAGAATAATTAACAACTCAAAATCCAATTTAAACTGATAACCATAATCCATAAATACAAGAACATCCATCTTCCTTGATGACTGCAACAAATTGGAAAAATGGTCTTGGAGATCATGAAGTCCTTCATTCGGTTGATCCTTCTCAAATTGCAATGCAACAATTTATTATTTCCTATCATCCAGATTAGAAACAAGGTTTGTATGTTCTTTCAAATATTCAATTGAGGAAGCCACATCTTAGATAAAAAGAATTTCTACATCCACGGGGTCTAGCACAACCTGCTTTTCTTCATTATTTCCTTGCAACTCTAGGTAATTATTTTCATAAGTTTTTTCATGAGATGAAAACTAATAATATGAATTAAATGAATAAAAAACTGATCTACTATCATTATCCCTTTATTTGGCATTTGAAAAATGATGAAAATGTTCATCAAGCTCATGAAGACAACCCCATTGTATTAATTCATCAATATCAAGATAATGAACATGAAAATTTACATCAAATTCATGATTAATTTCATCTTCAACTAAGGAAAAAAATATTGCATGCTGGGACTCCACTTGAATATCATGGAAATTGTTCTCATCATTTACCATTTCCTTCCGTTGTTTAAAAGAATTCTCATATTTTCTATCACAAAAAGACTGGCAAGATTGTTGCAAATTTTCATCAACTTCAAAATATGGATAAGTATTGTCATGAAGGGCCTCTAAAATTTACTCATCCGTGAACTCATTATCTTCATACAAGATTTCCAAATTTTCAATGAAATTCCCAAAATGTCCACAAAAATTTTGAACCAACAATAAAGATGGATAAGATTCTTTAAAATTTTCAAAGAATACTATATGAAAATGCATTAAAGAACTTAAAATAGCAGTTGGTAATTGTTCATACCATGACCTTGCCTTTCCTTCCAGAGTAGCCATGAACATCGTCATGAGACAATATTCATGACAGTCAACTTTAATTCTTAGTGAATGCATATAAAGTTTGATAACATGTAAAGCAACATCATCACCATTCTCATATTTTAACTTTGGGAAATTTGATTTCCAATCTATACTAGGCATATAATTTGGAAAGCCAGGAATATGAGCATGATTCATAGAGGCATACCTTGCAGATATGAGATCCATCTTGGGCCAATAGATTTTCTAGTAAAACCTAAATTTTTTAATCTTTCTTCCAATGGAGTCTTTCGATCGGGTTTAAATTTGATTTGGAGTCACTAGGTGAATGGTTCAACCTTCCTATGTTTGACTGTTGTGCACCATCAACAACAAAATCTGAAACTTTGAAGATATTTCCTGGAGAAGATAAACCTTTCGATCCTTGACAATGACGCCAGGATCTTAGCACCCTATAATTGAACCTCTAGGGAGAGAAAATTTTTACAGGGGTAACCACAAACCTCTTTTAGCTATAAACTGAATTTTTCTGGCTGGAGGGGGCTCCCTCATTCGAAAATGTAAAAATGTAAGAAGAAATAAAGCTTAAGGACACCCGATAGAGACCAGATCTGAAAAGATAAATGGGATTTAATGATGGTGGTTGGTAGACTTGAGAGGGATGGCCACTGGGCATGAAACCATAATTCAAATTTATACACAAAAATACCAATTCTTACATAAGACACTTGTAAAAGCAAAAAAAAGGCAGGTATATATTTCAAATTTATAACATCAGTTGTAGCATTGTGAATGTATTTGAAAAAAACTAGAAAATACAAAACAATATCTGATCACATGTAACAAAGCACTGCATGAATTCTACAGCATACATTTCTGACCAAATATCGAGAAGAAATACAATGATGGAAGCACCTAACTAAGGGAAAATTTCATCATAATTAAGAAAGAAAAACAACTATCCAGAGAATCAAGATAGATGAATTCTGAAATACTTCTTTAAAGAACCAATTTAAAAGTGATAATGTAACAAAACATTGAGATTAGCATTACACATAAGAAGGGGCACAAAACTCAAAATGCATACCACATGAATCTCTTATCAAAGTGACAAAATTCTGCACTGGTATTTTATTCAAAAACATCAAGCACATACATTGGGCTTCTCCAAATCCGAACCCTTTCTCTATGTTTTGTTTGTTTTTTAAACATTTAAGCAAATTAAAAAACTGTACTAGATACAGTGTATCTAATATGCACTGAGTGGATCCAAACTAACTGAGTTTTAAAACATCAATATTTTAAAACTAACACTAAGATATGGATAATGATAAAGATGCAACATTATTTTCGAAGAAAAATAACCCTATATTATCTACTCATTTTATCTCTATGAATTCATTTATATCCATATCCTCTCCATTACAATTGCAAAGTCCAAAACTAATTACAAAAAGCAGAATCAACTAGAGGATGAGTTGCATAGCAAGTAATGACTTGCGTAGTAGGCTCCAACTCGGAATAGACATGGGTTGCACTGATTGAAACCGAGCTGATGGGGATGATGGAAATGATGATGTGTTGGAGTAGGACCCACTAGACACTCTCTTCCATACATGAAGACCTCAGAAACGCCTAGTCACCACTTGCATAGCAGTTGCGCAATGGAGCTTAGAAAATTAAGAAGCATTATGTTTTTTTGGCATATCTCCCAAACGATGAATGCAATTCAACTGAAATTTTATAACACGTTAATATCATCATGGCGCTCCTCCACAAAAATTTTGAGCCAAATCCGACTCATGGATCTCAAGAAAATTGAAAGATGGTTGTAGGTGAGAGTAGCTTGTTTCTTGAAAACCATGAATAATTTTGAGCTGAAATTAACTGATTTTATTCATCTCACCCCCATACATTTACTGTAAAATTTTCAGGGCGAATGGGTACAAGGTGTAGGAGATATAGTGAAAGTACGGTGACTGTGTGAACTTGCAGTACAAAAGAGTAGCGCCCTTCCATCTCCATGCTTTGACCAACTATTTACCTCCTTTTCACTTTTTCTTCCCTTATATAGTCTCCATATTGACTATGCAAGACTTAGAAATCCCCCAAGACAAAATATTTGCAATGAAGGTTGAAAGCGCATACACAGTAAAATGGGGTATTTTGCGCAGTAGTTGTGTAGTGTCAACCTTCTTATGAGCTTTAATCCCTTTGTTTCAGCTTCTGCAACTTTATTTGGAGCTTTAGACCTCCTCAGAGCTTGAACTATGGATTGGAGAGAGAATGAGGTACACATGAAAAAAATTTGAAAATGTGCACCTCATATGTCTTGTTTTGGTCATGGCTGTAAACTTTGGGTAAAGGGTTATAATGGTATGTAAAACGTGTCTCCCACAAGTCGCTAAACTGCAGGGTCCATTTTTTATATTTTTTATTATACCTAGTCTAACGCAGGGGTTTTGGGGTGGGTCAAAGCCCCTAATGTATTGTAAATGGGTCAAGGGTAGACCAAGAGTCTGCAAACCATGTAGGCTAAAATAGTATAAGTAGTTGAAAATTTTTGAGTTGTAAGAAAGATTTGGATAGAGATTGATGTTAAGTGCGAATTGATAGATCTTGTTTGGGTTGTTGGGGAACGACTCCTGCTGCTATGTGCGCAGAGATTCTCTCTCCTGCTGTGTGCAGACCCTGCTGTTGTGTGCGCAAGTTGGGTTTTAGGTATTGTAAGTAGATCTGAAGGATTAATGAATGTGGAAGTATTGTTGGACGTCTGAATCAGTTGGAATTACATTATGATGTTTGGTTGGTTAATATATGTTGATGTATTATTGATTAAAGCCGCGAATATATTTGTGTTGCTTGTTTATTTTGCGATCTGGGACTGTTCTGTACAAGAATATCTGGAATAGCTATGTTATCTTTATATAAGTTCATGATCTATTGAATTATTGTGAATATAATTGCTATTGAGCACGTGGATGCAAAGGGAATCTGTAGATCTAGGCTCCATAGTATAAGATCTGGTCACTATAAGACTGAACGCGGCTCAGCTTGACTTACCTACTCTCTCCCAGGGTGCAGAAACTTGGTTCCAGCACCCACCCATACTACTTCGGGTGAGACTTTGGCCTGCCCAAGAAGGTCACTGCCCAAAGGGCCAGTAGTATAGGGGTTTCTTGGAAAACCTTGAACCTTCAAACCTGGGTCAGGACCCCTCGAGCCAACAAATGGTTCCGTTGCCGGGACCGGGAGAATTTTCAGAGAGGGATCTGGTAATGCCAAGGCCATATTGGAAACCTGAAAGAAAGGAAATTGATGAATGGTTTGAACAACAAGTTTAGGAATTCTCAGTAAAAGAAAACCGCAGTAAGGGGTTGACCACCGAGGAGTGGAAAAATAAGTATATTTTCATAGATATCTACGAGATCTTCTTTGTGACAATTGCTTTTGAGCTCCAGGAGTGGCTCGCAAGGCTGGTTGAATTTCAGAAGTGTTGGAGGGACGAATGGGTCATGCAATGGACCCCCGAATTGATCCAGAAGTTAGAGAATACTGATAACACCATCACTCGCACGGTTGACCACTGGGTGGACAGTGTGCTAGGAGGGTTCATGACGGAATTCACCATCGATCAATTCGTATCCTACTCTGAAGTAGAGTGAAGATTCTTCGAGGGTTTCCAGGGTAAGTTTCTGAAGACCTTACCATTGCTGATTAAGATATTACTGTGCGAAAAGAGTATCTTGTGTGGGCACACAGAGTGAATGACTGCCGATCTGGACGGAAGTTCGAAACGAAGCGGCAAATACTATCGGACCAACCTAGAAGGAGATAGATCTGTCTACATCCTAGTAAGAGAATCAGCTGCACAAAAGCCTCCTAGCACACCACTTTCGAACTAGCATAGGGGTAAGAATTTACCTACACCTCTGCTACCGCCACCGGAAGACGACATGGCCGCGCATATGAAGTTACCTACCTTTAAGGATGTAGGAGACGAAGATCTACTTACAATATGGACTGCGCAGAACGTAGCTAGTGATGCAGTGAGGCGGGCACATCTATCCCTTGCCTTTGAAGGGAGAGTGTTGGACTGGTACATGGGATACATCGTCCAACATGCGAACGCAACAATTGAGGAGGTTAAGAATGATTTGAAGCAGCAATTTAAGAAGCCTAAGTCCTGCTCGCAAATTGTGGTTGATCTCAAATATTTCAAGCAAGGGCCCTCTAAGTCTATGTGGGAGGCCGATCAATGACTGAAAAAAGAAATTAGAGAAGAATGATTTCAATATGATGACAGACAGCATATAGAATGGTGCATCGCCATGTTACAGCCTCACCTACGCACACCTATGGGTCACCAAACTTTCGACTCGCAGGAGAAAGCCTTGGAAGCTGCAATGAAGTTAGAAGTTGTACCTCGAGATGAGACCCAAATGGGCGTCCAACAGATCCAAGGGCAGCTAGAAGCAATGCACATGGAGATCTAGAACCTGTGACAAGAGCGAGGAGCAGAAGCTAGCCCTGAAAGGTGGTGCGTACGATGTAAGGTGAATGGTCACACCAAAGATAACTGCCCTCTACTCACAGACTATATGCAGGTAGAGGGACCCAGTTCGTTGTGCCTAGGATCAATCAGAGGACTTAGTCCATTACGTCCAGGCTCCAGCGGACCTGCGTTGTGGTGTGAGGATTTTCGCGTAACCGGCCTACATGATACGAACCATTTCCCCCGCCTAGGTGCGTACGTCCCAGAAGTAAAGCAGCAATGGTGTAGGTTTTGTCGGTCAGTAGGACATGATGAGAAAAACTATTGAACGTATGATCTGATGATAGATCAAGGAAACTTATATAGGGTACAAACGGATCCTGTGTCACCAAGGTCTCCAGCAGGCATAGGCAGCTCCCCGGCTAGGAGCAGGGGAGGCAGTTGAGGTGGAAGCGTAAGTCGAGGCCAAGGACAATTGATCTATTATAACTGTGGATAAGTAGGGCACTTTCCAAGAGATTTCCTGAATTCCACAAGGAAGTCCTGCCGATATTGCAGACAGCTGGATCATGCGATTGAAGACTGTCCAATCTTGATAGCAAAAATACAGGAGAAGCAGCCAACACCTACGCAGAATGTGTAGAGGGTTAAGGCTGTGCTACAAGACAAAGATCCTAGCATAAATGTCGTAATGCGTAGTGGAATGGCCACTAGGGGACCGAGGGAGAAGGTTGTGATTGAATCTCTGATCCGGAAAGCTATTATCAAGCAAGAGGGTTTGGAACAAAGCAAGGAAAAAAAGAAATTTATCGCAGCTCGCAAAGAATTTGCAAATGCAGAGGCATCTACTTCTCAGACACCTACGAACCTTAAGGTGGACGAGGAGGTCAAGCCTTTCTTACAGGCATGTATGAAGCTATTGCAGAACCCAACGGTTGTAGAGAATCTTCAGGCATCAATAGATAGCTACACAGCACGACCTATCCTACCCCCATAAGTTAGGGATGTGCACAAACTATATCGGTATAAGAAACGCACTGGTAGGGATATGCGGTTGACTGCACATATTGGTGATTATGAGATGGATCAGGTTATTTTGGACCTAGGGTCAGATGCAAATGTATTACCTAAGCAGACTTGGAAACGAATGGGCGAACCTAATTTGGAATGGTCCACTATCCAGCTGCGCATGGCTAACCAACAAAATATCATACCCTTGGGGAGGCTGTCGAATATTATGGTAGATATTGCAGGGGTCAAGGTCCGAGCTGATTTTGAAGTAATTCAAGTTGTTGAAGATGCCGACCCTTACCCTGCTCTCTTAGGGTGTGACTGGGCCATCGATATGGGAGGTATCATTAACTTAAAGAAGAGAAGCATGGTGTTTGAGAATAACAGTACAAGGGTGACAGTGCCATTAGATCCTGCGGAAGGTGAACAATACACTGAGCCGGTGCGCGATGAAGAGGATGTGGATCAGATTTATAAGCTAACTTCACTGGATGAAGATTGGATCAACCCCACAGCTAACGGTGTACTCTGTTGGGAAAAGGACAGTGAGTTTTTTTCCAACTCCAATGAGGAGATAGAGAACTGGAAAAACCGGTTACATGATGTCTCTGCACTATGATGCCTTCGGGTTACAAAGGACTTCCGATGCATTTCCTCAGAGGTAAGAGACCTACCCTACTTTGAAGATTCTGATAATATTAAGGCATTTTTATGAGCATTTGAAGCTAAGGTTCCAATGGGATGAAGGCTATGGGCCCTTAAGTTGGCCATGCATGGAACATCTGCGCGCTGGTGGGAGACACATGAGGAAGTGTTTCAGGAGTGGGAGGATTGTCGGGGCATGATGCTCCTGCGATTTGAGACTCTGGCAGAGGTACAGGTCGAGACGGTCCTTGGCCTCGGGGACTCGCAGAAACACTTTTTTGCATGGAAAAAGACATGGGGTGACCGGCCTATGGAAGAATGGGTTCACTTATTCTTTCATTCGTTGGGTCCAATTCCTATGGCATGGTACCTGGATGCGGACCTGCATCAACGCACCCACCATAGGGAAACTCTAAAGAATGACTGTATAGGAAAATTCAAACTGATTGGGGGTTCCGAGGTGCTTGACGAAGCTCTACAGGACATCAATACATTTGTGTTTGGAAAATCCGGTGCTCCGAATACTACAAAAGAACCAACTTGGGAAACCCAGATGTGGGATGTTTTCGATTGCCGCAGCATGGAGAGGGAGGGAGGTGAAGATGATCCACGGTCTGTCTCTATCCCGGAGTCGGAAGGAGAGCACGTCGTTGCAAGACCCCCACTGCAAGAGGTATATTTCACTAAGCCTCTCAAGTTTCGCGAAGTCAACATTAGGACGGAAGAGCACCCTAAGTTGGCTAATATTGGGGACTATTGGGATGAGGATACAGTGGGCAAAGTGGTTGAACTACTCACAGAATACCAGGAATTGTTCTCGACAAAGTTTTTAGATCTAAAAGGAATCATGGGAGACTTAGGGGTCATGCATATCACTTTCAAACTAGATGCGCGTCCTGTGAAGCAGCAACCCTATAGGCTAAACCCCAAGTATAAGAAGAAAATCAAGGAATAAATTGATAAAATGATTGTTGTAGGTATCATCGAACCTGTTGAACAGTCATATTGGGTCTGTCCAATGGTGGTTCAGGAAAAAAATACTAAAGGGGAGATTCGGATATGCGTGGATCTGCACAAGTTGAACGATGCCTGCATCCATGACCCATTCCCTACACCATTCTTAGATGAAATTTTGGATAGAGTGGGCGGACAGGAAGCATACTCTTTCATGGATGGGTTCTCAAGATACCATCAGATCAGAATCACACCTAAGGACCATAGAAAAACTACATTTTCCACTGAGTAGGGATCTTTTCAGTATATTGTCATGCCGTTTGGCCTAAAAAAAGCCCCTGTCATCTTCTCGTGGGTCGTCATTGCAGTATTAAAGGAGTTCATCCAAAATCTCCTGGAGGTGTATTTCGATGAATGGAATTTCTTTGGCCTGGTGAAGATGCATGTATCAAACCTACACATGATGTTGGATGCCTGCCGAAAGCACCAGATTTCCCTAAATATCAAGAAGTGTGTCTTCTACGTACCTTTGGAATTTTTCTCGGCCACATAGTTTGTCGACAAGGACTGATGGTGGACCCTACCAAAATCATAGTTATCATAAGCTTGCCAGTACCCACCATGAAGAAGCAGCTACGATCGATCCTTGGACACACAGGCTACTATAGGAAGTTCATTCAAGGCTATGCACTGATTACGACCCCTATGGAAAAATTGCTCAAGAAGGATAGTTCATTCTTTTGGAATGATGAGTGTCAAAAGAGCTTTGAGTTACTTAAGGAGAAAATGGTCTTGGTGCCTATTCTCATCTTTCCCAACTGGGAGAAGATATTTCACGTTCACGTCGATGCGTTGGGAATTTCTCTCGAGGTTTTCCTTAAGCAGCCAGGAGAAGGAGACATTGACCACCCAATCACATTTGCAAGTCGGAAACTCTCAAGTGCGGAACGCAACTACTCCACCACAGAGCAGGAGGGGTTGGATATGATCTATGGGTTGAGGAAATATCGACATTATCTGTTAGGATGGCACTTTAAAATTTTCATCGACCATTCAGCTTTGAAGTACCTGGTCAATAAGCCTGTGTTGGGGGGGAAAATATGTTGATGGCTGCTACTATTTCAAGAATATGATTTTGAAATCCTTGTCAAAACGGGAAAGCTCAATGCGGGGCCAGACCACTTGTCCCGGATAGAGAGCGGAAAAGAACCAACTAGCCTGGAGGACGGACTGCCTGATGCACAACTCTTTGCTACTAAAGTAGTGGACGCACACTTCATGGATATCATTCAGTTCTTAAACACTGGGGTGGCACCTCCAGAGTACTCAGTACAACAAAAGAAAGAGCTAGTCACCCGGGCAGTGGATTTTACCATCATTGCAGGGAATTTATATAATATGGGAGCTAATGAAGTGTTGTAGTGATATGTTTTGGACCACGAAAGACATGTTATCTTGGCAGAAGCTCATGACAGAATAGCAGGAGGTCACTACGCAGGAAAAGAAACGATGCAAAAGATCTTAAGAGCTGGGTTATGGTGGCTAAACCTGCATAATGACACCCACGACTATTGTAAAACTTGCGATACGTGCCAACAAATAGGAAGGCCATCCTGCAGAGATGAAATTCCCCTTCAACCGCAAATGGCTCTACAAGCATTTGATAAATGGGCCATCGATTTCGTCGGACCTATCAACCCGCCAGGAAGGAAGACGGGTGTGCACTACATTATTACCGCTACTGATTATGTAACCCTGTGGGCCGAGGTAGAAGCAGTAAAGGATTGTACTGTAGCTGCCACTGCACATTTCATCTTTGAAAAAATATTGACCAGATTCGGATGCCCGAAGATCCTCATAAGCGACAGAGGTACGCACTTTGTTAATGAAATGATCCAAGCTTTGACTGAGGAATTCCAGATCCATCATGCGAAGAGCACACCATATCATCCACAAGAAAATGGAGTGGTTGAGGCTTTTAAAAAAATCTTGGAGAAAGCACTGACGAAGGTCTGCAACGTTGATCGCAGTGATTGGGACGTGTGCATCCCCTTGGTTCTTTGGGCCTATCGAACGACCTGCAAGAAGCTAACAGGAAAAACCCCATTCAGGATGGTATACGGCAAGGAGGCCATGATGCCAATGGAGTATATTATTCCTAGACTGCGTATCTTAGCATTCACGAACATGGCAGAACCCGACATCAAGGAGGAGCGATTAACATAGCTTATGGCTTTGGAGGAAGATCAGTTTCTGGCTAATTTCCATCAGCAATTTCAGAAGGCCCGAGATAAAGCCTGGCATGACTGAAATATTCGTCACAAAACATTCATGGAAGGTGAATTGGTCCTCTTATATGATAGCCATTTTTCCAAGCATCCAGGGAAGTTCCAACAACATTGGCTTGGTCCCTACATAGTTACAGAAATCACGGTTGACAGAGCTGTTTAGCTAGCTACCCTGCACGGTGATATGCTCCCAAGCTACGTCAATGGAAATCGGTTAAAATCATATTGGATAAAATGGCTATATGGCCAGAATGGTTGCATAGGTGCAGGTGGAGACCCCACCACCGCAGTGACTCGGGACGAGTCACAAGATTGTGTTGGGGGACTGATGGAACAGGGTCTCCTTCAAGCTGTGAAACAGATCCATTTTTTATATTTTTTATTATACCTAGTCTAACGCAGGGGTTTTGGGGTGGGTCAAAGCCCCTAATGTATTGTAAATGGGTCAAGGGTAGACCAAGAGTCTGCAAACCATAGTTTTCAGACCATTGGATATGTAGGCTAAAATAGTATAAGTAGTTGAACCTTTTTGAGTTGTAAGAAATATTTGGATATAGATTGATGCTAAGTGCGAATTGATAGATCTGGTTAGGGTTGTTAGGGAAGGAATCCTACTACTGTGTGTGCGGATATTCTCTATCCTGCTGCATGGGGACCCTGCTGCTGTGTGCACAAGTTGGGTTTTAAGTATTGTAAGTAGATTTTAAGGATTAATGAATGCGGAAGTATTGTTGGATGTCTGAATCTATTGGAATTACTCTGTGATTTTTGGTTGGTTAATATATGTTGATGTGTTATTGATTTAAGCCGCGAATATATTTGTGTTACTTGTTTATGTTGTGATCTGGGAATGTTTTGTACAAGAAGATCTGGAATAGTTGTGTTATCTTTATATAAGTTCATGATCTATTGAATTACTGTGAATATCATTGCTATTGAGCTCGTGGATGCGAAGGGAATCTGTATATCTAGGCTCTATAGTATAAGATTTGGTCACTATAAGACTGAACGCAGCTCGACTTGACTTACCTACCCTCTCCCAGGGTGCGAAAACCTAGTTCTAGCACCCACACATATTACTTCGGGTGAGACTTTGGCCTGCGCAAGTAGGTCACTACCGAAAGGGCCAGTAGTATAGGGGTTTGTTGGCAAACCTTGAACCTCCGAACCTAGGTCAGGACCCCTCAAGCCAACAAGTCGTGAATTGTGAATGATGGTAAATGAGTTGTGGAGGGATGTAGAAGCAATGATGATGAGAGGTGAGTTAAGGGGGGGGGGATGTGCATATGATGTTAAATGTAAATTAAGGGATTCTATGGAAGGGATTATATGAATGAAAAAGGTATATGGAAGAAATATATAAAATGGAGTCATGAATTATGAATGGTGAAATGTGAATGATGAAAGGTGAATGGTGGAATGGGGGCATGATGGATGCCATTAACAACATACCCACATAATTTTACTAAATGAAACTTGACTTTTTCTATTTCATGATTTTGACTAGTGACACATACCCCTTGAACCCTAAATTATTACACATGGAAAAATGACCTTTTGACCTTCTCATAAACTTAGAATCTCTTAGATTTAATATTGTCTTTAAGTATCCTCTATGAAAAACTTGTAGTGACCTCATAAAATGATTCTTTAGACTATGACAACAATATTTCGTAGGCTAAACTATTATACAAAATCCCAAAATGAATAAAAGAGGCAAAGACACTTTGATCCCTAGACCCTAGGACCCTAACATAAGTAATGGTGCATATGACAGTAGGTATATTGGTGGTTACAAGTCAAGTAGAGATGACACAATTAGAGATGGAAAATTCTTGGACACTCCGGATAGGAGAGGTGACAAACAAAGGTACCATTATAGTCCTGGTTCTAATAGGAATCATGATCGGCATCACTATCATCCTTACAAGAAGAGTGACAGGGGGTATTTTCCGGATGAATTTAAGAAAGCAAAGAAAACTAACTTTTATGGAGATATGAAGAAATCACATGATGCAGAGGCATGGTTGCTTGGTATGAGGAATTTATTTAGATTGCATGACTATTCAGAAAACATGAAAGTAAAAATAGCCACATTCAGTCTCAAAGGTAAAGAAGATATTTTGTGGGAAGATATGAATAATTTCAGGGGTATTTATGAGGAGGAATTGACTTGGGGTGAGTTCAAGAGTCTATTTCGAAATAATTATCTATCAGAGAGGTACTATGATGCTATAGCTAAGGAGTTTTATGATTTGTATATGGGTTCCATGATAGATGCTGAGTATACAAGCAGGTTTTTGGAGTTGTAGAGATATGTTCCTTACCTCAAGGAGGAGCAGGCCAAGGTTCAGAGATTCATCAGTCGGATGCCAGTATCCTATAGAGACCGGATTGATTTCAATGAGCCTAGATCATTGGAGGAGGTCATTCCAAATCTGAAGCATTGCTATAAGAAATAAAAACGCAAAATTAAGGCTAAGCATGGTTTGAAAGGAAATGCGAAAGCTAAAGGAAGATGGCCACCAAAGCGAGAAATATCGCAAGATGCAGGTGAGAAAGAAAATGTGGTTCCTTACAAGAAGTTCAATAAAATTGGGAAGGGACCTGGAGAGAAACATAATAGAGGTGATGGTAGAGCACCATTGCAGTGTTTTATATGTGGTAAGGATCATCATAAGAGAGAATTTCCGCAATATCGGGGTGGTAAACCCCATATCTATAGTGCATAGGAGGCATAGACAGTTAGGGACGTTGGTAATAAAATTCCTCGGATTTATGCAGCCATGAAAAATATGCAGGTAAATATTCAGGCTTCTATAATTGAGATGTATGGTAAGCTTTGTGATCAAGTTGTTTCTATTTTTATTGAACTTGGATCTAACTACAGTTATATTAATCCTGACCTGGTCGATAAGTGTGGTTTGAGAAAAGAAATGCATGCAGAATCTTGGTTAGTGAAGTTGGCTACAAGTACAAAGAAAATATTTCACTACTGGGTAAGAGTTTTTGCATTTGAGTTAAATGGCATGCCTACAACAATGCACTTGAACATATTTCTATTGGGATCATATGATATGCTATTGGGTATGGGTTGGATATACATTCACAAGACTAAGGTAGATTTCTATGACAAATATATTGAGTGCTTAGATGATAATGGGAAACCAAGAGTCTCATAGGGAAAGAAGAAAGCCACATCAGTTAGGATGGTGACAACCATGTAGGCCAAGCACAGTCGCAGGAAAGGGTGTGTGCTATTTACAATTCATATCTCTACTGACAAAGGTAAGGCAGTTGAGGATGCATATGTTTTGAGAAGGTATCTATTTATACGACAGTTTCAAGATGTGTTTCTAGTAGATATTTCAGAGTTTCCACCTCACAGGGAGGTAGAATTTTCATTTCAGTTGGTACCAGGGGAAACACCAACATCAAAGGCACCTTACAAGATGAGCACAGTTATGTTTGTTGAGTTAAAGTTTCAGTTGAAAGATATTCTTGATAAGGGATGCATTAGGCCAAGTGTATCGCCTTGGGGCGCACCCGTGTTGTTCGTGAAGAAGAAGGATGGAATTATTATACTATGCATTGATTACAAGAATTTGAAAAAAGTGACCATCAAGAACAGGTACCCATTACCCAAGATTGATGATTTGTTTGATCAGCTGAAGGGAGAAATAATGTTCTATAAGATCGACTTGAGATTAGGAAATCGTCAGGTACACATCAAAGAGGAGGACCTATACAAGACTGCATTCAGGACCAGGTATGGGCATTATGAGTTTGTTGTAGTTCCATTTGGTTTGACTAATTCTCCAACTATGCTTATGTTTTTAATGAATATTATTGTGTTGTGTCCTTACATGGACAAGTTTGTGATTGTATTCGTCAATGACATATTGGTATATTCCAAGAATGATGAAGGGCATGCAGAACATCTAGAAACAATGCTAAGATTTTTGAGAGAGAATTAGTTCTATGTTAAGCTCAACAAGAGTAGTTTCTTTCAGACTGAGGTACATTACTTGGGACATGTTGTCTCCAAGGAGGGCATCACAGTAGATCCAAAAACGTTAAGATCCATTATGGAATGGGAAGCTCCTAGAAATGTAGATGAGGTGAGATATTTCATGGGATTGGCAGGCTACTACAGGAGGTTTATCAGGAACTTCTCACAGATTTCTTATCTGATTACATCTTTTCAGAGGAAAGGTAATAAGTTTGAGTGGAAAGAGGAGTGTGAGGCTAGTTTTATGTAGCTTAAGAAGTTGTTAACACATGCTCCATTGTTAAAGATCGTAGATCCAAACAAGGAATTTGTAGTGTGTACTGATTCTTGCAAGAGAAGTCTTGGTCAAGTCCTTATGCAGGAGGTATGGGTAGTATTCTATGAGTCACGAAAACTAAATGAACATGAGAATAACTAATCGACGTGTGATGTTGAGCTAACAACTATCATACATGCATTGAAGACATGGAGGCACTATCTTCTTGGTAGGAGGTTTTTATTGATGAGCGATCATAGTGGGTTGAGGTACTTTTTTGACCAACCAAATCTGAATATGAGGCAAGCTAGATGGTTGGATATGATCAACAAGTTTGACTTTGAGATAAATTACATCAAAGGTAAGGAGAACAGGGTCACAAATGCTCTTAGCAGGCAGATATAGGTAAATCACATTGTAGCTATGAGCTCCCATGGGATGGATTTATAGGATAGGATCTTACAGGTAATCCAGCATGATGTCAGATATATGGAGCTTAAGCACATATTGCAACAAAGCACAGGTACAGGTAGTGGTACAAGTACAAGTACAGGTGTAGGTATAGGTAGAGGTGTACAGGATGTGGACTATTGTCTTACGGAAGATGGATTGGTAGGGTTTAGAGACAGGATATATGTTCTAGATAGTAGTGAGATCAAGAAGGTGATCTTGAAGGAGTTTCATGTGAAACCATATTCGGGTCACCGAGGATAACAAAATACATTGACTGCAATGAAGAGATTCTATTAATATGAGGAGGAATGTGGAAAATTTTGTGGATAAGTGTTTGGACTATCATTGGTGAAGACAGAGTGTAGCCATCCAGGTGGTCTACTACAAACTATTGTGATTCCATAATAGAAATGGGAGGTCATTTCCATGGAATTTATCACAAGGTTGTCGAGGAAAGTGAGATGACATGATTCCATCATGGTTGTTGTGGACAAGTTGACAAAAGGTTGCACACTTCATTCAAGTGAAGAATACCTACTCAGCTTTCAATGTAGCATAGGTATTCATCATATGCATAGTCAGATTTCATGGTGTTCCAAATAATATTGTGTTAGACATGGATGCAAAGTTTACTTCCAAGTTTTGGAAGGAATTATTTTCATTTTTTGGCACAAAGTTGGCCTTCAGCACGACTTATCATTCGCAGACAGATGGCCAGATTGATAGGTTCAACAAGATCATGGAGGACATGTTGAGGATGTATGTGATCCATCAGTAATGGAAATGGGAAGAATATCTACCATTGGTTGAGTTTGCATACAACAATGGGTATCATGATTCGTTGGGTATGAGTCCCTTTGAGGCACTGTATGGGCAGAGTTGTAATACTCCCATCAGTTGGAGCGATCTAGTTAATAGGGTGTTGACTGAACCAAACATGTTGGAAGACATGGAGCAAGAAATGCAGGTTATAAAGAATAATCTAAAGGAAACATGGGACATAAGAAGATTTATGCAGACCAACACAGGGTATTTAAGGAGTTTCAGGTTGGGGAGCATGCTTATTTGTGTATCAAGCCCAAGAAGATCTCCTTGAGGATCGGATCATGTGCCAAGTTGGCACCATGGTATTGCGGTCCTTTTGAGATCCTTGAGAGGATTAGACCAGTGGACCATCGACTTGCACTGCCTCCAACAGTGAAATTTCATGATGTGTCTCATGTTTCATGGCTTAAAAGGTATATAAAGGATGTTGATCATGTTATTGATTGGTATGTATTGCAGGTGGAGCAAGAAGGGGAATTCTAGTTAGAACCTTAGTGAATATTGCAGAGGAAGCATTTCATGCTCAGGAGTAGAGCCATAGAGAAAGTTAAAGTGTAATGGAAGCACTTTGGGCCCAATGAAGCTACATTGTAGATGTAAGATCTGATTTGGGCTATGTATCCTTCATTGTTTACCAGTTGAGGCAAAGTAATTTTGGTTTGGTATTTGGTATATGTTTGGAATATGTTTTTGGTGACGTTTTGGTATATTTACTTATGTGTATGGATGTAAATACTACCAAAAGATAACTTTTAAATCTCAAATAAGTGGTATGGAAGTTATATGGTCATGTTATCGTGGTTTTTTATTTTTAGTAGGTTATCCATTGTAAATATTGCATCAAGCTAAGTTATAAATCTCCATAAGCGGTATGTTTGATTTTCAGCGGTTTTGTTGAGGTGTAGGTGTGGTTTAACACCAAGGATTTTATTTCCCAAGAGGGAGGGTTTTTGTAACAGACCTGAGCAAAATTTCATGTAATAAAAAATTAATAAAAGGAAAAAATAACGCCATGGTTAATGGACGCTTATTCTAAGCTTAATGTTCGGAAAAAGGCTTATGGCTAAGGAAATTGGCAAACGCAAAGGCATTAAAGAGGAAAAATTTATTTTTGGCACATTTATTTATGAAAATAAAGGAAAATAGGAGAAAAGGAAGGTAAAAGGTCACATGTTGCATGTGAGGACAAAAATGAAGGGAAATAATGGAAAATGAAGAAAATAGAGGCCTCATTGATAAAAAGGCTTCTAAGAATAAGTTGGTACCTTTTTCTTCAATTCAGTTTTGGATCTCTCTCATTATTCTCTCTCTCTCTCTCTCACTCTTAGATACTTATATTTTTCTTGGATTAATTCAACATTGTGCCAAGGAGGAGGAAGAAAGAAAAAGAAGGACACGAAAGGAAAGGAAAGCAAGGAAAAACATGATCTAGTACCTTCTGTTATCACCTAATTTGAACCTCGGGCTGAAAAAGGAAAATCAGGGTAACCTCAAACCACGCTCAGCCTTGTAGCTAGCCCTACAAGGTCAGGAGAGCGCTCTCTTCATGAAAATATATTCAATAAAGTATAATAAATAAACTGATATTAGGCTAGGTATAATGATGGGAAAGATTTTTATAAAATTTCAGGGTTGTATGGGACAAATGGGGCAGTTTGAAACTGGGAATTACATCAGAGATACAGGGTATTTCATGGGGCAAGGTAAGCAGGGATTTTAACAATTAATTTTAAATAATGATGGGATGGTAAGACCGGTGAGGAGCTGAAAAGGGCATAGGAAATGGATCCTTTTCAAACAGAAGAAAACATAGAGTATTGAATGATTTCCCAAGGCGGAGCATTAAAAATGGATTCTACCTATCTATCTTGAAAGCATTCAACCAGAATTTTTTATGAATGAATGGTAAACATAACATTTAACATATGAAAACAAAGGAAGAAACAAATGCTAAAATTCATACCACGGGGATCCCATAAATCAGAGCTGCATATCTTTATTAATTCCCTGTCAAACTGTTACAATGGAGCACAGAGCGTCCTCCTTGATTTCCAAACTATTCCACACTGAATCCCCTTACTTACCTTTACAAATTATTGAAAATTACATTAAATAGATAGAAATCTGAGGGAAGTAGATCCACAGAAAGAGGAGCTATTTTTCCCGGCTCAGAACTAAAATCCGATCATAGGAAAGAAACCAATGTTCTGCCCCTAAAAAGAAGGAGAAAAAATACATTTTGAACATCTGGAACGTTCATTGTTACCTTTTCTTTAAACAGAGGAGAAGACAAACTATAATTATCTCTGTGCTTCATAATTAGCTCTTGGCTTTCTCTGTTTCCTTTCTTTTGTTTTGAAAATGCCTTTATACTGAGAAAAACCCTTTAGAACCAATAAAACTGAAATATGCCTTTAATGAAGGAAAGTCTCCCTTTGAATGAAAAAGAGAGAAAATAAATGGAAGTGGGCAGCATATAATGGAGCGATTGAGAACTGCGATGCGATAGTGTATAGGAAAAAGGGGAAATCGCAATTACAAATCAGCGTTTGGGAACAGATGTAAGATAAAGCGAAAAAATGAAATATGCGATGCGACGAAAAAATTAACAAATATTTTAAAATTTTATTTTTCGCATTTACAAAGGGAAAACCCACATTTTTTTGGGAAAAGGGTGGAAGGCCTTATGGTAGGACCAGGGGTTTAATCGCAATCGCAATCGGAGTGGGCGAAGCGAAGTGTTATGGGAAAATTCCGATTGCGATTGGTGCGACGGCTTATGAGCCGTCCGATCGGAAGGGCAGATCGACGGTGAAAACACAATTAGGGGAGCGGGTCGAGATTCAATCACATCGGAATTTTATGGGCGCGGGGAGACTACGAAGGTGCGATGCGATTGGGCGACGCGATTTGCATATGGGCCGTCGGATCGTTAAGGAGATCTACGGTCGGGATGTAATCGGGCGAGATCAATCAGAGGTTGGCTATTGAACGTTGTGATCGGATCGGAGGGGAAGGGGTTCGATCGGATTAAAAGAAAAGGGACTTTATAGTAAAATACTTTAGAATGATATGAAATAAAGTGTAAGGGAGAAATGGGAAAAGGGATAGGGTTAGGCTATAGGGGACCTTCTTTCACTTAGGCATAATTTTCGATCCAGAAGTCAGTTTTAAGAGTATAATATACCGTTGGAAAGCTCTTTCTGGGATCTTTCTGATTGACACACTTGGAACATGATTTTATACTGAAATTACTATGCAAAACACCTTTGAAAATCAGGGTGTTGGCTTTGTGGAGATATCAACTTCTGAAGTGCAACTTATTACATATGATGACATAAAATTACATCATAGATGATAATAAAGGAAAAGTACCATGTGTTCACCTCAAAACATGGTTTTGAGGTGAAAATTACATCAAGCTCAATATAACATTTCTTTGATTTTCCCAGATGCTGTGACTTTGAGTTTATTTGATCTGCTCATGATCTTGTTGATATTTATGACACTTGACTCATTAATTTGACCATGATGAGACCCTAGAACCTAATGAGACCAACCCTATGACCTAATAATATGGATTGGGAGTGAAAGTGACTCATGACTGAAGACCATAGAGAGGGGAATCAGCAAGTTTCACATGAGGGAAAACTGATGAAAGACCACTGCCATCAATGAATCCATGACCTAATGGAATGGTGAAAATTTATGGTATGGGACTCCTAATATGCAAATGCAAAAGAGTAAGTTTGATCACTGATGGTAGTATGACAAGAATGGTAGTATGACAAGACTGACACTAACATTGGCTCCAATGGGGATGGTAGCTCCTTGGAGGTGCCAAGAACATCGTAGACCAAGTAGCCTTATCCATTGGGCATGGAGTCAATAGCTAAAAACCAAACTGAACACTGAAAGAGACTTTACTTGAAAAACTAACTCAAAAGTGACTCAAAGCTAACCTAGAAAAAACTTTAACATTTAAAACTTGATGGCAGTACATGACCAAGACTTGAGGGTTTTCAAATCTTGGTGACAACTGCCTGTGTTTCTTGAAAACCAATGTAGCATCAGGCTATATCAAAATGCCAATGTAACCAATCAAGAAGATGCCTCCTTGATTGATTCTCTTGATTAGATCCTCTGGAAAACAATAGATACTTGCAACTGGGCATCCAAATGCATAGTTGACCATGATCTCCTTCATCACTAAACATTGCAATAATTACCTTCATTGTTGACTGCAATAGATTTTCCATTGGGTCCTGAAAAACATGAAGATTTATCTCCTACTGATATGGAAGAAACAAGGACTCCTTTTCTATAGATTCTGATCCCTCTTCATAATGTACCTTTGTAAGAGTGTGTTCCTGGTCTTCAAAAAATTCTGAACAAGTAGGTGAGCAGATTTCCTCTTGAAAAAACATTTCAAATCATGAAACATGGGAAGAAGAATCTGAATGGAAATTCTGAATGCTATGGTCTTTTGTAGTCTGAATATATTTTTGATTATCTTCATATGATATGACAACCAGATTATCATATTTCTTGTTACATTCATCAATCATAAGAGAAGAAACTTCAGATGGTTCTTGAAATCCAAAACTGACATTTCTATCATCTACCAAAGATTCATCCAAATAAACTCTTTCACTTACTTGAACAAAAATCTCATCTTGTTTTTCATAAAGGGAAGGGGTTACCTCCTGGTGAAGACTTTGTTCTGATAGGATGGGAACACTTAGGTCTATAACTCTGTTTTCTTCATTTGAGGCGACCTCAACAATATAACTCTCCTTTATGGGATCTAGAACAACATATTCTTCGCCATCAGATTTTGAATCTAGATCTGGATTAATTTTATCACTATGTGAGATTGGAACATTGTTTTGCTGCATCTCGTTTTTTATTTCAATCAGATCTGAAATAAAACCTTGTCTTCCATCATTTTCAACTGTACAAAGGTCTTCAGCCTGTTGATCTTGATAAGTATCCTCTAAGATTTATGTATACAACAATTCTGCACTAATATTAAAGATGGACAAGATTCTTTGTACCTTTCAAAGAATATTGTATGAAAATATTTCAAACAATAAATACAAGCGGATGGAAAACTTTCATACCAAGATCGAGCTTCATCTTCCAAAGTAGCCATGAACATCTTCATCAAGCAATCTTCAGGAAAATCAATCTTTAATTTATACACATGTATGTGAAATCTAACCAGATGAAGAGCAACATCATTACCATTCACATTTTTGAACATAGGCAAATTCCTTTGCCAATCTACCTAAGGCATTTTATTTGGAAAACCTAGAATGTGATCTCGACTCATGGGAGCATACCTTCTTGCAACACTTTCCATCTTAAAACAAAGATCTTAAAGCTACTGATCTTCCTGCAGTGGAGTCACCATGAAGGATTGATTTTCTAGATCTTTCAGTGAATGGAGTCGCCAGGTGAATGATTTCAGCCTTCAAATGTATCCAACTGTTGTTCACCATCAACATTTAGATATGATACTTTGTCATTCTTTACCGGGGAAGATATTACTGGGATAATTAGTCTTTGATCAATATTTTATGCTAAATAGTTCCCCAGTATGGTCGCCAGAAATGTTATCACCTAATTTGAACCTCAGGCTGAAAAAGGCAAATCAGGGTAACCTCAAACCATGCTCAGCCTTGTAGCTAGCCCTACAAGGTCAGGAGAGGGCTCTCTCTGTGAAACCATATTCAATAAAGTATAAGAAATAAACTGATATTAGGCTAGGTATAATGATGGGAAATAATTTTATAAAATTTCAGGGTTGTATGGGACAAATGGGGCAGTTTGAAACTGGGAATTACATCAGAGATATAGGGTATTTCATGGGGCAAGGTAGGCAGGGATTTTAACAATTAAGTTTAAATAATGATGGGATGGTAAGACTGGTGAGGATATAGAAAGGGCATAGGAAAGGGATCCTTTTCAAACAGAAGAAAACATAGAGTATTGAATGATTTCCCAAGGCAGAGCATTAAAAATGGATTCTACCTATCTATTTTGAAAGCATTCAACCAGAAATGTTTATGAATGAATGGTTAACATAAAATTTAACATATGAACACAAAGGAAGAAACAAATTCTAAAATTCATACCACAGGGATCCCACAAATCAGAGCTGCATATCTTTATTAATTCCCTGTCAAACTGTTAAAATGGAGCGCAGAGCGTCCTCCTTGATTTCCAAACTATTCCACCCTAAATCCCCTTACTTACCTTTAAAAATGATTGAAAATTACATTAAATAGACAGAAATATAAGGGAAGTAGATCCACAGAAAGAGGAGATGTTTTTACCGGCTCAGAACTAAAATCCGATCATAGGAAAGAAACCAACAATCTGCCCCTAAAAAGAAGGAGCAACAATACATTTTTGAACATCTGGAACGTTCGCTGTTACCTTTGCTTTAAATAGAGGAGAAGACAAACTATAATGATCTTTGTGCTTCATAATTAGCTCTCGGCTTTCTCTGTTTCCTTTATTTTGTTTTGAAAATGCCTTTATACCAAGAAAAATCCTTTAGAACCAATAAAACTGAAATATGCCTTTAATGAAGGAAAGTCTCCCTTTGAATGAAAAAGAGCGAAAAGAAAGGGAAGTGGGCCCATATACGATCGCAAATCACAATCGGAGGAAGGGAGAGGATGCAACATATAATGGAGCGATTGAGAACTGTGATGTGATAGTGTATAGGAAAAAGAGGAAATCACAATCGCAAATCGGCGTTTGGGAACGGATGTAAGATAAAGCGAAAAAATGAAATATGCGATGCGACGGAAAACTTAACAAATATTTTAAAATTTGATTTTTCGCATTTACAAAGGGAAAACCCGCATTTGTTTGGGAAAAGGGCGGAAGGCCTTATGGTGGGACCCGGAGGTCAATCGCAATCGCAATCGGAGTGGGTGGAGCGAAGTGTTATGGGAAAATGCCGATTGTGATTGGTGTGACGGCTTATGAGTCATCCGATCGGAAGGGCAGATCGACGATGAAAACACAATCGGGGGAGCGGATCAGGAGTCAATTGCATTGAAATTTTATGGGCATGGGGAGATTGCGAAGTTGCGATGTGATTGGGCGACGCGATTTTCATATGGGCCATCAGATCATTAAGGAGATCTACGGTCGAGATGTAATTGGGCGGGATCAATCGGAGGCTGGCTATTGAACATTGCGATTGGATCGGAGGGGAAGGGGTTCGATCGGATTAAAATAAAAGGGAATTTATAATAAAAAAATTTAGAATGATATGAAATAAAGTGTAAGGGACAAATGGGAAAAGGGGTAGGGTTAGGCTATAGGGGACCTTCTTTCACTTGGGCATAATTTTCGATCCAGAAGTCAGTTTTAAGAGTATAATATACTGTTGGAAAGATCTTTCCGGGATCTTTCTGATGAACAAACTTGTAACATGATTTTATACTAAAATTACTATGGAAAACACCTTTGAAAATTAGGGTGTTGGCTTTGTGGAGATAGCAGCTTCTGAAGTGAAACTTATTACATATGATGACATAAAATTACATAATAGATGATAATAAAGGAAAAGTACCATGTTTTCACCTCAAAACATGGTTTTGAGGTGAAAATTACATCAAGCTCAATATAATATTTCTTTGATTTTCCCAGATGCTGTGACTTTGAGTTTATTTGATATGCTCATGATCTTGTTGATATTTATGACACTTGACTCATTAATTTGACCATGATGAAAGCCTAGAACCTAATGAGACCAACCCTATGACCTAATAATATGGATTGGGAGTAAAAGTGACTCATGAATGAAGACCATAGAGAGTGGAATCAACAAGTTTCACATGAGGGAAAACTGATGAAAGACCACTACCATCAATGAATCCATGACCTAATGGAATGGTGAAAATTTATGGTATGGGACTCCTAATATACAAATGCAAAAGAGTAAGTTTGATCACTGATGGCAGTATGACAAGACTGACACTAACATTGGCTCCAATGGGGATGGTAGCTCCTTGGAGGTGCCAAGAACACCGTAGACCAAGTAGCCTTATCCATTGGGCATGGAGTCAATAGCTAAAAACCAAACTGAACACTGAAAGAGACTTTACTTGACAAACTAACTCAAAAGTGACTCAAAGCTAACCTAGAAAAAACTTTAACATTTAAATCTTGATGGCAGTACATGACCAAGACTTGAGATTTTTCAAATCTTGGTGACAACTGCCTGTGTTTCTTGAAAACCAATGTAGCATCAGGCTATATCAAAATGCCAATGTAACCAATCAAGAAGATACCTCCTTGATTGATTCTCCTGATCAGATCCTGTGGACAACAATAGATACTTGCAACTGGGCATCCAAATGCATAGTTTACCATGATCTCCTTCATCACTAAACACTGCAATAATTACCTTCATTGTTGACTGCAATAGATTTTCCATTAGGTCCTGAAAAACATGAAGATTTACCTCCTGCTGATATGGAAGAAATAAGGAGTCCTTTTCTCTAGATTTTGATCCCTCTTCATAATGTACCTCTGTAAGAGTGTGTTCCTGGTCTTCAAAAAATTTTGAACAAGTAGATGAGTAGATTTCCTCTTGAAAAAACATTTCAAAGCATGAAACATAAGAAGAAGAATCTGAATGGCAGTTCTGAATGCTCTAGTCTTTTGTAGTCTGAATATATTGTTGATTATCTTGATATGATATGACAACCAAATTATCATATTTCTTGTTACATTCATCAATCATAAGAGACGAAACTTCAGATGGTTCTTGAAATCCAAAACTGACATTTCTATCATCTACCAAAGATTCATCCAAAGAAACTCTTTCACTTACTTGAACAAAAATCTCATCTTGTTTTTCATAAAGGGAAGGGGTTACCTCCCGGTGAAGACTTTTTTCTGATAGGATGGGAACACTTAGGTCTATAACTCTGTTTTCTTTATTTGAGGTGACCTCAACCATATAACTCTCCTTTATGGGATCTAGAACAACATATTATTCGCCATCACATTTTGAAACTAGATCTAGATTAATTTTATCACTATGTGAGATTGGAACATTTTTTTGTTGCATCTCGTCCTTTATTTCAATCAGATCTGAAATAAAACCTTGTCTTCCATCATTTTCAACTGTACAAAGGTCTTCAGCCTGATGATCTTGATAAGTATCCTCTAATATTTTTGTATGCTGCTGAAATGGATTTTCATATAGTGCTTCCATGATTTCTTTGTCCATGAATTCATCATCTCCATAAAAATTCTCAAGATTTTCAATGAAACTATTAACATGCTTACAACAATTCTACACTAATATTAAATATGGACAAGATTCTTTGTACCTTTCAAAGAATATTGTATGAAAATATTTCAAACAATAAATAAAAGCGGGTGGAAAACTTTCATACCAAGATCGAGCTTCATCTTCCAGAGTAGCCATGAACATCTTCATCAAGCAATCTTCAGGAAAATCAATCTTTAATTTATACACATGTATGTGAAATCTCACCAGATGAAGAGCAGCATCATTACCATTCACATTTTTGAACATATGCAAATTCCTTTGCCAATCTACCTAAGGAATTTTATTTGGAAAACCTGGAATCTGATCTCGACTCATGGGAGCATACCTTCTTGCAACACTTTCCATCTTAAAACAAAGATATTAAAGCTACCGATCTTCCTACAGTGGAGTCGCCATGAAGGATTGATTTTCTGGATCTTTCAGTGAATAGAGTTGCCAGGTGAATGATTTCAGCCTTCAAATGTATCCAACTGTTGTTCACCATCAAAATTTAGATATGATACTTTTTCATTCTTTACCGAGGAAGATATTACTGGGGTAATCAGTCTTTGTTCAATATTTTATGCTAAATAGTTCCCCAGTATGATCACCAGAAATGTTATCACCTAATTTGAACCTCAGGCTGAAAAAGGGAAATCAGGGTAACGTCAAACCACGCTCGTCCTTGTAGCTAGCACTAAAATGTCAGGAGAGGGCTCTCTCCATGAAAATATATTCAATAAATTATAAGAAATAAACTGATATTAGGCTAGGTATAATGATGGGAAATATTTTTATAAAATTTCAGGGTTGTATGGGACAAATGGGGCAGTTTGAAACTGGGAATTACATCAGAGATACAGGGTATTTCATGGGGCAAGGTAGGCAGGGATTTTAACAATTAAGTTTAAATAATGATGGGATGGTAAGACTGGTGAGGAGGTGAAAAGGGCATAGGAAATGGATCCTTTTCAAACAGAAGAAAACATAGAGTATGGAATGATTTCCCAAGGTCAATCTCAAAACTAATGCATTTGAGATTTCAAAATTGACTTGATTTGACCCTACAAAAGGGCATATGGAAAAGTAGTGTTCAAAGGCATGATTTCAAAACTAACTTGATTTGACCCTACAAAAGTTCAATCTTTCAAGACTAGTCAAAACCGTAGCGCCAACCTCAAAAACAGGGCAGAAATATGTTTTTTGAGGTGTTTTTTGACTTTTTGACTGACCAGTTGGCCTAAAAGAGGTTAGAAACATTTCTACGGTGACTTTTTTTTGCCTCATGAATCCAATGGTGCCTTTATTTTTGGCATTGGAGGTCCCTATAAAAAGTGCAGTGCCTAGGACAAAGTGCATCACCCTTTGGAAAAAGTGCAACGCCATCTTCTAGCTCACTTTTGGATGACTTCACGAACTCCAAATTGAGCTCGTGATAGTGTGTTGGAAAGATATTTATTTCGAATACAAAATGTAACTATAAAGCACTTAAAATTATTAAGTATATCCCCTCAAAAATCAATTCTCCCAAGACTGGTCAAAAGCGCAGCGCCAACCTCCAAAACAGGGCAGAAATGTGATTTTTTGAGTGTTTTTTGACTTTTTGACTGCTCCTTTGACCCAAGAAAGTTTTGTAAAGTTTTTTTCCTGAATTTAATTAGCCTTAAAAATCCAATGGTGCTTTCAATTTTTCCAATGGAGGTCCCTAGAAAAAGCGCAGCGCCTAGGGCGTTGCGCTTTAGATAGTGTGACTATGCAAAACTGCCAAAAATGCAAAAAAATTTAAAATTTTCGAAAATTGCTCAAATTTCTTCAAAATTTATTCTCTGGAAGTTTGATGAGGTATTTTAGGAAATTAGTGATGCCTCAAAATGGATATCAAGCTTTTCCCCTTCATTTTTCTTGATTAGGGTTTCAAGTCATGATTTGGCCTTTTGTTGCTTTGACCTTGCAATTTGATTTCTCTTGAAGTAGTGTTTTCCCATATGCCTTTGTATGTCATTGTCCTTATTTGACTTAACCAGAAGATTTTCAAGATGCTCATTGGCCCTCTCAATCCAATTCTCCCAGTTCTCATTTACCATGATGGAAAATTACTCATTTAAAGTGAGCTCATTGGAAAATTCAGCCTCCTTTTGCTTCTCTATTTCTTGAGCTCTTTTCAACCCTCTAGTCTTAGGTATTATTCTTGGAACTTGTTAATATTCTTCATTAGTCTCACCATACCTCTCATAAGCCTCATCAATAAAATCCTTTTCCTTTTTCCTTCTCTTTTCTCCTTGAGAGGTTGCATCTCTGTGATTTCCTGCCTGGTTTTGAGTTGTTGATTTTCCTACTCATAGTATGAAATAACAAAATTAGATCTCTCTAAGTTGATCTGAAGCTCCCTAATTTGGGAATCCTTCTCCTTGATAATCACATTGGAGGCCTCATAATCATGTTTCTCATCCAAGTTAGCAAGGTCAAAATTGGTTTCCTCATCCTCTTGCATGGCTTCCTCATGCTCATCTGCTTCTGTCATCTTTTGTTTACCCTTTTGTACCTGATTTGTTGATGAAGAAGGCAAGGTCCCTCCCACAATATGTGGGGAAAACACCTACCTATGCCCTCTCTAATATGTCTTTTCCAATATTCCCAATTCAACCATCTTAGGCTTGCTGACCATAGCTCTGTTTGGTGACCCAATCTGACCATGAAATGGTGATGATGATGGTGATGGTGATGATGTAGGTAAAGTGGACTGAGGTGGAGGCATAGATGTAGCAAGATGAGATGAAGAAGGCACATCTTTAGCATGTGGAGCTTTTGGAGCAGTGAAGATGTCATTTTCAATGAAGGTGTCCCATGATATGTTCAACTGGTCAAGGTGATGGAGTACAATGATTTTGATTAATGAGTGGTGGAAGAGGTTTTTCATCTGCTGGTCATAGTCTCTCTTTTGTACAACGAATTTCATTTTGTCTATGCTCCCGAATAGATAGTATGGTATATTGAGAAATATTACTCTTGTGAAGTGCATTATCAGTCTAATGTGGTATGTGTAGAGCCTAGAAAACCTTCTGTCACAATATAAGTACTTCATGATGATTTTCATCATGGGTGCATACCTATCAAGAAGGTAGTTGAAATGGAAGACCATCTTCCTCTCATTTCTGTACCTTGGTTTGATGAAAGGTTCATAATATTGATCCTCCAAATATTTGGATTTAAACCACTTCTCACCCATGTTTGGAATCCCTGTGGTAGTAACAATAATAGATGTAGATACAGTGAAGTTCACACCTGCAAGGGTCACTTGATTGTCTCAGAGGTTTGAAATTAAGACTCTACTCAACATAGGACAATGTTGGACCCTCTAAATCATGTTGCAAAAATCAATGCAACCTACATACTCGAAACAACTGACAGTCATAGGAGAGGCCATCAGTTCATTTGTGTTGGTGGGCTCCAGCCTTAGGATTATTCCTCCTTTGTGAGGCCTTCTCTGTTCTCTATCCTCCTCTTCTTGTCTACCCTCCTCTTCCATATAGTCTTTTTCTTCCTCCCTAGTGTTTGGTGGCTAAGAAACCCTAGGAATAAGATGGATGGGAATGGGGAGTGGAGATAGGTCTAGGGAATAGGGATAAGTCTAGGAAAAATTATAGAGATGGGGGAAGGGTTTATGTAGCTTTGGGAGGTAATAGGAGATTGAAATGTCAAGGGAGTTGGAAATGAAAATTAAATTACAGGTTTTGAGGAAGTGGCAGCCTAGGAAATTTAGAAGCCTGGGACTTAGGGTTTTAGGGGAAAGGGATTTAGGGACTAGAAATGGTAGTGTAGGGGTAGGGATAGGGTTTTTAGATATGTGGGAAGGAAATGCATGGTATTAGGGAATCAAATTAGGAATGAGAAGATTAAAATAAGGTTTTCAATTAGACAAAATGCTAATTTTTCATGAGAAGAAAAACACCATTATAATGATATTTAGTGAAGCGAGGGGATAATTTTGTGTTACTTACTTGATTTAGGATGAAACAAGCCTTTGTTGAAGGCTTTGAGAGATTTGTAGGTGATTTGATGCTTCTTGGGCAAGCTGGGAGAAAGCACAACACCTTTCCTAGAATTGCAGCGCCCGTTGAGGAAAAGCGCAGCACTACCTGCTCTAAGCGCATCGCCTGTTGAGAAAGTGCAGCACCACAAAAAAAATTTCCTCTGAGCCTAAAAATCGATTTTTTGAGCCAAGGGAGTGTGTACTCGATGGATGAAATGGAAAATTAGTTTGAGTTTGATGTCTTGGTGGTATTTATACTTCATCATTTGAATGAATTGGGCCTTGGGACCCACTTTCTCTTCTTTTCATTGACTTTGCACTTTCAAACTATACCTTTGCATTTGACTTTTTCTTTGAAAATTGATCATTTAATAACTTTGAGAACTCTTTTAATTTTACATTTGATGATTTGGCATGTTATAACTCTCAGTTATTAGCTTGGGAATCATGAACTTATTACATTTTTAATGACATAAAATTACATAGTGAAAATTAAAAATTACATCTTGAAACCAAAATTACATGCTGGAACAAGAATTTTTCTTTACAAATCATCTTCATATGGTGAAGAGATGTTATTATATCACCATTTACTTGTTGTTTTTATGCAATGGAAATGAAGTTTTATTTGGACCTTAGAAACCCTAATGACCTAATGAAACCTTGACTGACCTAATTTCATGATGACATGACTGATGTGATGACATGATGAATTAGACCTCATGACTGATGTATATTTAGCAAGGTATGAAAATATTCTAGCAAGTAATCAAATTTAAGGAAGAGTTATGTTTTTTGGGCTAGGGCTACCATCAGTGACTAAATTTTTGAATGCAAACCTAATGGAATGATAAAAATTTCTGATCATTGATGGTAGGATGCAAATACTGACACTAACATTGGCCTTATTGGGAATGATAGCTCTGAAATAGGTGTCAATAACACCGTAGAACATAAATCCTTATCCATTTGGGCCAATACGGTCAAAAACTCAAACTAATAAACATGACTGAAAATTGATAACTCAGATGAAATAGACTGACTCAAGACAAACTCAAACGACTGAAAATTGACTCAATAATGACTTGAATGAAAACTGAACTTTTGGAAATGGTAGAAAATCAGTGAAGCTCCATGGCCTTCACTTCAGGATCCGAACTCCAGTGATCTCTACTTCACACTTGCAGAAAAGGTAAGCTAATATTTATAATGAAATGGGAAATGTTTTAGAAATGTGCTTCAGAAAAGATAGTGCTTAAGGAGCCTACCATTGACTGGTCCTCCTAAACACTCTTTTCCATTCATCTCTTCAAGAAAATAATCATTCTATCCCCAAGAAGTTGAAATCAGATATGGCCCTTTCCATAGATTCTCAAATTTTCCATGCTTACCCTTATCCTCATTTATGGCATCCCAACACAGTACTACATCTCCAACCTTGAAGTTGTCTTCCTTTGTTTTCCAGTCATATATCTTCTTTATCTTGTCATGGAGTTTTGAAGTATTCTGAAATACCTCATCTCTCATCTGTTGAAGGTGTATCATTTGATTAATCTGGTGTTGTATGTCATTTTCCTCAGTCCCTACTTCTTGCAACAATTTCAAATTGGGACTGCTAATGATGAAGGAAACATAGTATCGACACCATACACAATTTGAAAAGGAGACATTCCAATAGAATTCTTGCTACTCACCCAGTCTTCCCACAATGCATTGATCAGCTTCTTATGCCAATTCTTTTTATTTGCCTTTAACATTTTCTTAATGATACTAATCAAGGATTTATTAGAGGACTCTGTCAATCCATTACCTTGCGGGTAGTAGGTTGTAGAGTGTCCCGAATTGATGTTATACCTGTCACAAAACTCAATCATCTTATTAGACTTAAATGCTGTCACGTTATCTATGATAATCTTAGTAGGACAACCAAAACGGGACAAAATATTAGTTTCTAAAAACTGAATGATGACAGAATTTGTTGCTTGCCTAGTCAGGATCGATTCGATCCACTTTGTAAAGTAATTTGTGGTTTTAAATATCCACTTGTGTTGTGCGGATGATGTTGGGTGAATCTCACCTATGAAATCTAGGTCCCACTGCTGAAATGGTGCATGTACTGAAATAGGTTGAAGAGGTAATGGGAGAAGATTTCTTTTACCCTGAAAAACTTGACATTCGTGGCAACTCATCACTGTTTTTTACACATCTACAAAATGTGTCGGCCAATAATATCTCTCTCTTAATATTTTATTGGTCGTGGTATTCCAATATAGGTGGCCCCCACAATCTCCTTTTGGAAGTCATTCATCACTTCTTTAGATTCTTCTTCGACCAAAAAGTTCAGCAACACACCTACAGGATCCTTCCAGTAAAGTGCATTGTCCAATATGAAATACTTGAAATATTTGAGCTTCAAATACCTTCCTTGACTCTTAATCATGCCTAGAGGAGGGCTTAGGTGTTGAAAAACATATACAATAATAGAATATCATGGAGGTGACAAAAATATATCAGATACCTGAATGAGATTCACTTCTTCATTATCGGACAAGGTTGAAATTATATTGATATCTAGAGCATGGAGATTTGACTCAGCCATGAGCTTGGCTAATCCCTGACCTTTGATCAGCTTGGTGGGCTTGATCTCAAGGTCATATTCTAGTAATTTTGCTATCAATCTCCCTCTTCTACCTTTTGGGTCTATCAGCATGAGAAATTCTTTTACAGCTACATTAGGCACATAGGCAAGAGTATGTGAATGTAATATGTAAACTCTGAAATATCTTAGCACTTTTACAAAATCCAAAGCTTGTTTCTCTGTGATGTTATACTGAAGGGTTTCATCTCTGATATTGCGAATGAAAAATGAAATTGGTAACTCAGTTTTATTCCTTTTCTACATCAATATTTCTGCCATGGTATGCTCAGAAGTGAATGAGAATATTATGAAATCAATAGAATAGTCAGGACATATTAAAACAAGGGCGTTGGTCAAGGAAAAATTTACTAAGTTGAATGACTTTTGAGAATATTCAGACCACTTCACATCATTATCTTTCTTCAAAATATTTGTCAACTCTCTAAGATGCTCAACCAAATTAGGAATGAATCTACGTAAGAAATTCATCTTACCACTAAATTCTTGTATTTCCTTTTTTTCTATGAGGGAAATCAATCTCCTGAATTTCTTGAACACGAGAAGGTTCAATCTGGATCCCATCCTTGCAGATGATGTGACCGATAATTTTTCCCTGCTCCATGGAAAAAATGATTTTCTTTGGGTTGAGAGACATTCTAAACTTCCTGCATCTCTCGAAAACAATTCTTAAATGATGCAAATGTTCATCATCAGAATGTGAAAACACTGTCAAGTCATTTAAATAAACAACCAAGAAAAAAAAAAATTCATTGGAAAATGCTATGTCTATGGCCCGCTGAAATGTGGCCCCTGCATTTTTCAAACCGAATGGAATATTTGCATATTTGAACATTCCCTAAGGTGAAGTAAATGTTATCTTGTCCTAATCATCCTCCTGCACCAAAATATGGTTTTATCGTAAAGAGGAATCCAACAGTTACATCCGGTAAGAACCAACAACTCTTTGAAGGATATGATCCATTTTAGGAAGTGGATAGTTTTCCTTGAGAGATACTTTGTTCAAGTTTCTAAAATATATGCAAAGTCAGATTTCTCCAGTATTCTTTCTTACCGGGGCCAAATTTGAAACCCAATCAAAAAATTTGATAGGAACATTAATACTAGACTTGAAAAGTCTATTTACTTCTTTTTCAATTGATGGCAGCAATACGGGATTGATCCTTCTCAACCTTTTCCGAAAGGGATTTTGGTCGGACTTAATCAAAATAGTGTGTTGAATGATGTTCTTGTCATACACTTTTAAATCTGCATATTCCCATGTGAAAACATCAGAAAATTCATAAAGTAAATTAACGTATTCAACCTTTACCTCGGGAGATAAAGACTTGGAAATTTTAACCATCTTTGGTTTGTTCATTGTCCCAATGTTTATGCCCTCCACACTTTTTTCTGTAGGAACCAGTGTAGGCTTCCTTGATACGTCATCTTGGTCAAACGGTTCTTCCAAAGGTATGAGACCTTTTGGAATATTTTTGTCTTTCAATTGTAGTACATCCACCTGATTTGCTTCTATGTCCTGGCCATCTTTATCACAAATTTCATCTATGGAACAATTCTCAAACTCAACCTAACCTTGGAGAAATTTATTTACCTGCTTATCATCCCATAATACTTGCCAATATCGCAAGTTATCAGGAACAGTGGGTCGGTGTTTCACATGAATCTCAAACTTCATGTTTGAAAAGATGGAGATCTTAAAATTGCTTACAGTTGTAGCCAATGAATCTTCCATGAGATTTTGACTCCTTGGAACAACTGAAAGTGTATATTCCATAAAAAATTTCAAAATATCTAGGACAACATTCTTGTATGCTCTCATTCAAGGATGGTTAGCTTGATATTCACCTTTAACTTTTTTGATCACAAGTTCTCAGTCACCACACGCTAAAATTATTTTTGCACCCAGTTTCTTCAAGATCTTTAGGCCAGTAATCAATGCTTCATACTCTACCTCATTGTTAGTGCAATCAAAAGCTAACTTGTATGATCATAATCTAACATTTGTAGGAACCTTAAAAGGCTGATGAAAAGGGCTGCGGACCCAAATTCCAATTCTTGCCCTGTCTTTCACCAAGGCACCATCAAAGTCCATGGACCATAAACCATTTTCATCCTCCAAGTGCTGAAACTCTAATTTCTGTTTTGTCTCAATTTTCTGAATTGTTTCTTCATGTTGTTCTGGACTTTCTTCTGCTTTATCTAATGGTTGTTCTGAATTTTTATCTGCCTCATTTGATGGACGTTCTAATGAACTCAGCAGATTCTCTTTTTCTTTTTCTATAACTTTTCTGATGCAATTATGAATCTTTGGAACATCTTCTACTTCTACGAGTTGGCTATCAACATCATTTAAGCCGCTATCATTAAACAAAATAAATGACTCTAAATATGTATGTACAACATTTATCGAATGATTGTTGGGATTTTCTTTTCTTGTGATCATATATTTCATCTTTGTTTCACGGTACAATTTTCTCAATTGTCTGAAAATAGGGATTGTTTCATAAGAAAACTATAATTTCAATTTGCCTCTCAATTTTCGCCCCAAGATCTTGATAGTAACATGATAAACTGTGGCGGTATATTAGCTACCACCACATCCATTAAAATATTCTTTGCTGGAATCTGGTCTAGGGAGACTACCAGATCCTTAATGAGTCAAATACAACATACTCTACCTGAATTGAAGGAGTATAATTCATGGTAAGGACAAGTGATATCAAGGCCCAAATTTTCCATAATGGATTTTTGCATTAGACTATGGGAGGCTCTGGAGTCTAACATGGAAATGTGTAAAATGCATTGGTGGATTCTTAGACTCAAGTAGAATGGGGGAACCTCGCTATCTTCTAACTAACCATCAATAGCAGGACCAAAGATAATTCCAGGCTGATCATCTTCAACATTTACAATGTCGGACAAAGGATCTACTTTAAGAATTTTGGCAACATGGGACTTATACTAGTTATTCTTAACAAGCTCGGTTAAAGGAATAGACACTTTCAATTTTGAAATTTCAGTTTCTAGGCTGAAAGGAGTGGTTTTTTCCACCTCTTTAATGACGATGTCTCATTTTTCATCATGGTCCTTTAGTGGAGCTTATTTTTCATGACTGCCCTTTTCCTTTCTTTTTGAACTCATGAATGGTTGATTTAATTTGTTCTGATTTGTGACTGTAGGCTCTTTTCCTTTACTCTAACTACCCAGAGGATTCTTCTTTGTTTGAGTATCTTTTTGCCAAGATTTCCTTTTCTGAATGGGATTAACCGGCACATCTCTTCTCCTTAGTGAGTACTACCTTTGTTGTGAACTAAGTGCATTCAAGTACCCTCGCCGATAATCATCTGATTCGGTCTCCAACTCATGATCATTGGCAAGGATAAAATCTTCATCCTTATGATCATCTTTCTTTTCAAAATACTCTTCATATTCCATCAAAAACATGAGCAAACCATCAGCCTTGAAAATGAGATTTTCCTCAACAATTGTGTCTTCATCTTCTTATTCAATTCCTTGAGCATAATTCTGCTGCAAGGGTATCCTAATTTGTTGTTGTTGTGCTAGTTGCTCAGGAGCTTGTTGTTCTCCCTGCTTGATCCTTAACTGAGGCTATCGTTGTCCTCTGAAGTTAGGATTTCTAACCTCAGGTTGTATTTTAGTGATGGAAATCCTATCAACCATCCTTTCAATAGTCCTTATCAAAGTGTCCATATTGGTATCGGAAGATGAGGTGGATGGTTCATCTTTAATAGCAAATTTTCTCTCACCTCTTGTTCTAGCTCTTTTCATCAGTAGATTTGCTTCAACATTGATCGCATTCTTTTGCATATCTTCCAATGTAGCTGGACTTCTTTATCTTAATTGGTATGCCATGTCTAGATCAAATGCATCTGGGTAACGTATGAGAGCTAAGCCTAGAGGAGGCTTGATCTCAATGGGAATTGCATTATAATTTCTATTGAAACGAGTATTGAAATCTTGAACTGATTCATTAGGATTTCTCTTTATGTTCTCATACTCAGAAAGCAACTGTAAATGGTTTTTCTTCACCTCCCATCGGGCTACAAATGCATCAACCAGCTGGTCTCGAGTGGCAATGGAATTAGAATTCAAGGATCTAAACCAAAATTTGACATCTCCAAAGAAACTCTGGGCTATAATTCTCATTTTGTCATTTTTAGCATCTACTTCTTCCAAATCTATGAAGTCAATGACCTTGAAAATGTGTTGTTTTGTAGATATGGTAGAATTTTCATCAAACAGGGGGAGTCTCTGGCCATAACCCTGAGGTAAATCATTCAATTGAGTAGGTAAGATAAGTGGGACAAATCTAGCCATGATTCATGTTGATTGAAGTGTTGGATTGACAACGAGATGGGTTGGCTAACTAGGTAGTGGAACAACAGGTGTAGGTACTAAAGTAGTAGGTATAAATGATGAGATCGAGGGTGCAGATGGAAAAGAAACAATTGATTGAGGTTGAGTTGAGATAGGTATTGACTATTTCTGGTGGAATTGGATCCAAGATTTGATGTCAAGGTCTGATTTAGGTTTAATCTCTTCAAAAAGAAAATTTTCCTCAAGTTTCAAAGAACTAAGATCTAACTCAGATAATTACTTGACCTCAGAGAGTCTTAAAGGGTCAAAGACTATGTTGGCTAAAGAGGTTTCAAACTTAGATCTAAACAATGACCATTCAAATTTTAGATCAAATGGTATATCTTCAATTGATAGTACTTTAGTAGGCAGTGATGTAGATCTTACCAATGGGGTTGGACCTGACTGAATCTCTGTAGCTTGATATCTATGCTTCCGGACAAGCTTCTATGGATCTTCGATTGGATCAGCTGGATCAGGATCGGGATTTTCTTTGGTGTATCTTCTTGAAGCCAACTCTACAATATTGGAACTACAATTATCCAGTCTATCTTTTTGAAACTTAATCCTATCATCCAAAGGATCAAATTCCAATGATTCTTGTCATACACCTAGGGAAAATAAATATTTCGTTCCTTGGAAACCGCGCCAATATGTTATCACTCCACCGGATCTCTAAGGCTGACATAAAGTCCAAACAAAGGTAACCACCGACCAATATTTTATCTTGGTAGCTAGCCCTACCAAACCGGATAGGGCTCTCTCGACAAAGTCACAGCCAAGAGGGCTGGATGAATTAGGGTTTTAGGCTAGGTATGAGTACAGGGGTTTGTTTGTTTGAATTGGTTTTTCTGGATGGGTGAATTAGGTCAAAGAGGCTAGGTCACAGCAAATAAGATCAGGGTTGCAAAGATTAAATGGGGCAAGGTAGGTAGGAAGGCTAACACATTAGGGTTTTAGGTTGAGATGGATCACACTGATGAGGAGATATAATGAGCAAGGCTAAGCATGTATTCTTTCTAAATTGAATAAAATGAACAAACTATGAATATTTCCCAAAATTGAGCATGAGAGATGTATTCTGCTTATCAACTTGAAACCCAACATATAATAGAGACGAAATGGATAATGAAGAAAAAACATTAAAACATATGTAAAATTAGAAGAAACTCTGCTAAATTTCCATACCACAGGTATCTCAAATAAATAGCTACAACTCTTTCATTAATTTCCTGCCAAATACTGATTACATTAGAGTCTCTGATCAATACAAAAACATCCAACCTCTGAAATGAGTCAAAAAGTACAAGATATAGACCTCAAAACAAATTCTCCCAAACTCAAGGGTCAAATCCACGAGTCGAGGAGCAGGTCCACCAAAAACTGAACTGATACCTAGAGTGTAGGGAAGTCAAACTAACTCATCCCTCACTTTTTGGAAACTAATTCAGTACATCTCATCAAGAGTTTTCATCTAATGTATTTACCCTAGGTAAGTGTAAAAACATAAATATTAAATTTACATCATGAATTAAATTGGTAAAAACATCATTTTCCAAGGTGAAACTGAGAAAACTGAGAAAATTTGTAAATTTCAAGAAACATAGAAAATTGGTAAAAAGTGCAGTGCTAGTGTAAAAAGTGCAGCGCCGATTTCATCTTCACTTTTGAAGGGGTTACCAATGTCCATATTGAGCTCAGGATAGCTCATTGGAAAGCCTGTCCTATCTAGTTTCCAAAAATATCTTTGGTTTTCAAAAAGTATTTGATTTGACCCTACAAATGGTCAATCTCCCAAGACTGGTCAAAAGTGTAGCGCCAGCCTCAAAAACAGGGTAGAAATATGTTTTTTGAGGTGTTTTTTGACTTTTTGACTGACCAGTTGGCCCAAAAAAGCTTAGAAAATTTTCTACGATGACTGTATTTGGCCTTGTGAATCAAATGGTGCCTTTATTTTTTTCATTGGAGGTCCCTACAAAAATCGCAACGCCTAGGCAAAAGCACAACACCATCTTCTAGCTCACTTTTGGATGACTTCCCGAACTCCAAATTGAGCTCATGATAGCTAGTTGGAAAGGTATTTATGTAGGATAAAAAATGGATCTATCAAGAACTAAAAATTATTAAGTATATCCCCTTAAAAATTTATTCTCCCGAGATTGGTCAAAAGCGCAGTGCCAGCCTCCAAAACAGGGCAGAAATGTGATTTTTGAAGTGTTTTTTGACTTTTTGACTGCTCCTTTGACCCAAAAAAAAATTGTGAATTTGTTTTATTGACTATAATTTTCCTTCTAAATCCAATGGTGCTTTCATTTTGGCCATTGGAGGTCCCTAGAAAAATCATAGCGCCTAGGGCAATGGGATTTTGACAGTGTGACTGTGCAAAACTGCCAAAAATGCAAAATTTTCCAAAATTGCTCAAATTTCTTCAAAATTTCTTCTGTGGGAGGCTGATGAGGTATTTTAGGAAATTATTGATGCCTCAACAATTATTTCAGGCTCATTCCCTTCATTTTCCTTGTTTAGGGTTTTAAGTCTTGATTTGGCCTTTTGGAGCTTTGACCTTGCAATCTGATTTCTCTTGAAGTAGTGTTTTTCCATCTTCCTTTGTATGTCATTGTCCTTGTTTTCCTTCTCCAGGAGCTTCTCAATATGCTCATTTTTCTCTCAATCCAATGCTCCCGGTTCTCATTGACCATGATGGAAAACTGATCATTTAAAGTGAGCTCATTGGAAAGTTCAACCTCCTCTTGCTTCTCTAGTTCTAGAGCTATTTTAAGCCCTCTAGTCCTAGGTATTCTTCTTGGCACTTGTTAGTCTTCTTCATTAGTCTCACCATACCTCTCATAAGCCTCATCAATAAAATCCTTTGCCTTGTTTTCTTCTATTTTTTCCTTGAGAAGTTGCATCTCTATGATTGCCTTCTTGGTTTTAAGTTGTTGATTTTCCTACTCATAGTATGAAATCACAAACTTAGATCTCTCTAAGTTGGTCTGAAGGTCCATTATTTGGGCATCCTTCTCCTTGATAATCACACTAGAGGCCTCATAATCATGTTTCTCATCCAAGTCAACAAGGTCAAAATCAGTTTTCTCATCATGAGGATCCTCATCCTCTTGCATGGCTTCCTCATGCTCATCTGCTTCTATCATATTGTGTTTACCCTTCTGTACCTTATTTTCTGATGAAGAAGGAAAGGTCCCTCCCACAATCTGTGGGTAAAACACCTGCCTATTCCCTCTCTTATCTGTATTTTCCAACATTCCCAATTCAACCCTCTTAGGCTTGCTAACCATAGCTATGTTTGGTGACCCAATCTGACAATGAAATAGTGATGATGGTGGTGATGGTGATGATGTAGGTGAATTGGACTGAGGTGGAGGCATAGATGTAGCAAGATGATATGAAGAAGTTACATCTTTAGCATGTATAGCTTGTCGAGCAATGAAGATGTCATTGGAAATGAAGGTGTCCCATGAGATGTTCAACTGGTCAAGGTGATGGAGTAAATTTATTTTGATTAATGAGTGGTGGAAGAGGTTGTTCATCTGCTGGTCATAGTCTCTCTTTTGTACAATTAATTCCATTTTTTCTATGTACCTGAATATATGGTATGGGATATTGAGCAATCTTACTCTTGTGAAGTGCATCAACAGTCTAATGTGGTATGTGTAGAGCATAGAAAACCTTCCTTCACAATAGAAGTATTTCATGATGATTTTCATCATCGGTGCATACCTATCAAGAAGATAGTTGAAAGGGAATACCCTCTTCCTCTCATTTTTGTACCTTGGTTTTATGAATGATTCATAATACTGATCCTCCAAATCTTTGGATTTAAACCACTTCTCACCCATGTTTGGAATCCCTATGGAACAACAATGATAGATGTATATATAGTGAATGTCACACCTGTAATGGTCACTTGATTGTCTCTAAGGTTTGAAATGAAGACTCTACTCAACATAGGATGATGTTGGACCCTCTGAATCATGTTGAAAAAATCAAGGCAACCTACATACTCAAAACAACTAACAGTCATAGGAGAGGCCATCAGTTCATTTGTGTTGGTGTGCTCTAGCCTTAAGATTCTTCCTTCTTTGTGAGGCCTTCTCTGTTCTCTATCCTCCTCTTCTTGTCTACCCTCCTCTTCCATATAGACTTTTTCTTCCTCCATAGTGTTTGGTGGCAAAGAAATCCTAATAATAAGGTGGATTGGAATGGGGAGTGGAGATAGGTCTAGGGAATAGGGATAAGTCTAGAAAAATTTAGGGAGATTGGGGAAGGGGTTATGTAGCTTTGGGAGGTCATAGGAGGTTGAATTTTCAAGGGAGTTGGAAATGACAATTAAATTATAGGTTTTGAGGAAGTGGCTGTTTAGGAAATTTAGAAGCCTAGGACTTAGGGTTTTAGGGGAAAGGGATTTAGGGACTAGGAAATGGTATTCTAGGGGTAGGGATAGGGTTTTTAGATATGTGGGAAGGAAATGCATGGCATTAGGGCATCAAATTAGGAATGAGAAGATGATACTAGGGTTTTCAAGTAGACAAAATGCTAATTTTTCATGAGAATAAAAACACCATTAAATTTGATATTTAGGGAAGCAAGGAGGGGATAAATTTGCGTTACTTACTTTATTTAGGATGAAGCAAGCCTTTGCTGAAGGTTTTGAGAGATTTGGCAGTTATTTAATGTTTCTTGGGAAATTTCGGCAAAAGCGCAGCGCCTTGCCCAGAAGCACAACGCCCATTGAGGAAAAGCGCAATGATGCCTGCTCTAAGCGCAACCCTGTGGAGAAAGCGCAGTGCCACCCTCTTGAATGTGCAGCGCCACAAAAAAATTTGCCTCTGAGCCTGAAAATCAATTTATTTTAGCCAAGGGAGTGTGTCCTCGATGGATGAAATGGAAAATGAGTTGATTTTGATGTCTTTGTGGTCTTTATACTTCATCATTTGAATGAATTGGGCCTTGGGACCCACTTTCTCTTCTTTTCATTCACTTTGCACTTTGAAACTATACCTTTGAATTTGACTTGTTCTTTAACAAATTGATCATTTAATAACTTTGAGAACTCTTTGAATTTGACATTTGATGCTTTGGCATGTTGGAACTTTGAGTTAGCAGCTTAGGAATCATGAACTTATTACATTTTGAATGACATAAAATTACGTAGTGAAAATTAAAATCACATGTTAGAACCAAAATGACATGTTGGAACAAGAATTTTTCTTTACAAATCATCTTCATATGGTGAAGAGATGTTATTTGATAACCCTTTACTTGCTGGTCTTATGCAATGGAAATGAAGTTTTATTTGGAACTTGGAAGCCCTAATGACCTAATGAAATCTTGACTGACATAATTTCATGATGACATGACTGATGTGATGACATGATGACTTAGACCTCATGACTAATGTATATTCACCAAGGTATGAAAATATGCCAGCAAGTAATCAAATTTAAGGAAGAGCGATGTTTTTAGGGCTAGGGCTACCATCAGTGACTACATTTTTGAATGCAAACCTAATGGAATGATAAATATTTATGAATGAGACCCTAATATGATATGAAAAGAGGATTTTTTATCACTGATGGCAGGATGCAAATACTGACACTAACAGGTTCTACTTCAGAGTTGGATCATGCGTCCAATTCAGAAGCCTTTAGCTCGACCACCAATCACTACTTGGCCCGAACTCACTTATTTTTTTAATGGAGCTCTTACGGAACTCACACCACTTTCTCATGTCCTTATTTTGCTTCATGGTGTTTTTCTTTGCTTTCGGCTATGGCGAGTTACCCCAGGCCGCCCTTCCTTCGCTTTTTCCTTTGTTCTACGATTTTGGGGCACCTTTCCCTTGCTTTTGGTTTGCAGATCCAAAGTCTTCCTTCTTCTGTTTTAACTTTTGCTCAATATTGGCATCATGTCGGTATGTTGCACCAAGTGAAGATATGTCGAGGAACTCCATTTCATCCTAAATGTATCTGTGCAGACAACTGGGATACTTTAGCACCAGATGTTTCTTTGAATCTTTGATACCCAATTTTGTGGGCAGGATATGGAACAAATTCGTCATCTCATGCACATCATGATCCCCTTTTTTTCGGAGCGTATTCCATTGTAATTACTTGTCCTCATAGCTCCCCACGGGATAATATTGTTCCTTGATGGAATCTCGAAAATAATTCCAAGTGGTTGCAGTTGAAAATAGAGAGGGTTCCCTCTCATCCTTTTTCTCATATTAGGTTTCCCACTAGTCCTTGACATGGGGGGTAGCTATGAGGAGTGAAAAAGTAATATTTTCCCGGTTATAAAAGTCATGAAACGAGAAATAACCTTCTAATAGATTCAACCATCTATATACGATGTCTGCATATATTTGGCCCTCAATGGGAATTTAAAATTTTACCTGTACCTTAAAAGGAGTTGCGCCACCAGAGTGGCTGCTGGATGAAAATGCGCCACTGGTGGGCAGTCGCTGAAGAATCTAGGAAAAGTTATCCATCATTTCGTTCCTTTGTTTCTCAAGGGCCTCCTCGAGTAATATTTTGATAGGATCTACTACTCCCTCGTCTTTCTTTTCATCCCCCATGGGCAGTCGTTGGGGTTTGTGAGGTTGATATTGCAAAGGTTCAACCAAATTGAGCCCTAACTCCTTATACCCTCGACCTTGTTGGGGACATGCAAAGAAGGATCGAGAAAGAGAAGACCTCTTTGATACCACTAACCCGAACTTATGCAGGAATGCAATAAAATATAAAAATACACATAAATGCATAGATGCAGCATAAATAAGACTTCATTTCATTAATATCACATAACTAAAATATGCTTACAGACAAAATGAAAATAGACTAGTTAGGGCACTAGTAGCTTATCTCTTAGAAGAGATGTGGTGGCTACATGCCTCTAAACTATGTTACAATGAGGCTTGAAGGCCTATTTATTATTGAGAAACAATGTAAAACATTAAACATCCAAAACCTAACCCTAGGAGATGAAACACCATACTATGGGCGTCGTTGGGGTAAATTGGTACTTTAATTTCTCGGGGTCATAACTTTGGCATACGATCTCCGTTTGACCCACATGATACCTCATTAGAAAGATCTATCTAAGGACTAAAAATAATAAAAATTAATATAGAGTCTTTGACTCATATTCACCTACATGTGGTTTTCCCAAAAAATGTTGTTTAAGGCCTAAAAATGGCTCCAAAAGTTCAAGACCCGAAAAACTGCTAAATATCCACCTGGATCAGATTTGGTTTAAGATGACATGAGATGCATTGTAGGAATAAATCAAAGATGGCTAGAAATATGGTAGACTACAAGGATTCTCCTTATGAATCTGATGAGAAGCATGGTGTTGGGTACTCATCTGATTTAGGAGATACATTACGAATTTTAAAGGAAGATATAAGGAGTTGTAAAGCACACATTGATAGAATCATACAGGGACAAGAAAAGAAGAAAAAGTGAATGCGGAAATCCTCTAGAGCTTGTCAAATTTGCAGTGGCAGGGGCCACTCTGGATCAGTTATGGAAAAGAGGATGTAACTAATATTTTATATGGTAATAGGTCTCCCAATGGTTATAGGTCAAATGGATATGACACGATTGGAGATGGAAAATTCTTGGACACTCCGGATAGGAGAGGTGAAAAACACATGTACCATTCTAGTTCTGGTTCTTACAATCATAATGATCGTCATCGATTTCATCCTTACAGGAGGAGTGACAGGGGGTATTTTCTTGATGAGTTTAAGAAATAAAATCCACCTACCTTTGATGGAGAGATGAATAAAGCACATGATGCAGAGGCATGGTTTCTTGGTATGAGGAATTTATCTATATTGCATGACTATTTAGAAAACATGAAAGCCAAAATATCCACATTCAGTCTCAAAGGTAAAGCAGATATTTGGTGGGAAGATGTGAAGAATGTAAAGGGTATTTATGAGAGGGAATTGTCTTGGAGCGATTTAGAGAGGCTATTTCGAAATAAGTATCTGTCGAAGAGGTAATACAATGCTAAAGCTAAGGATTTTTATGAGTTGCAGATGGTTTCCATGAAAAATGATGAATATACTGGTAGGTTTTTGACTTGTTGAGATATGTTCCTTACCTCAAAGAGGAGAAGGCCAAGGTTCATAGATTTATCAGTGGGCTGCCAGTATCCTACAAAGATCGGATTGATTTCAATGGGACTATATCATTGGAGGAAGCCTTGAAAAATCTGAAGCATAGTCAAAAGCCAAAAATTGAGCCTAAGCATGATTTGAAAGGAAATGAGAAATCTAAAGGAAGATGGCCACCAAAGCAGGAAAGACTGCAAGATACAAGTAAGAAATGATCATCGTAAGGAGGGATGTCTGCAGTATCAGGGTGGTAAACCCCATATCTACAATGCATACGAGGTGCAGATAGTTGGGGGTGTAAGTCATAGCATTCCTTGAATTCATGCAATCATGGACAACAAACATGTCGATCATCAGGCTTCTATCATTGAGATAGATTGTAAGTTTTGTCATCAATTTTTTTATATTTTGATTGATGATGGATATAACTATAGTTATATTAATCCCGACCTGGTGGATAAGTGTGGTTTGAGAAAAGAAATGCATGCATAATCTTGGTTAGTGTAGCTAGCTATAGGTACAAAGAAAAGAGTTAACCATTGGGTAAGAGCTTGTGGATTTGAGTTGAATGGCCTGCCTACAAAAGCACACTTGAACACATTTCCATTGGGATCATACAATATTCTATTGGGTATGGATTGGATATACCTTCACAGTACCAAGGTAGATTTATATGACAAGTCTATTGAGTTCTTAAATGACAATGAGGAACCAAGAGTCTTTCATGGAAATAAGAAATCCACGTGAGTTAGGATGGTGACAACCATGCAAGCCAAGCACAGTCGCAAGAAATGGTGTGTGCTATTTGCAGTTCATATCTCTAGTGACAAAGGTAATGAATTTGAGGATGAAAATGTGTTGAGAAAGAATCTAGTTCGACAATAGTTTCAGGATGTGTTTCCAGCATATATTTCATAGTTACCACCTCACAGGGAGGTAAAATTTTATATTCAGTTGATACCAGGGGAAACACCAGCATCAAAGGCACCTTACATGATGAGAACACCTAAGTTGGTTTAGTTAAATTTGCAGTTGAAAGAGATGCTTGATAATGGATACATTAAGCTAAGTGTATCACGAAGAAGGATGGAACTCTTAAACTATGCATGGATTACAGGCAGTTGAACAAAGTGACCATCAAGAACATATACCCTTAACTGAGGATTGAAGATTTTTTTGATCAACTGAAGGGAGAAACAATGTTCTCTAATATTGAATTGAGAACATGATATCATCATGTACACATCAAAGAGGAGGAAATCTACAAGACTTCATTCAAGACCAAGTATGGGAATTATGAGTTTGTTGTAGTTCCATTCAGTTTGACTAATTCTCCCTCTACATTTATGTGTTTGATGAATATTTTTTTTCATCCTTATCTGGAAACATTTGTGATAGTATTCATTGATGGAATCTTGGTATATTCCAAGAATGAGAAAGAGCATGTAGAGAATCTGGCAGCAGTGTTGAGATTTTTGAGAGAGCGTCAGTTGTATGCTAAGCTCAACAAGTGTAGGTTCTTTCAGATTGAGGTACATTAATTGGGACATGTTGTCTGTAAGGAAGGAATCATAGTAGATCTAGAAAATGTAAGAGCCATTATGGAATGGGAAGCTCCTAGAAAAGTAGATGAGGTGAGATCTTTCATGGGATTGGTAGGCTACTATAGAGGTTTATCAAGAACTTCTCACAGATTGTTCATCTGATTACATCATTGCATAGGAAAGGTAAGAAGTTTGAGTGGAGAGATAATTTTGTGTTTTATATTGTGTTATCACTCCACCAGATCTCCAAGGCTGAAGAAGAGATCCCAACAGAGGTAACCACAGACCAACCTTTTAACTTGGTATCTAGCCCTACCAAGTTGGAGAGGGATCTCTCCAAAAAAATCACAGCCAAAAGGGATGGATGAAATGGTTTTAGGCTAGCTATGAAATTCAGAAGGGTTTGTTTTTTTTTTTTGGATTTGCTAGATGAGGATTAGGTCAAAGGGACTAAGTCAGGGAAAATGAGATGGAATTGCAGTCCATTTGATGGGAAAGGTAGGTAGAAGGCTTAACACTTAAAGGTGATTTGGTAAGATGGTTTAAAACTGATGAGGAGATAGGAAGATCATAAGAGATTTATTCTTCCTAAATAGAAGAAAATGGACAAATTATGACAACTTTCCCAAAACAGAGCATGAAAAAAAAACATGTATTATGCCTATCAACTTGAAAGAGATCATACAATAGACATGAAACGGTTTATGAGCTTAAAAAACATTCATACAAATGATAATAGAGAAGAAACAATTCCAAACATTCGTACCACATGTATCCCAAAGAAATAGTTGTAACTCTTCATTAATTTATGGCCAAACTGATTACACTATGGTCCTTGATCAATACAATAGCATCCAACTAATTCCAACCCTTGCTAAGAGTTAAGAAAGGGAATATATAGACATCAAACCCACATTTTTTCATCCTCTGGGGTTAAATCCCTAATTTGAGGATGAGATCCACAAAATTTTGAATTGAAAGCTGGAGTGTAGGGAGGTGCAAGTGAATCCTCCCTAATTACAGTGAAACTGATTCATTTGACTTTGATGATTACATTTACATCATGAATCTACCCCTAGGTAACTTATCCATATCATAATTACATTTACCATCCTTAATTACATAGTTTAAATCATCATTTTCAAAGAAAAAATTCAAATTTTCAATGAAATTTCAAAAATATCAGCAAAGTGTCAAATGCACCCTCTCTTTGCCAAGCGCGCCCTGCCTTTGTCAAATGTTCCCTCCATCTTGCAGGATGATTTTGACTAGGTTTTAGGTGTTCAAATTGGCTACAAGATGTATTTTTGGAAAGCCATTCAAGTCTACTTTCTGGATATGCCTTCAGTTTTCCAAATGGAGCTCATTTTCCCTATCAAAACTCAATCCTCCCAAGACTGCTCAGCGTCCAGCACCAGGGCCAACAATGAGGCAGAAACATGATTTTGCTAGTTTTTTTACATTTTGACCTGTTTGTTTTGCAAACCAAGGCTGGAAAAGTGGTTTTCTAAGATATATTTACCATTTTTCATCCAATGGTGGTGAAATTTTGGTCAAAAGATGGCTCAAAAAAGAGCACAATGCCAAGGGCGTTGCGCGTTTGACACTTTCTCTATCACATGACTATCCAAAAACTCATTAAAAAGGACATAACTTGAAAAAATGAATCAAAATCTTTCAAAATTGGTGAAATGATTGTTATGGTGTGGGTAGGCTTGGAGTAAAACCTCTACAAGTATATCCAACTTCCTTTTTTTTTGCATGGTCAAAGCCTCAATTTTTGCATTGGCTCTTTTGAGCTTAGCCTTTGAAATTTTCTCTTTGGGCATAATGTTTGACCTTCCTCCTCAGCATGTCATTATCGCTATTTTCTTTCTCCAAAATCTTCTCCAGGTGTTGGTTAGCTCTATCAAGCCATGGCTCTTGGTTTTCATTGATTACCATTGCAAGTTGTTCATTCAAGGTTAGTTGATCATCAAGCTCAGCCTCTTTTTCCTTTCTAGTGCTAGAGCTCTTTTCAGCCCTCTAGTTCTAGGTCTGCCTCTTGGTGCTTGTTCTTCTTGTTCTTCAATAAAACCATGCTTTTCAAGTGTCTATTCTAACAAAACATTGGATTTTTCTGCCTCCCTTTGAGTTGTGATAAATTTAACCTCTTCAATGACATGCTTTGTCTTCAACTACTGGTTCTCTTGCTCAAGGAATTTTATGAAAAATTTGGACCTGTCAAGATTATTTTGGAGCTCTCTAATCTTGGCATCCTTCATATTGATAACTATACTAGTGATATCATCATAATCATCCTCATCTATGTCAACAAGGTCAAAATCTTGCTCTGTCTCATGGAGGTCATCCTCATCTATGTCAACAAGGTCAAAATCTTGCTCTGTCTCATGGAGGTCATCCTCATCATGAATGACTGCCTCATGTACATCCTCCTCCACCATATTTTCTTTCCCCTTCTTTATCTGATTTGTTGGTGAAGAAGACAGGGCCCCTTCCACATTCTATGTAGAAAACACCTTCCTATGACCCCTTTGGTATGTTTTTTCCAATGGCTATATCTTAGCCACATTAGCCTGCTTAGGCTCATTGATCTCAACTCTGCTAGGTGATCTAGTCTCAATGTGGGATGGAGATGATGGTGGTGAAATAGATGAAGCATATTGATCATATGATGATGAATTTAATGTGGGTTGATATGGAGGAATGGATGTGGAAGGATGAGATGCTGAATTTATATGTTGTGCATGCTCAATAGGTGGAGTAGTGAATATATCATTATCTATGAATGAACTCCATGGAATGTTCAATTCTTTGAGGTGATGGAGGACTATGATTTTGATGAGGGAGTGATGGAAAATATTGTTCATTTGGTGGTCATACTCTCTCTTCTGGACAATAAATTCCATCTTATCAATGCTCTGGAAGAGGTAGTAGGTTATATTGAGCATCTTGACCCTTGTGAAGTACATAAGTCGTCTGATGTGATAGGAATACAGTCTAGAAAATCTACCTTCACATGAAAAGTATTTCATGATGATCTTCATTATGGGAGCATATCTCTCCAGGAGGTAAGAGAAAGGAAAAATGCTCTTTCTCTCAGTCTTGTACCTATTTTTGATGAAATTCTCATAGTAATTCTCCTCCAAGTTTTTCTGTTTGAACCATTTTTCCCCAACATTTGGGATCCTGGTGGGAGATGAGATGATGGCAGTTGAAACAGTGAAAGTGACACCAGCTACAGTAACTTGGTTGTCATGGAGATTAGAAATAAAAATTCTGGTCAACATAGCACGATGTTGGACCTTCTGAATTTTCTCATATAACTTAAAACATCCAACATGTTTGAAAATTTTCACAACCATATGAGATGCCATGAGTTCCCTGGCATTTTTTGGCTCTAATCTCAGTATTCTTCCCCCTTTGTGTGGCCTCTTCTCCTCTATTTATTCTCCCTCACTGTATGTTATGTTTTCTTCTTCTGCCATGATGTCTTAATGTCAAACCCCTAGGGAGGTGTGATGATGGTGTAATGTGATTTTTAGGAATAGGGAATGGGATAGGGTAATTAAGGGAGATGGGGGTAGGGATTATGAGTTAAGGAATCTGATGGGGAATAGGGATGTAGAGGGGTTTGGAATAGGGAATTAATCACAAGTGTAGGTAATTTGGAGCCTAGGAAAATAGTGTACCTAGGGCTTAGGGTTTTAAGTAAATGAAATCTTAGGGAAAGGGAATGTTAATGTAGGGATTTGGGAAAGGGTATATTGCAATGTGGGAAGGTTTAGCGAGTGAAATTGAACTGTAATTAGGTATTTTAGGAATAATATGGTTTTAAATTTGAAGAAAGGCACCAAATTTCCTTTAACAAACTTCACACAACACAAAATGATTTGATGGAGAAGAGGAATAAAGCAATGGTATCTTGCTTGCTTGTTGGAGGCTTAAGGAACCACTGTTTAGAGATTGAGGGTGATTTTGTGAATTTTGGAGGCCCTTCTGGCAATTGCTGAGGAAGATGGGAAAACATGCAGTGCCACAAGTAGACGCGCCCTCTCTTTCACAAGCGCACAGCGCAACAAGAAGGCATGCAGCGCCACACAGAGGTGCGCCCTCCCTTTGGAAAACGCACAACGCCTCCCCTGTTTTTCTAATTTCACCTTCAAAACTTGATTTCTAAGTTGTGTTGAGTTTTCTCAATGATGGTAGGAGACAAATGAGGTCTATTATATTGTCATGAATGCTCTTATACTTGAGTGAAATTTATTTTTTGATTTAAAACCCACTTTTTAATGTTTCAATTTCACCTTTGAAAATTTTGGAAAATACCCTTTACACTTTGACTTTTTCTTTGCGGGTTGATGATGCTGGAGTTTGGCACTCTTTACATTGCTTTGTTTGGTGTTTAGTTTCACATATGAAGTTGAGTTGGCAACTTGGGAATAATACTTATTACATATAATGAACATAAAAATACATTAAATAAAAATAAATTACATCTCTGTTTTTTAATAAAATTACATTGTAGAATAAAAATCATAACTTGAAATCAGAATTAGAACTTTGGAAATACTCCTTGGAGATCACATTTCATGTTGAAAAATCCTTTTGAGATGATAAAGGAATATCATTTCAATCACTCTCATAATTTTTCTGACCTTATGCAAATGAAATGGTGTTTTATTTGAACCTTGGAAAATGAAACCTAGTGACCTAATGGGATCTTGAATGACTAGACTCCATGGTGACTTTGACTGACATAATGACATGATGAAATATACTTTCATGACTAAATTATGCTCAGAAATACATCAAGGTGGGCTAAAAAATATGAATGTTTGAGGGAGAGTGAAGTTTTATGACTAGGGCTACCGTCAGTGAGTAAATTTTTTGCATGACCTAATGGAATGATAAAAAACTTCTGAGTGGGACTCCTAAAATGATATGAAAATAGTGTTTTTGATAATTGATGGTAGTAATCAAATACTGACACTAACAGATTGTTTTATCCATGAGATCCCATTTTCATTCTTGGAATATGGCATAAGGGTGAATGGCTGAAGAGAGATTTGGCTCATCCATGTCTACAGTTGGGTGGAACGTGGAAGTCTCAAACCTGGTCAATATTTTCCTATGTTGAATGGAAGATCATTTCTCTTTATTTTTCACCTATTAATGTGTGGATTTAATGGTTTTTATCTCACTATTATTTCCATGGTTTTATGTTGGTTATAATCATGTTTAAATGGTTAGTTCTTGTCATGGTTATTTCATGCATTTACTTGTAATTGTTAAAATGATGGATGCAAGAACTAATTGATTTCATATTTGGTTAAGTAAGAAGGTGATGATCCTTCTTGTAATTTTTCATAAGTGTTTCTAGTCATTCATGCTCTGTCTTGTATCTTATACCTATAGATTTCATTCATGCCAAGTGTTTGACAGAATGTCAGTCTTGGTTGGGGACAATCAAGCCTAGTCTTGGAGTCAATTTTTGGTTATTTGGAATTTCCGTCATGTGTTTAATGATTCCTGAAAGATACAAGAATTTCTTGGCAGTGTCTGGGATTCTGGGCTTTAAATGGCCTTAAATCCCATGGACACGGGCACAGTTCTAGGAAATTTAGTCCCTGGACGTAGGCATGCAGGATTATGTGTGCATCCAAAGCCTCCCAAACGCATGGATGCAAGTCTGTGCATGCGTCCAAGGTATTTTCTTCACGAAATATCAGTGGGACCCAGGGACAAGTCAGGTGGATGGCTGGAATAGCTTCTGGGGGGTCCTATAGTAGGTGGTATAGGTATGTGTTATGGTTTTACACTTTGATTCCACTTCCAAGGAGGTTGAGTCCGTCTTAACTTCCCCTCATCTCATGTTTACCCCAGTTGGTTGGTTACTTGGGTAGGTGTGAGGGGAGGTGGGTGTTACACAAATGGTGTGGAAAAATACATTGACTCATATGACTCTTGTGGTGACACTTTGAGAATCCATGACTTGGAGACAGTGATATAAGACTTTGTTATATAAATGCCAATGTATTCTATTTGTTGATATGACTCTCACTTCTTCATGTTGAATCTTTTCTTGTACTTAATATTCACCCTCCAAATGGTCTAGATAAGTGTTGGAACCTTCTAAGTTAGCATGAACTGCCATCTCTCTGTCTTGGTCCAAGATTCTTTCATCATGGTTTCTCCTTTTGCTTCTTCTTCATAAGTGCCTTCTTGTAACCTCTCCTTGATAACCTCCCTTAAGCATCATCCTACCATGTTTAGATGATAACACCTACAAATGAAGTAAGCTCATGACAAGCCAAAATTAGTCTGAAAACCACCTATTATACCTTTTCTTTCTCATGGAAAGTGTTTACTGTGATGGTTATATGCAAGGGTTGAGAGGAAGAGGCTTCCTTGGGATCATTTCATAGTTTCAAGATGTAAGGATTGGGTGACTATGTACTAGAAACACAGATTGTGTTAGGGAAAGAGGAAGAGATAAGAATGTGTGTGATGTATCAGAGAAAGTGACAAGAGTTTGGAGTGTTACAGATTCCCAAGAGAGAGAGAGAGAGATAATATATTGTGAAGTTATTTATTGCAAGCGTCTAAGGATGCCACACTACTAACTAGAACTGCACAATGGGCAACAAAGGGAGGACATGACAAATATTTTGCGCAGTGGACAGGTTTAGTAGATAAGATTTGGAGGCTTGCTAACTATAATTGTGCAATGCACAGTGAAGGAGAGGCAAGCTGAAGGTATTGCACATTTCTCCTCAATAGTGATCTAGAGGAGGCTCCATTTTCCATTGGAATTGCACAATGTGTCATTGAGGCAAGGCATAGCAAGGGAAGAAGTTTAGGGAATTTTAATTGTGCAATTCACAATAGTTAAAGAGAAAGTTTTGGGGACTATGTATTTGGGCATGATTGTGACACAAATATGACCCCACTGTCCAATGAAAATGCACAATGCGTAATGGAGGCAGCCATAGGTCAGCTCTACGGACAGTGAGAAAGTGTGAGTAGTAAATACCCTAGAGACTATGCTTTAGGATTTCACAATGTGCTTGTGAAGGAGGTTTTCCTTAGGAAGGCATAGTGCACATTTGTAGGAGATAAGGAATGCATCCTTACTGGCTAATATTTTGCAATGTGATCATCTAGTAGCTAGGATTTTAGGAATACAAAGTTTGAAGACAAGGGAAAGCCCAAAAATGGCTAATGCAAAGTGTGAAGACAATGGAAAGCCCAAAAATGGCTAAGTGTTGGATCAATGGAACAAGAGAGAACACATGATATAAGCAAGTTTCAAAACAAAATCACACACATGTGTACCATTAAAATCAAGCCTATATAATTCAAACTACTCAAGATCAACATGCATACCTTGAAACGATAACAAAGAAACACTTATTTCTAAGTGCAACAGTTGAAACATAGCTTTGCGACACTTAGAATACAAGTTATGACACAAATGTTGACTGCAACCAAAAAGTGTGCTAAGTTGTGGGAGAGTTTCTAACACATATTATTATAATATATAATATCATATAATGCAAAAGAGTGCATTAGATCTACCTATAGTGGTGCGCTAAAGTGCAACAGTTGAAACATACCTTTGCGACACTTAGAATACAAGTTATGACACAAGTGTTGACTACAACCAGAAAGTGTGCTAAGTTGTGGGAGAGTGTCTAACACATATTATTATAATATATAAGATCATCTAATGCAGAATAGTGCATTAGATCTACCTATAGTAGCACGCTAAAGTGCGACACATGCATGAGTGAAAACAATCAAAAGCGATACTTGTGACTATAAAAGTGAAAATTACACTTGCAAAAGCTAAAGAAATTGAAAGCGACACATACAAAAGATAAATAAAGAAAAAATGACACTTCTGAAAGTGAAAGCAAGAAAAAACAACATTCTCAAAAGTGAAAGAAACACTCATCAAAGCAAAAGTGCGCAAAAACAACAGTTGAGAAAACTCATTAGGGTGATGGTACATTTGCAACTAAGAGTAAGAGAGACTATCAATTGGAATTGTACATTGACTGTCCAGAGGAATTGTGCAGTCACTATCCATGTCAAATGCATAAGCACTATCATTAGGGACTACACAATATTTGAGAGTTGCACAATGTCTGCCATTAAATACCACATAATCACCATTTCTATAGACTATGCAAGGATTTCTCTCAAGGATCACACAATTATTATCTTCCCAGGAAGACACTGACTACTAAGCTTGTTACGCAAAGGTGTTCTTGTGAATGCATCAAAATTTAAGGATGTGTGAGAAAGTGTCTTTGATGGTTACAATATTAGAAGAATACTTTAACACTTAGAAAATCATCAATCGACCATGAAGGAACTATGGTCAATTTGGAACGACAGATCATAATATCACAAGGAGGCTCCAAAATTCAAAATTTTGGAGGGTGTTTGTCGCAATGACAACATGATGATAATTTTAGTGCTTCAAATTCTAAACCAAGGATAGTATTTGACAACCACAAAGGTGAAGGGAAGAAACTTGAACAAGGTGCATCTACGATAAAAGAAATCAAGTGGTATTGAGTTGGAAACATGATGAGATGAGCCAATATTTATGAAGGTCAACAATAATGATTAAATTTATGCAAGTGGATTAATAACGATAGAAAAATTTAAACACTGGAAACCTTATATTTATATACCATTGGGTAAAACAATTTTAGAATGGGTAATAAAATCATGTAAAGATAAAAAATATATACAAATCAGAGAATTTCATTATTGATGATAACAAGTTCAATATAACTAATGTTGAATTTCACTAATTTTTATTAGGAAAAAAAACCGATACATGACAAAAAATTAAGAATATATATGATGAGGCTTACTTGAAGTTTAATGGTGTACTTCATAAAGAAAATATATGAAGACTTGAGCATGATGATAGGGTGACCATACCTATACTGTAAATTTTCATCTTGTTGGAGGAAATAGAAATAATTATTGAAAAGTGGTTGATGTCCTCATGAGAACATGACACTCATGGTATTGATATATCTTAAATCTTAGATGGATGTGTTGACGGTGTAGATTACACCAACATACAGGGTGTCTCCTTGATGTGAAGTCCCAATTATACTTCACACTATTTGGTGTAGGAGCCCCATTGGGATATAAGGTCTGACCACCATTGCGAGTGATTTTAAAGGAATGCCTTGGCTTTGAAACATACACAAGAGATCATATGCATGACTTTCATGCAGCAATTGTGTAAGCATTGTGAGAAATCGAGTGTAAAGTGTAAGGCGAGCTTCCATGAAAGAGAGATAAGAGACTAACCTATAATATAAGAGTATTAGTACTATCCTAGGAGATTCACGCAAGAGAAAATGAGAAAGAATCGTCGATTAACATGCAAATTAGTTCATAAGATAATAACGATCATGTAAAAACATAACAACACCCATTCAACAAGATTCATATCTAAAGAAATGAAACAATTCATTCTCTTTAGTATGCATAACATAGACATATACCACAAACATCTAAAGAATAATCTTACAACATTTACGATACCTGCATGAAAAAGTGTCAGCTCCAAGAGCTGATGATAATTAATGAAAGATTCATATACATAGTTACATTAATGAATCACTAGTCCCAATAGTGGAACATGAACCTACCACTTTCTTCTCAAAAGAATGATTTTTTCCCTTATGCGCCACTAGAGAATCCAATGACAAATCTCTAATATTCCAAGCCCTTGGCTTGAGTTATGAGGGCTTATTTATAACAAATGATAATGACCCTTGAGATTCCTCATGACTCGTTGACTTCCACAACCCATGGACTTCGATGTGACTCTTCATATTCCACATGTGTCTCTTGAAATTATTTTACATTAAATTTCTTATTCATAAAATACAAATTACATACAAAATGGTGGCTATATAAGACAAAACTAGGATAAGACAAAAATCCTCATGTAGGAGAAAAGGACAAATCAATGGTTTGGAAATGGATTTCATTTGTGATGTATGAGTGCCATGCCCTGAACTCTACCATGATAACTTTAACTCTCATTGGAAACTCTGCAATGTATCACATATTTACCTCCAATTAATCTGATAATATAGGTTTGGAGTTTGACAATATACTACTCCACAACATGGATAACTTCATGTGAATCTTGGTGAACTCAATTTCATACTGTAGAACATCATTCTAGGTAACTTCCAAGCCTTCTTGATTTTTTTCTTGCCTTATTTGTTCAATGAACTCTTTTACCTCCTGCATGATGACATCCTTTCTCCTTATTGCTCCAAGTGAACCCATAGAAGTTATTCTATGTTTTCGTGCCAGAGACTCCAAACTACTATGTGTTATGCAGGAAAATCCTCTCTGTAGATAGAGATAATCCCTCTAGCCCTAGGATGGGTCTAGTAACAACATCGAAGAATTAGAAGCCTACTTTCCTAGATTGTAAATGCATGCGGACCGTGAATCAATCACCTACCTCACTCTGATGCTAATTCTTGTTTGAATCCTTTGGTCCTTCAAGTTCTCTGGTTAGATCTTCACCATCATCGGTGCTTGGTTTCTTGCACAAGGGATCAAACAATAGCAAATGTGAAAGCATAACATATATTTTTCATATACAACCTACTTAGCTGATCAAGGAAAACTAAGAATCAAATCACACATTAAATATAGGAATGGAAAGCACAAACTAATTGTATTATATTAAAATAGAGAGGGGGAGTTACAACCTGCACCTTAATTTCGCAGCTCTCCTTTGACGGGTCCTAATCCAAGCACGTCTCAGGAACAAACAACCAGCTCTCTACCATGAAGCTTCTAGATCTTGAAGCTTCACTTCCATTTTTAAAAAACTTTCTAGAAGAGGATCGGCGTGGGTATGATCATCATTCTAGCGTCGATTAGCGCTACCCTAGACCAAAAATGGGCCATCAGCGCAAGCAAGACACATAGAGGGTGTGCCACTCCAAAAAATTAGGTTTTCAAGGAGTTGCTTTAGGAATGGTCAACAGAGAGTTTACTCATTATGCTGGAAGGGATATGAAGGCATATTTTTAGGATGGAAAATAGGCACAGGGCTCACTGTTAGGGGTCTCTAGGATTAGGAATGGGGATTACAGGTACAATGAAAAAAATTTGTGTAACATATGCCCCCTAAATCATGAAGGTCGAACGAGAGTGAGGGGTGAAATGCTTTATGAATAAGTGCTAGGACCAGGACGTTGTCGTCGAAAAACCTATGCAAAAAAGCACATATATACATAAACTTATATCTTTGAAGTAATCACATGACATAAGGTATGGACATAGCCATCCATAAGAGTGATCATGAAACAGGATCCGAGGCATGGTTGCAACCATCCAAAAAACGATCACAAATATAGACTCAAGGTATGGTCGTAGCCATCTGAATGAAGGACTCATGTGTACAATCACGAATAATACATATCGTCCCGTGGCCTAGGCTTATCAAAAAAAACCTAGGGTCTTGCGCTCTATCACGACCTGATCAAGTACAAATTAAAGCATGTGAATAAATGAGTTGAAGTTGAACATGCAAGAAAATCACCTGATTACCAACCAATGATTGAAATGTTATCGGACGTGAGAGAAACCACCAATGATGACAATGGCTCTCAAGGTACCAACATTACAACCCACAAGATCTAAATAAGGAGCTGACGTTGAACACTCGCGAAATAACCTGATTGAAGGCCAAGGATGTAAGCCTATCGTCAGATGTGAACAACTTGCCATTAGGGCATGCAGGCTCTAAGGTACTGAAAAGGGGATCTCCAGATCAACTTCTCAGATAATGTGCTGAAGTCGACAAGAAGTGATCTATCGAAGGAGGGCCATAATTTATCCCACATCATCAACATGAGAAGAAGGTAATAAGATAATACTGAAAGTGATCAGAGAAACCAAACAACGAATGAGACGTAGAAGGAACTTCTCTTGAACATATCAGATACACGACTCCGGAGTTTGGCAGTGTTTGACTCAAATGGAATAAGAGGTCATGTTTGACGAGAATGGTGATGGCATGAGAGGCAAAACAAATTTCCCAAACCCACGGAGGAAAAGTGACGAATGAAGGATATCCCCAACCCAACACGAAACAGAGGATGTGTCATGTTCAAGAGTGACATACTGCCAACACAATCGAATAATGCTTTCCATTTCCCCCCACCATTTTTGGTGAGTACCCCAATTGTTTTTGTACACAATCTTGAAGGGGATAGCATATGCTTGTGATAAAAAAAAATTCTTTAGACAAATCCATCCTAGTACGTTTTACGAGCCCTAGGAAGGAGGAACTCGATGTCTTCATGATGATGGATCCAATGCCGTTAAAATTTAACGAGTCTGACAAAGGTGAAACTCGGCATCTTTTCATGTTTAGAGAGTTTGAAAAGAGGCGAAAATAAAACTCCAGATGGCCCTTTTCATAAAATATTCCCTCATACCCGAAAAGGTAGAAAACAAAGTGTGAGAGAACCTCTTAGTCACGATTGACTAAGGTATTCCTTTTTCTTTAATAATTTATCCCAGCCTGAAAAAGGGGTAAACATATACTGGGTAAATGACGTTTTTTTTGCTTTAACGAGTGCAAAACGACAAGAACTCGAAAATATTTTCATGTTTAGAGAGTCATAAAAGAGCTAAAAGATTACTCCAAGGGGGTTACTTTTTCATTTGTTTTTAATCAAGTTTGAAAAAATAGTAAACTAGAACTCGTAAATCTATCATCCGTGAAGAAATTAAACCAAAAACTGCACAAGAAAAAATCCATAAATTTTTTTCAAGGTAAGAGCATTAAAATATTATTAAAATATGGTAAAAACCCTAAAATGACACTGAGTATTTATAAAACATGGAGAAAGTAAAAAACAATTTACTTTTCACTTTCACATTGTTGAGAAGGAGCTTTTACCCTTGTTTACCTCAAATCCTTAGGAGCACATAGCGGGAGATCCGAGAGGCCAATCAGCAAATCGTCTGTGCCAGGTAAGAGGCGTTCTCCTTGCCTACATTTCAATAGTCATTTTATTGTGTTTTAAGGCATATTTCAAATTTTGGGAGAGGATTTGAAATTCGTTAACGTGGCAGATCAACACAAGTATCCCATATCGGGACCACGTCAGACCGCCATTTTTATACCTGGTAGGTCGTTGATTGACACTACTATTTTTAAAACAGCCGCACCGACCGCGAGGTGGAAAAACGCATGAAAATTCCTCAATAAAAGTTATTTTAACCAATTATTTAAGCCAAAACACTGACAAGGGACTTATTGAATGTTTTTTTCAGGGGATAAGAGCCATCAATCATGGTGATTGAGTGGAAAGAAAGAGAACGTGATGAAGTTGATCAGGAATCTATGCAAAATAGGGCTTGCATGGATGCATTGAGAAACTATGGGCTCCTCAAATTCTTTATGACCTCAGGCATAAGAGCCCAACCAGACCTACTACAACATATGATCATTATCTAGGACACTAATCGAGAGATATTTATTCTTGGTGACCAGGAAATGGAAATCAAAGTGGCAGATATATACTCCATAACTGGCCTCTCGCGTAGAGGGGCAAGAGCACGGTTTTCTGGTGCCCTAATCATGGGCGAGAGCATGGACATGCTCATTGTGAGAGCATGCTCCAAGGCAACACGATCCTTGAGTGTAAGATATCCATAAGCACAATGGATGATCTAGCACTCAACGTGGTGCTATACACTATCACACGCGTGGCTGGGGTGTAGGCACTACATGAGGCCACCAAGGCTCAACTACAGACAACGGTGGATTGCATGGCACCCACCATATTCAACTAGTGTGAGGCCGTAGTGGATAATATGAAGAAACAGCTCACGAAACGCAATAAAATAAAACTGAAGTAGTTCGGATATGGGTCCATTCTGAAAGCCCTCTTCCTAGAACGAGTGCCCCTATTACAGTACCAGGGGATAGAGATAGAGGCACCATTATCACGCGAGAAACGGTTGGCGAGGTGGGCAGTGTTGATGCCTCATGGAGGAGACAGACAATGGATGTTTTTCAGACCTACCTTCTTTACATGGTTGAGGCGTCAATTGATTTTGGTGGAAGACTGGCCATACTCCGAGATAGATTTCTGTGGTGACCCTAATTTTCCACTTCCAGTGGATGAATGCTGGAACGATAGAGGTAAAATATGTTTTTGATATTTTTTCATGTTTTATATGATTATATATATGTGTGTGTGTGTGTTTTTGTTTGTGTGTGTGTTGATAAGCAACTTTATGTGTTGCAGATGTCGAACCACAGAGGCCGGTGGGGATGTCACCAATTGCCAGGAGGGTGGCGAGAGACTTCGAGGGTGCCCATTATGTGGAGGGAGCAGATCTTGAAGAAGATATTGCGCGAAACCTCGATGCCTTGACCACCAGGATTCCAGAGTATGTGCAAATGGGAGACATTCCCTGCCAGTACCAGCGACATACTGTCGGGATATCTAATCGTATTCATCGAATGTTGACTCGAGTCATTCAAGCAGTGGCCTGTTATCATGATCACCACACGGATTAGATTAGATTTTCCTTTTCTGCAGTTTTTCTGAGACCTGCGAGTCTCGCTATGTACCAGAACATATATTATTTTTTTTGGGGGTTATGATGTACTTCTGAACACTATTTGTAAACCAATCGATATATATATTTTTGTGTGTGTGTGTGTTATTTTTATGTTCTATGCATGTTAAAATGATTTTAAATTTCGCAAATGTCTATCTAGAACATGATTAGCCAATGAATTTGTTAATGTATTCATGTGTCGTGGAATGTGATGATATGTGATATAATAAAAATTTCTTTCTAACAAACGAACACGCAGACACATTCTCAAAATTTGAGGGTGTTTGACAGAATATTTCTCGTTGAGTTGTAGGACAACAAGCTATGTATCTAGGTTAACAACCAGTTCTCTGATACCGAGAGAGATTTCTTCAGACAAAAGCTTAATAACTACATTGTATTCAAAAATATTATTGGTTGTATGACCTAAACATATATGTTGCAGATCTATTAACTCACCATTAGGGTCGTAGATAACCCAGGCCGCAAAAGATATATTTTGGGTACTACGGAAGGCACCATCAGTGAAACAGACATAAGGAGCCAAAGACCTCTGCAAATCAAGTAAAACAAGATAAGCAGGAAAACTTCTTTCAAACGCACACCAAACCAAAAATGTACAAAAATGAAAAGCACACTAATGTACAAGAGTATATACACGAGAAAATCATGCATAATATCTCTTTAGATAAATCCCATTTCAAGTTTTATCTAAAGGATAACCTTCATAATCAATTAGCTCATAGGCCCCTTTCTACAAGAAATGTTTTACGATATATGACAAATGCCACATAGGTTCGAATTTTCCTACCCCCAGCTTGTTGTGTGCTTGGTCATAGAGAAGGACCAAGTATCCTTCAGAGAAGGCTCGTGGAGAAACTGCCTGATCAAAATGGGCTTTGACCTGTTTCTTTTATGCTTCAGTAACCAAAGAGGCTAAGCATTGAGTTTCATCGATTCATTCCAAGTACAAGAGACGTTCCTCTTCTGGCAAGGTATTCGAAAGAAATTCGACAGCTAACTTGATCGAAGGAATTTCACATTCAATCAACAAGATTTCTTTGAGGCCATACACTAACTGAAATGGATTGAATCTAGTAGTGTTCTTGGCCGAGGTTTGGTATGCCCAGAGAGCTGAAAACAACATGAGATTCCAATTTGACTTATGCATCCCAATAGTGCGTTGAAGCATAGTAACTAAGACTTTATTTACTACTTCAACTTGGCTATTTGCCTGAGGGTAATATGGATTTGAGTTGTCGTGATGCAAACCCAACTGAGAAGTTAGCTCAGCCATCATGTAATGGCGAAAATGAGAACCATGGTCGGTGACAATGGGCTGAGGAACACTGAATCGTGCAATAACATGATTGAAGAGAAATTGTGTTCCAGTTTTACCATTGACAGCATATGTAGGCATCACCCCAGCCCATTTAGTGAAATATTCCACAACAACAATGATATAAGTATTTCCCCTGGCCGAGCGACAGTTACATCTCATGAATTCAATGCCTCATTTGGAAAATGGTCCGATGGTAACAACTGGGTGTAAGGGTGCGGGTGGGGCACACATCTTCTGCTAATAAATATAGCTAGCATGGAATTTACGGATGGCAAGGATGCAATCTTTGAAAATAGAAGGCCATAAGTAACCAGCATGAAGGATTTTTTGATTTGTTGTATAGCGAGACGTATGACCACCACATGCCCCAGAGTGGCAGTCGTTGAGCACTCACTCGACTTCTTCGAAAGTCAGAGAGTGACGAAGAATCGAATCAACGTCGACTCGGTATAAAGTATCCCCAATGATACAATATGGTTGGGAATGATGTCGAATTCGTCGACGATCAGACTTGTCCAAATTAGATCGGAAAGTTTGGGTCTAGAGATACACAATGATATCACCGTACCATGGATAGACAGTGTTGATCATGAAGAGAGTGTCGTCCAGAATGTGCTCATCAAGATCAGATGGAGCAGAGGCAGAGGGAAGGGAGCATATCAATTTAGTGAAAACCAATGATTTATTTGATTTGGCAGCAGTGAATTCTAAATCAAACTCGTGAAAAAAGACAATCCATTTTGAATATTTTCCCCCCAGAAACTGGAAGGCCAAGATATAAGTCATAGAATTGCAGTCGGAGATCATGGTAGTCGTGCGTAAAAGAATATAATGTCGAAAGCGCTGAACAACATGTACCATGTTAGGGTCCTATAATAATAGGATTCATACGTTTGAATTGACTATGATTAGTCTTGTAATATGTACATACTTTTTCTTTCTACAAAATTTTTTTCCCATATTAAAAATAAACAATGTAAAGAGGGTGAAGTCCTAAAAGAATAAATCAAAGGACTAATAAAAGAAAAATATCAAAAAATAATATAAGATATGAACCCCACAAAAAAAAAAAAAAAACTAGATCCTGAAAGTGATGTAAATTCAAATGCCACTACTTTTACTTCACTTTGTAAAATAAGATTGTGTGCATCTTGTCAAAAATTCCACAATCCATGAAGGTCAAACGGCTTAATCTTGACTTTTTCATGCTTTAAATTTCATGTTGATAGATAGAGAATAAAGATCTAGCCAAACTGTTTAATCTTGGAAGATCAGTAGTTAGGTAGAGAAATAATAATGAGCTCAACAGTTTAATCTGAGCTATTGGAAGTAAAAAGGTTAGAATTAGATAGTTTTCTTACTAAAAATAAAAGAAAAAGGGTCTGCAACCTCAAATGCACCCAAATAAATGAAGAACAAATGTTAAGGTAAATGATGGGTAGGTAGATTATTGTTACAAGGCATGGAAAGCAGTAATTTGGTCATTTCATATCATTAGTGCCCCTCAAAATCCCCTCCCTTAGCTAAAAACCATAATGACACTTGCAAAAAGGCATTTCCTTTGTAAAAATACTCTTTCCCCTTCATATTAACCTTTCCCATTACTTCATTCATTTTCCTTACAAAAACCCCTTTTCCCTAGATTAAAATACATTTTCCCTTTGGAAAAGTAAAATCCCTTTATTAACTTCCCTTTTCATTCAAAACCCCCTAAAAAAATTTTATCCTAAGTATTGGTTAAATGATATATCGGGTTCCACTATAAAAAAAACCTTCCCTGATGTTTGTTTAAACACTATTTCTTAGTGTATTTTAAATATTCCACTTTACACATTTTATTAACATTCCCGCACATATTAACATTCCCACATGTATATTTTATTAATCTTCATTATATATTAACTCCCATTAAAAATTTAACCCTTATTATATTAATTCCCCACTATTATAAAGTCTCGACCCCGTATAAATTAATTCCTTGCTTATAACACATTAAACACATCACATAACCTTATCTCGGGCCCCATCACCTATCATGTTCCCGATTCATCCTTCCCATTCGCCCAATCGTTTGATTGTGATTGATCATATCTGACATCCAATGAGGACTTTCGCATCCCCGATTGTCCAAACTTTAACAACCCCAAGAGCTTGCAAAATGAGTTTTTTTCGCAGCCCCGCTCCCTACTACGCGGCATCCCCTAATTCCATTGTATCCTCTAAAATAATACCACCTACCCGCTTTTTGCAATGCCAAAACCACTCGCATTTTTATTTCACTCTTTAGGAAAACCACCGCTCCCATTTGAAATTAACCCCGCGCATCAAAGTTTAATCAATGTTGGTTAAAAAGCATAAAGCCGCCCTTTGCAAGCATTTTTCACCATTTATGTTATATTTTGTGCAAAGATAACTACTGCTGACCTATTCCTAAGAAAAATATTACTCTGTCGGCCTGTTATCAAGCCATCTCAATGAAAATTCAAACCTCTTGATGCTAAAGATGTTGCAGAACCGATTTTTGAGCAGTATAAAGACCATTGAAGACCAGCAAAGCCTCCGTTGCATCCATAGCCTCCTTTACAAACAGAAATTACCCATTTCAGGTATTCCTCAGTGCAAAGGCTTGTTCTTAAGAAAAGAAAGTAACATGTTAATTAATTGAACCAGTTAGGAACTTTGCAGACCATAGAAAAGTTACTATTGCCTCCAAACCCTTTCTGCATACCCAATTCATTTGTTCACAAGTGTTCCTGAGGTCCTAAGTTTATTTCTTGATCATAGAGAGTAGTTACTTGATCAATTGAAGCATTGTAGACCAGAGGAAAAGCCACGTTTTCCTCCCGAACCCTTTTATAGACTGTAATAATCTTTCATAGGTGCTCCTAAAGGCCTGAGACTATTTTCTAAGCCAAAAGAGTAAATAAATTGATTAAAATAAACAAATTTATGGCTTCCCAAGGTATTGTAACTGTCAATCCCCTGCAACCTCCTATTATTGATGTGGAACACACTCCCTTAGCAGACAAAGAATTTAAAATTAGTGACCCTGTCACTGAGTTGAACCTCCTTGAGCTCCATTGTTGGAGCCATGACAAGTCAATTGACTAAGCAGATGATGTTTTCCTTTGGGATTCCAATTTTCCCAAGTATATTGTCCCACATACCTTCCAGTTTCCAGAGGTTATTAGACTTTGCCAAACTTGTTATTTCCCTCACCAAAGAGCCTTAGTGACCCCTGGTAAAGAGATTATGTTCACTATCACAACTAAAACAATTAACCAAATGCTGCAAATTCAACCTAGGCCTGACAAAACCGCTTTTTCTATTAAGACCCTTAGTCATTTATATCTGAATCTGGACTTCCCCAATAGATTCCAGATATTCCAACATTCATCCCCTCATCAGTAGAAACTCCCAATAATAATCCTCCTTATCTAGCAGCTATATTCTCTGAGATAACTAGGCATATCATTACAATGTTTTCATGTATTCTGCATTATTTTACTGATGATCATGTTGATGCTTCAGTCTTAGGTTTCCTTTCTATTTTCCCCCCTAGTCAGCCTCCTACTTCCATATTCAATTTTTCCCAGTACCTCTCTAATACAATTCATGAGCAGCTTGTTAAATTGCCTGAAGAAGGTGTCTTCAAATATTCATGAGTGGTGTTTCACATGTTCTTATACTTTAAATCTGAAATATTTACAATTAACCTTCAGAAACTGGATGCTGAAGGTTATCCTCAGTCAGTAATATTTTGGAATTCCTTAATCAGGAAATATTCAACAGATTTCACATACACAAACTTTATTGACTCATTCATTTATCGTATTGTCAACATGTTAAACAACATCATTCAACCAAGAGTCAATGATGATATAAAAAAGGCCCTGCAGTTATCAGAACACAGTATGACAGTATATTGGTATATTTACCAAAACCACACAAAGATTAGGGTATATGGATCTAATATTTTTCCATATAAGCTACCCAAATACCTCCCAATGAGGCTATTTTCACTTGAATATATCAGGCAGATCATTCACTCTAATGAAGTAAATTTCTTGTCAGCCAAAAAGAAGACACAATTTAAGATAAAGAATCAGATTGGTCCTTTTATTTGCAATAGTAGAGGTGTAGGTCAAAAAGCAGAAAGATATTTGCATGAATTTAAGTTCAGTCAAAGTTTCCAATGGTATTATGATCCTTTAGGAGTTATAAGCAAGTTAAGAGTTAAATTTAAATTAACTACTTATGGACATGAGTCAGGGCCAGATATAGAGAAGTACTCCAATTAGTCTGAATGGTTGGAGAATAATTTGAAAGAGCTAGAGAAACCAACAGAAAACAGTTCAATTATGCAAACTCATGTCCTACAGGATAGGAACTCCAAGAGAGTCAGAGTAGAAGGATCATACTTAGCTCAAACAACCACTAAAACTAAGTTTAAATCGATGTACAGGAAGAAGCCCAAGCCAAATCCTATAAATGAGCATGTTGAAACAATTGAAATTCTTGATACAGACCTAGTGATAAAAGACAATGCACCACCTGCAGTTTCTGAAGAAACTCACCAACCTTCAACATCTAACACTCAGATTATTCAAAAGCAGCATAGTGTTGAAGTGTCTTCTTCAAGTAAATCAGAAAATAAAGAACAATATATCATGCAAAATTACAAGGAAATAAAGATCAGGAATGAGGCATTAAAAGCATATAGTTATACCCAATACTGGAAGCAGACACCTAGTGACCAAAGCAGGCTACTTTCATCATTTGACTACAAGACCAGAAAGATGCAGATGACTTTCCTGCAGCCAACAGTGAAGCATCCTAAGACAGCAGCAAATTATAAGAAGACATCATCTAAATTTCAAGCCAAGCATCTTCATCCTATAGAACATATATAATTTCACAAGCAAGCTGGTGAAATGTTGTATTTTACCATGACCAATAAAGCCATGAGTGTTCAGAAGCTACAAAACACTTTAGAAAATATCAAAGGTCAACTAAAGCTAGAAAAGGCTTCCTCATAAACCAAAGACAATATGGTTAAATCTCTAGAAGAGTTGGTCATAGAAATGGGATATGATCCCAAGAACATTAAAGTTGCAGAAGAACTCATAAAGAAAAAGAATGCAAACATTGTTGCATTAAAGAAACAACTGAAATTTCCTCCTACTGAACATCCATAGGCCAAAGAAGTATTACAGGATGAAAGTAAAAAAGATGAGATGATGAAACTCATTCTTCAGTTAACTGCCCAGATGAAAGAAATGGAAAATGAAATAGATAAGTTAATACCGGAGAAAGAGGCCAACAAGGAAGTAGTCCCTGTCGCTATTATTCCTGCAGTCGCTACAATTTTTCCTTCTAATTTAGTAGAGTCAATAGCCCCATCATTTCCAGTAGTTACAACACTTCCTATTACATCAGCAACTACTTCAGCAACAGAATCATCTACAACATAAGTATAGCAAAGTGATGATGCAGGTAAACTAGTTAAAGCAATGCAAGATATGTCCATACAAACTAATGAAATAAACAAACTCAAAGAACAGTTAAAAATTCTAGAGGATGGGAAGAAACTAGTTCAAATCATGCATAAGAATGAAGTGTAGAAGACAAACAGATTGACAGAGGAAGTGCAGAAGTTAGAGAAATAACTGATGTTGAAAGAACCACTTTCTCAATCCAAGCAGTAGTTATGGGACAATATCATTGACTCTGTCAATGATATTTGGCCATCTATTCAAGTTATTTTTGAGCAAAAGGATTTAATCAAAGCAGCAAGTGAATCCATTTAGAAAATCAAGGAAGAACCTGGTAAGAAGCCAGAGGAGGCCAATGAAATCATTAAGTTTCTTAATTCCAACAACAAGCAAGAATTAGAAGAAATTGGAATTAGTGATAAGACAAAAGCAATTCTTGAAGTTAGAAAGGTGATTTCTAAAAGGAACTTAATGGTACAACTTGAATAAAAGTGTCAGAACATGGAGCTTTCCATTACTAGATTTATGGTGAAATTTGATGTCTTGAGGCAGAAAGGTCTGCCCAATCCTTTGGTTATCAATGACAGGTTGATGAAACATGAGGATTATGATAGGAAAATTAGAGAAGTGACAAAGGAATAAGCCAACAGTTCATCCCTGAAGGGGATTCCAACAAGAAAGGTGCTTTATCAGAGTTTTGAGAACCTATTTTACCTATAGAATGAGGTAAAACATCTATTCATTAACAAGCCTACTTTTGCAAAGTATACAGAGGCTGATGAGATATTCAGTAGAATGGTAAAGATTAAATTACCAGATGTAGAATATTGGGAGAAATTGACTGATTTACTTTGAAAGGTAAAATAGTAAAACAGGGCAGTCAAAATGAAGATAGAGCAGGGAGGTTAATGTAAAAAACAACAGTTAAAGAGTATCAGAGTTTAAATTGTATCAAATGAAAGTCATATGGCTAAATTCAAAACAGAGATGACAAAGCATAGTTAAATACATCTAGCGTAAAGGACACTCAATAGCGCCTTCGTTGAGCAACAGTCAGAGAGAATCAACAAAAGATCAAAGAAATCAAACAACAAAATCAATAAAATCAGGGACAACTTGCATTAGTTAGATAGATGTCTCTATCTTCTTGCATGAAGATGTTTATTTTTCCTTGAATAATTCCTAATTCAATTTAGGATATTCTGTAAGATTTTTTGTATAAATACTTCACAATTTGAAGTATTCTGTGTGGATTGTGGATTGTTAAACATTTCTATAGTTGCATTGATTTGAAACCTGAGAGTTATTTGTACCATTTTCAAGTCAGTAGACTGGATTGAGCAATAAAGGCATTATATTACTGGATTCATGTGTTGGGCCAACTTCAGTGAAGTACTTTCAAATTGTTGTTGGTTATTCTCTTAAGTTTTTCACATACTTGCATGTTTTCTGAATCTAAATGTATAACAGGAGTTTTATTTCAGAACTTGTTTAAAAACAAATTGTCTTGAACTGTTATTTCATTTATATGTTTTCTTCTAATATCCAGAGTAGGGAATTCTTAATTTCTCCCTAGTTTCGATTGACCTCTGTCGTTCCCTCATTATCTGGATCTGAGAATCCTTAACTGCTCTCTCATCCCAAATGAAACCATTTCACCTTCAGCCTAAAGATCTGAATAAGCTCAGCTATCTTGCCCTGTGAAAACTTCCTTTAGACCTTGATCATGCTCTGTTGCTTGATGCATTGACTCCATTAGCCCAATAGTAAGCAGACCAGCATCTATCTATCTGAATTAGTGATTCCACCGCCAAACCAAATCAAAACCAAAACTAATCAATCTCACATAACTAGCCTAAAATCAACTAAAAACAACAAAGTTAAATCATAGAGAGAGAGCCCTCTCTGAGAATTATGAAGGCTAGATCCTAAATATTTAAAGTAGGTTTGTGGTTACCTCTAAAAAAAATTTAACTAAAAATCATAACAACCCTCGGAAATTATTAGAGTGATAACATATTGGCGACCATACTAGGGATGAACCAATACTCAGTTAAATAAACCTTAAAGGAAACATTTTTACTCATCATTACACCTTAAGTTTTATTTAGGGTTGTTCCAATCTTTCATTAATAAATTAAAATTCTGGCTTCCAAAAGAATATACTATACCATGTCTCATCTTGGTCCACAAGCAACTACAATTATGGATGACCCTAATATAATTTTAAGAAAAAAAAAAGTATAAAGTTTAGGAAGTACAAGTCAATTAATCAAAGCCAATTCACTCCCAAAAAAATTATCAAGTTTACAAGACATTGAATTTGATTTAGCTTTTGAGCAATCTTTGTTTAGAACTAAATCAGAAACTTACATCTATGATAGTGTAATAGATCTTGATTTCATTTCATTGATTGAAGCTAAGAATGAGATTGTTTCACTTATTTCAGATCAACAAGCTCTAGAACCTTTTGATAAACTTGATGCTTTGGATGCAACTTTGATTAAGGAAATTGATGAAACCTATCTTCAACATTCTGTTGAGTTAACTGCTTTATCTGCTTATACCCCTAAACCTTCTACCAGTCATTCAGAATATGTAAATTCATATTTGTTTAGTACCACCTCATCTTTTATTTCTACTACACTTCATTCCACAGAATCATTCATTCCTAAGCTTCCCCTTCAACCTAGAGTTTTATTTCCATCTCCAAATAGTTCAAGTTCATCCTCTAGCATTTCTGCTACATTTTCTAGTACTTCAACCTCATTTCCAAGCACCTCTTCCAGGATCCCAAATACATCCTTCAGTGTTCCAACCTCATTTGCAAGTACTTCAAGCTCATCTCCGATTTCTACCACTTTACCTCCTAGCCAAGAAAGAATCTTAGCCATGGCAGCCAAATATGCTCCTTTGGTCCTCCCAGCTCAATTACATGTTATGCCCCAAGACTACCAAAGTAAAATCTTTCAATTTGATGGCACTGGCCAATACACTGCACAACAGCATGTTAACAAAATCACTGATTACTTTGAACTTCATGAAATTGATGAATCTGATGTTCAAATGAGACTGTTTGCCCAAACTTTAGTTGGTGATGTAAAGAAATGGTTTAAAGGTTTACATGCAAGTCATATCGTTGATTTAGAACATTTCCACAGATTTTTTATCAATAGATGGGAGAAAAAGAAGAATCCTTTACAAATATTTTCTGAATATGAGAACCTAATGAATCAGTTCAGGACTATTGTACTAGATTCAATAGTATTTACAATGTTATTCCAGCAAACGTCAAGCCTCCACCAGATCTAGCTTTAATCAAATTCCCTGATGGTTTTGATACTGACATGTCATACCAACTGAGGGAAAGAAACCCTGAAACATTAGATCAGATGCAAAGTAATGTTGTTACCATGGAAGAAAATTTGTTAGCTAGAAGAGCTAGATTAAGAAATGAAAGAAGAGTAACAATAAAGGATGAACCCTCCACCTCAGACAGTAAGATAGATAACTTAGAAAAATCCATGGAAAGAATGATGGATAGGTTAGAAAATATGGAAAGGAAACCACAGTGGTATAATCAACAACAAGGTACTCAAATAAGAAATCCAAACTTTAGAAAGAATCCCAACCGTGGTAAATCTAGAGAATCAACACTTGATCAAACAATAAGACCACCTTTCCAAGAGAACTATGTTGAAAGTTCTCACAAAAATTAAGAATATGAAGACACTCGGATTAACTTAATGGGCATAAATGATGATAATACTATTTTTCTAACACAAGAAGAATAGGAACTATACATGTTGCAAAAAATACAATTAGAATATGGAGAGTCTTTTGATTACAAACAAGGTTATGAATATGCCATTAATGAAGTTCACAAGCAATATAAGATTAGGAGCAAGAAAAATGTAGAAGCACCTACTAAGAAAACTGCCTAGACTTAGACCAAGAAAATAGTAAAAGCTCCTACAAACAAAGTACTGCAAATTCTCCCTAGAGAAACCCAGTAAAACTCTAGTTCAATTCAGAAAAATTCCAGTCCTAATCAGAAAAATTCTAGTCCTAAAATTGCACCCAGTCCTAAAATTGTAGATATTACAGACACTGTTATTCAGCCGATCCTCAAAAATCTATTGTTGTTAAAACAATAGTTTCTGCTAAAACATCTGCTGCTGATCAAAAATTAGCTGATCCTGAAACAGACGTTAAAACTTCAAAATTTACCAAAACTACCACTGCTACTCAAACTGTTCCACAAAAGAAGATTTAAAACAGCGAAACAGTGCAAACACAAACTGAAAAACCAACTGTATATAGAGAAGAGAAACACACTCAAACTACAGTTAGTAGAGAATAAATCATTCAGTTAGGTAAAACACAAGTAACTTTAAACATTCAAACTGAAATTGCTAAAATGAAAATACCAATTCCTTTAACAGAGTTGGTAAAACATGATTTATACAAATCACAAATCACTGAAACACTAACCATTAATGAAGGAGAAGACTTTGTTAATCTAAATGATGATCAACCAGAACTACTATTTGGTCCTGAGGTAAATGGGAAACATCAAGAAGGTGGTGTTCCTCCTTTCTACATTAGCTTGAGTATACATGATCAAATTTTACACAATTTTATGCTAGATTCGGAAGCATCACACAATTTAATATCAAAGGCCATTATGGAAACATTGGATTTAGACATCACTAGACCATACAAATATATTTTCTCTTTTGATTCTAGCAAAGTTAAATGTCTTGGCCTAATAAAATACTTGTGTGTCACTCTAGTCCAATACCCTGGTAAGAGTATTGTCATGGATATTGTAGTTGTTGATATTCCTCCTAAGTAAGGAATGCTATTATCTCACTCATGGGGAGAAAAATTACAGGGATCTCTACAGTTAGACATGTCATATGCCACAATTTCAATATTTGTTCAGCCCAAGAAACTTTACAAAGAAACATTAATGAAATACATGGTCAGTAGTGTAGAAAAACCACGGAACTATCATATTTATTGTGTACCTTATGATATGGATTATTTCATTTTATGTAATTCAAAAACTGGAATAGACAATAACACAGTTGTTAAACATAAACATAAGGAAGTTGATGGTGATAATATTTTTCATGATTCTATGTGGCACCTATATTTTGATGGTTCAGTGAACAAATTAGGAGTAGGGGCAGGAGTTTGGATTCATAACATGGAAAATAATCATTCTAAGGGTCATGCCTTTAGATTAAACTTTAAATGCACGAATAACATGGCTGAGTATGAAGCTTTAATATTAGGGTTGCAGATTGTAAGAAATCTAGGGGGAAAAATAGTTTCTATCATGGGAGACTCTGACTTAATTGTAAAAAAAATCAGAGGAGAATATTCTATGTATAATCCTAGATTAAGCCAATACAGAGAAATTGTTTTAGATCTGATTAAAGAGTTGCTTGAAATTGACTTTGTTGTAATTCCTAGAAAACAAAACATGCAAGCACACAGTTTAGCAACTTTTGCTAGCACCTGCAATCTACCTTTTCATCCAAATAACTAATATAAAACAGAGGTAAGACACAGGCCTACTATACCAGACAACTTGAAATATTGGTAGATTTTTACACAGGATACTCAAATCTACCACTTTATGAATGCTGAGGGAGAATTCCAAAATTGTAACATAGATATAGATTGTACAATAGATGAAACTTTAGATAGTGAGATAGATGTAAATAATTTATATTTTACTTAACCCACTAAATTTACTCAAGTATAAATAGATAAACTAGAGAAAGTAGAAATAGAAGAAATAGAAAATGATGATTCAGAATTTTTAAACCTTAAGAATAAATTTCTTCCTAAGGGATTAGCCCCATTAGAATATCTTTTTGATTTAAATGATGTAGCAAGAAAACCAAAAATGGAACCATTAAGATCAGACATAGAAGAATGTAACATAGGAACAGAACAAAAGCTTAAGCTCATAAAATTATCCAAAGCAACACCTTCAGAAGAAAAACTGAAATGCATAGCTTTGTTTAAATAATTTCAAGATGTGTTTGCATGGAGTTATGAAGACCTTAAATCTTATGACACCAGCATCATTCAACACAAAATACCTATCAAATAGGATCATAAACCATTTAAATAGAAGCTTAGGAGAATAAATCATGTTCTTATGTCTTTGATTGAAAAAGAGGTAAAAAGGATGTATGAAGCACAGATCATTGCACCTATCAGATATTTTTATTGGGTTTCAAACTTAGTTCCCACTAGGAAGAAAACAAGGGAAATCAGACTTTGTGTTCATTTCCGGAATTTAAATAAGGTGTCCCTAAAAGATAACTATCCTCTCCCCAAAATGAACCATATTTTATAGAGGGTAGTTGGATCATCCAGGATTTCATTGCTTGACGGATTGTCTGGATATAATCAAATATTAGTTCAACTAGAAGACAACCAAATACTACATTTACTACTCCATGGGGTACTTTCATGTATGTGAAAATTCCTTTTGGGTTGATGAATGCTGGAGCTACATTTCAAAGAGATATGGACATAGCTTTTGCCAAATAAATTCATGATTTTCTTGTCATTTATCTATATGAAATAACATTATTTTCAAAAATAGACAATGAACATTTATATCATCTGAGACAAGTGTTTATTAAATGCATAAAATTTGGTATTTCTTTGAATCCCAAAAAGACACTCTTTGGAATTGAAGAAGGTAAAATTTTAGGACATATTATTTCAAAAGAGGGAATTAGAATAGACCGTACTAGAATAGAGGCAATTCTGAACATAAGTCATCCTAGAAATATCAAGTAATTACAAGCTTTCTTAGGTAAGATTAAATTTCTCAGAAGATTCATTTCTAATCTAGTAGAATTAATTAGAGAATCGAATAACATGTTAAAGAAAGATTCAGCACTTAAATGGAAAATAGAGGCCAAAAAATCCTTTCAATATTTCAAACAAGCCCTTACAAGAACACCAATCCTAATAAGTCCTGGTTTCAAAAAAGATTTTATTATTTTTTCTTTTGCTTCAGAACATACCATTGCAGTAGTCTTGCTGCAAAAGAATGATCAGGTTTATGAACATCCCATTGTTTTTTTCAGCAAATCTTTAAGAGATGCCACACTAATGTAAAACATAATGGAAAAACAGGCACTTTCTTTAGTGAAGGCTATTAAATATTTTAGAGTATACATATTATATTCACACATTTAGTAGTTAAGGACATTCTGACTCAGAATGGGCCTGGTGGAAAGAGAGGCAAATGGATTGCCACTATTTTAGAATATGACATTGAAATAAACCCTATTGTTATACGTTATTTTGTCACCATGAAATTTTACTGTCAATATAGGTTCATCATTACCTATATTATGCTCCCTATATTACCTAATAGAGGTCAAAAACCCTAATGTTCCTAAACTAAGTCTTGGAATTGGAGAAAAACTCATTACAACCCTAAAAAGTCTAACTCTGCACTTTTCCTAGCTCTTTCCTGCGAATCCGCAGATATTTGTTCTATAGACTGCGGCACATCCCACACGTTCTGCTTATGAAACCTGCGAACCCCCGTAAATAGTCAAATAAAGGAAAAAGTAAGTTCTAGAAGCCCAACTGGATGAATATTCTCCCAACTGGAACTTCTAGAGGCGCGATCAGTTCGAGATTTATCCCTCCACTCATGGAGCTTTATCCCTTCACTCATGGAGTTTATCCCTTGGTATATGGAGCTAAAATCCCTTCATGAGAGGAATCCATCCCCCTCTTCATGGAACTGAAACTACCTCCATTTCCCTATAAATTGAGCTCATGTTCCAATCTCAAGGGTAGAGACTAGATGGTAGACACACATGCGGTAATTGTTGAAGAAATTCCTAAAAGAGAATACTCTCTATACTAGTCATCATTGGTATGAGAATGATCACATACTCATGTCCATAAATTCATGCTAGTTCAGAGAGAAGAAGGCTTGTCAATATGAAGGAGGAACGATTGTTTAGGAACTCGGGAGGAACTTGTGCAACATCAAGGCAACAGGTTGTAAAGTTACTCTTTTCATACAAGATAATACATATGGATCTCCTTTTCTCATGAGTTGTTCTTGTGTTTATTTGAATAATTCAATACTTGGATTCCTTTATCACTGAGTTAGATTAGCTTTTCTCAATTATTATATGTTTCAGATGCTTTTCATTATTTTTTCTATCTTTGATTGTAGGTTCTCATTATCGAAGAAACCTCTTTGGAGCGACTGGATAAAAAGATGCACAGAACATCAGATCTCAAGGTAGGGGCATGTCCTCTTTCATTGTTTATAATAATTCTGAATCACAAATAATCTAGAGAAAATGATTTACAAATGGATGTTTGTTTCTAGCTATTCATAGGATACTAGGGAGATCGCTCTTGTCCGCAAGAGGGATTTATCCGCATAAAAAAAGGGCGACTCCGCTGGGGAATAGAACTTAGTTTTTATTTTTATTTTTCAGTTTGAATTTTAAGAGTCTTCTGATTTTCATTATTCTAAAAAACTGGGTTGGATAGATAACTTATCAGAATCCCTGAAAAGGAAATCTGAATTTTTATTTTTTCTGTATTTTTCCTGGCCTCCACGGTTTTTATTTAAAGATAGTGAGGTAGCCTCCGCAGTTTTTAGTTCAGAACAGTGCGGTACCGCACTGTTCTCCATTGAAACCTGTGGATTTGTGGAATTTTTTTTGAAAAATTAAGAATTCTACTTTTAGGAATCATATTACTAGATTTTATGTGTTTTCCCCAACTTGTCTTGAATGTCAGAGTCTTATGTGTGAATTTATTTTCAACAACTTTTGTGTCAGTCTCTGTTAAGTTAATTGGGTGTTTTGATTTTGTTTTTTGAGAAATTATTAATTTGATTTCCTTTGGTCCTTACTTAGAGGTTTGTCTCAGTCTCTTAACAATTTTGCATCCTTTTTCTTTTGTTTTTGCAAAAAAAATTCCCCCTCATTCACTGGGGGGGGATAAATTGTGTCTGTGTTAATCGCCTTTAAGTGTTTTTTATTTTTTACCGTTGGAATTCTCACCCAATTTTCTTTACTTACACTTGATTGGTTCTTTAGATTACATTAGAATCATCTTGTGTCTGAGAATTCTCTTGCATAGATCACATTTGCATAATTAGAATTCTCATTTTCAGAATATGAATGAAAAATGTGCATAGATTACATTTGCATAGTTTTCAAGTGAATTGTGCATAGATTACAACTGCATAGTTTACATTATAGAAAAATCAATTGTAGATTTAGATCAGTTTCTTTGATTTGAATTTACATATTTTTATGCTTGTTTTAAAAACATAAAAATAAAAATTGGAATTGATTAGCATTAGTTTTTCTTGATAAAATTAGTGCATTAGAGAATTTGTTATATTTCTCTTATTTATCAATTTTTGCGTTGTTGGAAGTGAATGGAAACTCTCTCCTTACTTTAATTAGGATTCATTAAATTGAAAATATTACAGTATCATATTCGATTGCATTCAGTTTTGGGTCAGGTCATCATACCATCGGTTTCATAGCCATTTACCCTTTGAGTAATAACAACCCAAATAACACAGCTCTTAATAAAATTCATCTAGTAAATTTTACATTTTCTAGGGCTCTTTCCACCAATCTAGTTCACAACTAGTGCTTTGGAATAGGTTGTAGTTAACGTTCCAAAGCAGTTAAAACAAACAATAGTATCTTGCGGTAACAAAAATTTCCAATTGTAGCATTTGTGCTATGGGAAGTTCTTCTTAAAAGAGTCAAGCATGATATCATGTCCGAACCAGTGAGGTGATCATACCTATATCATTGGAAAGATAGCATATGTGCACGTATTAAAAATGGTAAACCTCAGATAGACCATTGTCAAGGAGCCCATGGTCACTTGTTGGTAAACTTGGATTATATCAAGGAGCCTTCAAGGGGATTGATCTAGTTACCCTACCCTTGCGTGTATATCGGATCGTAGACTATTCCCCCAGGTACATTTTTTCCCATTGGTGACCTTAGTGGCCATAATATTTAGGATTTTTCCCAAGGTGACGGTGGAGGGAAGGTCCCACTATACCTGGAGCAGACGTTGACTAGACTCACTTGGAATTTCCGTAGGGTATTCTTCACTTCGAGATGGCATAGTGGAGATACTTTCACCAGACTGTTTCATTAAGAAGGTTGTCAAGGTAACTGTTCCAACCGCCAGTTTTCCACATTAATTTCTACAACGTTGGATTTCATCACCAACTAGTGGTTTTATTGTGGAAACATACCGTTTGTGTGTGGTTTGACTCCTAGATTTGATAGCATGTGTTAATTTGTTTGTTTTTTATTTTTAGAGGCCTTAGGTGTGCATTGTGAATTTGAATTGTTAATTTTTAAATTGTTAATAAAATTCATTGAAGTTGAATCTAATGGCAATAGTTCTAGAATTTACCAACCAAGGAACCCCTCTTAACGAGAATCCTAGTACTTTTCCTTGCTTTGGAAATGTTGCTCCTCCTTATATGGCTACATTGTCATTTCCTGGATTTACCATAGGTTTACCTGTATGGTTATTTTCAACTTTGTTGGCCTCAAAGACTTAAATTGTTTCACCTCAACAGAGTTCACCATCTCAACATCACCAACGTCATGTTGACCCTTTACCTTCTTCGCCCAACATGTCTTCCTCCCTTTCTTCTTTTTTGCTTGGTAAAAACCTTGACGCTAGTAACCAGGTGGCTAAGAAGAAGAAGAAAGGGAAGAAGAAGAAGAAGCAAGATAAGAAATAATTCAACCAACCAACCATAGTTGTAAGTGCTAGTAGTGTTGAGGAAGCCTCCAACATGCATCGCAAACCCAAATACCCTTGCAAACTTTGTAAGGGTGACCACTTCCTTATCAATTGTCCTGGTATTCCTAAGGTTTTGGAAGTATGGTCAAAAATATCCTATCAACTTACCGTTGATCCATCAACCAGCGATAGTCAGGTTCCTGGGAACAAGGGTAAAGTTAGGTTTCCTTATAGGTTATGCAAAGGGAGTCATCAAACTCACATTTTCCCTCACATGGATGAAGCCTCAAAAATTTTAGAAAACCTTATTGTTCCAGAGAAAAAACTTCCAACTGGTTACCGTAAACTTTCTCCCAACCTACCATCAACCGATGGAGTGATTGATCTAATTCCAAGTACAGTCAATCCCACTCTTCCATTGGAGAGTGAAACTCATATCACTCAGGTTGATGATCCATTAGTTGATCAAGTGCTTGACTTGATTTCACATCTAGTTGATCCCACTTGCCCTGTAGAGAGTGAAATTCATACTGCTCAGGTTCTTCTTGTTACATCATATTCTTCTATGCCAGGGGGCATTTCACATGTTTCTATAGAACCCCCTCCAAGTACTGAGGTCTTTTCATTTGATTGGAATAGACTAACAGAACCTCGTCTTCCTTCCTTTGTCCCTTTCCAAATCATTGTGAAGGCTTTTGGTAAGAATGTGCATCGCACAAATGTAGGTGAAGGTGCTTCTGTTAGTATTTTATCCTCAGCTTCTTGGCAAGATTTGGGTTCCCCTCAGCTTGTACCTGTTACACAGAATCTATCAGCTTTTAACAGAACCATTAGTGAAACTTTAGGGATCCTTCCTAAGTTTCCTCTTACCTTGGAAGGTAAAACTATCTGTACTGATCTTATGGTAGTCCGAGGCCCCTTGGATTTCAATTTACTCCTTGGGAGAGACTATGTCTATGCAATGAAAGCTTTCGCATCAACACTCTTTCGTGTGATTTCTTTCCCTCACAATGGAAACATTGTGACTGTTGACCAACTTTCATTCACTAGTCTTGATTCGACTACCAGTAATCCGACACCCCTAAATTTTCCTTATACGGAAGTGGTATCTACCCAGCCACAGGTTAATTATGTGGCATCCAGTCCTATTTTTTCAGTTACAGATGCAAGCGAGCCTCTCACGGTTTGCTCGACTTCCTTTGACTTAGATCTGGTAATTGACATGGCAAACCCTATGGGATTATTTGAACATGATGTTTCTATCCCTATTGAGTCCCTTGACTTGTGTTCCTTCCAAATAATTGTTATTCCATCTAATGAAGACCTCTTGGAAGCCATGATTGAGGAGTGTCCCTTGACATGTGTTTCTTCCAGTTGGAAGCCATGATAGGACCTTACAAGGATGGTTCTTTTACTTTGTCAACCTCGTTAAAAAATGAAATAGGTCCTCATGAGGATAGTTCTTTTACTATGTCAACCTCATTAAAAAATGAAACAGGTCACCATGAGGATAGTTCTTTAACTGTGCCAACCTCGTTAAAAAATGAAACAGGTCGCCATGAGGATGGTTCTTTTCCTATATCAACCTCGTTAAAAAATGAATCGGGTCATGAGCGCAGTTCCTTTTCTTGTGTCAAGCTCATTAAAAAATGAAACAAGGTTCCATCAGCATAGTTCTTTTCCAGTGTCAAGCTCGTTAAAAAATGAAACAAATCCTCTCCTAATTAAGTCGAGTCTTTGATTAGATCTCGTAAGTGTCAAGTCGATTCTTTCATCTGATCTCGTAAATGAACCTTCATTCCATCCACCTATGAACTAGTAGTCCACTTAGGTGAATGAAATGAATCTTGGGGGGCATGTGCTCTAGCAAGTTACGCTTGGGGGGCATTGAAACCATTCTCAAGCATGATTTTTCCTTTGTTTCAAGCTTGTGTAAAAACGAAACAAACCTATCTCAAGCACAGTTTTCTCTCTGTTTCAAGCTTGTGTAAAAATGAAACAAACCACTCTCAAGCACAGTTTTCCTACGTTTCAAGCTTCTGTAAAAATGAAAACACTCCCAAGCATAATGTTTCCTATGTTTCAAGCTTGTATAAAAATGAAACCTATCTTGAGTCCATTTCGATTATTATTTTCAAGACTCATTAAACTCCTGAAAATCCCGAGATTATTTTGATATCTTTCATTCTCGTAAAACAAATGAAAATGCCGAGTTATTTCCATCTTTTCCTGCTCGTAAATTAAATTAAATTAAATTAATTTGATCCTGCTTTTGTTGCTTGATACATTGAGTCCATTAGCCCAATGGTAAGAAGACCTGCATCTATCTATCTAAATTAGTGATTCCACCACAAAACAAAACAAAAACCAATCAATCTCACATAACTAGCCTAAAATCAACTAAAAACAACAAAGTTAAATCATAAAGAGAGAGCCCTCTCTGAGCATTAGGAAGGCTAGATCCTAAAACTTAAAATTAGGTTTGTGGTTACCTCTAAAATTTCTTTAACTAAAAAGCATAACAACCCTGGGAAATTATTGGAGTGATAACATACCGCAGTTAAAGCCAATTTCTCGACATGGCATATTGAGTCTCTGTATCCATAAGGTTATAGTTGAGGTAATAGATGACATGTTTAGTACCATCATCGTCATCTTGGAAGAGTACCATAGATATGGTACCGCAAGAAGCTACTAAGTACATAAAATAGTCATGATGATAGTTTGGGGGGTGAAGTAAAGGAGCATTGATGATAACGTTCTTTAAAGCATCGAAGGAGGGTTGAGAAACCTCGTCTCATAGAAATGGGATCCCTGGTTTCAATAGTCATGTAAAACCCTTAGCAAGCTCTGCATAATTGGGAACGAAATAACGTAGGAAATTACCTTTTCCTTGTAGACTCTGAAATTGCGATAAAGAGGAGGGAGGGGGTAAATTAACGATAGCCTCGACTTTCAAGGGACTGAGACGAATGCCTTCTTTAGAGATGAAAAACCAAGGAGTCTTCCAAATTCAACACATAAAACACACTTATGCGGATTCAAACGAATATTTTATTGTCGGAAGTGTAGAAAAATATCTTGAAGGTGTGCGGGATGGTCATCATGCTTAGCTGAATGAGCAGGTAGGTCATCCAGATAAGGTTGCCCAATGTGCTTAATGTCATGGAAAGCATAGGACATCACGCGTTGAAAGGTAGCACCGGCATTCTTCAGACTAAAAGGGAGAATTTTGTAAGCAAAGGTTCCCCATGGACAGATAAAGGCATTCTTGTGCTGATCAGCGGATAAGATGTTAATCTAGTTGTAGCCAGAAAAACCATCCATAAAGGAGAATATCTCACTCCCAGTGCATTCATCAGTGATCTAGTCAATAAACAGAGTGGGACATTTATCCTTTGAGTAGGCCCGATTGATATCTCGGTAATCAACACAAACGTGAATGGTAACTTGATTTTTATTGACAGGGACAATGTTGGACACCCAATCTGTCAACAGGATGGGATAAATGAATCCATCATTAAGAATTTTTTCAACCTCTCCCTTTATGGAGGTGGCCTTTCTAGGGTGCATAGGGTGAAGTCGCTGACAAACAGGCTTCGCGTTAGGATAAGTCGGTATTTCATGCACCACTATACTCAGGTTGATGCTAGGCGTTTCCTCATAGGACCATGCAAAAACATCTCAAAATTCTTGAAAGAGAATAGTATAAAGATTGACCTCATCTGGAGATAAAGTCACCCCAATATGAATATTCTCGACAATTCCTAGTTTCACAGAAATTTTGATAAGCATAGTCTCAGTAATACTTCCCATGTTCCCCTCAGGAAATACCTCATAGGCTGACATCAATGTCAGGAGCACGTCATGCAGAACATGGGGAGCGATATTTTCATGACACAACTGAGCTACTCCAGGACTCGGGAGAAACGAAGAACGATGATGGATATCGTTCCAAGGGGTTTCCTTTAGATACATAGTTTCCACGATACTCTCTTCAGATGGAAATGTCTCATTCAGGGGATTAGATGAATCTGAGGAACCGAGCCAAGGGAATTGGGATTTTGCATAAAAAAAAGCATGCTAGAAGTAGCATATTTAGAATATTAGCCGAAGCCGAGAAGATTTCACAATAATTGACCTCTAATGGGCTTGACGGCATCACATCTGTTAGTATGAATCTTTCATCGTAAAAGATCACTTTAGCTATGCATAACAAATAGCCCTAACATCGATAATGGCTGCAAAATATCTTTAAGTCTGCTGCACAAATTCAGATCTAAGCACAAAAGATATTAAGCAGATAAAATGTAATATGGCTCCATGCATCCAATAGACAAGACAAGAACAAAATGTTTAAAATAATGATTTATATTATATTAAATAATGGTGCACCTAAGAGGAAAACAAGAAAGGTGTTTTCCGGTTCTCCTCAATGGGATGGGTTCTTGAAAGTCCTCAGTGTTTCAGATCTAAAATTCCTCTCTCTTATTGTGGTAGAAAACCCTGACAAACATAGAACTCAATGGGAGCTCACAAAGTAAAAATGTAAAATGGTGACCAAGAATAGATCTAGTGTGATCTAATGCAATGAAGGTGACTAATGAATGGGGAAAACCCTTCTATTTATAACAAAATATTGGGGTGTTCTAGAACTCGGTGCATGAATAAAATATTATTAATCAAATTCTAGAACCACCTTTTAGGAATATTTTATTATATTTGTTGGAGGGAAAAGGTCTTTTGACTTGGGTCAATTCCTTTATTTATAAACAATAAATAAATAAATGATTTATTTATTATTTTAGGGACATGATGAGAATATAATTAAATAAATAATGATTTATTTAATTATTTAAAAATGATTTAGTCAAATTTAACTAGGAATATTATTTAAATAATGATTCGAATAACTTATTCCAAGGAAATACTTAAATAAATAATGATTTATTTAATTAATTTCCTTGTTTTGGGTTAAATATGACCAGGAAATATAGATAAATGTTATTTTATATGGTGAAAGTAATTTTACTTAGGGTAAAATTGGTCTTACATGGTGTACTTGGGTTCATCTAATGATAATGAGTTAGATGACCAAAAAAATGGTGTAACAGATTGCCCCCCAACATACGAGTGTTAGGAGCAAATCGTATGACCGAAGTACGTTGTAAGAACTCAATCACTAGGCATCAAGAGGGAAGTGAGAGAGAGGAATGTAAGGTAGTCTAATGTGCTAAAGGACTAGACCCTGAGGAGACGAGACTTACAGGTGCAACAAGTCTCTAGTTTATGAAGTGGTACCTATGCTAAAGGCGGCGGGGGAGGCATACCTATGCCCGCCGAGAAAAAGTACAAAGAATAAGGCACCCGAAAAACCATGGAACGCAATAATAAAGCATGTGCTAGCCTAAACATGAGCCAGATAAAGAACATGATGAATCCCATATACATGTGATGCCTGGAAAAACCATCAGGAATTATACAATAATATGGTAGTACATGAGATACAAATACGCCCAAATTCCCCCTACACACGGGGAAGGGCTCACCAAATCTGACAGATACATGCGAATCGAAAAGGCGCTGCAAGCGGTTGAGGCCGATATCATCAAATGCGAGGAGCCGCATCAAGGGAGGAAATGAATAAGGCATCCAGGCATGTGGGGGGCTACCTGCAGGGCCACCCCCTCATGAGGGTTGAGACATCTCACACATGCCCGAGAATCACCAATAGATGTTGCTGCATCACTGGACCATCAAGTGTATAGATCACGATCATGCTAGGAAAAGCTCGAACCAAGGTACACTGCCCCCTAGACCTAGATTCGGGAGTAAAGGAGCTAATGTCGACAGAAGTAGGTCCGCCATGGGTGAGGCAATAAGGGAACCCCAACTAAGGCACGAGGGAGAATAGTCAGAGCGACGAACAAGTAGACACTGATGGTGATGATGGAATGAGAGAAACAAAGGAGCGGTTGGACGACTTCCCTTGTTAGAGCATAAAGGGTATGAATGGCGTGGCAGCGACTGACCCAATATCATGAGGGATAGTGGACAAGGGTACTGAAGGCCATAATGTGCGACACGATAGAGGGACCAAGCAGGAAAGGATGGAGGACTATAGTGGGGTACAGAGGGACTTGGGATAGACTCCATGAATGTTATGGTGACTCGACTCAGATGCTCTAAGCAAGGGTGACTCAATGGTGCTGACTCATAGTACGGGTCCAATGGGGGACCATAAAAGCATGGGTACAATAGGGTAGCTCATGAATAAAATCAACATGAACGAAGACGAGTAAGGAGGCAAAGTGGTGTCCCAAGTACAAGTGTCGTAAGTGAAGAAATTTGATTTTGAGAAGAGGTGAATAAACCCTTCATGGACAAAATGTGTCCTGGTGAAGTATCAAGGTACTAAAAACTAAAAGGTACCCAGAGCTCATGAACAGGCCAGGTCGCACTTTTTGGGGTCTCGGGTTTCCACGCAGAGAGAACCCAAGGTGCACCGGCGTAAAACTGCGACCTGTCCCAGGAAATGACCTGAAAAGTGCGACCTGACAGAGAAAGGGGGTTTCAGTGATGTTTTTTGATGAGACCTGGGATTTGTATGGTTGAGGGGCACAGGTGCCCCCAAGCATGTTGTGGTCATGCCAAAATGTATTTAGAAAAATGGGAATCTAAACACATTTTAATGATATGGTGCGCCATTTGTTTTCGTTATGGTTATGCAGTTTGAGAAAGGAAATGGAGGATTACCAATCTCTTTTGGTACTGTATATATGAATCAAATGGACTTTAAGTTGCTGGGTTGGCATACCTAGTGTCACTATCCCAAAAAGAGGATTTGGAGATAAGGAACTGATGCTCTCTTAGAAAACCTATAGGTTGGTCAACAACGATGTCTAAAAGACTGGGTTGCTGATGTAAGATGAAGGAACGATAAGGGGTATCATCCCTTGAAGTGATATGGGACTCTAGAGGTTCTTCTAAATGTGGAAGAATAATGGTACTAGAGTCGACATGACCAGATACACTAGGAGAGTTGTGGAGAATTACTTCTCCTGGTCTCTCAAATATGGGTGCCCCCTTACCCAAACATTGGGTTGCAATGTAATGGCCACAAGGTGTATGTGGTTCAAATGCATGGTTTCGATGTAAGGGGGAAGAGAGAAAGTCAGGGGAGATGATTCCTTCCATAAGGTCATCATCGTGATAGAAGATGGGGTGACTGGTGGAAGAAGGATCACCTGACACGGCGAAGCTACCTAACTCATCATCATGAGAAGATAGGTTCACATGCGCATTTTCACAAGGGGTGACCGAAGAGTAAGCAGATAAAGGATCTACCAATGTTGAGCCCAAGGTGATCGCTGAATGAAGGTTAAGCGAAACAACAGGAGAGGATTCAGAGGGAATGTTCCCCGAGGGTCTCATGGATGATGATAGGTAGAAGATGGTGGACAAAGGCTCCATCATCTCGACATCAGGAGGGGGAATGTCAATGGGATCCGTCATGTCTAGTAGTTCTGCCGAAGCAAAATGCGCAAGTAGGGGAGAGGTGGACTCGTTGCGCTTGGGCTCAAATTGGCGGACCGCGGCTAGAGAGGTGTGGAGGTCCTTGAGGCGGGAAAAAAGGTGGGTGTAATGGCCATGGAGATCACACAAAGCATAGGGGTGGTTGGTGTGAATATTCTTGGGGTTCTTGGCCACGGGCACGGAAGGAACCAAGGCTTTTGGGAACGTGGACTCAGGGAACGCGACATTAACCATGGGCTTGAGATGAGGCAATTTAGGACAAGTATGTGTGGAGTGACCAACAACATCACACAAGGCACACTGGGTGGTAGGTTGTGGAGTCCAAGGAGGGGCAGGGTTTTTCGGGGCAGTATTTTCGGTTGATGCCCCCTTGCGAGCTTTGCCAGTCGTACCCGAAGTGGTCGCAACAGGAGGTAGTTCCTATTGAGGTGGTTGAGGCATTGTTGCAGAAATGGGAGAAATCATGGGACCTGACAAACTCCGTAAGATCGACAATTGATACCCGATCAGAGTGGTAATGGCCAGGTGGGACGACTCCTAAATGGCTAAGGCTTGGGGGAACCATTCTAGGAGGGTAAAGAGGCTCATGAGTATTAGCTGGATGGGAAGGTCCAGGGAGAAGAAGTTCGGGTAGCTAAGGCGAAGGGCTAGGAGTGGATTGCTGCAGGTGAGGTTGAGGTTGCTGACTAGCCGAAGTGGGCTATTGAAGGTTAGCCCGAGACGATTGCATCATGAAAACATTCGCTAAGCTGGGATCAGAGACAGGAGGAGGAGGAAGACCAAGGAAGGTTTCGAGAAAGGAGGAGTCTTTGTAGACGCCAGAGGAAACATTGGTCAAAGAATCAACAGTTTGTTTATTGGTTACAGAAGAGAGGGTTGACTCAGGGGAGGTCTGAGATTTTGGCTCATGATACGTCAACTGGTTGATGGTGACTATATTTCCATTGTGAGAGAAAAAAATCTTGCGGTGGACCGCGGATGGGATAGCAGACATGGCATAGGTGTAGCTACGCCCCAAAAGAATGTTATAATCAAGAGGGGCGTCGATGACTTCAACGTCAATGCAAGCAGTCTTGCCCGCAAGAGTGATGGACCAATTATGTAAAAAGCCAATGGGCTGGGAGGCATGGCCATCCCACACTCAAAGAGTGATCGTGGAAGGGGCCAACTTAGGAGATCCGAGTTGTTTCCAAACCGAAGCAGACATCACATAGGTGGATGGCCCCTCGTCAATGATGCACCGGGAAATGTTAGCATTCCAGATTTTGACTGAGATTTGGAAATCTACGGAAGCAGGAAGAGGAGGAGACTCTGACTAATGGGCATCGAAAACAATCAATTGGTCATCTGCTAGATCTACAGCACCCAGGGCAGATAGTAGAGATTTTCTTTGGGAGGGGCACAACTAGAGGAGTTCCAACGTTGAAATGGAAACAAAATATTGGACTAGCTCATCTACTATGCTAAACGAATGGGCAGCTTGGTCAGAAGTAGCATTTCGGCATAAGGGTCCCTTAAGAATCTTGGTATGAACCTCGTCTTTGGGCAGAGGGATATGCAAGGGACCATAAGTTGTCAAAAGAGGCTCTGTAGAACTTGAATAAGGTAACTCGGGGACAGATGGAGCAGGAGGTTGGGGGTACAGATGAGACTGAGTGTGAAGGTTAAGGTCGGTGGTTATAGGTTGGTCAGAGTTCATCACGAGGATCTGGTAATCAGAGTTACCAGATGTATGAGGTTGAGTGGGTAACGGTCCGTGAGGTGGTTGGGTAGCCACAAATCCCTTACCGTGCATCCACTTGCTCGTGAGGGGGGGTGACCTGCTGTGGTGGGGGTTGAGAAGACAAGGGAGGTGGGGGTGCGAATGCTAGAGGAGCTGGAGCACTAGGCTGTGGGTATGGATGATAATGAGGTTGGGTAATAGTGTGGTAAACCAGAGGTTGGGCAGAAAGAGGAGGCATGCCGGATCTCTACCGGGAGGGGGAGAAGTGCAGGAAGTGGTGCCCCCTCCCCCAAGAAAACCATAGCTCATGGGAGGTTGAGCGGATGGATGAGAGAGAGCTCCAACAATACCGTCGGTGGCATGAGGTGCCCCAAGTGTGTTAGTGCCACCGGGTCTGGGGAGGTCAGGAAGGACGGTATAAACATAACCAGATTGAGCATAGATCAGGTCATATTTCAAGGCTATTTGGAGGGCGGCTTCTTCAGATGGAGGAAAATGGGATGTGACATCTTTGCCGATGGCGAGTAAGAGAGATCTAAGGAACCAGTCCATGTAGACGCAGTCTTCGAAGGTAGGGGCTTGACATAGGCTCTTTCTTCTCCGCCATTCTTTAACATGATCGAATAGGCGGGTCGCAGACGATTGACGGAAAGAAGTCAAAAGTTCGATACCGGTGTCATAATGAGGGGGAAGCTGGAAATAAGATAAGAAGGCGCGGGCAAGGGTCGCAAAGGTGGTATGGAAAGAGGTGGGCTGGTCAACATACCACTTAGAAGCTTCACCTGTAAGCATGCATTGGAACAACCGAAGACGAATGGAATCATCGGTGATGGAATTGGAGGAACACCACATGTGGAAAGATCGGATATGGTTAGAGGGATCTTCACTAGCAAGGCCTTCGAACTTGGGAATGTCGGAGGGGAGCTTGGTTGGCATAGCAGGCCAAATAACATCGTGGCGAATAGGATCATTAATTAGCTAATTGAAATCGGGGATACTGAGGCCAGCCATATAAGGGAGTAATGGGGCAGTCGAGGTAGGTCCCATAGTGGTTCCACTGGAAATGGACCCAGCGGTAGAACTGGGGTTAGGGCTAGGTCCTGAACTAGACATGATGAAGGTAAAAGAGGGAGAACCAGAAGTAGTGGGAGAACCCGAACAATTAGAAGAAGATTCGGAGTGCGGACTCAGGGGGGGACTTACTCGAGGATGACAGGAAGGAGGAAGTCGACCGAGCGGAAATTGAGGGTGAAGGCCAAAAAGTCTCCGGGAGAAGCGCCTTGCGGGCGCAATGATGACGGGAAGAAGAAAAACCGACAAGGGCGGGGAGGGACAAAATAAAGTGAGGTCAAGGGCGGAGAGGTGCAGTGACAATTGATTTTAAAGTCTTTTCCAGGCGGTGTTAACCAGGCTCTTATTCACTTAGGGTCAGTGTGTGGTGTGCGTTAATTTTAATTGTTTAAACCCAGACGTTTTGAGAGTAAAATAAAAAGTGTGTTGTGTAACTGAAAAATAAATCTGCAGTAAATAAAACAAAAAGAACAGAAAATGAACAGTTACTAATGCATCAATGTAACCCAAGAAGGCGGGTCTCTCAAAACTAGTCTACAAGAGGGAAAAAAACTAAGCCAAGCACGCAAAAAGGAGGCCAATAGATCTAATGTCAGGAGGGACTGGGATCTAAAGGAGAAATCTGCTGAAAAGTGGTGCAGAGAATAGCAAATAGGCAGAGGCAAGGTTGCTGCTAAGAAGGAGGAGATCAGCTAAAAAAAGAAGATACGAGGCGATGGTCGTGGAAAGGAACCCAAACAAAATGATATGAGGTGATTTGAGAGGGAGAAGAGCTTATCTAAAGGGATCTGAAAAAGAGGTATCAGATCTGAGAAAAATAAGGCTAAAACTCTGAAAATTCAAACGTCTGAAATAACAAAGACTCTCCCACAAAAAGTGGAGGGTACTAGAGCCCTAAGGGGCAAGATTCCCTCTTAGTTGAGTGAAACGGATCAGAAACAGGTCTAAACGGGCAGAGACGGAGGCTGGAAAACCCTGACAGAAGCTTCAGACAAACCCAGAAAAAGTGCTGAAAATTTTGCAGAAAAAGTGCAGGTCGCAGGTTCTGACCTGTTTTTAGTCCAGGTCGCAGGTTTGGGGCAGAAAAGTGTGTCCTCAAGCTCAGGTCGCACTTTTTGGGCCGATAAGTGTGACCTGCAGATCTGGCTCGTTCAACAGCAGATTTTAGAAAAAATTGTTGTCTCAACTGCGGCTGATGTCTGTCACCTGCGCAATAAGGCTAGAAACGTACGGAAGTTAAAATTTTTACTGTTTGAGGGTTTTAGAGGTGGAAAGCACCATAAAAATAGGAAAAACAGGAAATGGAAGAGAAACCCTAGGGTCTGAAACAGTTGGATATGCAGGAATAGATAAAACGACAACGGTCATAAAATAAAACCCGTGTGGAGTCGCCAATTGTTAGTATGAATCTTTCGTCGTAAAAGATCACTTTAGCTACGCATAACAAATAGCCCTAACATCGATAATGGCTACAAAATATCTTTAAGTCTGTTGCACAAATTCAGATCTAAGCACAAAAGATATTAAGCAGATAAAATGTAATATGGCTCCATGCATCCAATAGACAAGACAAGAACAAAATGTTTAAAAGAATTATTTATATTATATTAAAGAATGGGGCACCTGAGAGGAAAACAAGAAAGGTGTTTTCCGGTTCTCCTCAATGGGATCGGTTCTTGAAAGTCCTCAGTTTTTCAGATCTAAAATTCCTCTCTCTTATTGTGGTAGAAAACCCTAACAAACATAGAACTCAATGGGAGCTCACAAAGTAAAAATGTAAAATGGTGACCAAGAATAGATCTAGTGTGATCTAATGCAATGAAGGTGACTAATGAATGGGAAAAACCCTTCTATTTATAACAAAATATTGGGGTGTTATAGAACTCGGTGCATGAATAAAATATTATTAATCAAATTCTAGAATCTCCCTTTATGAATATTTTATTATATTTGTTGGAGGGAAAAGGTCTTTTGACTTGGGTCAATTCCTTTATTTATAAAAAATAAATAAATAAATGATTTATTTATTATTTTAGGGACATGATGGGAATATAATTAAATAAATAATGGTTTATTTAATTATTTATGGATGATTTAGTCAAATTTAACTAAGAATATTATTTAAATAATTATTTAAATAACTTATTCTTAGGAACTAATTAAATAAATAAGGATTTATTTAATTAAGTTCCTTGTTTTGGGTTAAATATGACCGGGAAATATAAACAAATAAGTTATTTTGTATGGTGAAAGCAATTTTACTTAGGGTAAAATTGGTCTTACATGGTGTACTTGGGTTCATCTAATAATAATAGGTTAGATGACCAAAAATTGGTGTAACAGATTGCCCCCCAACGTACGAGTGTTAGGAGAAAATCGTATGACCGAAGTACGTTGTAAGAACTCAATCACTAGACATCAAGAGGGAAGTGAGAGAGAGAAATGTAAGGTTGTCTGATGTGCTAAAGGACTAGACCCTGAGGAGACGAGACTTACAGGTGCAACAAGTCTCTAAGTTATGAAGTGGTACCTGTGCTAAAGGCGGCGGGGGAGGCATACCTATGCCCGCCGAGACAAAGGACAAAGAATAAGGCACTCGGAAAACCACGGAACGCAATAATGAAGCATGTGCTGGCCTAAACATGAGCTAGATAAATAACAGGATGAATCCCACATACATGCGATGCCTGGAATAATCGTCAGGACTTATACAATAATATGGTAGTACATGAGATACAAATACACCTAAATTCCCCCTACACACGGGGAAGGGCTCGCAAAATCTGACTGATACATGCAAATCGAAGAGGAGCTGCAAGCGGTTGAGGCCGATATCGTCAAATGAGAGGAGCTACATCCAAGGCGGAAATGAAGAAGTCATCCGAGCATGTGGGGGGCTACCTGCAGGGCCACCCCCTCATGAGGGTTGAGACATCTCACACACGCCCGGGAATCACCAATAGCTACTGCTGCATTACTGGACCATCAAGTGTATAGATCACGATTGTGCTGAAAAGAGCTTGAACCAAGGTACACTGCCCCCTAGACCTGGCTTCTGGAGTAAATGCGCTGATGTCGACAGAAGTAGGTTCGCCACAGGTGAGGCAATAAGGGAACCCTAGCTAAGGCACGAAAGAGAGTGGACGGCACACAAAGCATAACATGAGTCTAGTTGGGACCGAGGAGAAGATTATAATTGAGCTTAGCATCAACAACTTCAACCTGAAAGTTGACCATTTTTCTTTCCAACGTGATATAAAAATTGGGAAGAATACCAAAAGGACAAGAATATCTCTTATTGAAGGCCTCCAAAGTATTTGGATACTGATTGAGAATCGGAGAACCAATGGCTTTCCAACACGAAATAGACATAATGCATGTAGATGCACCTTCATCCACGACTTTCCAATGGATATTCTTTCCATTAATACCAACTTGGATAATCAAAGCAAGTTGATGAGGGAGACGCATGATGAAATTCTCCAGATCGAAAGTAATAAGGCTTGAATCGGTCAGATCAACTCCTTTGATAGTGGATAACAATGCCTTCCTTTGTGACAGATAGCTCTGAAGCACCTCTAGTGCGAACATAGCGGAAGGCGCCTGAACCAAATATTCAACAATATTGCAATTTTGAGTGGCACGGGCATTTGGATTGTAAGAGGACTTGTGGGTCACACCTTTAGAAGGAGGTCATACGACGGGATCAGAACTAGGTCTTTCAATATGAAGAGGATTGGAAGCAATCAGGGGAGAAGAAGTAGGAGAATCGGTGATTTCTTTCCCCACTGACTGACGCAGTTCTGCATAATCTTTAAATCTAGTAGCGATAGATATGGGTGTAGTACCATTCATCATAAAGACCTGAGAACCAAAAAGTGGTGGAAGACTGGGGTTGTTCCACCATTTGAGTCTGCTCCGATGGAAACGTTTCCTTAAGAACAGTCGGAGTCCCTTGGGTGCCCTTCATCAATCGACTCGCCTCAGCTCATCATGGACAGTCCTTGGTGTAATGCTCGTCATCACATATCAGGCAAGGGTACTTCGATTTACGTTTAGCTCCATCATCAGTGTGAGGTTTTTAGGAATCCTATTTTGGGGCATCAAATTTAGATTTTCCTTTGCCCTTCTTTTTTCCTTTAGAGGATTTATCGGCCGCAGAAGATTGAACGGCGTTAACCTCTGAAGTTTTTCTAGGTTTTGGGGATTCTGAGGAACATAAGCGGAGAAAGAATATGATTTATGCTTAGAAGCAGAAGAAGACTTCTGTGAATTCTTGGAAACAGAACCAATGATGTTGTCTACCGATGGTGTCACCGGATCTTTTGAGGCTACAGACTGAGAACTTGGGCACGGAGCGTCAGGAAAGATATCGTATAACATGTCGGACTGAGAGTAAACCAAATCGAGATACTGGGAACGAGCTATGGCTTGATCTTCTGTGACAGCTTCCCCCATAGCGATATTCTTAGTGATTTGATTATAGAATGATTTGGTAAATCATTCTAACAATAGTTGATCAGGAATGTCAAATTTGATCAAACGACGACACCTTCTCCATTCATGGATATGATCAGAGATATGCGTAGTAGTATTTTTCTTTAAGGATTTCAAGAGGTGGGTTATTGTTTCATAATGAACAGGAAAATGAAAATGTGTATGGAAAGCCATGGCTAAGGAATTGACATCCTCAAAATTCTTGAGCGGAAGTTCTATGTACCACTTTGTAGCGGCACCAGTCAAGGTTCTTTGAAAGAGACATAAATGAAAGGAATCGTCGACCCAGGAATTGGAGGAGCACCAAAGATGGTACGTCATAACATGTGCCTGGGGGTCTTCCCCATATTTGCCTTCAAACTTGGGGAAATCGCTCAAAATTTTGGTTGGAACCAGGAACCAATACGGATTGTGAAGAATTGGATCATTGTTCAATCTTGACACATCAGGAAGTTCCAATGCCACAAGAAATGGAAATTCTGGATTGAAAGGCATGGTTTTTGGTCTTTGATACATGCCCATTTATGGATGCCAACCGGGTTGGGAGAAATTCTACCCCCAAGGGTTCTTCCCCGAAGAGTTTTTCCCATAAGGATTGAAAACTTGATGCTATCCATAAGGGTTGAAACCTTGTGGATTCTGGCTATATCCCGGTTGCTGACCCAAAAATAGATTTTGACCTACAGCAGACCAAATGACCATAGTTCGTAGCATACGAATTTTGCGGCTACTGGAAGGTTTGGTATGGATTTCCCTTGGGTTTTTAGACCGTACCCTGAGGTTGTTGAGGTTGAACATGTTGCGCCTAAGGACTAGGTTGTACTTGAGGACCAGGTTGTACCTAAGGACCAGGTTGTGCCTGAGGACCAGGTTGTACCTGAGGACCAGGTTGTACCTGAGGACTAGGTTATACCTGAGAGCCAGGTTGTACCTACGGTACAGGTTATACCTGAGGGCCAGATTGTACCTGGGGACCAGGTTTTACCTAAGGACTTGGCTGAACAAAGACCGGATTCGGTTGAACGGAGGGTTTTCCTTGCTAGAAAAAAGGCTGACCCTACTGAAATTAATGTTGACCTGGTTAACTAGAAGGTTGTACCTGATGAAAATAGGAAAAATGACCTTTATGAACAAAAGGTTGCCCTTGTGGCCCATAAGGTCGATTTTGACCATATTTAAAACCCTGTTGATAGATCTAACCCCCTGGCTAAATGCCAAGTTTCCCTTGAAATCCTTGTGGATTTACTGGCTGAGTTTGAAACTTTTTGGAACCATACGAGAGGTAATGTTGTTGGTTAAGACTCTGCAAAAATTACTTATATTTATCATATTCGGACCCTTTTGGAATGGATGATCCAACATGCATAGGAGATGGATGCGGTGAATTCACAAATGGTACACTAGGTGTATCGTATGGACTATAGGGTTGTTGAGGGGAGATTTCAATGGGATCAAATAATGGATTTGGAGGGTAGGAAATGTAGCCTACTGGCACATCAGGAGGATATCGAGAGGTAAGAGGTTGAATACTCAGAACGAGATCTAACTCATCAGTTTGAGTCCCAGTCAAAGGTGGAGAATCGGAAGAGACAGGTGACAATGTCTCTTCAGAAGGATTGGATGGAGAGGAAACTAAATTTGGTGGTTCAACCACGATGATCTTATCTCAAAAATCAGAAGAGGAGAAAGATGATTAATTCAAGGCTTTAAACAATATATTTATAAGGAGTTATAATATAATGATGAGGCCCAGAAATGTTATAATAGGTAAATCATGTGATCATGGGAAATTAATTTTAGAAAAAAAATGAAATAAATCAAATAGGGGTGAGATAGGAAAAAAGGATTACTAGGTAGCCGTGAACTGAAATATACACCTTGATGATCAAATTAAACGGAAATGACCAAGGACTTAACGTACGGCAGCCAATCTCTCTGAATTTTGTGTTCAGTGTATCACCTCTACAAGGCAGCTGACTCAATTACCTATTGTAGGTTTGCAGCCTAGTGGTGTCTCCTAAAATATACACGACGGTACGTGGGATTCCAAATCCGTAGTAGTGATTTCTGATGTGTAACCGTTCGATGAGAGCATCCCAAAATATACTTTCATACATCAATATACTTCCATACACAGGATGAAATATCACCCCCAGGTTGTAACGCAAACTGTTAGCGACAGCTCCTACGCTTAACAACGTCGGAACACGTCTCTAGCCTAGACCTCTAAATGTGATTCGTTAGGTTCCAAATTCTCCTTAGATTTATAGAATAAATTTTAAGGTTGATATCGAATTATGTCTCAATTTCAAAGTCCTACCGATGTCATCTGAACCCATAAAATGCAGCTAAATGAGAAAATAACCATTCATTTCGATGAATCCAACGTTAATGAGGGGGAAAGAAACTCACACACTCAACACAGAAACAAAAAAAAATTCATAAAACGACATTCAATTTTCTCTTCAAGTGCGAAATTCTAAAGTGAAACAAAAAATTACAATTTTCTTCCTTTCACTAAATGCACTAAGAAGAAAATAGAAATGAAATCTTCATTTTCTAAGGCAAAATGAAACAAAAATATTTTTGTATTTTTCTTATAAGCACAATGCGAAATGTATAATGAAAATTAATCAATAATGCTTTGAGTACTAATGAAATCTCTCAAACATGCATGCAAGAGGCAAATATTTCGAAAATCAAATAGAGACGTAAACCATTTTCTTCAAAACAAAGCACTCTTCATTCACACATTGATCAATCACTCAAAGAAAACAAACTTCAGTCAGAGTACAAGCAATTGTAATCTATGCTTGATGGCGAATAGAAACTCAAATGCATTCAGATTTTGGAACTTGAAAAATACTATTCATGGGAACTGACCGAAAGACGAAACTTAATCAAACACAAAGCCTGAAAGGTATGACAAGACTTGATTCAATGAGAATTCTGTAAGTCAAAAAATTAAGAAATTGCTCAGATGGCCCGAAGACACCTAGAAACCCTAGGAAGACAAGGATGTAATAGCTTTGCAAAAGAGACAACAAAAGGTGCAAAATTTGAACCAAAAATGTCATTGAACAGAGAAGAAACAGAGCTACTTGAACAAGCAAGAATACCTAGAAGGATAAGACCCAATGGCTGACCAAATGAAGGAAACCCTAAAACAAGTCACACACGGGAATCGACGCGACTATTTGGCTGCAACCCGTGCTGGAAGAGTAAAAGCGTGACTATGTAAAATTCATATAGCGCTAATCGGCGCGAATGTCACAGAAATACCAGCGTCGATCGAAGAAAATATTGAAAAATAAAAGGGCTTCCTAATTTGACACCAGGCTTATCACTTCAGTAGAGAGATAGAGGTTTGTAAACAATTACAGGAGCTACAAAGACAAGGAGATGGACACTCGATGAAAATCGAAGACAAGACAAGAAATAAAAAAAATCGAAAAATAGGAGACTGAAAGGCTAGCACTCCCCATTAGAGTCACCAATTTGTTATGCAGGAAAATCCTCTCTGAGGATAGAGACGATCCCTCTAACCCTAGGATGGGTCTAGTAACAACAGGGAATAATTAGAAGCCTACTTTCCTAGATTTTAAATGCATGCATATCATGAATCGATCACCTATCTCAATCTGATCCTAATTCTCGTTTGAATTCTTTGGTCCTTCACGTTCTGTGGTCAGATCTTCGCCGTCACCAGCGCTTGGTAACTTGCACAAGGGATCAAATGACAGAAAATGTGACAACATAACATATATTTTTTATATACAACCTACTTAGCTGATCAAGGAAAACTAAGAATCCAATCATACATTAAAGATAGGAATGAAAAGCACGAATAAATTGTCTTATATTAAAATAGAGAGGGGGAGTTACAACCTGTGCCTTGATTTCACAGCTCTCCTTCGACGGGTCCTGATCCAGGCACGTCTCCAAAGCACTCTTTCAACTTGATGTGGAGGGAAAAAGGTCTCAACTCTCACTCGATACCTATAGCAACAAAATATCTCTCTGTTGTTCTTCTATCTCTGCTCTAACTACCAGAGATATGGGATATCGTCCATTATATAGAAAATGAGGAGGGAGCATGGATCGACTTAAGGTGGGGAAATGGGTTATCTCTTTGGGTGATTCCACTTTTGTAGGAACAAAGAGCCCAAAGAGAGAATCTTGGCTCTATTCTCAGGAACAAACAACCAGCTCTTTGCCACGAAGTTTCCAATTCTTGAATCTTCACTTCCATTTTTAAAAAACTTTCCAGAAGAGGATCGACACGGGTATGATCCTCATTCCAGCGTCGATCGGCGCTGCCCTAGACCACAAAGGGGCCATCGGCATGAGCAAGACATGGAGATGGCATGCTGCTCCAAATAATTAGGTTTTCAAGGAGATGCTTTAGGAATGGTCAACAGAGAGTTTACTCATTGTGATCGAAGGGATATGATGACATATTTTCATGATGGAAAATAGACACAGGGGTCACTGTTAGGGGTCTTCGGGATCAAGAATGGGGAGTACAGGTACAGTGACAAATTGTTGTGTAACGCTATGTAGTTGAGAATAGGAAATTATGGTGTTGGTCACTTGTTCACCGAGATGAATATAGTTCTGACTATGTAGCCTTAACTATGCTCTATCCACCTAGATTGTTATCTTGTATTTCTTGACCAACCGCTTAGGAATGTTAAGATATTTGATGCCCCAATCCTGCATAAAATTGATGGTTGTCCTTGTAACCTTTAGAACCTTCATAATTTTTTGATATTTCTTCTCAATTTCGGCCAGGGGAACCACTACTTCATGTGGAATAACCATTTCATTATACATTTTCTTCATGGTATCTTCCATCAACTTCAATTATTCAATCATGGCCATCCATAGCTCCATTGTGCTAATGTTGGGGGAATACAACCTCTGATTCTCTGTGACAAGATGATCAACATGTTTTTTTTCGGCAGATAGCTCCTTTCACAATCGTGCATTCTCACTCAAAATATACTCAGTATTGTCTTGTGTTGTTGTCACAAAAGCCACATTTGCGGTTATGACTACTCGATGATTCCTTTTGGTATTTGATGCTATTACCTGTTTTGTGGCTTTGAAGACTAGATGATCAAGGTCATTGGGAAAATACCATTTTTTTTTGCACAATTCTCTTCTTCAGCTGGCTGAAGGTAAAATTAGATATCTCCATGACCTTGTCGTCATGTGGAGGAATAATTATCATTTTTCCGAATGGGAGGTGGCCACCAGTGAGAGGAGGATTTGATTGACTGGTTGGTTCATTTGCAATCAGTTCAATTTCTTCATTCTCTTCCATATTTGCTTCTATATCATGGGTCGTTTCTTCTTCCTCTATTTCCTGTGCAGATTTCTTTTCCTCTTTGTTCTTAAACTCTTCTTCCTGCATTCTCTTTTGTTTTTCTTCTTCTACTACTCTTCTCCTTTCCTCCTATGCTTTCTACCTCTGCAAGAGTTCTTCTTGTTGTTCCTTTGTAGTTCCTCTCCTTTCCTTTTATTTAGAAATTCATCTCACTTCTTATTTTCTTGTTCTTCTTTCCGTTTTCATTCTTCCTCTTTCCCGTGTTCTTCTTCTTTGTTCCTTTTTTCCTATAACCTTTTCTTCTCATCCTACCTTTTCTTCCTTTGTTGTTCTACCTCAATTGCACCCTTTCATAGTGGATCATCCAGGAACTTTCTGCTTCTCTCTTCCACTGGATCATGCTTTAGCCTATTTTTGGATGATACAGTGTTGACTTGGGTGCTTACTTCCTCCTAGATATCGTCCATCTTTATATCTGTTATCTGGGTGACATGGGAGGTTCCTGCCTCATCTCCTTGATAATTATATCTCAATACATTGTACTAGTTCTTGCTTTTCTCATATTCTAGAAGGGTCACAGGTACATACAGCCAAGTGTATCATATCTTATAAAATGTTTCCTTCAAATGTTTCTAGGATCATATCTATGAAATTCCATTACACCAAAATGAAAACGCGTGAGTTCTTCAATTTAAGCATCAGTTTTCTTGAGGTTCTTAAGCTAATAAATTCCAATCTGTAAAGGAAATTCGAGCCAAGGATCCTTCTTCTTCCTCTGGATTTGTGCAGACAAACCATTGTTCAAATGATAGGCTGCTTCTTGAAAGACCACCTTATTCATCACATACCTCAGCATAAGGTGAGGGGCAGTCTGGCACCCAAAAATTTTTATTTATGTGCCCTGTCGAGAAGCAAAACAATCAAAAATATCATAAAGTTACTCCTTCACCTGATATGTCATGCAAGGAGGCTTTGTCTCAAATATCATCTTATAAACAACTATAAAGAAGTTCACAACCAGTTGCATGTAAACTCCTCATAAAATAACCTATGAAAACAATCTAGAATAATAATATACATGTAAATTCTCCTGAAGAGTCTAGTTCCACTTCATTCCTGCAAACTCATAATAGGCACATATCCTATCTAGCAAATAATTGTACATATAGAACATTGGTGGTTTTTTTACTAGTAAAGTTGTATTGGCCTGTTGTATATGAAGCTACATTTCATGATATAAGATATCATCCTAGTTGTAAAATTTGCCTCTTGAAACAAACATGTTGACCAAGCAAATCTAATTCTCTTTAAAGTATTCAACGTTCTTATGTTCATGCAATATGTAGCACATCACCATAAGATACTAATAAACCTTCCTCAATTATTTGGTTTTGTACACTGCACTTGGTTTTTGGAAGAATTTTGCAGGTTCTTTCCACCAAGACTTGATTACTTCCTTGGTATTTAGATTAGCCCAAGTTGCATAAAAGTATGTATTAAGGAATTATTTGGGCATTACCATCTTGTAATAGGAATGAAAGTCATGCATATGGTATGTGGCAATCTCCTTGCTCCAAATTCTTGCTATCCATATGTAACAAGATCCATTCGATAACTTCTGCGCAATGTAATACTAGGAATCTACATGCCACTTTATGTATTATAGACCTCCTGATGTTTAGGTATACTTCCCTATCTTCTAATTTTCCCAGGAATTTCTTTTTCCTATAAACATATTTAATGTCCCCCCATGAGAATTTCAAAGATTTATCAATGAAGAAATATGTGTTTGATAATATGGGAACAACTGGCTTAGACCATTCCACTGCCACCTCAGAAATATTCTCTGAAGTTTCCTTTGATGTAGCTTTTCGAGTGGTAGGAGGCATTGTTTCTGTAGAATATGAAAGACAAATGTATTTTTTACTTTTTATTTTGACAGGGTGGCTTCACTAGCCACTGGAAGTGTGCACTGCACCAAGGAAAGGAAGAGGGCACATGTCAAGATCACAGTGGGTATATAAAGCTTCACTGAGGCTTAGAATTGTGCCATGCGTTCTTAAGAGAGAGAGAGAGTTCTTGGGAGTAGATCCCATCAAAAAGAGACAAGTAGGGACACACTATTGACTGGTAAGTGCATAGTGCATCAGGGAGGCTCAATGAGGGTGAAAGTTGTAGTTTCAGTGGTTAGATATGTCGCACTATGTTTTGGAAGTTCGTTATGCACTCTGGAAGAGAGCCTTTTCAGTTAGGTGCAGTTTTCAATCAGAGAGGGTGCCTACTGCCCAGAAGTGTGTGTTAATTTTGGACAACTAGGTACAAACTCCATGTTGTGATGCTCATATGAAGATGCCAATATTTTTATTGGACTCCTCTTTTGAAGAGGAGCAATATCGATCTAAATATAATCTTGATCCGATGAGTAGAACATTTATTTTGAATTAATTCCACATATGTGCAAGGTCGGCTAGAATTGAAATGTAGGCTTGAAGCCCCAACATATGTGTCACACACCCTCACTGATGGATATATATAGGTCAATGTTGGAGTTCATTTTCACCATCACTGATCACACATTCTCTCTCAGCATCTAATTGGTTTGATCATCTCTTGGAGTCTCTTCTTCTCCACACGTGGGAATATTGCAGCAAGGATATTTCTGTTTTGACCTAAGGTTTCAGTGCATATTTGACCAGCGTTGACTTTGGTAAACGCTTGGTCAAAATAACCCTAATCTATCCCAAAATTCTGATTTATGAAATCCACATTTTTGGCACAGAAATTGAGGCTAGACGTTGACTTTGATCGGGTTTCATTGACTTTTGCTACTGATGTTTTTGCGTTGACTGTTGACTGGGACATCGTTGAATTTTGTTGACTTTGGGTTGACTGATATAGAGTTCTATGAGAGGGTTGTGTGACACATTCTGGTTGGCTGACCATATTGAGATTTTGTTGGTTGAAGCATCCTGTTGACTATCATAACGCACCAGAACACATATATTTTGTTGATCAAATTAAGTGTATTTTTGGCTTGTCTTCTGTCAATCTACTGGTATGTTCTATCAACATTTTACTTTCTTGTTTATGTGATTGTTTTTTGATATTGGTGATAAAATTAAATTTTCATCAAGCATAGAACATCTACAAAAATCTACATGGTATCAGAACTGAGGTGAAGGCAAAGCCTAAGTTTGTAGCAATCACTGAAGAAGAGCATGGGTACCTCAAACTATAATGGCTTAAAAGATGATGAAAAGTTGATTGGGAAGGAAGACTTTCATGCCTGGAAGATGAATTTGGATCTTATGTTGGAAGACCAATAGGTCATGGACTATGTGCAGGGTAAAATCCAAAAGCCTCCATCTACTGCACCTGCTGCCACCAAGTCAAAATATAAGAAGGGGGAAATCAAAGCAAAGCTAATGATCCAAGATTCAATTCATAAGAGTCTGGTAGCCCACATATCTGAGATGGGCACATCTAAAGAGATGTATGATAAGTTGGTCAACATGCTCCAAATCAAGTCCTTTTCCTCAAGAACCAACTGAAGAATCTGAAGGAAGGTAGGGATGAATATGTCCAATCATATTTTCTGAAGTTGATCAAAATCATAAATAATCTTCTGTCCATTGGGGAGACAATAGTTGATTGAGAAATGGTTCTCACCACACTTGGAGGTCTCTCCTCCAAATGGCATGTATTCAATACTAACATTCTCAATAACAATGTGATACCTGATTTTGACGAAGCACTATCGATATGCATACAAGAAGAGACAAGGATGAAGGAATACGAAAATGAAGGAAATGTTGCCTTCACTGCACATGCTAAGAAGAAGAAAAATGGTGGTTCGAGGAACAAAGGAAGAGCAGGGGCCCAAGGAAATAAAGGTAAATGTTACACATGTCACAACACCGTCCACTATGCTAGAGAATTCCCTTTCAAGAAGGATTCTCTTGATGATGATGATAACAACAACAACTAGAGCAATGGAAATCAAAGGAACAACAGGTTCAAAGGAAAGAGGAAGGCTCCCTTTGATGGAAATTCAGAACCTTTCAAAAGGTCAAGAAATTATAGGTATGAGGAATCTAATGTTTTTAATGATAAGGAAAATGAATTCATTCTTGTATCTGTCCTCTCTGCTGCATCTCCACTCGACACTATGGATGTATGGCTGATAGATAGTGGTGCCTTAAGGCACCTCACTGGGTTCAAGGAAGCACTTTTTGATATGGTTGAGAAGGATGTTAATCTAAAAATTATCCTTGGAGATAATGCAGCATATCTCGTGAAAGGGACAGGGACTGTGACCCTCCACTTATCTCAAGGTCAAGTCCTCTGCTTGCAAGATGTACTATATGTACCTAATTTGAAGAAGAACCTTGTGTCTATTTTAGCCATGGAAGACAAAGGTTTCAATGTTAGGTCCCTATATTACTAGTATAGTCCCTTATTGTTGTTAGTGTAACCCCCTTATTGTTATTATTGTACCCTTGTAACCCCCATTTTGTTATTATTGTGCCCTTAAATTATTATTGTTAGGTCGGCTAGGATTACATTGTGGCCCACTAGGATTACATTATGGCCCCATGGACTCCTATATATAGAAATGAGGGTTTTTAAATCATCATCCAAGAATTGTTCATTTTAATGTATTGAGGTTTCTCAAGTGGCTTATTTTCAAGGCGTTTATATTCTTTTCTATTTTTGAGTCAAGTTACACAACATTTGGCATCGCAGGTTGATTCTAGGTTTTCGCTACTCCAAACAGTCATCGTGGCATTTTCGCTATAACTTTTTTCTATAAAGTTTCAGAAGCTGAAATTTTTAGGTGCGAAGCTGGGAATCCCAATAATATTGTCTAAAATTTTAGAGATTTTTTCACAATATTTTCGGAGATATCATTATCCGTGGAAGTTGAGTCTTTTTTCAAGTCTTCAAACAGTCATCGGCAACAACATAAAGTGTTTTCTACTATTGGTCAATCTGAAAACTGTGCGAAAGCGAAGCTGAAATCCTGAGGAAATTCGTCAAAAAAATTTCAGAGCTTGGTTCGCAATAGTTTTGGAGATATGATCTGTGGAAGGTAGTGCTTTTTCGTGTTCTCGAATTTCATCTCAAAGAGGTGATCGTGGAAAAGTTCAATAACTCTCTCCTCGGGGCAAAGGAATTGGAGTGCCGGGAAAAGTGGTCGCAAGTACAATTTTAATTCAAAGCCACACACACTTCGCAGTTTTTAGACGAAACAAAGGACACATGGAGTCCTATGTTTTCTCATCGAACTACCCGTAATTAGGTCATCAGAGAGATCGGATACCAACTTGTTCAAAATCTAAATTAGATCAGACCTGTGGCATTTGAAAGAAGCTTCAGAGGGCTACTATAGGGCTGAATTTTAGATATTGAAGATTTTAAATTACATAGATAATTCAATTTCAATATCGAACTCCTCAAAGCAAGTAAAAGGTGTGTATTCTTTTTCCGAATTGCATAAGTCTTGTTTGAAGAATTAAGTTGAATTGATTCCAAGGGCATATTGTAGAATAGGTATCAATATTGGATTCTAAAATGGAACCTAAAAAGAATTCAACACCCATTAAGCCTTCAGAAGGCTCTACCATGACTCATGAAAATGAAGAATTGCAACATGATCTATCAAAATTACAAGAGCAAGTGCAACAAATTTCACTCTCGCAAAGAGCAACAAAAAATGAAATGGAAGTTTTGAAGAAAGGCATGGAAGCTAAGATGGATGGCGTGCAAGCTAAGATGGATGGCGTGCAAGCTAATATGGATGGCGTGGAAGCTAAGATGGATGGCATGGAGGCTGGCATGGAATCTAAGATGGATGACATGGAAGCTAAGATCGATGAGAAAATGGAAAACATGAAGAATTTTCTAAAAGCAGACATGGAAGGTTTGACAAGGTTGATACAAGAAAGGTTTCCTAATGGTGAAAAGATAGTAGAAGAACCTCATGATGAGAACAAAATAAATGTTAATTGTGATTTCATAAACTCTAATGTTGGCGGGAAGAACCACCATATTCCAAAGATGGATAGGAGGAAGTTTGATGGAAAGGATCCTGTAACATGGATACTACAGATGGAGCAATATTTTGATCTCCATAATGTGCAAAACACACAAAAGGTACGCATTGCAACTTTACATTTAGAACAAAATACATTTGTATGGTATCGATGGTTTTTCTCCCGTAAAAAAATTGTCACTTGGTCAATTTTTACGGAGGAAATGATAGCACATTATGAGGATACAAAGAGCAACACCTTCTTTAGCCAATTGATAAATCTCAAACAAAAGGGTTTAGTGGGGCAGCACATCGAGGACTTCCAAAAATTGAATATAAGGGTAACTGATATTCGAGAGGAACACAGGATTGATCTCTTCCTAGGCACTTTAAAGGATAACATCCAACATGAAGTTCGCGTTTTGGAACCTGATTCATTGGAGAAGGCATTCAGGTTGGCAAGAAAAGTTGAATGTAAAATTATGGCGACAAGGAAGCCTACCACTCAATTCTATAAAGAAGGAATTGTTGCTACGCCTAGATTTCCACAACCTACAAGGTTGACACCACAAAAATTGGAAGAAAAAAGAGCAAAAGGGCTTTGCTATAGTTGTGATAGCAAATACACTAAAGGTCATAAGTTCGCTGAGAAGAAATTATTTTACATAGATTGTGAAGAAGAAGAAGAAAATGAACAAGAAGAGGATATACACCAGGAACCAGCCCTAGAAGAGGAAGAAATGAATCCGACCATATCGTGTAATGCACTGGAAGGAATTACCACTCCTCAAACTCTCAAGATAGAAGGACATATCAAGAAGAAAAGGGTAATATTGTTGATTGATTCAGGTAGCACCCATAATTTTATTCATTGTAAGGTAGCCAAGGAATTAAATTGTTTCCTATACCCAGCACCAGAATGTCAAGTGATGGTTGCAAATGGAGGAACTATAAATTGCTCTGGAAAATGCCATAATATTAAGCTAACCATGGGGGAATATGTTGACTAGTCCAATGCTTTCCATTCCTATGGGAGGTGCTGATGTTGTACTAGGAGTACAATGGTTACAATCTTTGGGGACGGTAGCTTTTAATTTTCAAGAACTTTTCTTGAAATTTTTTTCAGAAGGAAAGGAAGTCGAATTACGGGGTATTGAAGGGAAGTCGGGAAGGATAATAAGCTCTAATGTCATGACAAAGCTTCTAAAGAAATAACAACGAGGCGTAATTGCACAATTATGCTCACTAGACGTTCCAACATCAAAATCATCTATTTCGGCAGATCTCCAACAAGTCTTAGACAATCATTCCAAGGTGTTTGAAACTCCCAAAGGACTCCCACCTATTCGTAATCATGATCATGTTATTCATTTGATTCCAGGAAGTGTTCCTCCAAACATCAAGCCTTATAGATATCCTTACTTCCAAAAGAGCGAAATTGAACGTATGATTGCAGAAATGTTAGAGGCGGGTATAATTCAACCTAGTCAAAGTTCTTTCTCTGCTCCTGTAGTATTGGTACACAAGAAGGATGGATCATGGCGAATGTGTCCGATTATAGGGAGTTCAATAAGCTCACCATTAAAGACAAATTTCCCATTCCTGTGATTGATGAATTATTGGATGAATTACATGGAGCAATTTATTTTACCAAGTTGGATCTTCGTTCAGGATATCATCAAATTAGAACGAAGACTGAAGATATTCCAAAAACAACATTTCGAACTCATGAGGGTCATTATGAATTTTTGGTCATGCCTTTTGGCCTTACCAATGCACCTTCTACATTTCAAGGGTTGATGAATTCCATTTTCAAACCCTTCCTTAGAAAATTTGTGCTAGTATTTTTGGATGATATACTAATCTACAGCAGGTCTTGGAAGGATCATGTTGAACATGTTGACAGGGTGCTCAAACTATTGTTGGAGAAAAAATTATATGCAAAAAAATCCAAGTGTTTCTTTGGAGTACAAGAGGTGGAATATCTGGGTCATATTATATCTCACGAGGGTGTTAAAGTAGACCCTAACAAAATTAAAGCCATTAAGGAATGGAAAGTCCCCAAGATAATAAAGCAGTTGCGAGGATTTCTCGGGTTAACAGGCTATTATCGCAAGTTTGTTAAGAATTATGGGAGAATAGCAGCACCTATGACAACATTATTGAAGAAAGATGCATTTTCATGGACTCTTGAAGCAACTAAGGCCTTTGAACATCTTAAAGAGGCAATGTGCCTAGCACCGGTCTTAGCTACGCCAGACTTCACAAAAACCTTTATTGTGGAATGTGATGCCTCAGGAAATGGAATTGGTGCAGTTTTAATGCAGGAAGGAAGACCCATTGCTTTTGAAAGTCGTCCAACCAAAGGAAAGTATTTACAGAAACCTATTTATGAGAAGGAAATGTTAGCAATACTGCATGCACTAAAGAAATGGCGAACTTACCTAATGGGAAGACACTTCAAGGTAAAAACTGATCATGATAGTCTTAAAATTTTTTTGGAACAAAGACTATCTTCAGAAGAGCAGCAAAAATGGGTCACAAAGATGTTGGGTTATGACTTTGAAATAATCTACAAAAAAGGAAAGTTTAATGTTGTTGTAGATGCACTCTCAAGAAAGAATGAAGAGGTGGAAGCATTGCTTTGTGCCATTTCTATTATCCAACCAGATTGGATAACTGAAGCAAGAGATGAATGGAAGAAGGACAAAGATGTATGGACACTCATTCAAAATTTGCAGCAAGATCCTATTACATCTGATACATTTAGTTGGAAAAATGATTCCTTATGGTACAAAGATCGCTTATATCTTTGTAAGAATTCCCAACTAAAACAAAATATTCTTCTGGAATTGCACACTTCTCCTTTAGGAGGACACTCAGGATTTTTAAAACTTACCACAGGGTGAAGAAAGAATTTTTTTGGGATGGCCTTAAATCTGATATTCAAAATTTTGTGGCGGAATGTTTGGTTTGCCAGCAGAATAAAGTTGAGACAATTAAGACCCCGGGACTTCTACAACCTTTATCCATTCCAAGTCAACGTTTGGAGGAGATTTCAATGGATTTTATCACAGGTTTACCTAAGTCTGAAGGAAAGAGTGTCATCATGGTGGTAGTTGATAGACTTACCAAGTATGCACACTTTTGCACATTATCTCATCCATTTAAAGCAAGTACAGTTGCTACTACATTTATGGACAGAATTCAAAAGCTACATGGAAGCCCAAGGGTTATTGTGAGTGACAGAGATCCCATTTTTATGGGAAATTTTTGGACGGAGTTATTTTCTTGTTTGGGTACTCAATTAGCTCATAGCTCATCTTATCATCCTCAATCTGATGGTCAAACTGAGATAGTAAATAAATGTTTGGAAGGATATCTTCGTTGTTTTGTATCTGATAAACAAATATAATGGGTCAAGTGGTTACCTCTCGCTGAATGGTGGTATAACACTTCCTTCCATACTGCAGCAAAAATGACCCCATTTATGGCATTTTATGGATATCATCCACCATCCATCACATCATATTTAAGGGAAATTTTGAAGGTTCAAGCAGTGGAAGATCACATCGAGCATCAGCAAGAAGTTCTCCAACTCTTAAAGGATAACCTGAATTTGGCACAAAATCGAATGAAACAACAGGCAGATCAACATCGCAGCGAGAGAAGTTTTTATGTAGGAGATTGGGTATTTTTACGGCTACAACCATATAAACAAATGTCCCTCAAGCAAGCTAAGAAGGATAATAAATTATCGCCAAAGTACTATGGTCCTTACAAGGTGTCGCAAAAGATTGGTACTATGGCATACAAATTGGAGCTTCCTGCTTCTTCGCGAGTACATCCAGTTTTCCATGTTTCATGCTTAAAGAAGGTTATAGGTGAAAATCTTCCAGTTCAAACAATATTGCCAGAACTTGATGAGGAAGGAAAATCATATTGGAACCTGAAGCGGTCATGGAAACAAGAACTCGACAGCTACGGAATCGATCAATTTCAGAGTATCTCATCAAGTGGAAGAACTTACCCACTGAAGATTCTACATGGGAGGATGAGAATTTTATACAGAATCACCCAGAGCTACTCAAGCGTTGAGGACAACACTTTTTTCAAGGAGAGGGGCATGTTAGGTCCCTATATCCCTAGTATAGTCCCTTATTATTGTTAGTGTAACCCCCTTATTGTTATTATTGTACCCTTGTAACCCCCATTTTGTTATTATTGTGCCCTTAAATTATTATTGTTAGGTCGGCTAGGATTACATTGTGGCCCACCAGGATTACATTATGGCCCCATGGACTCCTATATATAGAAAGGAGGTTTTGTAAATTGTATCATCCAAGAATTGTTCATTTATGTAATGTATTGGAGGTTTCCCCCTCGAAGTGGCTTATTTCTAAGGCGTTGATATCTCTTTTCTTCTATTTTTGGAGTTGGTTACACAACATTCAATGTGGCATTCATTGATGGGAAGGTGCACATCTAGAAGAATAGTTTCAAGGAAGCTATCACAATTGGGTTTAAAATTGATACATTCTACCAGGTTGGAGGAATTCCACTAGGAACGATGACATGTGATACTATTCGTCAAACTGAATCAAGGCACTGGAGGTATGGAAACCTTCACTACACAGCCCTTCCCGAAGCAAGGAAGATGGTGACAGGGATTCCTGAATTCAAAAATGATCATGAAGGTGTATGTCTGGGTTGTGTCGAAAGAGAAGTGGAGATATGCCACGATGAAGATGCTCCCCTCAGGACAGTGATAAATATTCCGAGCTTTGAGGAAGATCATCAGAAAGAGCCAAAGGATTAGATGATGCCCAATATTGAAGGACTGATGGACCCTATTGATCCACCTCTTTCAATGAATAGAAGACCCTCATGGCTCAAGGACACTCTTGAGGATGCTGAGAATCATATGGCCCCAAGGGGGACATTCCGTGAAAGCAAGAAGTTGAATAGATACCAAGGGTATCTAACAGCCATGAGTACAATTGTACAATATGAGCCTGGATATTTTGAGGAAGACGAAAAGCATAAAGCCTGGAAGGATGCTATGCTCGAAGAATATGAGTCCATTATGAAGAATGATGTCTAGGATGTGGTTCCGTTACTAGAGGATAAAGCAGTTTTCACCTCGAAATGGCTCTATAATATCAAGCATGGATCTGATGGTAGTGCTGAAAACTTCAAGGCAAGATTCGTTGCCCATGGCTTCTCTCAAAAGGAAGGCATGGACTATGATGATATATTTTCACCTATGGCTCGACATACCACCATCTGATCTATCATAGCCCTTGCTACTATGTAAGGATGGAATCTTCATCTGATGGATGTGAAGACCGCATTTGTACATGGTGTTGGGTGCCAGTTTTGTACACTTTTCCTACACTTGATTTCCCTATTTTTCCTCATAACTATAACCAATGGGAGTATATTTTCCTCTTTTTCCTACCTTTCTATCCTAACTTGTGTTGTTTCACCTTGTTTTTATTACTTTTCTAATTCATCAATTATTATGATATATCGTGCCTTTTTATGACTAATTGAGGATGAATGTTTGGAGAAGATCTATGGTATTTGTGTTTTCTTTCCAGATGTAGTTTATAGCACCAAAGATCCCAAGCACAAGGTCCACATGAGCAATTAAGGGGTTGTTGTTACAATGAAGCGATGTTGTTACACCTTGCTGTTACAGACCCGTCGGCAAACTGTTGTTACACTCTGCTATTACAGACCAGCTAGCAAATTGTTGATACAGTTGTACCACTGACTGGATCTCATCAACACTTGTTGTTGACCTGTCCTTTAGATGTTACACTACATTTGTGGCTCTATTATGATAGTTGTAGAAGTTTTTTAGCATTGTATTTTTGGATAATAGCCTAAGGGAGGTTTTGATTGTAATCTATAATTTTCTAGTCATAACTTTATTAGGAAGTGGTTATAACTATAGGAGTTCTATTTCGATAAACATGAGAATCATAAGATTCTCATGATTGATCTATCCCTTGATTTTCTGAGATGTAACCACTATATAGTTCTTGGCCCTAGAGGTCGAAATTTTAGCAGAGAACAACATTATTTCAGCTCTGTAATTGTGCTTAGATTAATACATATTATCCTATTATTGTTGTTACATGTGTTATTCAATCTAGTTTACATTAAGTTCTTTCTCTCCCTGTGCCCTGCTAGGGAGGAAGGGCCCTCCTTCTTAGAAGGGATTGCAGTGATTAAAGTAGTTGTGTGTATGCGTTTGTATTTCGGTTTATGTATCAGTAGAGGTGTTGTTGCTGTTGTTCAACTATGAATATATCCGCTTCAATTTCAATACTTTGTATGTTGTTACACATGGAATATTAGAGATACCAATTGGATACTTGTTGGGTGGCGCGCTAGAATATATCAATTGAAGTTGATTCCATTCTTGTATATCCTTTTATTTCTGCATGAGTTATTTAATTCCAGCATTTACTTCAGCAACAATTTCTTTTTTGTGGAATTGATTCTGGTTGGTGTATCGACACAAACAGTGCAACTATCATTGGAATAAAAAGACGTCCCTGGATTGATAATTAATGTGTATTATTTAGTCATTTAAAAGTGATTAATACAATCCAAAAATTTGGCGTCATTGTCGGGGATGGCAGTGATGATCTAATCAATCAGACTTGTTTCTTAGAAGTGCAATTTCCGTGTGTTTTTTTAGAGTGTCTCCAGCGACACAATTGTCGGGAAGTAAGACGAGAGGTAAGAACCTGTGCAGTGCTCTAACAAACTTGAGCAGTCTCACCAATGTCTTGTTGGGACACTTAGGAGAGTGAATTTCTGAGCATTTTGTTTTTTTTAGAGTGTCTCTAGTGACACAATTTTCGGGTGGTAAGACGAGAGGTAAGAACCTGTGCATCGCTCTAACAAAATTGAGCGAGCTCACCAATGTCTTGCTGGGATACTTAGGAGTTGAATTTTGGGTTTTTTTTTAGGGTGTCTTTAGCTATATAGTCATTGGGCAGTAAGACGAGAGGTAAGAACCTGCACATCGCTCTAACAAACTTGGGTGGGATCACTGCTGTAGAACCTGAAATCACTTATAGGATGAATTGATACACATAGGGCCCATGTGTACTGGTAGGACAACATCAACATATACAAACACCCCCCCACTCTACTGGCTAGAGGAAAGATGGGTCGTAAGAATGAAAAGAAGAGTACAGATTTGGGAAGAAAGAAATTCTTTGGAGATCTGATCTCAAGGATAGAAAAGGAACAGTCCACGCCATACAGAGATAATAGGAAGACAGGACCACATAAAGTAGCTACCATATCAGGATCTTAGAATTGAAGGACACGAAGAGACCAGTGGGGAGCATCAGAGACCTGAGGAACAACATTCAGTTTATCATCAATTGGAAGTTGGTAGCGTTATTAAACAGTTGGTCCTGGAATAGCCTAATCCTTTTATTTTTCAATCTCCAATACACCCCGAGGTCATTTCATCCCATCAGGAAGAATCAACCATGGGGGACAAAAATGTTAAAAAATATAACTCTGTTACTTTTGAATTCCCAATAGTAGTAACACGAGATGAGGCTCCTATGAAGAATATTCCTTTAACATCCCTACCATCCTTTCAAGGGATGGTTGTTTAAGACCCCGATACCTTTCTGTTCGAATTCAATGTGTTGTGGAGAGGTTATGACTACACTTCAGATGCCCAGAAGCTAAAATTATTCCCTGCTACTCTGAAAGGAGCAGCATTAATATGGTTCATTAGATCGGGTGTTGGCACAATTCGAACCTGGAATGACATGAGAGAGGCCTTCCTCTTTAAGTATCAGGATTACTGTCGAACCAGGGATTTGAAGGACGAGATTTTCAAAATTTCACAAAAGGAGGAGGAAAGCCTGGAAGACTATCTGGAGCGATTTCACTACAATTTACAAAGGTCTAAGTTCAGTAACTTAGACCTAGAAATTCTAAAGCCAATATTCTTAAGAGGTATAAGAGATTATTTTCTGGAGCATCTGAACATATTGGGAAAAGGATACATATCGCAAGAACCGTTTGATAAAATAATGAAGCTTTTCATGCATAGATCAAGAGGATCGGTCAAAGGAAAAGTTTCAGTTCGGGATCCTTCAGTCCGGATATAGAATTCCACGAGCGGAGGAGTAACCGGAGCAGATATCGAGAACTTATTTGAGGATTTTAAAACTGACTTCCTTAGCACTCTCTCTGCCCAAATCACTATGGTACAAGTCAAGAAAGCACAAGCAGAAGCTGAAGCAGCCTTAGCCATATTCTTTCCTCGATGCAAAGGAAACATTTGGAGAGATAATGTGGACTGAATAGTGTTAGCATGTGCAACATCTATGAGTTGGAGCACTCTACGAATCAGTGTCCTAAGTTTCCCAGACTGAAGGCGGTACTTCAAGAATCAAGCGAGGATGTTCAATCTTCTTATTTCATCGGATCAAAGAGACCATGGTAGCCGCAACCTACAGGTATGCCTTCAGATTTTTCCTCTTTTTATCCTTGGAATAATGTTTATAATATCCATCAATATCCATGGCAGTATCCTACTCCTTCCTCAACACAATTCCCTTCACCATGGAATCAGTGGTTGTCTCCTCCACCAATGCAATATCCTCCATCACAACCCAATCCTTAAGTTCATAACTGGAGAAGTAATGGCCAAGATCTAATACCCTCTCCAATACCAATGCAACACCAGTAGTTATAACTACCTTCTATTCAAAATCCTACACCTTTTGTCCGACCCCAATTACTTGTGCAATCTAACCCCAATCCAAATAATAAGAAGCCTAGAGCATGGATGCTCCGGTTACCCTCCAGAATTATCTTATTACTCCTATTGCACTTAGCGAGGTTCGATTTCGATCATGTAAATTAATCATATTTGTACATACTCCCATTATAAACGAAGAATGTGAATCACCTAGGAAGGATATGAACGATTCTGAGGTGGTTGTTACACATGTAACAGTTGATACAGCACCTGATGTTACATTTGTAGCATCGATCTCGGGAGGATCTGTTGTTCCTACAGTAGCCAATCCGAGTGAGGCTAGTACATATGTGATAGCTGACTCAGTTGTTAGCATTCAGAACCCCCCATACCCTCAACGATTAACTGAAATGGGGCTAGTCTCACAACCTGAATCGGAATTCCTCAAGGAGTTGCAAAATTTGTATGTGTGGATTCCTTTGTTACAAGCTCTTAAAGAAGTTCCTATCTATGCTAAAAAAGTGAGGGATACATGTGTCAAAATACCTGGAAGGAAACCTAAAGACCCTTCTACTATCCATGTCATGGGGAAATTGTCTGATCTTATGATTGATCAGCCTTTGTTGACTAAATATAATGACCCAGGGAACCCTACAGTAGTTGTCCATATTTACAATCATCCCATAAACAATAATTTTATTGATCTAGGGGCAGTTATTAATGTCATGACTAAAGACCTCTTCGTATCTCTAGGACTTCATGGACTTAGACCTACACCCACAGTGCTTGAATTAGCAGATAGGTCCCGTGTCAAGCCTGAGGGAATGATAGAAGATGTGGTTATCACTGTGGCTTCCTGGAACTATCCAGTTGACTTTCTCATTTTACAAACCAAATCCAACCTGGGGGGTCATCCTTTAATCTTGGGGAGACCGTGGCTAGTCACTGTAGATGCATATATCGGATGTAGTTCTGGATATATGGTGATCTCAGATGGATAGGCCACTCAGAACCTGAACCTTTATCCCCCGGAAAAACCTCATATGGATTCAAGTAGTCCCTAGTGGGATGAATTTGCACCTAAATCTGATCTTTCCCTACCTCTTCTCACACTTGGAAAAGAAAAATACTTTAAGGATGAAATAGAGGGTGATATCATTAATGGTTTTATTAGTAATTCACTCCCTGTTTCCTCCATTAGAGATTTGGGAGAATAAGAGGAGATAGATGATGCAATTATTTAACATTTTAAAACAACTCTGCATACTATCAACAGTCTCGTTGAAATCGAACCTGGAAAATGTTTAAACATCAATTCTAACATGACTTTTGAACAAAAAAGATTGTTGATACAGCTGTTACAGAAATACAAAAAGGAATTTGCATGGGACTATACGGATATGAAAGGAATCCATCCTAGCCTATGCACTCACTGCATTTACCTTAAAGAGGACTGCAAACCAGCTAGACAACCTCAGCGTCGAATGAACCCCGTACTTAAGGAGATAGTGAAAGAAGAATTGCAGAAATTCCTTAACGCTAATTTCATCTACCCTATTTCTGACAGTCAGTGGGTGTCTATGCTTGTCATAGTTCTGAAAAAAAAATGGAAAATGGAGAGTCTGTGTCAACTATAGAGAGCTTAACAAGGACACTCAAAAGGACTATTTTCCTTTACCATTCATTGATCAGGTCTTGGACACTCTTTCTGGAAAAAAAATATTTTCATTTCCAGATAGGTTTAGTGGCTATAATCAAATATATATTTCTCCGGAAGAACAAGACAAGACAACCTTCACTTTCTTCTGGGGTACTTTTTCATACAGATTTCTTTATGGATTATTTTACACCCTACGGGGATGCCTTTGAGACAGCATTAGCTAACTTGGAAAAAGTGCTAGAATGTTGTGAACAAACTAATGTTGCTCTGAGCATGGAAAAATTCCACATGATGATGACCAAGGGAATTGTGTTAGGAAATTTCATTTCAGTAGATGGAATCAAGGTAGAGCCTGCAAAAATTGAAGTAATCTCAAAAATCCCAACCCCTAAGACTCCAAAAGAGGTATGTAGTTTTTTGGGACATGCAGGATACTATAGAAGATTCATAGAGAACTTTTCAAAGATTGCATCTCCTCTATTTTCATTACTCATGAAAGATGCGGAATTTGTGTGGATAGGGAAGTGCGAGCAAGCCTTTTTAAAGTTGAAAATTTTTGTAACAGCAGCACCTATTTTACGAGGACCAAACTGGGAATTGCCATTTCATATTGCTACGGACGCATCTCACATGGCTGTGGGTATTTTTTTGGGGCAGCTGGAGAAGAAGAAACCTTATGTCATTTACTACATTAGCAAGACTTTAACTCCAGCAGAACTCAACTACATTGTTACTAAGAAGGAATTCCAAGTAGTAGTGCATGCTATCAACAAATTCCGGCACTACATCATCGGGTACCAAGTATTTTTACACACTGACCATGCTTCAATTTGATTTTTAATGAACAAGCTTGTTATTAATGGTAGAGTTACATGATGGTTATTGTTGTTACAATAATTTGATATTACTATTTTAGATAAACCCGAAAAATATAATGTAGCTGCTAATTTTCTTTCTAGATTAACTATAAGTGATGATTGCACTACCACTGAGGATTATTTTCCAGATGAATATATTTTTTCCATCTCTACTCACTCACCATGGTATGCAGATATAGTCAATTACCTTGCTGCAGGAAAATTCCCACACCAGTTTCCTTCCAAGGAAAGAAGGAAGATTATACAACAGAGTGCTACATACTCCTGGATAGAAGGCAATCTCTATCACACCGGGCCAGATTTTTAGATTAGGCGATGTGTTAGAGAAGATGAGGTATTTGAGATCTTGAAGGCTTGTCATGAGGAACCTTGTGGAGGACACTTCGCTGACAAGAGGACAGGACATAAATTACTCTCAACAGGGTACTACTAGCCAACTATATTCCAGGATTCCAAGAAGTTTATGAAAGGATGTGATAGCTACCAAAGGATGGGCCAGCCTCTGAATCAGATAAAATGTCATTACATCCTCATATAGTGATAGAACCATTTGATAAATGGGCCCTAGACTTTGTGGGACCAATTAACCCTTCATCACAGAAAAAATCATAAATATTGGTTTGCACCAATTATGTCACAAAATGGGTCGAAGCAAAGGCACTATCCAGAGCAACAGAGACAATTGTTTTAGACTTCCTGTTTCAAGATATTTTTGTTTTCTTTGGGATACCCAAAGAGATAGTGACATATGGGGGAGCTCAGTTCACATCTCATTTGATCAAGAAGCTGGTTGAAAAGTATGGAATTCATCATAGAATCACTTCACCATATCACCCACAAGAAAATGGTCAAGTAGAAAGCACCAATAAATTCATTGAGGGAATCTTAACAAAGACAGTAGCCAGCCACCAAAGGAACTGGGCCGAGAAACTTCTAGAAGTATTGTGGGCTTATAGGAAAACATGGAGGAACATTATAGGATTCTCACCATATGAATTTGTGTATGGTAAGAATCCCCTATTCCCCATAGAGTTTGAAATAAAGACATTAAGAATAGCATTGTAGGTTGATTTGGATTTGAGTACGGCACAGACACAAAGACTGAACCAGCTCAATGAGTTGGAAGAGAAAAGTTCGGTTTCCATTCAACAGACAGAGATCATTCAACAACAAAGGGCTAGATGGCATGATGGGTTTATTACGAAGAAAAAATTCTAGAAAGGATATTGGGCTCTTTTGTATGATTCAAGGTTCAAATATTTCAAAGGCAAGCTCTGCACCAAATGGGTAGGTCCTTACGAATTGGACACGGTCTTTGACAATGGGACCGTACAATTGGTCACCATTGACAGTCCTAAGACATCGTTACTAGTTAATGGGCATCGTCTAAGGTTATATCATCAACCCACTTCAAAGTAATCATTTGTCAACATTGTCGCGGACTCTGATCTTCATGTTACAGCAGCATTGGAACATTCTCCTGTGCAGCCTCAAAATTGAAATTCCAATAAGTGCAATAGTTGAAAACCACCTTTGTGGAAAATGTTACACCTGTTTAAAATATATATATATAACAAAATAAAAATAAAAAGAAAAATAATAAATCTAAATGTGAAAACCACTTTTCGGGGCGCAGTCAGACAGTTGGTAACAGCTGAAAACCACTCTTGTGGTGGCTGTTACACCCATGGTTTTCTTCCTGAAACATCATCTTCCCTTTCTGATCTATTTTATAGGATGATGGTATTCATGTAATTTTCTTTTCCGTACCGATTTCTCCATATTATTATGTTTTTTTTGAAGAATAATCTAAGGGTTGTCTTGGCTGTTACACATGTAATAGCCGACAGCCACGAACACTTTCTTATGTTTCATTCCACAACAGCAATAATTGTGCCTACCAAATGCAAAAACGCGAGCACTAGAAGTAGAAATCCACCAATTTGAAATATTCCTCCACGTCACCTCAGGTATGTCATTCGAAAGGTAAACGTTATCATTTATGATTTGGTGATTAATTGGTAGAAGTAATGATACTCCCGTGACGGTCGTGGGCAGCCTTCACCATTAAGGTGGGGGAGAGGATATGTCTTGAAATCATTGAAAAAATCCGTAGTCATAAACCTCCATCAAATCCACATGCACCCAATTAATAACACAATTTCCAATGACGACCGAATCCAGTTGGAAAAGAGCATGTGTACTAGATCTCATTACTTTCCCTAAAGAGACATCTATGAATATTAGTGTGAGGTACGATTCGATAATCCATAAAATATGTCACCTCCCATCAACCTCCTTGACTGAAGCCTTGCATCCTCATTGTAAACTCATCAATTGGGATAAGTAGAGATGTCGAGAAGCAGTGAATTCAGAAACGCATTGATATTACAGTGGGGTTGAGCAACAAGAAGTGAATCTAGAAACAAATAGAAAAGATGGGTGGAGTAGTAGTCAGGCACGAGCTGGATTCTATGGACACCTTGCAGAATTGTCCAGAAGACTACCATATATTCATAGATTTCGGATGGATTGAGTATTTCCAGAAGCTCGAAGGCTCATATGAGGCAGTGGCGATTGAATTTTCTCAGAATCTGAACAATAATCAAACTCGAGTAAGGGGCATGCAAGTTGAGGTGACTGAAGAGGTAATTCCCCAGGTAACTTCACTGCCAGTAGAGGGGCAGAGGTGTTTTAAAAAAAAAAAATCAATGACCCCTCCTTGAAAGAATATTTCCTAGAAGGAGAAGAAAAACTTGAGAAGAAAGGGAGAGGAATTGACAGGTTGTCACTTCCTCATCCTTAGGAAGATGTTGCCCTAGGTTTAATTAAATATATCACTTGTGAGGGAAGATCCATGATGGTGTTTTACTATCACTTTACTCTTCTTAATCACCTTCGACACCAGCAAAATATTAATCTTCCATTCTATTTGTTAGGGAACATCAGGCATATGGCGGCAGCAGTAAAAAAAACAGCACACCTGGAGGCATGTGTGACTAATCACGGACTCATCAAGTTAATCGTGTTGGATGCCCTAGGCCAACAAGGAAAAACTTGGGAATAATTCAAGCGAAAGAGGCCAAGGACAAGTTGGGGGAAATAGACCGCGACTTCAGGAGGAAGTCAGGCAGAAGTGGAAACCCAGACTTGGCCTACTGGAGTTATAATTGGGAAAGAGCCTACTGATGAACCAATTTGGGATAGAAGGCCAAAACAAAGAGTGAAAGTTAGCATACCTGCAGAACCTTTTCCTATGGCCAGAAAGCAAACAGAAGCAGAATTTTTAGAAGAAGAAAGGAAACCCTCCTCATCAGGTAAGGATGAAACTCATGCCCTGTTTTTAGAACTCGAAAATCTAAGAAAGGAAAATGAAGAATTAAAGAAGAAATTATCTAAGGGGAAGTAAATCCCAATTTCTGTATGCATGACATGTTTTCAAGACTTAACAGCAGCAGGATATAAGGTCTGTAGAGAAAATATCAACCCAATGGAAATAGAAATAGAATAGCAGGAGGTTGTTACACAAGAACCTACTGATGATATTGTTGTTACACAAGAACCAGCAGTTAAAGTAGAGCCTCCTATAATAATTGACCTAGAATCCGACCCACAAGAAACTATGGATGCCACTCCTATTGAAGAAGAAACAACAATGGACACAGAGGCTACTCTAGGTGGAAACAAAGGGGCTGACACACAAGAACTCACCAAGGAAGCTGTTGTTACACAAGAACCAGCAGCAGAGGTGGAACAACCCCATGTAGCAGAGGCTGTTACACCCATTATTGATGTGGATATTTAATGCAGAAGAACATCAAGTCCCATCTCAGGATGGAGTTTTGAGAAAATATTGTTAATTTCCAAATTACAAAACTAGAAACAGGAAGCAATCTCCCTTCGAGAGAGGACGATTTCACTAAAGGAACATCAGAAATAAATAGAAACTTTACATGAAAGATGGATGAAAGAAGAGTTTAAGAAAGGATGGGAGAATTATAAGAAGAAATAAGCTCTGAAGAAACAGGAGGAACAAATGTTGCTGTTACAGCAGCATATTCGGGATCTCACCATAGATAAGCAAAAACTTCATGACCTCACCCTCAACTTGTTGGGTTGTAGGCAGCCTTCTCCATCCTATCCTATCTTTCTATGGGAACATTTCTTCCTATTCCAGATGAAAGCTGTTATGGAGGATAGGCCTTATTTATGTTCTTCCACTCACACATTTCTAGATGTTTTTCGTGCCTTCGATTTCGATGAGAAAAGCTTGTTGTGTGAGTTATTCTTACACAATATTATTTGTGAACATGTGAGTATGTATATGGTTGTGACAATATTCTCCTATATGGGAGATATTTAGTTGAGAGATTTTTTGTCCTTCATGAACAATCAGATTGAATGGCATTTGGCCATCAAATCTATGGAGGCTAATGAGGAGAAGATGGCATTGTGGGTTCGGGAAGAACCGGGACGGGCTTCCGAGTTAAGGCGAGAAGTCAAGAGAATGTTGAGTACCCCTGGGATTAAATAACCGGCTGCCACTTTTAGAAGAATAATTGTGAACTTCTGGCTCAATCATTTCTCAATGATGAAGAGTCGAGCCTTGACAGTGTGTTTGAAATGCACGGAAGCTAGCCGTGCTGAGCTACTGAAGGGGGACCCATTCTCATTCTAAAATTTCGTGGTGGTTGTTACACATGTACCAGCTTATGCACAGATCATACAATCCCTTGGTTCTTTGTGGTTGGGACTGAGATTCAAGTTTCCATTGATCTGGCTGCCAATTGAAGATTATTAGAGTAATTATGAATTGAGTAAGTATGAGTCAGAGTCCTGGGTATGGCAGTTGATGACCAATCATGGGTATAGGTCTACAGATGAAGATACAGCTAGTGCTTATGATCTCACCGACCTGCACCAGAGATATTCCCATGAGATATGAGTTTGCATGAGGACATGCAAGTATTTCAATTGGGGGGAGATGTTGGGTTCCAGTTTTGTACACTTTTCCTACACTTGTTTTCCCTATTTTCCTCATAACTATAACCAATGGGAGTATCTTTTCCTCTTTTTCCTACCTTTCTATCCTAACTTGTGTTGTTTCACCTTGTTTTTATTACTCTGCCAATAAATCAATTATTATGATATATCGTGCCTTTTTATGACTAATTGAGGATGAATGTTTGGAGAAGATCTATGGTCTTTGTGTTGTCTTTGTAGATGTCATTTATAGCACCAAAGATCCTGAGCACGAGGTCCACAGGAGCAGTTAAGGGGGTGATGTTACAGCGAAGCGATGTTATTACACCTTGTTGTTACAGACCCATTGGAAAACTGTTGTTACACTCTTTTGTTACAGACCCACTGGCGAACTGCTGATACAGTTGTACCGCTGACTGGATCTTGTCAACACATGTTGCTGACCTGTCCTTTAGTTGTTACACTATAGTTTTGGTTCTATTACGATAGCTGTAGAAGTTTCTTAGCATTGTATTTTTGGATAACAACCTAAGGGCGGTTTTGATTGTAATCTATAATTTTCTAGTCATCACTTTATTAGGAATTGGTTAAACTATATGAGTTCTATTTCGATCAGCATGAGAATCATAATATCCTCATGACTGATCTATCCCTTTATTTTCTGAGATGTAACCACTATAGAGTCCTCTGCCCTAGAGGTCGAAAGGTTAGTGAAGAACAGCATTATTTTGGCTCTATAATTGTGCTCAGATTAATACAGATTATCCTGTTATTGTTGTTACATGTGTTATTCAATTTATTTTTTGTTAAGTTCTTTCTCTACCTACACCCTGCTAGGGAGGAAGGGCCCTCCTTCTTAGCATGGATTGTAGTGATTAAAGTAGCTATGTGTATGTGTTTGTATTTTGGTTTACGTATCAATAGAGGTGTTGTTGATGTTGTTCAGTTGTGAATATATTCGCTTCAATTTCAATACTTTATATGTTGTTACACATGTGATATTAGAGATACCAGCTAGATACTTGTTGTGTGGCGCGCTAGAATAGATTAATTAAATTTTATTCCAGTCTTGTAGATCCTTTTATTTCTAAATGAGTGATTTACTTCCAGCATTTACTTCAGCAACGATTTCTTTTCTTTGGAATTGCTTCTAGTTGGTGTATCGGCACAAATAGTGCAACTGTCATTGGAATAAAAATACGTCCATGGATTGATAATTAATGTGTATTTTTGAGTCATTTAACAGTGATTAATACAGCCCAATAAATGGTGCAATAAAGGAAGAGGTGTATGTGGAGCAACCTCTTGGGTCCGAAGTCTAGGATCGAGACACCCATGTTTGCAGGTTGAAGAAAGCCCTCTATAGGTTGAATCAAGCACCAGAGCTTGGTACAAGAGGATAGATAGCTACCTTATGAAGCTGGGATTCACTTGTAGTAATTTTGATCCTAATATTTACTTCAAGGTTGATAGAGAAAATCCTCTCATTCTAGTGTTGTATGTGGATGACCTCTTCCTGACAGGTGCTAACCATCTCATTCATCAGTATAGGGAGCTCGTTGTTGAGTTCAAGATGAAGGACCTAGGATTGATGCATTACTTCCTACGCCTGGAGGTCTGGTAGAGACCTGGCAAGATTTTCCTTTCTCAAGGAAAATATATTGTGAAGTTGTTGGAAAGATTTTGAATGGTGGATTGTAAGTCCGTGTCGACACCGACAGAGCTCAACTTTCAGAAGTTGAGTGGCAGCGTTGTTGGGCCTGCGCTAGAAAATCCTACTGAGTATCATCAACTTGTAGGGGCCCTGATGTTCTTAGTGAACACCCTTCCGGACGTATGTTTTTTAGTGAACACTTTGAGTCAACACATGGTTGATCCTCATAACATTCACTGGGTTCATGCCAAGAAAATCTTCAGATATCTCTAGGACACAAGAGACCATGGGTTGAGATACACTGTCGAGAGCATGACACTCCATGGATATACTGATGTCTATTGTTCTGGCAGTGTGGTGGATCGCAAGAGCACATCTGGATGCTACTTCACATGTAGGTTTGTTTCGATCAGGAAGCAGAAGTCAGTAGACTTGAGCACTGTTGAGGCCGAATACATTGCAGCATGTACGGCCTGTTGTGAAGTCACTTGGTTATGAGATCTCTTAAGTGAGTTGTTCGAGCATGTGCTAGATGCCACCGTTATCCTTTGTGATAACTAGAGGGGGATTCGTTTTTCAGAGAATCTCGTGTTCCACGATCGATCCAAGCATGTTGATGGATGGTACCACTTTATCTAGGATATGGTACATCGAGGCACCGTAAGGATTGATCATATAGGAACTGATGAGCAAGTCGTAGATATTCTCACAATTCCCTTGGGGAAGGTCGTGTTCCTAACCTTCCGTGAGAATCTTGGTATCGTGGAACGACCCTATGCTGAGGGTCCTATTGGACGATGAGCTCTGGGAGCTCTGGGGTGCTTTGGGGATAGCTTCTCGGAGCTATAAGAAACCACGGGGCTAGGCTTTTCGAACCTTGTTGGTGTGCCTCTACCCCACCGTTATGATATTGAGTTGGTTCACCTCTCATGATATGTGCCCCATATGCATTCCAACCCATTGAGTCCTAGACTCATGGGAAGTACCTCTCATTTGGCCAGTGAGGTGGGAAAACCTAGAGACTAGTAGCAAAGACTGATGGATGCATCGGATATTGTCATACTCTCTATTTTTAGGATGGCATGTGTCCAACCACTTGATCTGGGATCAATTCTAGTGAGGTTTCAGACCTCCAACTAACTTCAGGTCAGGTAAACCAACTTCGGGTTGGTATGAGACTATTTTGAGTCCTATAGAGGTTTCAGACCTCTGGGCTAAATTTTTCAGCCAGGAGTGATGTCTTTGTGACTCACTGTTTGTTCTGAAATAAAGAAGCCAGCAAAGCAAGTTACGGGAGGATGATGCATGATGTTTGGATGGCACAGGTGGATGGAGTTCTCCCTAGTTGAGAGGGAGTGTTAATTTTGGAAAATTGGGTCCAAAATCCATGTTGTGATCCTCAGATGAAGATGAAAATATTTTTATTGGACTCCTATTTCGGAGAGGTACAAGATCGATCTAAATATCATCTTGATCCAATGAGAAAAACATTTATTTTGAATTAATTCCACTTATGTGCAAGGTCGACCAGAATTGAAATGTAGGCTTGAAGCCCCAACAGATGTGTCACACAACCTCACTGATGGATATATATAGGCCAATGTTGGATTTCATTTTCACCATCACTGATCACACATTCTCTCTCTGCATCTGATTGGTTCGATCATCTCTTGGAGTTTCTTCTTCTCCACACGTGGGAAAATTTCAACAAGGATATTTCTGTTTTGACCTAGGGTTTCAGCACAGATTTGACCAGCGTTGAATTTGGTCAACGCCTGGTCAAACTGACCCTAATCTCTCCCAAATTTATGATTTCTAAAGTCTGCATTTTTTGGCATGGAAATCGAGGCTAGATGTTGACTTTGACTGGGCGACATTGACTTTTGCTGCTGCTATTTTTGCATTGACCATTGACTAGGACAACATTGAATTTTTTTGACTTTGGGTTGACTGATATAGAGCTATATGAGAGGGTTGTGTGACACATTATGGTTGGCTACCATATTGATACTTTGTTGGTTGAAGCATCCTATTGACCGCCGTAACACACCACAACACATATTTTGTTGATCAAGTTAAGTGTATTTTTGGCTTGTCTTCTGTCGATATATTGGTATGTTCTATCAGCATTTTACTTTCTTGTTTATGTGATTGTTGTTTGATATTCAGGATAAAATTAAATTTGCATCAAGCATAGAACATGTACGAAAATCTACAGTTATGCTCAAAGAAAAGATCAAAATTTCTAAGTGATGATCAACAACACGTCAAGACCACAATAACGGTGAGAGAATCAGGTTGAAATAATTTATAATTCCTATTGCAATCATGAATAGAAGGTGAAATTTCATGGAATGCGAAGAGCCAATAGAAACGCCACTTGTGACAACAAGACGACACTTGTAGGAACAAGAATGGATGAAAACGACAATTTGTATGCAAAAAAAAAAATCAAAATGCCACTTAGAAAACAAAAGTGCCACTAAAAATGAAAAAAGCAATCAAAAGAGACACTTTTAAAAACTTACCAAGAATGAAGAAGAAATCCTTGTGATGAAATAATGTGCTCAACCCAGAGTGAACATTTATTGTGAGAATGAATAACGAACTGGGCTGCTTATAAAGAAAATGACCAGGGTTTCAATGCATGTTCTCCACTTGTCTCTTGATGAATGAGTTAGTTGAGTTAAGTGGAGAGGGTCCCTATTTTCTAGGAGTGTGTTATGCATGCAAGCTAGGAGGGGTGCATGTGTGATAAATAGAAGTGCACGTTGACTAGAAACAAGAAGTGCACAACTATTGATATCAAGGAGTGCACACTTGATGTGGACAGGGAGTGTGCACTTACTAAGAACAAGGAGTGTGCACTTACTGAGAATAAGGAGTGCACTCAAATATAAGACAAAAATGCACTCAACTATGAGAAGGAAGTGTGTTATGGCACAAGAGGGCGCAATTTCTTCCGACAGTGCATTTGTAGTCACTAATTTTAGGAAGTGTGCTTTATCTTGGAGAAAAGGTTGCGCTTTCTTGATTTTGTGTGTTGTGCATGTTGATTGAAGAAAGTTAACCCCTATTCAAATAGAAGCTATATATTTTCCTATATTTAGAAATACGACTCTATAACATCCAAAGATAAGAAGACGAAACTTAGGAAACTTTGATGTAGGAGGAAAAGTAAAACTTAGAAAGGATAGTCGATACTTAGGAAAAACATCAACAAATGACAATATGACACTATGTAGCTTGAAGCGGTGACTCATGAAAACATATATAGGCTCGAAAATTGGATAAGGAAATTTTAGAGGGTCCTTGTCATAGTGATATTATTACATTAAATGTAATGGTTGGTTATATAGAATAGTTAATTTGATTTTGTTAATAAGTTCTAATGATAACACATGATTTTTTGTTTCCTTATTTGTGATATGTGTTGATATAATTATCATATGGTTCCATTTATTATGTGGATGTCATGTTATGTATTCGATATAAATACGTTGATGTTATAATATTATGATGGTATTTCATAATGTGATGGCGTGTGGTAATTACATGAAATGTTTATGATGAATGTGTAAGCATGTGGTGTCATATTCTAGATCTTGTGATAAAAATGATGATGACACGTGAGAGATACATGCTGATTATTTTTGAGATCGTGATGTTATGATTATATCTAATGCATTGGTTCCATATTATGAATTGGTGATTGTTAGGACTAGTACATTTGATAATCTCATGGGAGCCCATATCTATGAAGGAGAATAACTACAAGTAATATATTATGGGTTGGGGACAACTTAATATTCTACATATGCCAGTATTTCTTATGCATTTTATTAAATTTGTGATGAAAATTTTGAGAAGGAAGGAGGGAGTTATGTGTGAAACTTCAATGCTTGCATGAGGGTAGATGATATGCCAAGGGTACGTGATGTACTAGACCAGATGTCTGCAATGTGGAAAAATGAGATGTACTAGACCAAATGCCTTTATTAGGGGCATATGATATCTCCTACCTATTGATGGGAAAAAATGACCTCATAAACATTGTGGAGACCACCCATTCATAGCTCCAAATCAGACTCTTTTCTGTTTGTTATAGTTGATATTAATGGTTATGTATTGGGCCCAACGTATGTATACTTAGGGAAGGTGGATGAAAAAAGAAATGAATGTAAAGGGATTGGCTAGCAAGTATAAATATTTAACACCCTCCTCCCATATCTACCCAAGTAACCACCCAACTGGGTTAAAGATGAGACGAGAGGCTACTATGAACTAAGTCAACCTCCTAAGTGACCTTAAGGAAATGGAATCGACAGAAACACATCATACAAACCTTCCACATAAGAAAAAGAACTCCCAGGAGCCAATTCAACCACTCAGATACACAACACCTAGGTCTTGTTAGTGTCCAATAGTCTCAGTGATCAAATTTACTCTTTTCAGTGTTGTTGCATGTCTTTGGTCAAATTTTTATATTGTCAAATAAAATTTGGCATCTCTTGATTTTCAAAATGGTCAAGTCGTTGTCTAGATCATTACTAATCCCTCCACTTCTTCAAGGTCGCCATCATCCATCATGATCATGTCATTTTTCCCCTGTCCTAGGTCATCAAAAGAATCAGTGGGTCATCATCTAGGTCATGGTCTAGGATTCACATTTGATGGTCATCATCATACCAGTCATCAAAAGCAAGCAAGGGAGTTATGTCATCCATTTTGGTCACCATAATGGGAATTAGAAATTAGGGAACATTTTGAAAATTCATTCAATCCTTACAAGTCTTCAAGAGCTCCTCTCTTGCATTTCAAAACTTGTGTAATATTCCAAAATTAGCATGCAGCTAATTGGAATATCGATTTTTGTTTTTATCACCTAACAGCTTAATAAATGGGTAAGGAAGCCCATGAATATTAAAAATATGAATAAAATCCCTCATAATGTGAAAGAGGATAGTCATAAGAGCTGGATTTCACACCCTCATGTGTGAAAAAGTACCTTTGCATGGAGACAAGGTCAAGTTTGACCAAGTCAACAGCGCTGGGATAGGAGGTGGAGAACACTTTGAGAGACAGCGCAGTATGAATGGGAGGAGGTTTCTTTGGTGAATGAAACCCTAATGAGTGGGACCCATGGTGAGAGGGCTTTCACTTGTTTAAAAGGAGGGCAAGGCATCTATTGTTATTCATGTTATGTATTATTGATTTCTTGGTCTGTTTAGACTTGGTGCATTCTCTTGTTGTTTAGCAGAGTTGCAGTGCTGCTTAGCACATGGATTTCCTGTTTATGAATTCCTTCTCCTTTCAAGAGAGGCCTCTTGAAGGAGATTGCACTTCATTTCTCCACATCCAGGCTTGAGGCCAAGCTACCTCCTTCAGCTACAGCGCATTTTCTGTTGAGAGTTGGGTTGTGTTGCAGGGTGTTGTAGTGGAGGGTTGACAACACCACTTCCAGACTTGTTTTTCAAAGGAGAAAGCCTTTTTTACTTTAGTACACCAGTGAGGAAGATGTTGGAGCTTATTTCAGATCTTTGCACTTGGCCAACATATTTCCTTTCACCTACAGTGCAATCCCTTCTCTAGACTGTGTTATTTTCAGTGTGCACTTGCAGTGAGGGTTTGCAGGATTATTGGAGGGTGAGATCTTCAGTGATAGGATCAGCCTTTCACTTGGAAGATCCATTGGAGGAGGTCTATTTATCTGATGCATCATATTTATCCATCTCCTTATAGTTCCAGTTCTTGAGTTGCAGCTACTACTGCAACTCCAACATTTCTGTAGTTTTTCATATTTCAACCAACCCTTCCAAGATTGACTAGAAATTGTGTTTGGGAGCTTAGATCTTCACTCCCAATGTTGTATGAGCCATACATTTGTATATCCATGTATTTACATATGCTAGCAGCAATTTATCCTTATAAAACTGCGCAGTCATAGCCTTGGGCATTCTTGTGTAGCAGTGTTTGTCATGTTTTATGTACATGTTTCTTGAGACTGATTTTGCCTATCTTGAGTAACTCTTTCCTCAAGATCTTGTGTACATTTTGTTGTTGTAACTTAATATGATGTCTATTTACTCTTCTTACATTCTATGAGTTGATTTTCACTGCTACTCCAATTTGTGTTCATATATTGTTGGATCTCCACTTTTGGAATATCTTAATATATTCCCATTGTTGTAGATTTTCCCTATTTTGGGATATCACAGTGGTATCAAAGCATAATCTTGGCTTAGCCTATGGAACTCAGACAATATTCTATCAAGAAAAGAGAAGATGAAGACTCCATTCTTTGGAGGAAAGAAGGAGGAGAGGCTCTCAAAGCTTCTTCCTAAATATGTACAAAGCATTCAAGGAGATCTCAAGAAGATCAGAAGGGAGATGTGCATAGAATCTCCAAGAGGGTTTGAATCTGAACCAAACTCTAGAATTTCACATCATGAGTGTGAGCATGCAGCCACACACAATAATGCACAGCGCATTCATATGCCCAGAATTTCCATGAGAGAGATGGAAGAAGAAGGAATGGCTAGGAGGGAAGCTCTTAGTGACTTTTTGCAAGAGTATGAATCTCAAACTCAAAAGTTTAGAGATCATATTACTTTTCCAGAGTTTTGCAAGATCAAGGTGAAGAGAAGCAAGCAGCATGATAAGGGTAGATTCCTTCTATCTACTTTTGATGGTTCACCTACAAGTTCAGTCGGAGCTTGGGTGGAAGAACTATACACCTTTTTGCAGCACCACCAAATTTCTCAAGATGAAGCCATCAGAGTTGTAGCGCTGCATCTTGGAGGTAAGGCCTATGCATGGTGGATATAGAGTCTTTCTCTTCGATAAATGCAAATACTTCTTCTTATGCAAGGTTTATTAAGACATTGGTGGAAATTTTTGATGGAAAACTTTCTAGAACACATGTGGTGAATTTAAACAAACATAAACAAACAAAAACCTTGCATGTGATGGAGGAAACCATAAACTCAGATCCACTTCATAAAACCATGGTGGAGGTTGATGTCTTGCATTGTACCTTGTTAGAGGCAAAGCCTTTATCTCATATTCCTGAACAAGAGGGCATGGAGATCTCTTTTTCAAGAGAGGATCAATTTCTTGAGAGGTTTCCCATACATGTTGATGAGGAGGAGGGCAATAGCGTTGTCATGTCTAGAGTTCATCTAGCACCTCATGCAGAGGAAGAGGGAGCCATTGCTCCAACTAGAGGGATTCTTGTATCATTGCAAGAAATTCCCCAGGATCTCACATGTGGAGATCAGGGCACAACTCATGATTCACATGTGCCATTGATGATAGGGTGTGAACCTATGGAGATACAAGGAGGAGATAGGGAGGATGACCAGCATCATGTGATGAGGAGCACACACCCCTATCCATTTAAGGAGGTTGATGCACCTAAGAGGGAGACTGGATTGTGCAATGAGAGCAGGGACAAATATTTCCATTCACATATGCAGTCTACTCTTGATGATGGTGTCTCATTGCATGGAGATATTTCACCAAGGAGACCACCAGATCAGCAGATGATTAAAGATGCTTCACATTTGGAGGCACCATTAATTTATTTCAGAGGAATGGAGACCTTGGGAGGTCATTTTACAGCGCTGAGAGTCTTGGGTAGATTCAAGGAGGAGAGAGGCATTCTCTCAACATCATCTTCACCCACTCTCATTTCAGATTATGCGTTGTGGCAGGAGCAGCAGGGGAAGGATAGCAGCCTTCCAACTTACATCTTTGGCATGGGATATTTCAAAGAGGAGGATGACCATATGACAAATGTTCTTCATGAGATATCATTAGCGCTATCACTATGGAGGATAGATCCATATTGGAACTCCTAGCTGTTGGTGGAGTATTCCAAGGATCTTTTCACTTGTATGATGTTGGATGACCAGCTACATGAGGAGGGATATTCAGTTAGAGATGGGGTCATCTACTATCATGGTAGGATCTTCTTATCTAGAGCTTCCAAGCTCAAGGAGAAGTTGCTACTAGCAGCTCATGAGGATTTTCTCTTCAGCCACACTTATTCTATGAGAGCATACCACACCATCATGGAGGGGTATTTTTGGGAAGGCTTTAAGGAGGAGATATATTAGCATATGAGGAGATGCATGGATCATATGGAGATGGAGGAGATACATAACCCTTTGGAATATTTATCACAGCCACCTCTTTTCTCTTTGAGGATGAGAGGAGACTCATCTATGAGCCACTCCATTTGTATGAGAAAGGTATATGGTAAGGATATTGTTTGGTTGTATAATGATTTATATAATGAATATGTGCATTCCTTAACCATATATGTGCAAGATATTACTCAAGGAAGGAGCATTCTTCCTTCTAGATCTCATGGTCTACTTGAGGCCATAAGCAGTATTGGTGATGGCCACTCCCTAGGAGGACTTGGGGAGGCTCTATATTTTTCAAAGCATGCTCACTTTGCACCATACATCATACACTTCCTCCAAACTTGTGAAGAGATTGGGATGGCAAGCAAGTGGTGGGGAGGCCACCCATCATTTCATTTTTTATTTCAGTTGAGATTCAAACTGTGTTGGCTACATTTGAGGGACCATTTTCCCTCTCCCTTGCTACATATGGCAGTAAGTATGGTTCTCATTATGGTTCCCTATGTTGCTATTGTTCTTATTTTCATTAGGAGCATGATTGGGGGAGTGGCACATTGGTTGGATGTGTCCCTTGGGGGAGAGATTTTCCACATTGTTTGCATTGCATGTTCTAATGGGAGCATGAGAGAGTATATGGCCACTACAGCAAAACACTTTTTTTCTTATGAGGTGAGCCATATGATTGATTGGATGCCATATGATGGTGATTTCCAACTCATCACATATGAGATGGTTTGGGCCAGCATGATTCATAACGTTGGAGAAGAGGTCGTTGAGGATCTAGTTTTCTTCTTTCCACATGAGGGCAACATTATTGCAACCCGGGATCAGCATACACTCTACACTTATCTTAAGTGGAGAGAAGAACAGCTTGGGGTAGACTATTTTTTCTACCAAGATCAGATTTTCAGCCCACCTACATTGGAGGAGCCAAGGGTGGAAGAGGATTTTCAGGAGTTGCCATGTTGGGAGATAACTCATTGTGTATGGATGATTGCTTGGGGATGGAGGATCCACATGGGGATGATAGTTCCCAACACTTTTCAGATTCCATTCATCAAGGGAACCTCTGGATAGCACTTTATTTCCTTCTTGAGTACTCTACTTGTTCATGATGATAGCTATTTAGCTAACTTACATGCTTGGGAGGGGCAATATGGAGATTTATTGATGAGACAACATCTCATTCCTTGGAGGAGAATATCACATGTGGATGCTACAACAGGAGGAGGGGAAACTTCTCAGTTCTATCCTTGCAGTTGCTTGAGCACAAGCAACATTTGGGAGGGGAGGACTGTAATATTCCAAAATTAGCATGCAACTAATTGGAATATCGATTTTTGTTTTTATCACCTAACAGCTTAATAAATGGGTAAGGAAGCCCATGCATATTAAAAATATGAATAAAATCCCTCATAATGTGAAAGGGGATAGTCATAAGAGATGGATTTCACACCCTCATGTGTGAAAAAGGACCTTTGCATGGAGACAAGGTCAAGTTTGACCAAGTCAACAGCGCTGGGATAGGAGGTGGAGAACACTTTGCGAGACAGCGCAGTATGAATGGGAGGAGGTTTCTTTGGTGAAGGAAACCCTAATGAGTGGGACCCATGGTTAGAGGGCTTTCACTTGTTTAAAATGAGGGCAAGGCAGCCATTGTTATTCATGTTATGTATTATTGATTTCTTGGTCTGTTTAGACTTGGTGCATTCTCCTGCTGTTTAGCAGAGTTGCAGTGCTGCTTAGCACAAGGATTTACTATTTAGGAATTCCTTCTCATTTCAAGAGAGGCCTCTTGAAGGATCTTTCACTTTATTTCTCCACATCCAGGCTTGAGGCCAAGGTACCTCCTTCATCTATAGTGCAGTTTCTATTGAGAGTTGGGTTGTGTTGCAGGGTGTTGCAGTGGAGGGTTGACAACACCACTTCCAGGCTTGTTTTTCAAAGGAGGAAGCTTTATTTACTTTGGGACACCAGTGAGGAAGATTCTAAAGCTTATTGTAGATCTTGGCACTTGGCCAACATATTTCCTTTCACCTACAGTGCAGTCCCTTCTCTAGACTGCGTTATTTTCAGTGTGCACTTGCAATGAGGGTCTGCAGGATTATTGGAGGGTGATATATTCAGTGATAGGATCAGCCTTTCACTTGGAAGATCCATTGGAGGAGGTATATTTATCTGATGCAGCATATTCAGCCATCTCCATCCAGTTCCAATTCTTGAGTTGCAGCTACTACTGCGACTCTGGCATTTCTGTAGTTTTGCATATTTCAGCCAACCCTTCCAGGATTGACTAGAAATTGTGTTTGGGAGCTTATATCTTCACTCCCAATGTTGTATGAGCCATATATTTGTATATCCATGTATTGAAATATGCTAGCAGCAGTTGCTCCTTATAAAACTGCTCAGTCATAGACTTGGGCATTCTTGTGTAGCAGTGTTTGTCATATTTTATGTACATGTTTCTTGAGGTTGATTTTGCCTATCTTGAGTAACTCTTTCCTCAAGATCTTGTATAAATTTTTCTATTGTAACTTAATATGATGGCTATGTACTCTTATTACATTCTATGAGTTGATTTTTCACTACTACTCCAGTTTTTGTTCATATATTGTTGGATCTCTACTTTTGGAATGTCTTAAGATATTCCCATTGTTGTATATTTTCCCTATTTTGGGATATTACAACTTGCCACAACCATCAGAAGTTTAGATTATATCACCAAATTACTCAATTCATCAGCCTGTTGTGCTTTTGTTGCGTTTCTGGAAACTTGTTGCGCTTTTGTTTTGGTGACATAAGGAGGGAAAGAATAGGTATAAACTCCATCTCATTGTTTAAAACAACTTAAAACAATTAAGTGGGACCATTACAAATCTTTGCTTCAATCAATTTCTTCACAAAATTGATAAACTCCTTCCTTAAGGTTTGTTATTGCATTTTTGTTGCGCTTTTGTGATTTCATTGTTTTTCTTCACTTAAAAAGGAAATTTCATATTTTATTAGCCTATACATCCCTAATATCCTTCATTAGACACTCCCTACCATTCCCCTCACTTTATTTCACTCATTTCATCAATTTCCCACACAAACCCTAGCTAGTTGCTACACTTCTAGACTAGGACTGTGTTTTCCCTCTTTTGTACCCTTTCCCTCACTCAAATTCAAAAATTCCACTTTAATTGTGTTCTCAAAACACTTATATACTCCCCATAAAAAATTTATAATATTTCTTACCCTCCATCCCCTTCATTTCCTCACTCCAACTTGCTGCTCTTTTTCCCCAATTTTTCAGTTAAGTTCCCTTTGCCCATTCTTCCTTGAAACTAGCGTTTCTTGTCAAAAACAAGATCAAACATGGCAGAGAATGGTGAAAATATAAAATTAAAAGGATGAAATATCTCAAGATATGAGCCTGTTCATATGAAGCACATCAGTGCATCAGAATTTATAAGGAAGCCATTTGAAGAGGTGGGTTTCCTAGGGTTTTGTCAAAATGTGCAAGAGGTAGGCTACCATCATGATTTAATAGGATAACCTAGACCTATTGGCTGATGCATCACTAGTGGTATGAAATAAAATCATAAATCAAAGAAAAAGGAGACAAGTTTTGAAATTTTGAGTTTTGTGATCATTTGTTAGGGTTTACATTGCACACAGGGACAGTTTTACTTCAAAATCAGTTTATGAAATAATGGAGATGAATTTTACAAAAGTGAAAGAGGTTTTTTTCAATAACACACCAAAGAAAAAAAATGTCCTTTATTTTATGCACGGATTTTATGATTTGGGAGATATGCAGAAAATGTTGAAGCCTATTTTTCAGAAAATCAAATTCTTCAATTTAATTTCCTATTTTAGTCATTCTTTTGTGGCACGTATTCCGAGAATATGGGAATGAACGCAAAAAAAATGAGATATTTTTTTCTTAAAAACAAACTTATCTACAAAAACCTCTCCCATTTTTGTAAAAAAATTTATGGTTAAAGAGATATCACTCCATCGTTAACCCTTATTTTTACAAAAAGCACAAAATTTTGACCCTACAGAAACATAGCGTGTGCTCGCTATGCTTTTTCCCAGAGGCTCCAAATGAAGATTGAAAAGCATGTGGAGGTTTATTTTGGTTATTAAATTCTAGAAATATACTTTGGGTTACTTTTCAGTTCATGGATTTTCAAAAAAAGGTCAAAAACCACCTATTTTCCACCTTTCTGCAACTATTTCATACCACTCACTGCGTTTCTGAGACAACTTGACTTCAAGGAAAATTTTCAGAGGTTTGGAGCAGTTTTTTCTAGTGATTGATGATTTCATGATGTAGTAGACACTTTAATATTTCCAACCATACCATTTTCAACCAAACAATCGTCCAAGAAGGCCTCCAAATCACCTTCCAAACTTTCGTTGCGCTTCTGTTGCCAAACGTTGTGCTTCTGTAATTTTTCGATGCGTTTCTGGGTTTAAATATTTTTCTTGACACATGGAGGTCAAAGGTCAAAATGGTTCATGTAAAATCGGTATCATGAGTTTTTTTATGGTTAATGGTCTTATTTATGGTCATCTTTGGTAAAGAATCTTATATTTAATGACTTGAGAGAAAAACTCAACTTGTTAGCTAAAAAGGGGAAAAGTTGTTTCTAACTCCCCTATAATTAGACTATGTGTCATTAGGTGCATTAATTATTTGTTTTGGATCAAGATTCGACCCCTAGAGGTGGAACCTGGTTTATTTTCTAAATTTACTCAGATTTAAGTCATTGAGAGGGTTGGACATCTGAAGTTCTCACTCTTTGGCACTAGTGTATTTGACAATTTGCAGAAGAAATTTACAGGAAGTTGCAGTTATTTTTATGGGATTCATGTGTTGTGTTCAGTGGAATTGTTTTCTCTAGTGTTTCTTATGCATGTGATGATTAAGTAGTTCTAGCACCCATCTACTTTATTCTTATTCTTTATCTTTTAAGTTTTGAAACATAAATCATTCTTTTATGCTCTGTTTTTTTTTTTAGATAAGCATCTAAGTGTTTCATCTTCTAAAATAAGTGAATTTATTATGCTCACTTAACTTATATGTTTTCCTCCTTAGCACACTACAATGACAAAACAATTTTGTCACTAATAATACCTACCTTGCTTCATACTATATCTGCAACTGACCTTCGAGATACCTTTCCTAGTTCTAAGACATAGTGATCTTTGTCCAGCAAACCCTAAATTAAACCCTACTGAGCTTATTAACTAGCCTAAAACCCTAAATAGCCTCCAGTCACTTCCATTGGCTGTGAGTGTAATTTATAGAGAGCCCTCTCTGATTTGGTAATACTAGGTACCAAATCTAAATATTGGTTTGTGGTTACCCCTTTGACTTCCTTTCTCAGCCTTGGGAAACTGGAGAGAGTTAACAGGTCCCACTGAGCTTTTAGACCTTTAAACCCCCGGACACTCCCACAATATAGGCGTGGGTGCATCTGGGAGCCTCTGGAAACTCCCACCACATAGGCATGCATGCGTCCAATGAATTTTTCCCACAGACATGTGCCAGCGTCCCCAATATTTGAGCCACTTTTTTAGGCCTAGAGCCTAGTTCACTACCCAAAAATCAATGAAAAGTTCAAAAATGAAATATAACAGAAGAAAAATGATACATTTGCAAAAACATTGACAAGGAATTGACTGGAAACCTACTAGCCATGACAGGCATTTCATCAAACATGTCACAAATATGTAATCTACAAGTTTAAAAAACAGATATGAGCATATGGGTCTCATACTTATTTGAGAACTGCTAATAAGCATTGTTCCATTATATCATTAACTACATTGTCATATATTAGGTCATAGATACATTGTTCATTCATTTACAAATCAAAACATGAGGAGATCCATACATCATCACTATCATAATACATGCTTATACCAGCATAATAACAACATATATATCAAGGATACATCAGCCATAGAATCCACATATAAGCTAGTACATTCACATGTAATATATCAAGGGGAGAAACTCTTATTAATGAATGCAAAAACCAACCTGGGATGGGACTACAAATTTCCACCCGACCATAGATTGATTGAGATGAATCTCTCTTCATCCTATCACCCTTGTGCCATATTCCAAGCATGAATGTGAGACTCAAACCAAAAGAACCAACCAGGGAATCCTAAGGCTAAACCACCTCACCCTCATCAATAGAAACCAAGATTTACGGCAATCCATCATGGATCACTAGGAAAAAACAATAAACATGTAATAACAAGTTTTACCATGATCTCCACCAGACCACTAGGAAAAAACAAGCATGGATGCCACCATATTTCTCCACCTACACCGTGAGAAACTTTCTTGTCTCCTAGTCTCTCAAGATTTACCTCAATCCACACCATATCTCTAGGCCCTAAACTGTGACCCACTGTCCAGGATTTACCATATATGCAAACCCGAGATTCCTAGGCCTAATGGAGAGCACACACCTCTCAGGATTTACCGCAATCCACACTGGCTCAGTAGGACCTAAACCGAGGCAACATACTATCTGGCTTTACTTCAACCCACGGTCTAGTTCAAGGGTTACTATGTCATGTGTTCTATAATTCAAAGATCCACCTCACTTAGCTTTGAATCCATCTGTAAATCCATCTCAAGCAAAACATGAGATCCCCATCACACTATGGCTATCCAGAAATGGAAAGGCTAGTGATGAGCCCTACTATTGCACCAAGAGTGTTGCAACTCCAAAGGGCTACTCAGCTTTACTTATAAACCAGGGGTTCATACAAACTTAGAGGTTATAGTGCTATATGCACATCATATGGATTCTACTCATGCCACCCTCAACTAGGTCTTCTAGACAGTAGTACTTCTAGGCCATTCCTTATACTTGATTAAAGTGCAAGCAAAACATAAACAGTTAACCTAGTTGTAGCAAAAGGAATCTAAGTTATTCATCTAGGTATCTATTCATTTCTAGTAAATAAACTATTCTATCATCGCAAACTTCATCAAAGCATAAACCAACCCCTATCTATTGTTTCATTCAACTTTTACTTGCATGAAAAAGTCAATATAATTATGAAATGAAATAAAACACTAATTCCTACTATGTTTTTGCAGAAAGGAAGGAAGGAGCTTTGGAGTGGCCTAAGGGTATCTTCTGACCAAGAATTAAGAGTTGGGGGTCAAATGCATCCTATGCTAGGTTTAAAAGGAAAAAAAGGAGCTAAAATGGAGTAAAAAGGTGACTTATAGTGTTGCTACATGAAGTTTCTATGATATGTCCTCTAATTGCTACAGGATGTCCTGAAGTGCTACAAGAAATAGTTCGAGAGGGTTTTAAGGATGAAAAAGGTGCAAGGAATGTGTGGAAAGGTGAGATAAGGTGAAAAAAGGTGAGGGAGAGGTGACCAACACTTCCATCCAAACTCAGAGACCTTGGAAGGCTTGTTTTTCACTTCGAAGGTTGCTCACGGTGGTGGTGAAGGTGGTTTCACAAAACAAGGTTTTGGTGGAACATTTGGAGGTTGGAGAGGAGAAGGATGACTTTGATGAAAAGGGTATTTTCCCTAAATCTATAGACAGCCCTAAAATCACTACACACATGCATGCATTTATTATTGACAAACTAACATGTTTAAAAGTGGAAAATATGAGTTGAATAGAAAACCCTGATTAACCTAAGCTAAAATCTAATCTAAGCACAAATCCAAATTCTAACTTGCAGTAAGCATATTATGAACATGATAACCACACTATATAACTTTTCAATAAATCATAAACAAACTATTTTTGATATGTGGTTGGAGATCCTTCCCCTCAAGCTCTCATGAGAGAGGTGAGAAAGAGAGGCTACAAGCATAGTTTTTATATATTTTTACTGCTACTAAAATGCAATGAGACTAAACAAAATGTTGAAACATAAAGAGAGAATATAAATACACAAGAGGGACTTAACCAATGGATTGGGATCTAACCCAAAATCATTATCCCTAACCCAAAATAATCATCCCTCCGAGATTAAATCAAATATGGGACAGGCATCTTCTCATTATCATTGCATAAAAAGGTATAGTACATCATATGACAATAAAAAATAACACTAAATCAGAGCTCAAGAGCTACCTATCTGAATACAAATTTTGAATCCTAACGATATCTTTCATATGCTTATTTATACAAATGGGTAGCTACCAACAGCTCCCTAAGAAGTAGGAATAAGTCCTCCTTGATCTCAAGAATAGTGGAGTGTGGCTCCTCATAACTGCCACTTTGCTTGGTTGCCTTCGCCTTCAAGATGTTGGGTGAGATCTCAGTGTGATCTTGACTGATTGAGAGATTTAAGGAGGTGGAAAAACCTCCTACAATATGTCCTTGTTGTCTACCCTGAACCCTTATGTGGAAAATATCTCAAAAATGGATTTGTTTCCTACAAGTAATTCAAATTAGGTACCAAGACCTAAACACATCATACACCCTTTTTCATTAAGCACAATATGAAAAAAATGTAAATGAATGTGAGAGAGAGGTAACTTAATAGATGAAGTATGGAATTTTAACCCTTTAAAATATACCTAATTATGGGCCTCATCATCACCCCCCTACTGAAATGGTTGCTCATCCTCTGAGCAACTCAGTCCTCATTGTTGATCTCTTTCAAAGCCCTAGTGGCCTCTTTGACATCCCAAGGCAGTAAAGAGGGAGTGCCTTTTGGTGGGTGGAATCCTGCACTCCTTTTTTCCTCAGCCCATTATTTTTGTTCCTTTGTATGATCTCTCCCTTCATGAAACCCCAACAGCAAATGTGGGATGAGATTCGATCCTATCCTTTTTATCTTCATTCTTTGCATTTCTTGCTTGTAGAAGGGTGATCTTTCCAATTCATTCTTCATTATCTCAGGAGAATGATATTCCCTCAATTTTAGGCTAAGTGGTAAGGTATGCCATCTTCTTTTGCATGCCTAAAAAGTCTCTTCTCCTAGAAGCCTGGATATATCATCCAAGTGTGCAATGGCCTGACCTTGTGTCTCAATGTATCTAGGTTCCAGTACATCCTCACTTGAGATCAATTGATGATTCCCTATTATCCCCCTGGGTCTTATTAGTTCTTATTTGATATGTAGGGGTTCTCTCTCTTCTCTTACCATGACTCTTTTAATCTCTCCTGCTATTTATTCTTCATGTGTTAGCCAAGATGTCAAGGTCATTTATTTCATATCACCTAATCTGGAATTTGGGTCCCAATTTTTTATATTAGTTAAAATGAGGTTGTGCATATACAATTTAGCCATTCTATCACTCTCTCTGACACTAGACTTTTTGCACATCAATGAAATTTTTATATTCATGAAATGGTAGGGAGCCATGTTGAGTTAAGGTTCTGATTTGGACTTGTAACCATTGATCCTTGAGATAAATTGCATAGGACTTTGAAGGTTTTCTATACTGCATGGCCTCCATGCAAAGGCTTGCCATGGTGGAAAGTTGGTTGTCATTTTTCTGTAGCTTCCCCTGCAACCTCATGTTCTCTTATTGTGTTGCTTGCAATTTTTCTTTCACCATAGATTCTTTGAGCCTTACATCGGCCAAATCTTTTCCCATTTCAAGGACCCTTTCTTCCATCAACCCCACATCCCAGACATTCTTCGATTTGGCTATCTTCATCCATCTGTGGGTGTGACATATTTCTATCTCCATCTCATGTAGGAGGGGAATTGTGAATTTCTCAAGGATCACTCTTCCTCCCCCAATGAACTTGTAATAGGATCCAAAATTAGGCTGTGGTGTAGGTTCCTGAAATACTGTGATTTTTCTTTCAAAGGTTTGTGGGGAGGCTATTGTCTTTTGCAGTTGGTTCTCAGCTTTTACCCCCTCTTGCACACCTTGTCCTTCCATTTGTGCACTCTATCCTTCAATTTTTGCACTCTACCCTTCAATTTTTGCCTTATGTTATTCATGTTTCACATCCTCATCTTCCTATAGCACCTTTTTTGTTTCTTGTAGCATGCTTTGTTTTTCCTATAGCACTCCTTTTCCTTCTTTCTAGATGTCAATGGGTTCTTTTGGTTGTTTGAAAGGTGATGCTCTAGTGGTGTAACTCCTTATATAATCTATGGGAGTCTTAGGGTTTGGCTTTCGATAGGTGACATCATCAATATTTCTCTCATCTGGCCCTACCTCTTCTTTCTTACTTGGGGACCCCTCAATGGTAATTGGAACTTTTGTGGTATTCTAGGATATCCCTTGGATCACACTATTTTTTATCCTTGTTTTAAAGTAAATAGGATTTTGCCTTGGCCTCTTATTCTTGGATTTCACCGGAGTCCCCAAGGTAGCTAAAGTGGCAGCCAACTCATCCTCAATTTTCCCTGGTGACGGATTAGTTTGATGAGGGGATATCTCAGTTTCCTTTGGTTCAGTGGTTTGTCTAAGACTTGGGGCCTCCTCTTCTATCTTTTCTTACTTTTCTTCCTCGTCATATCCTTCTTATGCATCTGCCTCTTCTTATTTCTCTTCATATTTTTCCATTTCTATTTTCCTCTCTGTCTCTTCTTCCTCCGACCTGGTGTCTCTACCCCCAATGCTAGATATAGGAGTTTCCCCAGGAGTAATGCTATGGGTTCCTATTATCACCTCTTTATCCATATCTTTGAACTTGGACCATGGGATAGAAATTCTTAAGTTGTTTAGGGCATCTTCCCCTCACATATTAATAAGGCCATGATGGGCTAAGTGTTGATAGGTCCCTTCTCTGAATTTTTGGTTCATGCCCCTGATGGACTAGAGGAGGAAGTAAGGTACATTCAATATCTGGTTAAGAAGCAAATTTTCTTGGCATCTGAGTACATGCCATGGCCTAAAGTGATGTCCACATACTACACTTAATCTGAATTTTCTTCCATGCATTTTGGAGAACTCAGTCTTCTTGTGATCAGCAATGTCCACAGTGTCAGCTGGAATTTCAGTGGACTTATTAACCCTTCCATTTGGAGTAGAAGAGCTATGTATTTTACTATTGTGCTCAAATTATACAAGTTTAAATTATCTCTATAATATTTTTTCCAGATGATGAAATCATTTTCATACATTTCCCTTGCATATTGTGTTTACTTCTCAAATATGCATATGTCTCTACAACAGTTCTAGTATCTCCAACATCTTATAATAAAATATCCAGAAGAAAATAATTCATAGAACCATCAATATTTTGGTTTCTTCTTTCCCAAGGTGTTGTATTACATTACATCATCTTTAAATTCAAGGAGCTTCTCTATGTTTCTGATGAGACGTTGGATGAAAAATAATATTCATTATAAAGAGCCCTTCTCACTAAATCTTCAACACTCTGAGTTGTCCCTAAATTTTCATCAATATAATTATAGCTTTTTATCTCTACTACAAGGTCCCTCCTGGACCTATCCCAAATCAAAATAATAAATTAATATGATAAGATAATTTTATTAATTTACAGCAAATGACCATAAAAGTAATTCAATGGGACTGAAGAAGAGTACAAACAGTATGAATACAATGTGGGAATGCAATGTGGGAGTACAAGTGCAGCTCCTAGAAAATGCTAAAATAACATAAAGAAAGAAAGAAACAAGTGGTATTGCTGCCACAACATGCATATAAAAGACCGTGGCATGGTACAAAATAATCAGTAGTCTTCCAAGAAAGAAAGAGTGAGATAAGATGATCTGGAAATGGAGTAAAGATATCAAAGGATCTTATTTTTGATGACCAATGGTGAGGGGGGTGAACTGGGAAGAGAGAAATATTGTTCAACAGTTATGTGTGTCAACCTACTCAGGGGGTAAGGTTCTCAAAATGAAGACATACTTAGTGTTTCTAGCTTCTTCTGGAAATTATAATTCCTTGGAATGCATCCTATCAATATTAGAGAAAAATTAATTCCTATTATTAGGGATGAAATCTTCTTGCCTCCTTAGAGATTTGTGAATGTTAATGGTCTCACATAATAGGCATTTCCTAAGATGACCATGGTCCATTATAAAGCCACTAGATAACACATGTAAAACCCTTATCCCTCCTTAATGATAACAATCTATCATAACCACTAACTTCACCCCTTTCCAAAATCCCCTTAGGTATTTGATCTACAATCGAAATTTCCACATCTTGCTGATGATGATGAACAGTATAATATTCCATGACCTACTTCACAGTATGAGGTCAAAATGAATCCATACTCAGTGTTTCTATATTCTTCTAGAAACAATAATTCCTCAGAATGATCCTATCAATATTAGAAAAAAAAATTCCTATTATTAGGGATGAAATCTTCTTGCCTCCTTAAGCTCTGTGAATGTTAATGGTCTCACATAATGGGAATTTCCTAGGATGATCATGGTCCATTATAAATCCACTAGGTAAGACCTGTAAAACCCCTTATCACTTCTCAATGATAGCAATCTATCATAACCGCTAAATTCAACCCTTTCCAAAATTCCCATAGGTATCTGATATACAACCGAAATTTCCACATCATGTTGCTGATGATGAACAATCTCATCTTCCAGTGAACTCCTCCACAATAGACCCAATTGACAACCTAGTATTCGAGATCAGTGAAATAGGATTTTTTACCAACACTTAAGTTCAATATCTCGTTAAAATATTTGGATTACCAACAACCATATTAAACCAAAAGGTGAAATCATCAGTTCCTATAATTGTTTGAGACATCACTTTGGATAGCATTCAGATAGCACTGAGATCTTATCCTTGGGATAGCACTGATATATCACTAGGATATTATCCTTGGGTTTGCACTATGATAGCATTGAGATCTTATCCTTGGGGTAACACTAAGATTGCATAAACACCATAAATTGGATAGAATCGAGATCTATGAGTATCATGGTGCCAAGACTATAGAATCATCATGACTAAGATAGTCACCGAACTGTGATATCAATGAACTACGGTGGCACTGAATTACACCGAGATCCTTACTGTGATATATTACCAAGACAATGATGGAATATCTCTGTGGCATCACCAAAAATTTTCCTAAGTTATCTGTTTCAGTATGCATTGTAATCTCTGCAATTACATCGATATTTTGTGTACCCTTATCTGAGCCTCTTCCTAAAATGATAATCGAATTGTTTACTGTAATTTTCCATTTGAATTTAAGAGTGTGATCTTATCCTTTGGATAGCACTGAGATATTCCTTGACCTCCTCCACAGTAGACCCAATTGACAGCCTAGTATTTGAGATCATTGAAATAGGATTTTTGACCAAAACCTAAGTTCAATATCTCATTAAAATATTTGGATTACCAACAACCATATTAAACCAAAAAGTAAAATCATATGTTCCTATAATTATTTGAGACATAAAATCTATAACTGGTAAATTCATAGCTCACTACATTCAAGGCTCACTACATCGGAAAAAAAATTTCTATTCCCATGGTAATTAAAATGGTGTGACGATATACAACGTTAAATATTTTGTAGATAATATTGTCTCCATGACCAGCCCAAATTCTTCCTTGAGGAAAAATTAAGGTCATAAAATTATTAGTTGCATGGGCAGAAGTCCTCTATCTCACATTTTAGGTTCTTTGGATGGACCCACTTGTATCATGAAAGACGTGATATATCACCTATCCGTTAGAATCCTCATAGTAATTTGGTTTGCTACTATTAAACTTTTTAGGGGTATCATCACTATGAACCCCCCTCTCACCAAGTGACTAAGCATCATGATGCTATATTTGATGAGCCTTTTCATGGTGACTGCTAGGATCTATTCTATAGCTCCTTTATGGTGATGAATCTCAGCATGTATCCATGGAACATACCTCTTCTTCTCTTGTTGGGTTGCTTCTTGATGACTTGCAGCTGGTTGTAGTGAACCTTTCCACATCTCCATCTTGTGTTGGTCCACATATACAAATGTTAAACTCCTCTAAGTTAATCCTTTGTAGTTATTGAATAGTCTATGGGGAGTTAGGACTAAAGGGATTAATTCATCATCTAGTACATCCTATCCTTTGGATGTTTCTTCCATCCTTCCCTTACTAGATGAGGTAATCATTTTTGGTACTTCATCTTGAGGTGTACAACCTAGAAATGCTTCTCCTTCCAGAATGTAGTGATGCCCAACTTTGAGATGATATTGTTCATGTGGATGTATAGCAGTTTGATGATGATGGTAACAAACCCTCTACTACACCAGCACATGCTCAAAGAGCTTCAACAACCAATAGGCTTCACAATAATAAGCCATGTATTCAGATTCAATAGTGCTCCCACAGTAACAAAACCAAGTAATAAATCACTAGATGTGCATTCATCATACTGCCAACTGAGCCAGTATTAGAATATCCATGGAATCTTATATCCCGGCAGTGAATTTCTGACCATAAGTAATAGCATCATAGAGATATATCAACAAGCAACTATCCCCTATGTATATATCCACACAGATACATATGATAGGTGTTTATCAAGAGCACCAGGGATCAACAACTTCTCCATCTCATCATATCTTTAAGTGCATCAGGGCTAGGTATTCAGATCTTTGACTTATAATTTCTTTGCGGCCTCTAAGGTAACACAGATATGAGCCATCATACTCAGTTGTCATAAAAAAATATTGGGCAAGAAAATTCATGATGGATTTTATAGCTCCCTTTGAAGCCTTACTATGCATCAAATTATCCAATCCATGAGGAGACTTTCTTATTTGAGCATCCATATCTATAAAACCATTCTTCATGAGATCTTGACTCAATGCAATCAAGATCTCAGAGTAAAGGATTTCTTCTTGTCAAGACATATAATTTTTCATGCACTTTCTTCATGGTACCTCTTTCATGCTGATAAGGGTTATTATAAAGAGCTGATCCAAAGGGTCATGTTCTTCTTCTTCTCGGAGTTCTTCAAGCATGAAAGATTCAAATGTGCTACACCCCTGCAATTTCTTTTACTAGCAGATATTTGTAGCCTATTCATAGTAGATAATCTATCCAAAGGTTACATTTGTCTTCTTCACAAATTTGTTTGTGAACAAAGCTCTATATAAATTTTCATCAATTTATTGAGGCTACAACATACTACTATTGTATTGTAATGAACTTATACATAATACAGGACAAAAAAAATTGAATATGTTGAGAAGCCATTAGAATTAATGCCATATATAATTGATAAGGTATATGTGTTTTTGTTCCATTTTCTGCCATATGTCACAGGATTGCACTCTAAAGCATATCATTGCTGCCAGTGGCTTTCTGCAATCCATTGTTTCTACTAATAATATCATTTTTCAACATCCACTTCTGCTAATTCTCTTACTGGCATTCTTCCTTCTTCATACCATTGTTCCACTTTTGTCCAATCATATCTATTGCATACATTTCTTGTCAAATTGTCACAGGCATGTTGTCTAAATGTCACTCACATACCAAGATTTTGGTTGCACACGTATCAAAGGATTGAGTGACATATGCATTATTGTCTGATGCACAGATACCAAAGTTACTTAGACCAAGAACTCATCTTTGAAAATATATTAATTCCAAGAAAGGTTTATTGTTGATTAAGGTGAGACTATCACCCTATTCTTGTCAAGAGATACTACTAGTGTGATTATCTCTCATTCAAGGTCACTTCTATACAATTCTTGCATCTAAGTGAATATCTTTCATATATAAGATATTTCCTGTACTTAACACTTCCATATAGAAGATACACTCCTAAACTGTAGCAAGTTCATATAGTCTTGGAATGTATATCTTGCTTCAGATACATTAAGTTCTGTCACATAGGCTTAATTTTGCAAGTCCAGAAATAAGGCTTTTTCGTTGTTCCAACTATAAGGTCTTAGACTTCAAATTTGTTTCTTCAGGGGTTCCTAAGGGTTACCCTTTATCGTAGCTTCAAGAGGTCTGTTGAAGGTGAATTAGAGTTTGAAAAATTATTGCAGTACTTGCCATCGGGAGTCTCACAATTGTCATAAGTGTATATCATCAACATCTATGCTTAGTGTGGGAAGCTATGCATCTCTAGCCTTCAGTCATGATAAATTAGATTGGAAATTTTGACTTCCAACAGTATTTTGGTCACGATCCCTTCAACTAAGTTCACCTCCTAGATTTTCATAGGATGTTTGGTATTTTGTCCAAACTGAAACTTGTGTTGTTCTAGAAATACATGCACATAGAATCATATCCTTTCTCATTACTAAGCATTCCACTCTACTTGATACATTATGCCAATACTTATCCCATATTGGTTGCTAAAGGGTCATACTTTACCTATGATATTGACCCTAATGACGTTGCTTATAGCACATAAGCAATAGATAGAAATGTAATCGATCCTATATAACTCTATAGCATTATGTATACTATTGTATTCCATCATTTAGTTGTGTTGTTCATATTTCAACTGCTTGGCTAGTATAGCTCAATCATAACTAAAAAAACAAAAATGTAGGTTGCTCCAGAGTATTAAAGGATCAACAAATGATACCCATCTTCTCTCTAAGTAATAAATTGTTCTCTGTTCAACACAATACGTCCCTCACAACAATATCTCAACTCTTAATGGAGTGTGCTAAATCAATAGTGAATAGGATAATATCACGACCCGTAGCGAAGCTAACTTGTCCTCATTAATGGCTAGAACTTCACCTTCTTTCAAAGATGAAAAACTCTATGAATTACCATCCAATATATATGTAACAGTGATGTAAAGCCAAGAAATCGTATCAATACAATGATAGATACCATAGATGAGATATCGTTTCATCAAGAGAAATGTCACATTCCATCATACAAATAATGAGATCATGAGTTTTTGTATTTGAATCGGACCAGAGTGTGACCATATGGCAAGGTCCTAAATCAAAAAAAGGTTTTTTCCTATAGTTAATGCGAGAGTGCAGACCTAGAGCAAGGGTCCTGTATTGTAGCCATGTAAATATTTGCACATCACATCATGAAGAGTTGTATACCAAATTATGTCATTCAAAGAGCTTTTATAGCAGTCCTATATCATAATATACACAAAACACCCTTACTTACCTCTACAAGAGATCTGTGCCAAATTTTCCATGAACTTCCTTTAAGCCTCCTAGTTGTCTGCCTTAGAACTAAAGCTTGGTCTTCAAGGAAAATTCACATCAAACAGAGTTCTTAAGCTCTTACTTTTCCTGAGAGAGACTGCGGTCATATTAGAGAGAAGAGAGCTAATAAATGTGCCTAGATTTGCAGATGGAGGAGACCATGGAGATTTATCTTCAAAACTTCACTTGGTGATTGTTTTTCCTTACCCTCTTTCCTGGGCTTTTTCCTCGCCTAAGCTCTGATACCATGTTAATTTTGGATTAACATGTTCTTTTCTTAGGTTAGTTATTTAATTCAGCCATGTGCCCATTAAATCATTAGCAGCCACATTAAACTTTAACTAACGAAATAACATGAACAATAAGTGTTGAAGACAAGCAAAGACAAAGAAACACGGGAATATGGCTCAAGCCAGGGAAAATCCCTTGATAAAATCTTCATATCATTAATATCAAATGTTTAGAAGAGAGAGAGTACAATAACTTAGAGTCAAAAGACTTGTCATTAAGAAGATCCATAATTACGGCTCTTAGGCCCAATCAATATTATAGTTCAGGCACTCTGTCCACAAAGGTCAAATTGTACAACTGAAGAAAGTTGGCCTAGTTAGGGAAATTGTAGATCATCGTTGTCTAACATGTTAGTCATCAGTATTTTTCACATGTTAGTGATGACTATATCCATAGCTGAGTTTTCTAGAAGCTGTTTTTCATATGTCAATTTGTCATCTAGAAAACCCTCATAAAACTTTTTTCGCCCTCCTACTTTTCAGTCCACCCATGTCAAAGTCAAAACCTCATTATCACTATCCTATCTATATTTAGCCCAACTAGTCTACCCATCAGCTCTAAAAGGAAAATCCAAGTCTGTTTCAAAAGCCTCCCCCAAGTTAGGAGGTGGCGCTTTAAGGCATTTTACCCTTGGCAACCATCAAAAAGCCAAAAAAACCTCCATCTGCTACAGACCAATCATGACAGACCTCCCACTTTGCAAATGAAATTGATAATAGCCCTAATTCGCGCCACTTACACCCCCTAGGTCTCAGCACTGCATAAACCACAATCTCAAGCTGATTATTAGGTGTTTTACAGTGTTTTATGGATTATACAAAGACAGGAAATATAACTTCATCTCAGGAGAAAATTCTTGAATACACATTTAGAAGAACAGCTGCTTCTCAATGTCAACATGAGCCTGAGATACATATGCAAGACAGAGAGTGACTCATCAAGACCTTGTAGCTTTCTTTCAGCATGAAATCACAGTATAGGAAAGACACCACTGTCAAACAGACTGGTAATTTGTCATGGCCAAGAACCTCCTTCATCTACAAGCAGAGGGTTAAGGCGCCTCCTTCATCTACAAGCAGAGGGCGCTGGCCATTATTGACTTTAATGATTGCAAAAGCACAGGCTTGCTTTTCACTAGACAGTAAAACAGTGACTCTAGTTTTTCTGAGTGTAAGTGATGTTCATAACAGAGCTAGGATCTGAAGTGTACAAGAAAAGGGAAAACAAAGTTTTGGTCTTGTAAAGGAAGTCATTTGAAATTTTCAAATCATATAAATTGTTAAAACCTTGGAGAGACATATCATTAGTGAAAACAATACTAATCATAAGCAGCCTGCTATTTCAACAAGACCAAATTGAAGAAAAATTGACAAGTCATGTCACTACACAGGCAGAAGAAAAGGTGGTTGTTTTTCAAGGGTGCTAACCTCCCTACTCACAGAGATTTTATTTCAAATGACTTTTCATAAGTTGACCAAGGCAAATGGTGACATTTCAGTTCCCCTCAGCAAAGAGCAGTGCAATGAGACAGTGAAGAGCTCCTTCACAGGAAACATAAAGAGCATCTCTCCTTGTTTCACTTTCTAACTCTCATGCATCATCCCCTGTTTTGTCCTCTACCCACAGTCAAAGAAGAAAGCTCAAAGAGACCTAGCACTTGAATCTACATTCAAGCAAAACCTGTCACCTAATTAGATTTACATTGCAGGCAAGATTCTGGCATAATACCCAGAGCAAAAATGTGTTTGATCTAGTTTGTCTCTTACAAACAGGTATACAAGCTCATCAAATACAAAAAGAGCTTTGGCACAGTGTTTCAGGTTCTGGAAATCATCAAAGGAAAAATCTAAATGCCACTGCTCCAAAAGAGACATTTCCTCCTCTAAGCAAAGAACAGTCAAAGTTTCAAAGGACATCTTATCCACAAGTTATGATCTCAGTTTTGAAAACTTTGAAAAGCATGGAAAGAAAATCAGCTGGTAAGGGCAATTTGAGTTTTATCACCAAGAGACATCACCAGTGGAACTATTGTTCATCATAGGCAAAGGAGTCGTTTTAATAGACTGTCAATGTTTTGGAAAGTTCAAGGCAAAAATAAGTTTCCATTATTCAATAAACAGAGATATTATATAATATGTTTTGAGCAGAGGAATGTAGTGAAAAGGTGCCCTTCTTAAAATATCATGGCAAACTATGAAAAAATGCAGCAAGTTTGACACCTACAGTGGAAGAAAAGACTGATGAAGCACCATACAAGCATAGAAGTATTTTGAAAAGAGGCGCCTTTCTTAAATCAAAGAGCCATGACTAAATCCAAATAATGTCAGCAAATTTGGGCACCTGCAGGGAGAAAGAGGTTGAAGAAGCAAGTAAAGACAGAAGCTGGTTATGATTCGAGTGCTAAAAACCCTAGGACAGACATGTAAAGTTGATCAAAGAATGGCATTATTGGAAGTAACTCCATTTATGGAACAAGTGCCTTTTCAAAATAAGTTGTCCTAAGTTGACAGTAAAAATCTGAGCCTGGTTTTCCCAAGAGATACTGCAGCTAGTATATAGAGTTATAAAGTATAAAAGGATTTTGGGCATACTCTCAGATTTCGAAGAGGTTTTCTAAACAAGTACAAAATTGTCAGTATAAAGATCAGAGATATCACATCAGCACTGGGAGTAGATGAAAGATTGTAAAAGAAAGCACCTTCTTAGACAAAGGATGATCAAACCTGGGTGGGTACCACTACAGTTTACACCTTTAGTCAAAATTCATTTCACAGGGGGCATCATTTAATCCCAAAAATGCATTAAGAGCAAGATGTTAGTTTGTGTTGAAGAAAGGGAAAAGAATCTCTGTCAAAAGGTCAAAGAATACCCCTGCAAAATGATGATCCAGTTTTTCTCTAGCAAACAGCTGGAGGTATATAGAGCAGAAAAGTGCCAAATCAAATTTTGAAGTGATAGGTCATTTCCTTGCAGATGTCAAAGGACGCCCCATCAATCATTGGTGTATTACTAAGTGGACCTTGCATGTTGAAAATATCACCAAAAGGGGCCAGCAATAACAGAGGTTATTCCCTAATGTTAAAACACAGTGAAAGAAATCTAATCCTAGAGGTTTGTGATTATAAAGGATCATACTCACCAAAACTAGCCAGAATGTATGCCACTTTTGCCAATAATATTTCAAGGTCTCGAGCTATGTTTTGAAAAACTGAAGGTTCGACTGTTGTTTAAAAAACAAACCCTTTTCAAAATTTTGGAAAAAGAACTCTCTCCAGATTAAATATCAAAAGGACCGTTGCTTTCTCTTTACTTAAAAGGGGGTCAAAGCCGTGGTCATTCCGTTTTGAAAATCCATCGAGCCCAAGCAAGGCCTCTTTGCTACCCTCAGCATCGAAACAAAGAAGTTTTCAGGTCAATTTGCAGGAGTTTGTCACTTTTTCACCGCGCGACGCACCTAGGAGAAGTTTTACATTGGCGTTCAACCGCCGCGCGATGCGCCTGTACATGCACGCGACGCGCCTGTACATGGCACCCGACCACGACCCGACAGGCCGCCCGGTTAGATTTTTGCGCGACGTTCTTTCTCTGCAGATTGCCGCGTAAGTTTAAAACCTCCAGCGCGCCTCCAGTTCACATACAAAGTTGCTCCAACTCTCCACAAAGGATTTCCATCAAGTTTGAAGGTATTTTTACGTGTTCTCCCCCTTGGTTTCAAAATTGCTAAGTATTGTGAGAGGTTTTAAAAACTACAGTTCAAGTTTATAAAAAACTAGTTATTGATGTGGTGATGAGGTTAGAAGCAAACACCAAAGGGTTGAATTAAGCACTAGTATGAGTGACCATTGCAATTTTCTCTCACAATTGGGATAAGACAAGGTCAAAACTATCATGTTATGTGCATTATTTGAAACAGTCAGAAGTTTTCCAAGGACACTTTGAAGGCATGTAGGTCAAATGATTCTGAGGAACAGTGATACAAAGGAAAGATAATTGTCATGTGAGAGGTTTCTCATATAGTTTGAATGATAAATGTTGGTTGCCATATCATAAAAACATCAAAAAGCAGGGTTCTATTACCACCAACACCAGAAAGTGCCATCACTGTGTTTTCTTTGGCTTGACTGTGTATGCCCTTGTTTGAAACCATGCTGGAGTGATAGATATATTGCTAAAAATGCCTATAGAGAAAACAATGTGTTGAAACTACTACAAATTTTCCACATCACAGCATACAAAACTTTCAAACCTTGTCACCATAGCTGAAAAAACCGTGTTTTTTGCTGTGTGGTAATCTGAGATGTAAAACTGTGGTAAGATGTTGAATGTGCTATTAAAGGCGCCTACAGGAAAGAAATTGTGTTGAACTGGGAGCTGTGTGTTTACACCTTTATTAATCAAAGGACAAGAGATCCTATACCTTCCAAGCTTCAAAAGGGCAAAAGTAACTCCCATTTAACACAAAAGGGACAGTTTTTCACTGAGTATGCCACTTGACTGTCTTCGTTCTTTGAGCTTATTTGATAAGTGGATGTTCATATAAAATAAAGGTTTTTTCTACAAAGGCAAGGTGTTACATTGATAAGAGGTCCTGGTTATTTTGAAAAGAGAAGGCTATTACAGGCTTGGTTGAACTTTTGGAGCATTTTTACTCTGTCACCTTGTTCAGAACTGTGACATTGACTGTCAAATTTCACTAAGAGTTAATTTCATAAAACATAAGTGTGTTGAGTGTTTGGCACGTTAGACAGGGCAGGTTTTGTAATGATTGGAAAGCCTACTTGGGACAAAGATTAAATGAGTTGTCAACCTCCAAACTTCGCAAAGAGCAAAGTGATTTCTTGACACCTTACACAGAAAATTCACCTAACAGCTGCCTCCTTTTCACTATATGGTATCCTATTGAAAAGTCTGTTGGCAGGAATACTTTCAAGGTGGAAGGCCACTTTTTAAGGGAGCAGGGGTTCTTTATATTGTGAGGGAACAGTGTGCAGTCATCCAAAGACATTCTTCACTATCAAAACAGTGAATTGACACAGTTTTGGCTCCAGAAGGCAATTTACACACAGTGAGGCAGTTTGTTTCTTCAAAAGCACATTTAGGTCAAAATGCCTCCAAGGCAAGACAACAGAAGTGGCCCACATAAAAGATATGAGCCAATCTCTACAGAGGAGGTTAATGCTCATCCATCCATCCTTTTCAACTTCCATGAAGTAGGTTGTCTAGATTTCTGCCAGAAGATACAGGAGGTCAAAAGTTTTTCGCCATTGACACACCTATGCGCACTAAGGTTCCAGAACAAGCATTTCCAGGTAGCGGACCTTGATTTCAAATTTTCTCCAAGATCAGTGTCCAAGGCCACCAAGATTCCATATCATGGCGAAAAATGGTTCAAACAGGCCCATCTTGACTTAGAAGATTACAAGCCTTTCATCAAGCCTGAGCATAGAGATGCTTTCACTGCTATTTTCCCTTTTTCCTATCTTCTTGACAGCTATGCTCCTCTTATGAAAGTCATAATGAAATATTTTACTTGTGAAGGGAGGTTTGATCGAGTTTATGCCTACCATGTCCGACTATTGATGCATTTCACTAGAAATAGGCAACTAAATCTTCCTTACTTTTTATACAAAAGCATCGAGAAGATGGTATCCACAGTCCAGAAGAAGGCCCCACCTCTGCAAATACCTTCTCTTTTCCATCATTCTCTGATCAAAATTATCATCCTACACCAGCTAGAGAAAAAGGAGGTTCCATGGGATGTTTTTATCAGCCACCCAGATTTCTCTATTGTTCCTCCAGTCCATGTATCTCCCACTCAACCTGTTCATCGCCCTATACCTTTGTCCAGCAGGCCTACTCCTAGAAGGCTCAAAGTTACCACTGAACAGTCAAGACAGCAAGAAGAAGGAGAAGGGAGTAGACAGCAAGAGGAAAGGGATGAACAGCAGCAAGAGGAAAGGGATGAACAGTAGCAAACAGAGGATGATGAACAGCAGGTACAAGAGGAAGAGCAGCAGCTTGTTGTTGAAGAACAGGAACAGCAGCTTGGACAGGAAATTGAGCCACATCTTGAGCCACAAAATGAGCAGGAAATCCAAACACAGCAGCAGCTTGATTTTGGTGAAAAAGAGCAGCAAGTTGAAACACAAATTGAACAAGGCATTGAAGTAGAACAGCAAGTTAATGTTGGTGAATAGGGGCAGCAAATTGAACAGCAAGAAGAAGACACACAGCAGCCTCCAGGAGAGCAGCAGTCTCAAGAAGATGTCAAGGGTAGAACAGTTGTGTCTCCTCCTCCCAAAAGAACAAAGCCCAGCACAACAAGCAAGAAAGGGTTTAAAGCTGCCAATCCAAAAGTGACAAAAATTGTCCCTAGCAAAAGAAAATTGCCTAAGAGGACACCCACTAGCATGCCAAGGAGGAAAAGTGCAAGATTGGCCTTCAAAGGGAAAAGCAAGGTTGGAGAAAGTACAAAACATAGAGGTGCATTGGCTGTCATCCCAATCCAAAGCGATGACAGCGATAATGAGGCTCGCCTTCTTGAAAAACTCCTAATCCATAAAGAGGGGAAAATTGAGGCATTAGAGGAGGATCTTCAATGGGCAAGGAACTTCAACCACTTCTTGGAAACCCAAAATAAATAGATGAATGTTCACACAGCAGTTCATGAGGCAAGGACAATTAAATACAAGCAAGAAGCTGCCAAGGCACAAGCGAGGATAGAAGAACTCATTGGTGAGTTTTATGAGGAAGAAGAGGGAGACCAGCCTAGGCGGAAGAGGCCTAGAACCATGGGGCTTAAAAGAGCCTTGGAAAAGCAGAAAGAAGAAGAACAAGCCCATCTCCAAGCCTTTCCTCTCACTGCACTCCTTGAGCAGGAAATTGAAGAAAAAAAAGAGGCATGGCTTGAAAGAGCCAACAAACACTTGGAGATGAAGCTTGAAAGAGCAAACAGAGATTTGGAGCTACAAAGGAAGAGGACACATCACTTTCAAAAGTTGAATCAGTTTGCCCGGCGCAAACTAAAGGCAGCCCAAGAGAAATTGAAGAAAGCAAAGGGGAAGCGCCCGGCACGGAAAGAGGAGAAAGGCACATCAGCACTTGATATTTTGGCCTCAGCTTTGGAGCATGTTGCTAGGGACCCTTGAGGGTCATGCGTGCCAATTTTGGGCCCATTTCGACAACTTTTTGTTTTTTGGCATTTTTTGAGTTTTTGGTCGAAAACTCATTATTTCGCCATTTCAGTTTGAGGTTTTTTCAAGGGAGGAGGATGACACCATTTGATGCCATAATTTCATGATCAGGTCCTCAGCGATTTTCAGAGCATTTGGAGATCATTCGCCCCCTCAAAACGGCGAAAAATGCTCACTTTTTGCACATTCTGCCCGTCATATCAGCATTCTGCTATTTCCTGGATTTTTACACACAGGTACAGATTTGGAGGACTTCCAGGCATCAGATTGAGGTGATTTCAGTTGCGCCGGAAAGTAGACACATAAATATTTCCAACAAGCTATCATGAGCCCCGTTTCGACACCGGGAATGCTACCAATTGTTTCCAGCAAGTCAGGGGAACTTTTTCTGATATAAATTTGAAGTATTTTTGTAATTTTTGAACCTCAAAAATCTGCTTTTCCCAAATGTGCGTTTAGCTATTTTTACACTTGGAAAATGTTCCAAAGTCAATTAAATTCCCTTTTTTAGCAATTTTTAGATATTTTATGAGATATTTTTGTGCCTTGGGCTTTGCAAATCCTCAAGGACAAGTTTAGATATTTTGATTAGGCCAATGGGATAGCTAGTTGCACCATGAGGTTTTCCTCACTTGAGCCTATTTATTCCACAAGGCTTCATTGTAAAACAAGGCTGAACTTGAGAGAAGAATCAATATATTGGTCATATGAGCTTTGAAGAACATACTTGTGTTATGATTTTGGACTGCCTCTTGGATGCTTTTGATGAATGATGAAGGATCGTTGATGGATTCCATGACATGGTAGAATGGTATAGTGTTTCTTGCTTTGTTGTTGTCTTCTAGTTTTCATTCATGATACATGCTTCTTGCTACTATAGATCAGTAGAGATTAAGTTTGAGATATGCCCATGGAGGCACCTCAAAATTCCTGAATGTTCATAGCTTTTATGTTTTCTTCTTCCTTAGTTGTACTAAAGAATTCTTAACTGCTCTTTAGTAACTTAAGGATATTGTTGCTAGTTTTATTTATAAGTTCTATGCATATTGAGTAGGATGTATGGTGTGCCCTACTTACCTATGACTGTCCATAGTTCTTTCCATAAAACTATCTCTTTGACTGATTAGCCTATCATCTTGTTGAACCAAGGAGGCCTAGTCCCGATCTAGCCCTTTGCCTAAAACTATGAAAGCTTGTTTGTCAAAGTGCCCAATAACTTAAAGACTATGTTTAGGCGTTCCGGCATAGTATTTTGAGTTGTTAGTCCATCTTATGTGTTTTCCCCAAAGTCTGATAGCCATTTCCCAAAGTTAGAAGGTCTTATACTTCTATGCATGGCTGGAATGTTTGTTTCGATGTGTTGATTAGTTTATAGTTACATGTTGCATGATTAAGGGTTTTCTTTACCATGTTTATGTTATCTATTAAACTAGTGATGCTTGAAACTCTTTGTTATTCACAAACTTGATGTCCATTTACTCCATTTTTCCCAAAGATCCTTTCTACCTTGAATCAAATCGGCCCTACAGCAGCCTTGCATCATCATCTCATAGCCTCCTTGACCTTTTTGACCCCATAGCCCAGTTGATCTAACTTCTTGTTACCCATTTTATATCTTTGATCAGTTTTATCACTCACAAACTTAAAAACCAAAAAACCAAAAACATACTTCATAACTAGCCTAATATCAGAACACCACAAGAAAACACACCGATATATTTTACATATAATAGAGAGAGCCCTCTTTGAGTCTAGGAAGGCTAGGTCCTTGGGCTCCAAAGCTTGGTTTGATGTTACATCGTCATTTGGCTCACCAATCAGCCAAATCACGGGACCCTAACATAATGGCGATCAGGGTGGGACTCTGAGTAATAAACAAGCTTAGTTTCCCTCATCTTTAGAGACCTTTGAGAATATTATTTGATTAACTTATCCCACCGCTCACTAACATAATGGCGATCACGGTGGGACATATTGAGTTCATGATAGTCTAGCAAAATTTTATAGACTCCTTAGTCCTTCAACTTTTAACTTAAACCATCAGCCTTTAGAATCATTTAGTGTGAACTCTCTGCTTCAACCATCTTAGCAAAGTGATGAATCAGTTTTATAACACTCTTACATCCTAGGCTGCACATAAAACTCAGAAAAAACCCAAAATACTCCCTTAGATTGGTTTTTGTCAATATTCGTGGTGGACCATACAAGTATATCTCAAAACAAACTGATAATCCACCTGGCGACTCCACTAACCTCTAGTAGTCCTTACTATTTTACCAAACTCCAGGTTACTATCCGATAGACCTATCCCATCACTCACTAAACATAGCGGGAGATGGTGGGACACTGAGTACATGATAGTCTAGCAAACTCTTATAGACTCTTTGGTCCTTTAGATACCATAAACAAGCAAGCAGTCCATAGACCCATTTAGAGTAAACTCTTTTTGTTCTCATCACTCTAGCAAAGTGTTGAAACAAGTCTAGGATACTTTAAACCATAGGCTGCACATAAAACTCAGAAAATCCAAAATATTTCCAGATTAGTTACCGGTGGTGGACCATAGCTATCTTCACAAAAACAACCTAGTTCCACCTGGCGACTCCACTAGTTCATCCCTTTTATTTTGACCATCCTTCACCTTAGTAGAACTTTAGAGAGACCACTCATCCAGAACATTCACCAATACCATTCTCTCTAAACTCTAGATCCAAAATCTGGCTTCACGAAGAATTAACACCAGATCCCATCCAGACCCAAATCCCCCTATCATAGTAGATGACCCAGAGAAGATTTTGTGGCAAGCTTCCGAAACTGATCATCTAGCTTCTGGTAGATCCATCCGTAAAACAAGATCAGTACCTAAACATCTCACTATCCTACCAGATTCACCTTTTGAATTAGAGTCATCAAAAACTCTTCCCAGAAGCAAATCATATAGTAAGATAAACTTTGATGATCTTGAAACCCTAGACCAATCACACAGCCATAGTAGAGAAGCCTCACCTTCCACCCCTCCCGATTTTCAGCTTCTTCATTACTTTGGCTCCCACCATCCCAGATCTTCTCAAAACCAGATCACCAGTCCAAGTTCATCCGCCACACCTGTTCAAACCACCTCATTTCATCCCACTATTCCTCATCCTGTACATCATCCATTAGCTCCCGTCATGGCAGCCTGGTATGCACCTTTGGTGTTGCCACCGCCCTTGGCTCCTCTCCCAAATAAATATCAAGACAAAATCCCACACTTTACTGGAGAAGACACCACTACACCTCAACAGCATATAAGTAGTATGACTGATGCCTATGAATACCTGGAGGTACAAGACGAGACCGTCAGAATGAGAATATTCGCCCAAAGTCTTGGTGGTGAACCTAAAACATGGTTCAAAAGCTTAACTCCAAACAGCATCCACAATATCCCAGAACTACATCAAGTCTTCAGAAATAGGTGGGAAATCCGAAGAAACCCTATTCAAATCCTGTCAGAATATAACAACCTAAAACGGGAAAATGGGGAAAGTGTCCAAGCTTACTGCACTAGGTTCAACAGTGTATATAACTCCCTCCCACCTCATTTCAAACCCCCACTTGGTTTAGCCTTGGCAAAATTCCCCGAGGGTTTCGATCCAGATATGACATATCATCTGAGAGACAAGGATCCCCCCACCTTAGAGGAAATGAAACAAATAGCCATAAAAGCAGATGCCAACTTAGCAGAGAAAAGGGCTAGGACCAGATCAGAAAGAAAGGTCACATATAAAGACGAGGTCTCCACTTCATCACCTTCCCTAGATCCTAGAATAGATGACTTAGTCAAAACCATGGCCAAAATGTGGGAAAAAATAAATGAAAAGGCTCCTGTTAGGGACAACCAGCCTAACCCTCCAAACAGAAACCGAAACCAAAGCTTTAGGAGGGAGCAGCCTCAAAACAGACCAAGAGAAAATGACCAACAAATTAGGCCACCATTCAATGAAAACTATGTGGAAGAGGATGACAGGGATACATAACCCATTAATGAAAGTCATTTAAATCTCGTAGGGTCTGATAATGAAAGCGAGGTGTACCTCACAGCGGAAGAACAAGAGTTATGTTCTCCTAATCAGGGTGAGACCAACTATGAAGTATAGTCATCCACCGAAACACTACACATGATTAACCCACAACAGTGACTCTCCTGAAATAATCAAGCTTGAATCTCTGGACCAAGATGTGGTAATGATCTGGATTTATGCAGGAACGCAACAGAATAAACACATAACCATAAATACAGAGATGCAGCGGAAATAACACTTCATTTCATTAATATCAAATAACAGAAAGATGCTTACAGACATAATGGAAATAAAATAGCTAGGGTGCTAGTAGCGAATCTCTGAGAAGAGATGTGGTGGCTACAGACCTCTGAACTGTGTTATAATGAGGCTCGAGGGCCTATTTATTTTTGAGAAACAATGTAGAATCTGAAACGTCCAAAAAACCTAACCGTAGGAGATGAGGCGCCAAAACTGTGGGCGCCCGTTGGGTAAATTGGTGGTTCAACTTCCCGGGGGCATAACTTTGGCACCCGATCTCCGTTTGACGCGCTCAATAGCTCGTTAGAAAGATCTATCCGAGGACTTCAATTTTTGAATGAGAAACATCGGTCGATGGACCCATGTTGCTCTCCGTTTTCCCAAAAAATGTTGTTTAGGGCCTCAAAACGGCTTCGGAAGTTCAGGACCCGAAAAACTGCTAAAAATAGTAAGTTTTGTTGCAACTTGAAAATTGAAAGAACTGAAGATGGGGGTTCAAATGGAATAGGTGGGTGGCCACCAATATCCACATGGATCATTAAGCCCCCAAAACGGCTCCGAGAGTGGAGGACCCGAAAACCTGCTAAAAATAGTAAGTTGTGCTGAATGTGAAAAGCTGCAAGAATTGATGGTGCTGGTCCAAATGGAATAGGTGGGTGGCCACCGATATCCACTTGGATCATTCCTCCCTCCTTAGGAAGCAATGGTCCCCATTGCGTTGAGATCCTCCATGAGATGAGGCAAATTCTATTGAACTGAGTATTAGATGTGTTGAAGATGTCATGGACCTGCGGGTGGACATGCTGGATGCGTTTAGTAAATTTGGTTTCTTTATCAGCCTCGGACAGTACATGTTTGGATTATGTATGTGTAGTTGTAGGATGTGTGGCAACATCATGCGGTGGTGCGTTGGGAGTCAGATCAACGGAGTGCTTGTCCTGACAGTGTAGAGGAACCTCTATGAGTGAGGAGAAATTTTCATCGTATTCCTCCTTGACTTTGTCCATCTGCTGCAGCCGTGCAAGGGAGCCCTGTTTCAAGGTTGTGGCCACAATATTATTCTTTCCCTGTGAGTGAGTCGTAAGGAAAATGAATTTCCTAGTTTGGGAAACAATCTTACTGCGTTGTTTTGCAGTAGTCAAAGAGATGGCAGGAGGCGGTACTACCTCCGGTATCCTATACAAGTTATTTCCCAAAGTAATAATAACAGCACGAGGCCTAGACTCATACACAGCATGTCGCCTCCACAAGTATGGTTGGCCTAATAATACATCAGCTACATCAAGAGGAGCAACATCACACAATACCTCATCCGTGAATGGCTTGATACTGTATGGAAGGCGGCACTGCTGGTGGATGCGGAGATCTCTCCCTGGGTGGAGCCACCCGATGGTATACGGCTGCGGGTGTGCTATGGTTGGTAGGCCGAGCCGCTTCACGACCTCTACTGAAATGAGGTTCTTTTGGCTTCCGCTATCGACGAGAAACTGCAGTGGAGAACCCTTCACCCACATCTGCGACTGGAAGAGGCGCTCCCCCTCCTCTGGATCCTCTAGACCTTCCTTCTGGATCTTGGTGGTGGCAACAATGGCACTGGGATCCGCATCAATGATATGCTTCCCTTTGTCATTACCTTTGTCTAGTTCTAACTCAGGATCAAAAAATGCATCTGATTCGGGTGCCTTTAGTTCAGCCACCAAAGATTGTTTGGCCCCACACTCGTTTGTGCTGTGAGTGGGGCTGTTATGAAATTCACACCACTTCCCTGTGTCCTTCTTTGGATTTGTGGTGTTGTTTTGAGTCGCATTGCTTTGGCCTTGCCCCTTGTTCTTCGGTTCGGGGGCACCTTTCGGATTCGCAGATCCAAAGTCTCGCTTCTTCTGCTTAAATTTCTGCTCGATCTTGGCAGCATAGCGATATGCCGTGCCAAGCTGTCTTAATCGAACTCCATTTCTTCTGGTGTGTTTTGTCTGGTATTGCAGCGTACTTGAGCACCAAATGTCTCTCTGAATCTTTAATACCCAACTTTGTGCGCAGGGTATGGAACAGATTCGTCAGTTCGTGCACATCTTGATCCTTTTGTTGCCGCAGCGTGGTCCATTGGATGTATTTGTCCTCATAGCTCCCCACAGGGTAATATTGTTCCTTGATGCCGTCTCGGAACGAATTCCAAGTGGGTGTGGCCGAGAACAGAGAGGGTTCCCCTTCGTCCTCTTGCTCACAGTAGGTTTCCCACCAGTCTTTGACATGGGGGGCAGCTTTGAGGAGTGCAAAAATAATCTTTTCTCGGTCAGAGAAGTCATGGACCGAGAAATGCCCTTCCAACAAATTTAACCATCTGTCTACAGCATCTGCATCTATTTTTCCTTCAAATATAGGAATGTCAAAGTTTACCTGTACCTTGAAGGGAGTGGCGCCTCCAGAGTGGCTGTTGGATGCAGATGCGCCATATGGGGGCAGTCGTTGAAGGATTTGAGCAAAGTTATCCATCATCACGTTCCTTTGTTTCTCGAGAGCCTCCTCGAGCAGTATTTTGATAGGATCTCCTGCTCCCTCGTCTTTCTTTTCTTCAGCCATGGGAGGTCGTCGGGGTTTGCGAGGCTGATCTTGCAAGGGTTCAACCAGATCGAGCCCTAACTCCTTATACCCTGACCGCGTTGGGGACATGCAAAGAAAAACAAGGAAAGCCGGGCCAAACTCCTAATACCCTTGTCCGGATTTATGCGGGAGCCTTGTGAGAATAAACACATAACCATAAATACGAATAAAACTGGAAATAACACTTCATTTCATTAATTTCAAATAAACGAGAAGATGCTTACGCATAATGGAAATAAAATAGCTAGGATCTTGGTAGCAAATCTACGAAGAGATGTGGTGGCCTACGGTCTACGAACTATATTTGATGAGGCTCGGGCCTATTTATTATTGGCTGTCTTAAAGATACGAAATGTCAAAAAACCCTAACGCGTAGATGAAACCAGCTGTAGGCGCCGTTCGTCATTGTTATTTTGTTCTGAGCATAACTTTGGCACCCGATCTCCGTTTGACGCACTCAATAGCTCGTTAGAAATATCTATCCGAGGACTTCAATTTTTGAACGAGCAACATCGATCCATGGACCCATTTTGCTCTCCGTTTTCCCAAAAAATGTCGTTTAGGGCCTCAAAACGGCTCTGGAAGTTCAGGACCCGAAATACTGCTAAAAATAGTAAGTTTTGTTGCAACTTGAAAATTGAAAGAACTGAAGATGGGGGTTAAAATGGAATAGGTGGGTGGCCACCAATATCCACATGGATCATTAAGCCCCCAAAACGGCTCCGAGAGTGGAGGACCCGAAAACCTGCTAAAAATAGTAAGTTGTGCTGAATGTGAAAAGTTGCAAGAATTGATGGTGCTGGTCCAAATGGAATAGGTGGGTGGCCACCGATATCCACCTGGATCAGGTAAGCTCCAATGACTAAAAGGCTTTATAATACAACCAAAACTAAATTATAGTGAAGATAAAACCGAACTGCCAAACCCAGATGTCTTAGGCTCTCTATAACACCTAGGCTCCAAAGGGCACTCATGTTGAAAACCAAATCAAGAATACTAATATGTGAAAAGGCTAAAGTTATTAGTGTCCAGTGTTGGCCCTCAATAGCTGCGTCATAATTCAAATCCCCATATCCATATCAAATATTCTTCCTCTATATGTAAAACCATATTTCGCTGCACAAACCAATCATGCAGCTCGGTGCAATATTCTCAAGAATCTGATAAAACAATGGCCTACCCATTTTAGGCCCTTCTCAAAATCCCCCAATTTTTATTTATACCCTAAAATTTATTGAAAACCTAATCTCCCTTCATGAATCTTGATCACATGGCATCCCCTTCAAATCTCCAGCTTTGTATATAAGGCTCGACAATCCAACAAATACAAAAATATTAGTCTTCGTTATAATCAAATCACTGTCAAATCCTCATCAAAACTCATGCAACTCAAACCTTGGAAGTGTCATGACGTGATCAATTTTATTTTCTGGTACAATTTAAAGAATTTTAAAAATTAAAATTTGTGCACACCGTGCTTATTTTCACTCAAGGAATGAGATTGGCCATGATTTATTCAAAAATTTTACAATCGTTGCTTCATTCATAGGCTACCGACTAATAAATTGAATTATCAAATGGTTTTCAATGGATAGAGGCTCAAATATGATAATTTGTACCTGGTTTCGATGATAGATTCATGGAATTTTCGTGCAGAGCGCTCGTATGAAGTAACATAATATCAAAAGCTAAGCATCGAACAACCCCTTCTCATTGTCTGATCTCGATCTCTGTTAATGGGCCGCAAATCAATCACCACCTACAGTTATCGTTACATGTCATAGAATTTTTCTAGTAGACTCCATGGCCCATTGACGACCTACCTGATAAATGATAAACTGGTTGGACCGGTAAGGTCGACAAATGATAAACTGGATTTTGAAAACCCTAGCGTAGAGAGCCCAATTTATCAAAACCAGTTTATCTACCTTGTTCTATCCTGAAATGCAGCACAAATTAATCCTAGAAGAACAGACTTCCAACCACTGCGCCCTGAAATACAGGCCGAATTCGAGGTTGGGCTTGATTCTCAAGGAATGGAGAAGGTGAAACTAGTCCCATTTCTAGAAATCGGGCGATATGAATAAAATTTTCCAAACAAACCAGGCGAATCGGGCTTGGAAGGTTTATCCACCCTATTTTTTTTATGGGCTAAAATATAAGAATAATTTATTTATTAAATATTTTTTGGGCTAGCTATTGTAACTATTGAAAATGGGTGTAATTTAAAAAATTCACCCCTTCAAAATAGGAAATCCCTTAAATTTTGCCTATGGGCTAAGATTCTCCCCTAAAATTTTCTATGGCTGGCCCGCAGGGCTGGTCCCCTCTAGACCCCCAACTATAGCGTGAAAAAACTTTAAGTATTAGTGGAATCCTTATGGGTTAAGACCCATGGTGTAGAGGAGATGGAATTGTGTTGGAGTGGCACGGGGATGGTTGTGGGCATGGAAAATTTTAGGGGCTAATATTCGCAGATGGGCTCATTTTCCATGGTTTTTCCAAAAAAAAGATTCGCCAATTTCCTTTTTTTATAAAAATGATTCGCCCAAATTTTACAATATAAAATTATTTTACGTCAAAAATCACCAACATCCTATAGAAAATATATATAATATCATTATAAATTTGAATAATTTTACAAATACATCAATAAATATTTTATAGTTTTCATATTAGGGACTAGTGAGATTCGCCAATTTTTTAAACTTCAAGATAATTTTCCATCCTTAAAATTTTCCCTGGTCGTGGGTTCGACCCCGACCCCCGCACCAAATTTTTTTCCAATCCACAATAACACTTATCCAAATTTTATAATTTTGAATATAAACCATACACACCTCCGCCAAGTTTAAAGCTTCTCCACCATACATATATCGCCTTTTCCATGTTAAAGCTAGTCCACCAAATAGATAGCGCGCTCGCTAGTTTAGGAGCCTCCATCATATGTTACCCTGTCTACCAGATAATTAGCCATGTCCACCAGTTGTAAAATAGGAGTCCTCCAGAGTTAACCTGTCCACCAAATATAAAAGCCTCCCCAATAGCTCCGCTATATATAAACTTCTTCCACCTTAGGCTAAGGCCTAAAACCTTAAATCTTGAATAATATATGCACCATGTATATAAATACATAGGTTCGAAACTTGAATTATATGAAAAATTCGAAATTTATTCCAAGGTTGGAGGGGTCCACACCAGAGGGGACATGTGGCGACCTTTGGCTGCACCACTTGTCCATCTCTGGTTGCACTACTCCAACCTAACAAAAAATTCTCATTCATCCTTGGAATAGGAGGAAAATAAATTCAATTCGCAAGCAACGTTGGCGAATCTGACTATGATGCTTGTCACAGTGTCATTGGCTGAAAATTGGAGAATATTCCCTAGATATTCCTGAGATGTTGACTGGACTGCCAAGTCATCAGTGTATCATTGTTCTACACATTTTTTACCTTTTTGAGAAAACAAATAGCAGGTCATCACTTACTCATACGAATTCGGACTTTGACGAAATGAATTGCGTCAGAATCTTGGCGATGAGCTCTATCCGTTCATTCTAGTTTGGAGTATTTTTTAGAAGTTTCATTTTTGAGCTAAATATTGAGCCTCTGATCATTCCTCCCCACTAGAATCCCTTTGGACCCCAAAATATACTATCAATTGTTTAGGAGGTGAGGGTACAACTCCCTCACCCTTTCAATCTCCATCCATTTGGCCTTGGAAGGATTTTGTCCCTTAAGTCCCACTCTAAGGTATTTGACATTCCCTCTCCTTGAAGTTCTGGTTCTTCTGTCAAGTATGAGATCTTACTAAATTTCATCAAGATATTCTGGTGAGAATCATCTATTGATGGCAGTTGAACATGTTATACTTGATCATGAATCAAAGGAGGCTCAAACAATCTCAAATTCTCAACATTAACGACAGAATATATTTGCATATAAAGAGGCAAATCTAGCTTAAATTCATTGCTACCAATCTTTTCTAGAATTTTAAATGGACCATAATGGATTGGCTTGAGATTTTTACCTTCCCCTTGTAATCTTTCTTTGTTGATATATAACCAAACTTCATCTCCAACCTGGAATTTGTGATCAACACGGTGTTTATCATGCCTTGCCTTGTAGCTGCTTTGACTCTTTTCAAGTTGTTCTTGCACCGTGTGATGTACCAACTAAATTTGCTCAATGAAATTCCTTGCCTTATCTATGTCACTATGACCATATATAGTGACATCTCTCTCAAAGATGAAATCCAAAGGCGATGTTGGTAAGTACCCAAGACATGCCTAAAATGGTGATGTGTTTGTGGAAGAATGCTTTTCCCTGTTGTATGCATGTTGAATGTAATTCAATTGTTCATCCCACAACTTGGGATGTTTGCTGCAATAAACTCTAAGAAGATGAATGAATGTCATGTTAACCACCTCATTCTGTCCATCTGTTTGCGAATGAAATTTTGTACTCTTATTCAACTTTGTGTCCATCATGTCCCATAATTTTGACCAAAAATTCCCAACAAACCGAGAATCTCGATCACTTACAATAGAAGTAGGAAGACCAAAATGAACCCATACATTTTGAAGGAAAAGATGAGATTTTTGTTTAGTTGTAATTGTTTTTTTACATGGCATCAAAAGACACATTTTGTTGAACCTATCTACCACAACATACAAGTAATCATGAACTTTCCTTGACCTTGGAATACCACCTACAAAACCCATTGAGATACTCTCCCAAGGATGTGAAGGAACCAGAAGTGGAGTGTACAATCCAAATTTCCTATTACTATGCTTACTTATTACACATAAATAACATCCTCCAATAAAAAGAGATACACTATCAATCATGTGTGGCCAATAAAAATACCTTTGGAGATTCGTTATTGTCTTGCATACACTGAAATGTCCAATAATCAATGAAGTGTGTGCCTCCCTTATGATATTGTTTCTTTCTCCCTATGGTATACATAACTTTCCCAAGTGATACAACAAACGGTTATGCACATGATAATCTAACTCTTCATTTTTGTTTCCTTGAATGAAGCTTTCATACACATCTTGAAAATCACTATCATATGAATATTGTTCAATGTAACTTTCATGCATAACTGAAATGTGCTTGAGTATAATAGATGAATTTACAATAGTCCTAGAGAGAATATCAGCTACCTTATTGTAGATTCCATTTTTATACTTGATAACCAAATGAAATTGTTGTAGAAATCCCATCCATCTGAAATGTCTTGATTGATGCAACTTTGAATTTGATTGTAAGTACTGGAATGGCTGATGGTCGGCATGGATAATGGTCTCTTTCCCCATAAAATATTGCTTCCCTTTCTTTACACTTTATACCAATGGATTTAACTCTTTTTTCATAGGTGGGATAGTTATTCACAGCTCCATTAAAAATTTCAGAATGAAATGAAATAGGCTTACCATGTTGCATGAGAACTGCTCCCATGGTGTAATCACTTGCATCTGTTTGGATCTCAAATGACTGTCTAAGATCTGAAAGAGCCAATACCAGTGTTGAACTAATATTTTGCTTTAAATCATCAAATGATTTTTGTTGCATATCTCCCTAATGGAAGACTTTCTTGACACTTGTCAATGCATTAACGGAGCTGCAATGGAAGAAAAATTAGCAATGAATTTCCTCCAATATTGTGCTACCCCAAGAAGCTTCTTACCTCTATAACTGTATTGGGCTTGGGCCAATTCCAAATGACCTATATCTTGGAAGGTTCTATCTTCAACTCACCTCCTCCAACAATGTGTCCCAAATACACTAAAGAAGTCTTGCTAAACTCACACTTCAACATCTTTAAAAATAACTATTCCTTTTTCAAGACACCAAGTACCTTGTTCACATGCATGACATGTTCATCTCTTGATTTGTTGAATATCAAAATATAATCTAAGTAAACAATGAAGAATTCATCTAGAAATTATCTGAGTACATCATTCACAACTCTCATGAAAGTAGCTGGAGCAGTTCTTAAGCCAAATGGCATAACTAGCCACTCAAACAATCCTTGTCTAGTTTTAAATGTAGTTTTCTAAATGTCCTCCTCAGCTATTCTAACTTGACGATAACCACTTCGTAATTCTATCTTAGTGACATAATTTTCATACTTTAACTGATAAGGCAAATCATCAATGCATGGGAGTGGATAGTGACTCTTTGCCGTGATTGTATTTAGTGCACAGAAATCTATGCACATGCACTAAGTCTTGTCCTTCTTTGGTACCAAAAAAATTGGTGAACCACATGGTGAAGTAGATGGACGTAGGATACCTTTGTTCAGAAATTCTTGGATTTTGTTCTTGGTTTCCAAACTCTCCATAATTGACATGTGATACATACCAATGTTTGGAAGTGGAACATCCTGTTGTAGCTGAACCTCATGTTGAATTCCCCTCTTGGGAGGTAGCCCACTTGGTTCTTGAAAAATCTTGCCATGCTCACTTACCACAACAAAAAAATCAGATTTTAATTTGTCATCACACCATTCAAAAGATTCATAGTCAAGATCATCCTTTTTCTTGATCATGAAAAGCACAAAAATTTTACTTGCATTACCTAGCCTCTTCATTTTCCCTGCATTAACTAAAGAAATATTCAACTTTTTGCAATGAGCTCTCATAATATACTCCACGAAGTCCTTAAGAAAATGATATTTTCTCTCATGGTGATAAAACACTGCTTTCCTATCTGTTGACGGGAAGAAATTTCCAGCCAACAGTAGGGGATCTCCCAAGTAAAAATTCCCAACTAGACTCTAAACCGTTTGTGATAGGGATCCTTTCCGGGGTGTGGGTCAGGCTACCACTGAATATACCTTTTCTCAAAAAGGAAATGAGCCCTGTAGATCTGTGAATACACGGTTACTCGAACGATACAAGACAAATGGCTGATGAGTCTTCACTGAAAATGAAACATTATAAATAGCAAAGCGAGATTCAAAGCATGCAGCCAAAAGAAATGTTGTTAGCATCATATCATGAGGGTCATGCTCAAAAAGTTGTTTGACAACAAAAGAAACAGTTCTCTATGGTCAAAACACCCTTCAATTCTTCAACGTTTTCCAAAATATGAAATGATGTAAATGGAAAAGTCGCTAAACATATTTCAATTAAATATTCTCATACCATCAGTGCATCAAGTAAGCTTAAACGTATAATCAATTATAAAAGATAACCAATATAGAAGACAAAATATTCATAATGCTAACACACATTGATCCTCATCTGATCCGGTAGTGGAACCAAAACATTTGTTTGTATTCATTCACAGAAATATGCATTCATTGCTATACAATTATCTCTTCTCCTTTTGGAGTCCCGAAAAAATATCCTTTACAATTCCCTGGAGGGAGTACTTATAGAGAAAAATTGACCCTTGGGTGTCCCTGACACTTCATATTCTCGACTGTTGGCATGTTGTGCGACCTAGGAGGAATTTGTGACTTACGACCCAGCTCCGGATGCGACCTGCGACCTATTGCCTGCTGCGACCTGCGACCTATTCCATTTCCTTATTCAAGGAAGAAATTGTGTGATTAAGAGGTCCGGTACATCTATCTGCTACTTATCCTTGAGGTACTTTTTCTGTGCTTGATAATATGCAGCGACTAGAGTGACCTGGGGAGTATCTTCCCTTAACCTATGAAAGCACTCAAGAGCATCTGAGACCAAGGTGTGCCTCTTTACTGTGATCTGATTGGATAGATAAGCCAGCTTGGTGTAGATCTAGACTAGTGTAATGATGAACTGAATGATATTTTCATGTGAGGCTAGAAGATCTAGGGAAGCAGCTACTTGCCTCATAGGTTGTAGGAATGCTTGAATGTCCTGGACGACCTCTTCCCTTGTTTTTTCAGTTTCCAATGTGCCCAAAGAGGGAATGTGGTGTACTTTAGCCATTGAATCGATGCCACTAATCAGGTGTTCATAAGCAGACATTACCCTCTCTACATCCTTGACCAATTTATCCTTGTATTGTATTTTCATTTGGATCTGAACTTTTTCATTCTGGGTGCAGATCTAATATTTCCTGGGCAGGGTGTCGGGAGCTTGCGGGCATATGCTTGACCATTCTAACATGTTTTCCAAAGCAGTGGAAGCCTCCTTTAGTTGTCCAGTTCTACTTCTAGTTTCTGCTTGTGCTTTCAGTAGTGGTTTGACTGTCTGTTTTATCACAAACATCTCCTCGTACACTTGCTTTATCGTGGCTTCCAAGGTGACCAGCTCCCTTTGAATAGTAGGTGGCAATTCGTTGGCCTGGGCGGTCGTGAAATGAAGCTTTTGGATTTCTCCTTCCAGCACCTCCTTGTCCTTTTCAAACTGAGCCGCCTTCTATTCAAAAACCTGTAGCCTATTTTGCAAAGACAAAATCTCTCTGTTCATTTTGCTAACATTTTCTTCCATGTCTTCCACAAAGGCGGTCCCTGTTGATGCAATCATAATTGGATTAGTCTTGGTGTCCAAGAATATGTCCTTTTCTATTGTTACTTCAAGAGGTACGATTGGGCTTCGTGCGAGGCATTTCCTTTTATCTTTCCTGATCTTATGCATAAATTGATCATAGTTCAACCTTGTTAGATCCAAGACCTCATCTTCCTGTTCCTTCGAGGTGTCGAGGTCTGAGAGAGGAAAATGCACACTCTTCCTAGGGTTTGTCTGAGGTACATCAATGTGCGGCAGCTTTGTCTGTTCCCCTATCTCTGGGGGTGGTGTCTTTCTCCCCCCTGCTACTTTGGAAGAATCTTCCCATGATTTCTAGCTTTCTTCCTCCTTTCTTCTCTCCTCGGCCTTGGCTTTATCCTGTTCTTCTTTTAACTTACATTCAGCCTCTTTCTGTTCTTCCTCTTCCTTCCTCTTGCATTCCTCTTCTTTTTTCTTGCGGGCTTCTTCTTCTTGCTTCTTTTTATGTTCTTCCCTTAGTTGTTTCTTTCGTTTCTCCTCAGCTTGCTTCTTTTTTTCGTCTTATTTTACCTTATTTTCGTCCTCTTTTTGTATCTTAGCCTCTTTTTCTCTCTTTTATTACTGATTTTTAGATAGACTACTGCCTGCATTGATCCTCAGCTTCTTATCTTTGGAATATGAGGCTTCTCCCAGCGTTTCACCCCTTTCCTCTACGGTTTGATCATCCTGCCCCCTTGATCGGTTGATTCTTCTGGTGTAGCCTCCCTATCCTTATTGTACCAGTTCTTAGTTTTTTCTTCAACAGGGCATTCCGTGTGTTGGTAATTCCATTTCAATTTGGCTTCTTTGCAATGTGCGGGGACGATCCTTTCAAGGTCATATGATATATGTGCTAAGGGTGGGAAATGAAAGCCCTTGGTTTCTTCAACCTCTGCTTCTACTTCTTTGAAATCCCTAACCGTATAGGCACCAATCATAAGCGGGAGGGTAGGCCATGGCTTTTTCTTGCCCTTGGTGACGACCTTGGAAAACTTGCTCGTCATCTAGTAGCACACTTCTTGCAAGAGTATTTTATCAGTGAAAAACTTGGGCATCACGTGAGGTGCCTTAAATGACCCAAATACCCTGATGAAATTATTGTGTGTGATAGGAAACTAGTTGGACACTTGGCTTACTGTCTGCATGGCTTACCTGGACATGCACGAGGAATCTTTTCCAAAAAACTTTTTGTAGAGCGCAGGAATGAAATTGTGCGAGATCGACTCCATATCTTGTTTGTACTTGGAGGCCCAAAACACTTTTAACTCTTTATGGATTGGTCCGCTTGCTCCACATCTAAGTAATGAGGCCATCCTGTAAATCGACATCTTGTGCATACCGCGTCCAACAGGTAGGAAGCCATATAAAATTCAAAAGAACACCCTTCTTCAGGTGCTTTTGTTGCGGATATGTTCGACCTGAGGGATGCTACTATTAGGTTGCCCCAGTTGAAGAGGGTGCCATATGTAGTGATAGCGTACATGAGAGAGACCCAAGTACTCTTGAAAGTAGTGGCATTTGGTTGGTCGTACATCTTGCACATCATTGCTGCCACAAAATTGTAGACTTTTCTGAGGCCCTCTATTTTATATTCCTGATCCTTCCTAACTCTGAACTTCTCCAGGTCCTCCCACCATCCTTTCAAGGTCTCTGGTATGGGAATTGCATGAGTGGTTTCCTATTCAGAGTTGAAATTTTTCTCTCGGGTGGGGAGTGCATAGTATACTTCTGCATCCTGCCCCTTCAGGTTAACAAATGATTTCCCCGAGTGATCTTGGATGACCCAAATTATAGAGTCGACCTTTTTCAGGATCCTTTCAATAATCTCTGCACATGAAAATATGGGTGGATGGGCACCTGCATAGTGGAGCTTGGACCTCTTGACCTAAATATACACCTGTCGTCTGGGAGATCTTCTGGAAACACAAACTTTGTGAACTCCTCGTATACTTGGTACCAACTCATCTTGTCCCCTTTCCCGAACACACAGGCGGTGTCTCCATAGATAGGGGGAGGGGGAGGAGGCATTTCTTCTTCTAAGATTTATATTTCAGGACTCTTGTCTCTCTTTCAAACTCCCGGGGGCCCCATATCACTTGAGGCTGAAGAGATGGACACACACTCGAGCTCGGCTTCGATGTTCCCTGGCATATTCATGAAACAATCCCACGATAATACAGATGGCATAATTATAAATATGTTAATACCATTGAATCTTGCCAATGACTCCTCTGTTTAGGTCGTTGCGACCTCTGCCAAGTATTATCTAAGGAAATGGATAGACCTGCGACTTGGCGACCTTACGACTAGGTCGCTAGGTCGCTAGGTCACATCGGTGTAAACTTCCAAGGAAAAGTGACTTCGCGACTTCACGACTAAGTCGCAAGGTCACAAGGTTGTGCTGGTGTCAAAATTAGGGGAACCTCGACTTGGTGACTTGGCGACTTGCGATAGGTCACTAGGTCACAAGGGTGGCAGAAAATTGGTTGCAAGCGACTTGGCGACCTCGCGACTTGGCAACCAAGTCACGGGGTCGTGAAGTCACGGAGTCGTGGAGTTACGCTAGGGATCTTTTGAATGATCCCGCGGCTGAATGGTGAGGGAGGCAAAAACATCAAGTGGAAAAGATAAAACTAGTTCTTAAGGCTTCCCCAAGTAGTTAGGAAGGGTGCTTGAGACAGACTGTGGAAAGGAGAGGTTTCAGAGAAGGAGATGGATAGGTATAAGCCATGAGGTGGGAGGTGCATAATATGACCAGGGTTGCTAAGGGGTTTGAATGAGGCCAAGACAGGGATAAATAGGCAAGGGGAGGGGGCAGGCTTGGCAACAATTAATCAGAAAGGAAACAGTGGGAGGAAACGTCAAATTACCCAGAAAAAACATGCTCCAGCTGGCTTGTTAGAGGCATTTTCTTTCTCCATCACACAGGTCAATTGCGACCTACACGACCCTTTTATCTATAAAGGGGTCGCACGTGCGGTCATTTAATGTAGGTCATAGGGTCGCAGGTCAGTGGTTGGTTAAGGGATGTGCGACCTTGCGAATTTGTGACCTGGGGGTCGCAAGGTCGCAAGGTCACATGGTCACGAATCTTAAGTTCTAGACCAACATGCGACCTTGCGACTCTGTGACCTAGGGGTCGTTGGGTCGCTAGGGTGCACGGTCGCATAGTCGCAAAGTTCTTGGTTTTATGAGTTTGCGACTTTTGCGACTATGCGACTGGTTGTAAGAGACAATTCCCTGGATTAGAATTTGAAGGGATAATACATGGAAAGAACTCTCTTGAGGCTCTAGGCGTAGTACGCGTCAAATTTTATCTTTACCAAAGGGTCCGGGGCTCAGGAATTTTAAATGGGACGAAATTTTGGAGGGTGTTGTAGCGGCTACAACAAATGGCGATTCACTGGTAGAACTTAGAATCTCTGTTGGTGCTTCATCTTGAGGGGGGCGAGGGGGGACTAAGCAGGCTGCTCCTTTCACCCTGTGGGTCCCACTACTTTCATTTTCAACTTTGCATGTTTGCTCCACCTATTTTCCCGGCTCGAGGTGCTATTTTACCGTGCGTTATTTCTAGAGACCAGACGGAAAGGGTCGAAGTAACCACAAGGATGTCAAGGATCTAGTATAGTTATTTGGTCCCCATTGTGTTTCTCCGCTTCCAGTGAACCAGGTGGTCCAAGTGGAGTCACTGCCTAGGAGTCATAGACATTGCTCCACTGCCATTGAGCCTGGTCACTACCCCGGCGGAGTCATCGCATCGCCTCTCTGCACAGGAAGCCTTTCTCAATCCTTTACCCTTTATTTCATTTGGTAATAGAACTTATTTAAATGTGCTCAAGGAAATTATTTTGACTGTGCTCAAGGAACTTATTTGAAGGTGGCATGTATTTCCTGGGCGGATGAGGGATCCCGACTTATGTTGCTTGCAAGAGAGGTTTCTCCTAGTCTGTATGTGAGGACCTTTGGTTTCTCCCGGATATCCTTTTGTGACCTGAGGTTTTCCCTGTTCCCTTCCGTCTAATGACTGATTTCACCAAAGCTTTCTTTAATACTGCAGACCCTTGAGCCGGCATACTAGGTGAGCTACTTGCGCTCGAGTTCTGGGACTTGGTCATGTTTTCCCCACGGGGTGTCTATCACAGGCAAGCTAGGGCCACTTTGTGTTCCAGGGGTGATTCTTCACCTGCAGAGATTTCAGTACAGCATGCCAATTGAGTAACTACTCCATCTATCCCTCATCCTGAGGTGCTAAGGGAATGGATCTCTGAGAGCCTGCTTGAAGCAGGCCATTTATTGAAACACACAAAACAACGAAAAACAAGATCAAAAGAAAAAAAACTATGGTACAAAATATGGTGACAACCCCTTGGGGCTGTCAGGTGAAATAGTGTTTAAGGTCATGACCATTTACCGGGAGGACCTCAATTCTCCCCTTTAGGGTTTGTAGCCTATAAGTGTGGGAGCCAACCTTTTCTTTGATCTGGAAGGGACCTGTCCACAGGGCTTGGAATTTGGAGTGTTTCCCCTTATCTTTTTGGGATTTGTCCCATTTTAGGATGAGGTTTACCACCTCAAAAACCTTGTTTCCGGCGTATTCCTTATCGAACCATCATTTTATCCAGCTCTGGTGGATGGAGAATTTTTCTCAGGCTTTTAGCCTTTCCTCCTCCAGTTTCAACAATGTGTCTATACGGGCTTGTAAGTCAGGGAAAGGGGTGCCATGGGTTTCTTGTGATAACTAAAGGGCTGGGAGAGACAAGTTGGGCGGAAGGATTGCTTCTTTGCCATACACAAGAAAGAATGGGTAGGTGCCCAAGGATGGTTTGGGTGTGACCCGATCAACCCATAGGGCATTATGGAGTGTGTTATGACAGTTTCGTTGTTGGGACAGCAGGGTCTTTTTGATGATACGAATGACGTTCTTATTGATTAACTCAGCTAGCCCATTTCCTTGGGGGTAATAGTTGGCGGAGTGTTTGAGCACTATACCGTTTTCTAGAGTAAAATCATATAATTTGAACAATGAAAAATAAGTTGTGTTATCAAAAACAAGGGAGGTTGGAACGCCAAACCTGGTCATGATGTGCTAAGTGAGGAAATATATTACCTCTTGATCGTTGATTTGACACAACGGTATTGCTTCAACCCACCTTGTGAAGTAGTCTATAGCCGTAAGGATGTATCTATGTTACTTAGAGAAATGCAGCAAGATCTCCCCGACCATGTCAAGTCCCCATTGTTGAAATGGTTCTTCCACCGCGATAGACTGCAATGGGTAGGATGATCGTATCTATTTGTTGGCAAAATTTTGACACGACAAGCACCTCTGAACATAAGCATAGACATCTTTGAACATATTGGGCCAATAGAAACCAACGCGCATAATTTTGAGAGTTATTGTATCCCCTACATAGTGCCCATCGGTAGGACCGTCATGTAGTTCTTTCAAGACCTCTTGTGCCTCATCATGTTCCAGGAAGTGTAGCAAAACCTCATTGTGATGTTTGTGAAACAGCTTTCCCTACACAACCTGGTAGGATGTAGCCTTCAGTATTATCCCACGCTTTTGTTGGGTGGTCAAAGTGGGGTCCATGATGTCGCGACCTAGATATTGTTGAAGATCCATGTACCATGAAGGGGCACTCTGCTGAGGTGCACTGTCATTCTGATACATGTTGATTTCATGATCCCAACACCCTTCCTCACTGCCTCGCAAGTCTACGGCTTCAGTAGCCATCTGGCATAGCCCTTGGCCCTTAACGGTATGTGCAGGCTTAAATTCCAGGTCATACGCTTGAAGGCATGTCATCTAGTTGGCTTGTCTCTCGCCCAGCTCCTGCTGCACGAACAGTGAGTGAACCGCTGGGTGAGGTACAAACATTGTGACATGATTCTTCAAAATATATGGCCTGAAATGTTTGACCGTCGTATACACTGCGTAGGCTTGCTTTTCAATATCCGGATAATTTAGCTCAACACCTTGCAACCCTGCGCTCATAAATGATATGGGTCGCTCATCATTGTTGTCGTCTTTCTGGGTGAGGACGACGGCGAGAGATGAGTATGAGGCAAAGGTGTACAAAATAAAGCCTTTGTTGAAATCTGGGCTATGAAGGGCAGGTGCTTCTACGATGGCCTATTTGATATTATCGAACACCTATTTCTCAGGAGAGTTCCATTTGAACTTTTCATTCCTCTTGATCATACGTTGTAGTGGTTTTACTATTTGGGCGAAGTTTGAAATAAATTTTCGCAGGAAGTTGATTTTTCTGAGGAACGACTACATTGCCTTCTTGCCACTAGGGGGAGGAATATGGGCAATGGATTTTGCATGTTCATGGTCTACCACTATGCCATCCTGGGTTATGATGTGCCCCAATAGATTTCCTTCAGAGTCGACAAAAGTTATTTTCTTCGGGTTGAGGGAGATCCTGTATTTTCGGAACCTTTCAAAAACCTGCTTGAGGTGGTGTAAATGGTCACACCTACGCTTGGAAAATATGATGACGTCGTCAAGTTATACTACCACGCTTTTCCCCATTAGGCCCCGGAAGGCAATGTCCATGGCTCTCTGGAAGGTCGCCCCAACATTGATCAGGCCAAAGGGCATGCGTCTGAATGCGAACTTTCCCCATTTAGTTCTAAATGTGGTTTTCAGACAGTCAGGTTCGGCTACTAGTACTTGATTGTAACCTAAAAAACCATCCAATAATGAGAAAATTTCTAACCCAGATACTGCTTGAAGGATCTGTTCCATAGGGGGCACCGGGTAGTTGTCTTTGTCCGAAGCTCTGTTAAAATTTTGGAAGTCCACGCATAAATGAATTTCGCTAGATTTTTTACGAACTGGGACCAAATTTGACACCCAGGTAGAATGTTAGACTTTGAATATTATACGCATGTCTAGGAGTTTCTTCAATTCCTTTTGGATCATCGGTCCAAAGTGGGGTGTACCTTTCTCAGTTTCTGTTGGAATGGTTTCACTCCTTATTTCATGGGTATCACATGCTGGATTATTCGCGTGTCGTAGGTCCGTATCTCATCGTACGTCCAGGCAAAAAAATCTCAGTATTTCTTGAATAATTCAGTGAAGGATTTTCTTTCCTGAGGAGTGCATTCTATACCAAGTTGATGAATTTGGGTTCCTTCTCTGTCCCGAGGTTTATCTGTTGGTGCGATAAAGTGTAACTTTGCACCTTCGTGTTTGGGGGTCCCCAAAAACGGTTCTGTAAATCAAATAAATTTTCAAGTGACATGACCCCTTTGGGTATGGGATTTCCCTTATGCTCCTCTCATTCCTTTTGCAGAGCTAGGTCATGGTCCTCTTCCTCGATAACTGTGTCCTTGAACACGTCCGTGTTGAGCATAAAATCTAGTACCTGATGATCATCATTAAACACACACAGATTAGTTACATTATCTAGCACAATGAGTTTGTAAATAATTTCAATAGAGAACCTATCTCTTAGTGGGGTAAACCTAGTGGCAGCATTGGTGAGTGTATCGGCCGCTGCATTGTGCATTCTAAGTATGGATTTAATACCAAAAGCATCAAAAGCAGAAATTAAACGCCATACCTCTTGCTGGTAACCTTTCAAGTGTGGGGACAAGTAGTGAATGGTCTTACGTACTTGTTGGGTGATAATCTCAGAGTCTCCAATTACCTTCAAAAATTTGACTTTGAGATCGATTTATTTCTTGAGCCCAAGGATCAGTGCTTCATAATCGGTTCTATTATTGGTACACTGGAACTCCATTTGGAAAGAGATCAGGAAATTATTCTTCTCGGGGTCAAACAAAATGCAACCTGCGTTGGCCCCGTCATGGGTCTTGGAACCATCGTAGTACAGGGTCCAAACTCGGTCGTCGGGTTTTGTGAGGTCATGTGAACGCGCAAGAGGTATACTCAAAGAGGAGGCATCTGATGGCCCTTCTCGTGCAAACAGGTGGAAAGTAGTAGCTGGGAGGAGCTCTGACTGGATGTCTTAGGTGACCTGGGATTGAGGGGTTTGATAGCAACCGAAAGCGGCTTCTAGGAAGCACATGCCCAGCTCCTCTTGTGCAAAGCTGACGGGTTCATCAGTCACTTCCAGGTCGGTCACCGTGTGTTTCATGTAAGGTTCGCTCTCGACCCATATCTAATTGTTCCTGCCCTTGTATGGGAGCCATAGGTGGGACCAATCGGTGCCAAAGTATCCTTGCAACTTGCTAGAACAATCTCAGCTTAAGAGAAAACTGTAGGCTTCTAGGATATCCATGATTACTATGTCGATGTACTGATGCACCCTAGAGACTGACGAGAATCAGATAAGGACGTTATTCAATTCCCCATGGCGGGGACTTGGGACTTATCAAGCTGAATGATTCTGTCATTGGTCTTTTCAGGATGGATATTTAGTTTCTTGCATATGGATAGGGGCATAACATTTGTGGATGCACCATAGTCGAAAAGGCAGTCGTGAACATTGAAGTTGAAGATCTCGAAAGACAGGAGGAAAGGGGGGGTGGATCCTCGGGAATTTGCATTGATGATGTTCATGATGGACTGAGGGCTAGCAGCCTCTTGAGCAGATGTGGAGCTCATGGGTTTGGCTGCTGGCGGGTTGGCGAAAGCTTTGAGAATAATATCTCGCTGATTAGCTATCCAGGCAAGCTCATAGAGGGAAATGTTAGCCCGTGTTTTCTTCATATATTTGATGATGTTATACCCAGAATTCGGGTGCGGGAGAGGGTCAGCCGAGGCATTCGGTGAACCTGATGATGATCTAGCCTTTGGATTTACTCAGGAAGAAGTTGGGCTAGATTTTTTGGGAGTTACGATTTTCTTTTCTTTATTTGGTGGCAAAATATTCCTCAGGAACACTTTTCTTTTTTCTTCTAAGGCGTGGTTGGGGACCGGGCCTTCACTTCTCAGGCCATAGTTCCAAGGGGGTTTTGTTTTAGGGTCATCAGCAAAGTTTATTTACGTCGCAAGAAAGGGTCCCTCCCCACGGACCACCTCGAAGGCAAGGATAGTAGATCCCATATCCTCATCTAGGGGAGAGGCTTCTTTGTTATTTGAAGTAACTTCCTCTTCGATATCATCCGTGGTTTGATCTTATAATAGTTGATTTACCATGGCGTTCATGTTTTTGATCCACTGAGGGCGGGTTTTCTATGAGTGGGAGGCTTGGTGAAAGGAGCAGAAATTATCCTTACTGATTTCTTCTACATTAAGGCTCGTACTTGGGTTTGATGGAGGACGGCTAGTGGTGGGGTTATTCTTCCTAAAGAAAGGTTTCTGTGTTTTGGTGCCTGAGGTGGAGTCATTTTTTTTCCTCTTCAGATCAGACACTTCGTTTTTTAAAAGCTTGAGATATTTTGTGATGCTTTCGAAATCGAAGGGGTCTTTGTCCTTGTCTCCGGACTTGTGAGTTGAGGATTTCACCCTTTTTGTGGCCGGATTTGGGTCATCCCAGCCATCATGATCAATGGCTCCTATGGAAAGTATGTCCTTCTCAACAGCAAGGGCAGTAGTGTAATTTGATACTAGGGTAGCTCTAGCTTCGCGTTTCACGAACACGGCGATATCCCGAGGGAGGGCTCTTGTGTAATAATCAATGGTGATAGAATCATCCAAGGCCATGTTTGGAGGAAACTTGTTTAAAATGGTGGCGAATCGCTGGTTGAAGTCTTTGACTTTATCCTTCTTCTAACACTTCAAAGTACTCAACTCTGTTAGGAGCATGGAAGGAGTCTTGTCTTCCGAAAACTTTTGGAGGAAGGTACGACAAATTTTCTCCCAGGAGGAAATGGAAGCGACAAGCAAGGAACAGTACCATGTAGCAGCCTTATTTTCTAAGGTGTGAGGAAAGAGATGGCATGCTACATCATCATATTGCACTCTCATCATTTGTAAGGCCAAATAAAAATTACTGATGTGATCCTCAGCCAATGTACCCTTTTCAGGGTTGAACTTAGGGAGGTGCTTCTCCAGATGTCAGGGCATGTCATGAAGGGGACCGTGGAGGCCTAGGGGAGATTGTGCCATCCAATCCAGTGGTTGCATACGCCTGGCCTGCTGGTGGCATGATATGTATACATGACCCATTTCATTCTCGGATTCACTTCCCATTCCAAATCCGAAGGCTTTGCCCTCATGTTGAGAGTGCATGTCTTGATTTCCTCCGAGGTCCCCTATATTCCTAAGATTTCTCCAGTTATACAGGAAGGGGAACCTGTTTAGGTTTCAGTTGTGATGATGGTGGCCAGTATTTCGACCTTGTCCACTGTTGAGATTGCAACAAGATGATGAGCTTAGTGGAAAGAAGTCGCCTTCACTAAGTGGGCCCGCAGGCTATTTTTGGCGCAAGTCTATTTTTTGACTATGTCTACTTTTAGACATGTCGATCATATTCTATGAGTTGCAGGATGCTATTTGTGGATGGTTGTTCAAGTTGGAAAAATATATGGACTTCTATTTTTAGACATATTGGGTGGAATCTATTTTTAGATTGCCAGTCTAAAAATAGATATGTCGAATATTATTAGCTCTTAATAATATTTGGACTATAAACATTATCTTATTCTCTTGGAGCACTTCAGTTAAGTGCACAGATGTGGCACAGGAGCTGAAAGAAGGAATTATGCTATTCCTGAGGGTTAAGTGGAGCTATTTCATGGATACTTCAGTTAGAACTCATGTGACAGATTTTGGTGGAGTTATTGAGGTAGTTGATGGAGTTGTGTTCAGATTAAATGAGTTAAACATAGTTGAGCTAGTTGTATCTAGTCTAACTAATTGATACACTAGTGAGAGTGGTGTGAATTAATTATTAATTAATTAAATAATTATTAACTCATTAATCAACTAAAGAATACATCATTTAACTACAGTGCATGGACAGTTTCAGTGGAGACCAGTGAAGAGGTAGGTGAAAGAGCAGTGTGACTATCAGTTGTGACTATATTGTTGCATGATTTGCAACACACAGTGGTTGGAGATGCCAATGAGGATTGCGTGAGCAAGGTTGGACCAATTCAATTTCATTCAGATCCATTCTTAAGCAGTTATTGCGCAGTAGAGGCAGGCTATCAGGTGGCAGAGATTGGAGCATGTGATTTGCTAGATCAGGCTTGATTAGTGTGTAGCAATTGGAGATTGTATTGAGAGCTTTGTGAGGAGATTTGTATAATGATTGTTACATGATCTCTATGACATATAATATACATATATTTGGGGGTTTTCAGCTTTAAGCTTTCCCATAAAATATTGTGCTCATATGTGTGATTGTTTATGGTTTTAATGTGCGCATGCGATTGTTTTTATTTCCGCAGTTAATGATCAATGGTAGAAGAGATTATGTATTGTGCATGAAGTTAAAATAGTGTGTGATCAGGATAATCTCGGTGTATAACATATCATTTATCAAATTTCTACATGGTATCAGAGCGATATTGATCATTGGAGCAATTGCAAAACATTGAAGCGATTGAGTTTTGTGCTGGTGGAATTCGAATTTGCAGCAGTGTTTTCTTGGTGTCGAAGTTGAGATGTCTTTCAACGGATTGCGATTGGAGTATGCCCTTGAGGGAAGCTTGAATTATATTGCATGGAAGGACAGGATGGAGGCGGTGCTGGATGACAATGGGTTGAAGGATTTCATAGATGCAGAAATTCCAAAACCTGCTTCTAGCGATGCTACCGCACTTGACGCATGGCAAAAGAAGATAGCAAAGTGTCGAAGAATTCTGTTGGAAGGTGTAAAGGATCACATAGTGTCCAGCCTTCATGGTAAATATTCTCCATTCTTGATGTGGAAAGCGTTGACAGACTTATTCCAAAGCAAGAGCGACCAGAGGAAGTTGGCACTCAAGGATAAACTCAGGAACATAAAAATGGAGAAAGGCGACAGTATGCCCAAATACCTCACGAAGTTCATCCAATGCAGGGATGAGCTGGGAATTGTGGGGGTTACTGTAGATGACGAGGACTTGGTGAGCTTGGCTCTCCTTGGGCTTTTGAAGAGTTGAGATTCCTATCAGGACTCTGTCAATGGTCAGGAGAAATTGCCAGGATGGGAGCGACTTTGGTTGAATCTTGTGCAAGAGGAGATAAGGCGGAATACCAGGGACGGATCTTCATCAAAGAATTCAGATGAAGAAAATTGTGATTTGGATGCCAAATCAAGTAAGGGGAAGAGAAAGAAGAATGCTTCTCAATTCGGTGCGAAATGCAAGAAGCAGGACATGACCAAGGTGAAGTGCTTTCACTGTCACCAACATAGACATTACGCCACTAATTGTCCACAAAAAAAGAAAAATAAGCAGGTTGTTGGATCTGCAGCTGGAGAGGCCTTAGCCTCACAGTTTGAGCTAGAATTTTTTCTGATCGCATGCTTGGTCTCAAGTATGATGGGTTCAGTGTGGTTTCTTGACAGTGGTGCGTCTTTTCATATGACCGGAGACAAAGATTTGTTTACTGATCTGGATGAGAAAGATCTTGGAGTGCACATCGAGATGGGCGATGATGGTAGATACAATGCGACCGGTATCAGTACCATTTCCTTTGAGAGGGAGTCTAGTAAACCCTTCGTATTGAAGGAAGTGATGCATGTTCCAGGATTGAAGAAGAATCTGATCTCGGTGGCCATGTTAGAAGACAAGGGATATGATGTTGTCTTTAGCGAGGGAAAGGCTTTCCTGGGCAGTAAGGCAACTGGTGAAACCCGAAGGATAGAGATTCGAGTTAAGAACCTTTATTAGTTGCAGGTAGATGGCTGCACAGCAATGGCAGGCAAGGCAAAAGGAGTGGTGAGTTGGGATGAGGGTGAGCTGTGGCACAGGAGATTGGACCACCTTCACCATGGAGCTTTGAAAATTTTGCAGCAGATTTCTTTCGGGCTTCTCAAAGGTACACTTGCATAGTCAGATTAGTGTAAGGGATGTACTTTGGGAAAATTTGTGAAAGCCACCTTTCACGAGAAGGATAGTCACGCCACGACGATCCTTGAGAGAATTCACACAGAAGTGTGTGGACTTTTCTCAATAGCTTCGACAGCAAAGCACAGGTACTATGTGATATTTGTTGATGATTTTTCTCGGAAGTGTTGGATCTTCTTCATGCAGAAGAAGAGCGAGACATACTCAAAGTTCTGTGAGTTCAAGGCACTGGTTGAGAAAGAATCGGGGAAGCAGGTGAAGGCTCTTAGAAGCGACAATGGTGTTGAATTCAAGGACTTTTGCAGCGCAGAAGGAATTCGAAGAGAGCTCATAGCGCCTCATAACCCACAGCAGAATGGGGTCGCTAAGTGGAAGAACAGAATGATCGTGGGTGCTGCACGGGAAATGTTGCATGATCAAGGCCTTCCCATACACTTGTGGGCTGACGCATGCAATACTGCGGTTTATGTGCAAAATCGTTTTCCTCACAGGATACTTGGCATGAGTACACCCGAGGAGGCATTTTCTGGTAAGAAGCCTGATATTTCCCATTTGAGGATTTTTGGTTCACATGTTTACAATCATGTGACGAAGGATGCCAGGAAGAAGCTGGAGCCAACTGCAGAGGTTGGGATATTTATGGGGTACACTGATACACCCCACAACTATCGTGTGTATTTTCAAGACAGTCGCAAGACTGTTGTACGATGGGATATCAAATTTCATGAGGATAAAGCCATGAAGTGTTCGCTTAAGAGGGAGCCACACTTGCATGCAGATGAGGAGATATTAGTTCCTAAGGATGAGCCTCAGGATGTGGATCAGCCACAGGAGGAGGTTCATGGAGTGGAAGAGACCACTCATGCCAACCATCAGAGGGTGGAAGCACACTACAGAAGCTGAGTGACTGGATCAAGATGCAGAGAAGATTGTAGGAGCACCTACATCACAGCGTAGACAGAGATAGTCACCTGACCGGTATACTGGATACATGGCTCTTATGAGCAAGTGTATCGTGATAGAGCCATCCTCTTTCGAGGAAGCTGTGGAGGATCCCGCATGGGTAGATGCCATGGTGGAAGAGTATGATTCGATTGTCAGAAACAGTGCATGGGAGATTGTCCCAAGGCCGGAAGGGAAATCAGTGGTGGGTTCGAGATGGATCTACAAAGTGAAGCAAGAAGCTGACGGGAGTGTGGAGAAGTACAAGGAAATATTTGTTGCCCGAGGCTTCTCACATATTGAGGGGATCGATTATGAGGAAACCTTTGCACCTGTCGCAAGGTATTCTTCCATACGGACGATTCTTGCTCTCTCAGCGCAGATGGGGTGGCACATTCATCAGATGGATGTGAAGACTGCGTTCCTCAATGGAGTGATTGAGGAGGAGGTGTACATAGAGCAGCCCGAAGGTTTCGAGATCTTCAGCAGCGAGTCGCATGTGTGCAGGCTCAAGAGAGCGCTGTATGGGTTGAAACAAGCACCTCGTGCTTAGTACACACGGATAGACAGTTATTTCACCGGACTTGGATTCTCCAAGAGTGAGGCGGATCCTAACCTATACCAGATTGTGGTGGAGGGTAAGTTGCTGATCATTGTACTTTATGTAGATGATTTTATTTTGACGGGTGATGAGCTGTTGATACTTTCATGCAAGGAGGATCTTGCTAGAGAGTTTGAGATGAAGGACTTGGGCCTCCTTCATTATTTCATGGGATTGGAAATTTGGCAGCGCAGTGATGGACTGTTTGTTTCTCAGGGTAAGTATGCCTGGGAGATACTGGAGAAGTTCAACATGCATGGCTACAAGCCTGTTGATACTCCTCTTCCTGGTGGTTGGAGGAAGGAGGATGCTACTTCAGCGGAGGTAGTGGATGCCACTGTTTATCGACAATTGGTGGGGTCGCTTATGTATCTGGTCAATACACGACCCGATATATGCTATGCAGTTAACCAACTTTCACAAGCTATGGTTAAGCCTACCAAGTTCTTCTGGAAGGCAGGCAAGCATGTATTGAGATATCTCAGAGACACATATCTTAGAGGCACATCGGGATATGGATTATGGTACAGACAGTCGAATGAGGTGAAGCTATGTGGCTTCACGGATGCAGATTGGGCAGGGAGCCCAACAGACAGAAAGAGCACATCTGGAGGGATTTTCAGTATCGGGTCGACAACAGTTTCTTGGTACAGCAGGAAGCAGAGATCCGTGGCACTCAGTTCAGCAGAGGTCGAGTATATGGCAGCGAGTTTGGCTGCATGCGAGGCTATATGGATGAGGAAGATCCTGGTCGGGTTGTTCGGTTCACACTTGGATCCTACTGTGATTTATTGTGATAATCAGAGTTGCATCAAACTCTCGGTTAATCCATTATTTCATGATAGATCTAAACACATTGACATCCAGTATCATCATATCAGATATTGTGTGCAGCGGAAGATCATGTTACTTTCATACATTCCCACGGAGGATCAGGATGCTGATATCTTGACGAAGGCGCTCACCAGGAGAAAATTCGAATACCATAGAGGCAGGATAGGGGTGGCAGATAATCCTTATCTTGTTGAGAGGGAGTGTTGAGATTGTAACAAGATGATGAGCTTAGTGGAAAGAAGTCGCCTTCACTAAGTGGGCCCGCAGGCTATTTTTGGCGCAAAGTCTATTTTTAGACTATGTCTATTTTTAGACATATGGATCATGTTCTATGAGTTGCAGGATGCTATTTGTGGATGGTTGGTCAAGTTGGAAAAAATATATGGACTTTTATTTTTAGACATATTGGGCGGAATCTATTTTTAGATTGCCAGTCTAAAAATAGATATGTCGAATATTATTAGCTCTTAATAATATTTGGACTATAAACATTATCTTATTCTCTTGGAGCACTTCAGTTAAGTGCATAGATGTGGCACAGGAGGTGACAGAAGGAATTACACTATTCCTAAGGGTTAAGTGGAGCTATTTCATGCATACTTCAGTTAGAACTCATGTGACAGAGTTTGGTGGAGTTATTGAGGTAGTTGATGGAGTTGTGTTCAGATTAACTGAGTTAAACATAGTTGAGCTAGTTGTATCTAGTCTAACTAATTGATACACTAGTGAGAGTGGTGTGAATTAATTATTAACTCATTAATCAACTAAAGAATACATCAGTTAACTACAGTGCATGGACAGTTTCAGTGGAGACCAGTGAAGAGGTAGGTGAAAGAGTAGTGTGACTATCAGTTGTGACTATACTGTTGCATGATTTGCAACACACAGTGGTTGGAGATGCCAATGAGGATTGTGGGAGCAATTTTGGAACAATTTGAGTTCATTCAGAGCCATTATTTAGCAGTGATTGCGCAGTAGAGGCAAGCTATCATGTGGCATAGATTGGAGCATGTGATTTTCTAGATCGGGCTTGATTAGTGTGTAGCAATTGGAGATTGTACTGAGAGCTTTGTGAGGAGCTTTGTATAATGATTGTTACATGATCTCTATGACATATAATATACATATAGTTGGGGGTTTTCAGCTTTAAGCTTTCCCATAAAATATTGTGTTCATATGTGTGATTGTTTATGGTTTTAATGTGCGCATGCGATTGTTTTTATTTAATGATCAATGGTAGAAGAGATTATATATTGTGCATGAAGTTAAAATAGTGTGTGATCAGGAGAATCTCGATGTATAACATATCAGTTATCAAATTTCTACATTCACGGCCTCTGTCCCCCCAGCCTCTGCTTCCCCGGCCCCTCCCAGTTCCTCCTCCAGGCGAGTTATCTGCTTGAGTGTTATCACCTAATGGTTGTTCGGGTTGGGGTTTGGTAATTTCGAGGCCATTCCCTTCGATGTCTAGGGGGTTTTCCGGGGGTTCGGTTGAATTCCGCTCAACTGCATCTGCATAATCTTGGAGCATGATCCCTATCAGCTGAGGTATGGAATTGACCAAGGTGCCATGGCGAGTTTGATGCGCTCCAGAAGTCCGTGGACTGGCCAGGGAACCGGTCTCTGGGACATTTTACAATCCTCTGATGAGTACACAAGAGATCGGGCGTAGGGCCCTCAACTGGTTTGAGGTGATCTCATAATAAGGGAGTTCATCCTCCGGGGTGTTTTCAAGGGGTTGGGGGGGCCGTATTTTCATACATGATCTCCCACTGCGGGGTTTTCAACGGGATGTTACTTGTGTGTTGGGAGCCTGCCATTTAGGCCCTCCTTCTAGCGCCAAATCTGTTGACGAGAAGAACTTCCTGGCCAACAGTAGGGGATCTCCCCAATAAAAATTCCCAACTAGACTTTAAACCATTTTTTATAGGGATCTCGTATGGGGTGTGGGTCTGGCTACCGCTGAATATACCTTTTCTCATAAAGGAAGTGAGCCCTGCAGATATGTGTATACATGGTACTCGAACAATACAAGACAAATGGCTGATGAGTCTTCACTAAAAATGAAACATTATAAATATCAAAGCGAGATTCAAAGCACGCAGCCAAAATAAATGTTGTTAGCAGCATATCATGAGGGTCGTGCTCAAAAATTTGTTTGACCACAAAAGAATCGGTTCTCTATGGTCGAAACACCCTTCAAATCCTTCAGCGTTTTCCAAAATATGAAATGATGTAAATGGAAAAGTTGCTAAACATCTTTCAGTTAAATATTCTTATACCATCAGTGCATCAAGTAAGCTTAAACGTATAAATGACATGAGAAGAAAACATAAATTAATCAATACAAAAGACAAAATATTCATAATGCTAACACACATTGATCCTCATCTGATCCAGTAGTGGAACCAAAACATCTATTTGTATTCATTCATGGAAATATGCATTCAATGCTATACAACTATCTCTACTCCTTTTGGAGTCCCAAAAAAATATCCTTTACAATTCCCTGGAGGGAGTACTTATAGAGAAAATTTGACCCTTGGGTGTCCCTGACCCTTCATATTCCCGACAGTTGGCATGCTCTGCGACCTAGGAGGCATTTGCGACTTGCGACCCAACTCCGGATGCGACCTGCGAACTATTGCCTGCTGCGACCTGTGACATGTTCCATTTCCTCAGTCAAGGAAGCAATTGTGTGATTGAGAGGTCCGGTACCTCTATTTTTTGTTGATCCTTTAGGTACTTTTTCCATGCTTGATAATCTGCAGTGACTAGAGTGACCTAGGGAGTATCTTCCCTTAACCTATAAAAGCATCAAGAGAATCTGAGACCAAGGTGTGCCTCTTTACTGTGATCTGATTGGAAGAGAAGCCAGCTTGGTGTAGATCTGAACTGGTGTAATGATGAACTGAGTGATATTTTCCTGTGAGGCTGGTAGATTTGAGGAAGCAGTTGCTTGCCTCATAGGTTGTAGGAATGCTTAAATGTCCTGGGCGACCTCTTCCCTTGTTTTTTCAGAGTCCAATGTGCCCAGAGAGGGAATGTGGTGTACTTTGGTCATTGAGTCAATGTCACTAATTAGGTGTTCATACGCAGACATTACCCTCTCTACATCCTTGACCAGTTTATCCTTGGATTGTATCTTCATTCGGATCTGAACTTTGTCATTTTGGGTACAGATCCAATCTTTCCTGGGCACGGTGTCGGGAGCTTGTGGGTATATGCTTGACCATTCTAACATGTTGTCCAAAGTAGTGGAGGCCTCCTTTAGTTGTGCAGTTCTACTTCTGGTTTCTGCTTGTGCTTTGAGCAGTGGTGCGACTGTCTGTTTTATCACAAACATCTCCTCGTACAATTGCTTTATCGTGGCTTCCAAGGTGACCAACTCCCTTTGAATAGTAGGTGGCAATTCATTGGCCTGGGCGGTCGTGAAACGAAGCTTTTGGATTTCTCCTTCCAACACCTCATTGTCCTTTTTAGACTAAGTCACCTTCTGTTTAGAAGCTTGTATCCTATTTTGAAGAGACAGAATCTCTCTGCTCATTTTGCTCACATTTTCTTCCGTGGCTACCGCAAAGGTGGTCCCTTCTGATGCAATCATAATTGGATTAGTCCTAGTGTCCAAGACTATGTCCTTTTATGTTGTGACTGCATGAGGTGCAGTTGGGTTTCGTGCGAGGAATTTCCTTTTCTCCTGCCTGATCTTATGCGTGAATTGATCGTAGGTCAGCTTTGTCAAATCCAAGACCTCCTCTTCTTGTTCCTTCGAGGTGCCGAGGTCTGAGAGAGGAAAATGCACACTCGTCATAGGGGTTGTCTGAGGTACATCAATGTGCGGCAATTCTGTCTGTTCCCCTATCTCTAAGGGTGGTGTCTTGCTCCCCCCTGCTACTTTGGAAGAATCTTCCTGTGATTTCTAGCTTTCTTCCTCCTTTCTTCTCTCCTCAGCCTCAGCTTTATCCTGTTCTTCTTTTAACTTTTGTTCAGCCTCTTTCTGTTCTTCCTCTTCCTTCCTCTTGCGTTCCTCTTCTTTTTTCCTACGGGCTTCTTCTATCTGCTTCTTTTTATGTTCTTCCCTCAGTTTTTTTTTTCGTTGCTCGTCAGCTTGCTTCTTTTTTTCGTCTTCTTTTACCTTCTTTTTAACCTCTTGTTGTGCCTGGGCCTCTATGTCTCCCTTTTCCTGCTGCTGTTTAGAGAAACTATTTCCCCCATCGGTCCTAGGCTTCTTGGCTTTGGAAGATGAGGCTTCTCCTAGCGTGTCACCCCTTTCCTCCGTGGTTTGATCATCCTACCCCCCTTTATTAGTTGATTCTTCTAGTGCAGCCTCCCTATCCTTCTTGTACCAATTATTATTTTTTTCTTCAATATGGAATTCCATGTGTTGGTAATTCCATTTGAATTTGGCCCATTTGCAATGTGCGGGGACGATCCTTTCAAGGTCATATGATATGTGTGTTAAGGGCGGGAAATGAAAGCCCTTGGTTTCTTCATCCTCTACTTCTACTTCTTTGAAATCCCTAACCGTATAGGTTTTGATCATAAGCAGGAAGGTAGGCCATGGCTTTTTCTTGCCTTTGGTGAGGACCTTGGAAAACTCGCTCGTCATCTGGTAGCACACTTCTTGCAAGAGTAGTTTATTGGTCACGAACTCGGGTAGCACATGAGGTGCCTTGAATGACCCGAAGACCCTGATGAAAGTAATGTGTGTGATAGAAAACTAGTTGGCCACTTGGGTTACTTTCTGCATGGCTCGCCTGCACATGGACGGGGCATCTTTGCCAAAAAAAAAATTGTAGAGTGCACGTGTAATATTCCAAAATTTGCATGCAGCAAATTGGAATATTAATTTTTGCTTATACCATCTAGGAGATGAATAAAATGGGTAAAGAGACCCATAAGTAGGAATAAATCCCTCATAGTTGGAAAGGGATCAATGGAGAAACTTTATTTTGCACCTTCCAGTGTGAAAAGGGGCAAATGCATGACGACAAGGTCAAGTTTGACCAAGTCAACAGCGTTGCCTAAGTAGTTTAGCTTGCTTGAGAAGACAGCACAGTTTGAGAGGGAGAAAGATTCTTTGTGGAAGAAACCCTAATGTGTGGGGTCCAGGGCAAAGATACATTCACTTGCATAAAAGGAGGAAGGGGCAGCCATAGTGAGATATCTTTGAGTGTTTTGATTATTGGTCTGAAGACTATTTGCATCCTCCAGCTCTTCAGCTGAGTTGCAGTGATGTTTAGCATCAGGGATTCCTGTTTGGTATTTCCTCTCCTTCTTGAGAGGCCTCTTGAAGGATTGCACTTCATTTATGCACATCTTGGCTCAAGGCCAAAGCCACTCCTTTTAGTCACTGCGTTATTTCTGCTGAAGTATAACGTAGTGCTGCTGGGTGTTGCAATGGAGGGTTCCACAACACCATTTCCTTGGCTCATCTTTCAAAGGAGGGAGATCCTATTCCTCCGGGAGGTTAGTGAAGGGGATTTCTGAGCTGATTTTCATATCTTGGCATCAGGACAAGCATCTCCCATCATAGACAGTGCATTCCATTCTCTAGACTGCGTTATTCCAGTGAGTATCTGCAGTGGGGGTTTGCACCACCATTTTGGAAGGCAATGTATTCAGTGTTAGGATTAGCCTATCACTTGAGAGATCTGTTGGAGGAGGTTCATTTCATATTGATCATCATCTTCAGCCATCTCCTTCTATTTTCTGAGTTGCAGTTGCTACCCAGCAACTCCGGCATTTCTGCAAATTTTCCATTTGTACATATATTTCAACCAATCCTCTTAAGGATTGTTGTATTGTCATTTTCAGGGGCTGAGAGATTTATCCCCCACATTTCTTGAGTTTATTTTGCTATATCATTGTATTTTCATTTTATATGTTGCAGTGTCTCCTATAAACTGTGCTGTTATAGCCTTGTGTACATTCTGTGTAGCAGTGTTCTTCAGTTTCTAGTACATGTTCTGTGGAGGCTTCCATTTCCAAGCTTGAGTGATTGATTCCTCAAAGCAGTGTACTCTTTTACTGCTATATTATAAATTTGTTGGCTATTTACATCTTCATGTTCCCAGGCTCATAAAAATAACGTTGTTATTCCCTTGTATGTTCATACATTGTTGCAGCCCCTTCATCGGGCACTTTATGAGGACAACTAGGTGTAGGAGATCTGTTTAACCCACCTAGAAGGATTTATTTGGAGCCTCCTCTTGGATTTATGAATCAGACACATTTTTCTAAGGGATCCAGGTCCTGGCTTCAAATCCTGTAGCAACCATTCCTGGAAAATGCGTTTTCCAGCCATGCCTTGCTAGTTGTTCCAGATTTGGAATATTACAGTGGTATTGGAGCAACTTTCTTGGCTCAGCCTGTGAATCTGAGCCAAAGAGATCAGAATATTGAAGAGGATGGGTTTTATCTCATCATATTTCAGATCCATGAAGAACCTCCCCAAGGAGGATAAGCAAATAGAAGAGGAACTACCTTGCACTTCCTATTCTCATCAAGAAGGAGATAGAAAAATGAGCAGGAAAAAGTCTTCATATACTAGAGGAGACAAAGGGGATAAGCTCACAAAGCTTCTTCCTAAATCTGTACATGATATTCATGAAGACTTCAAGAAGATCAGGAAGGAGATATATGCATAATCTCCGAAAGAGTTTGAATCTAAAGCAAACTCTAGATTGTCAAATGAGGAGTGTGAGAAAGCAGCTACACACCAGAATACACAGTGCAGTCACATGCCCAGGATTTCCAAAATAGAGATGGAAAGGAGAGAAGAAGTTTCTAGGAGGGAAAATCTTAGTGATTTCCTGAGAGATTATGAGTCTCAAACTCAGAAATACCGAGATCATCTCAGTTTTTCAAAGTTTTTCAAGATCAAGGTGAAGAGAAGAGAGAAACAAGGTAGATTTCTTCTATCTACCTTTGAGGGTTCACCTACATTTTCAGCCACAGCTTGGGTGGAGGAGTTAGATACCTTCTTGCAGCACCACCAAATTCCTAAAGATGAAGCCATCAGAGTTGCAGCGCTACATATGAGAGGTAAGGCCTATGCCTGGTGGATCTTTCAATCCTTTTCTTTGAAGAATGTAAACATTGCATCCTTTGCAAGTTTCACTAAGGCATTAGTGAAAATATTTGATAGAAGGATTCATGAGACACACATGGTAGAGATAAAAAATGGAACTCAAACAAAAACCTTGCATGAAAACGCAATCCCATTTCTGAAAACCATGAAGGAGGTTGAAAACTTGCACCATACTTTGCTGGAAGAAAGATTTTCATATAATACCTTTGAGCAAGGGAGCATGGAGATCTCTTTTTCAAAGAGGGATCCAATTATTGGGAGGTTGTCCATTCATGTTGCAAAGATTGAGGGCAATAGCGCTGGCATATTTAGAGATTATCTAGTTCCTCATGCAGAGGAAGGAGGAGCTCTTGCTCCAAGTAGAGGGGTTCTTGCATCTTTGCAAAGAAGTCCCCAGGATATCATGTGTGGAGATCAAGGCACAACTCATGTTCTACATGTGCCATTGTTGAGGAGGTGTGGAACCATGGAGACACAAGGAGGAGGTAGGGAGAAGAACCAGCATCATGAGGTGAGGAGTAAACACCCCTATCCATTTCTGGAGGTTGTTACACCCAGAGGGAGACTGGATTGCACAGTGAGAGCATGGGCAGATTTTTCCATTCATATATGCAGTCATCTCTTGTTGATGATTTCTCATTGCATGGAGACATTTCACCAGGGGAACCACTGGATAAGCAGAGGAGGATGGATGCTTCACATGTTGAGGCACCACTCATTGATTTCAGGAGGGTGGAGACCTTGGGAGAGCTTGGTACAGCGCTGGGAGTGTTGGGTAAATCCAAGGAGAGAGGGAGCATTCTCTCAACATCACCATTACCCACTTCCATTTCAAATTCTGCGCTGTGGCAGAAGCAGCAGTGGAAGGATAGAAGCCTTCCTACTTGCATCTTTGACATGGGAGATGTCAAAGGAGAGGGCATCCATATGACATATTTTTTTCATGAGAGATCATCAGCGCTATCACTGTGGAGGATAGATCCATATTGGAGCTCCCAGCTATTGGTGGAGTATTCCAAGGATCTTCATGCTTGTCGGATATTGGATGGCCAGTTGCATAAGGAGGAGTATTTAGTCAAATATGGGATCATCTTCTATCATGGTAGGATCTTCTTATCTGGAGCTTCCAAGATCAAGGAGAAGTTGCTACAAGCAGCACATATGGATTTCCTTTTCAGCCACACACATTCTATGAGAGAATACCACACCATCATGGAGGGGTATTTTTGGGAAGGCTTTGAGGAGGATATTTATCATCATATGAGGAGATGCATGGATCATGTGGAGATGGAGAAGAGACATAACTCTTTGGAAGAGTTAGCATAGCCACCTATTTTCTCTTTTAGGATGAGAGGAGACTCGTCTATGAGATACTCCCTTTGCATGAGCAAAATATATGGTGAGGGTATTATTTGCTTACATCATGATTTATATAATGTATGTATGTATCCCTTAACCATATATGTGCAGGATTTTGCTCCAAGGAGGAGCATTCTTACTTTTATGCTTCATGGTCTACTTGAGGCCATAAGCATGATTGATGGCCATTCCCTAAGAGGACTTTGGGAAGAGGTATTTTATGGGGGACATGCTCATTTTACACCATGTATCATTCACTACCTCCATACTTATGAGGAGATTCGGATAGTAGGCAAGTGGTTGAGGAGCCACACATTTTATCAGTCTCTATTGCAATTGAGGGTCAAGCTGCGTTGGTTTTACTTGAGGGATAATTGTCCCTCTCACTTTTTACACATGGCAGCAAGCATGATTCTCATTTTTTCTCCCTATAGCTCTATTGTTTCTGTCTTTATGAGGATCATGTTTGGGAGAGAGACACATGGGATGGATGTGTCCTTTGAGGGAGAAATTCCTCAAAATTTTTGCACTACATGTTCTAAGGGGAGCATGGGAGATGGTATGGCCACTAGAACAACATATTTGTTTTCTTATGCGGTGAGCCATATGATGGATGTAATTCCATATGATGATGAATTCCAACTCATCATATATGGGGACATTTGGGCCAACATGATTTGCAGCGTTGGAGGAGAGATATTTGGAGATCTAGTCCTCATATTGCCACTTTAGGGCAACCTTATTGTAGCCCAGGATCAGCAAACACTCTACACTTATCTTAAGTGGAGAGAAGGACAGCGTGGGGTAGGCTATTTTGTCTACCATGTGCAGATTTTCATCCCACCTACTTTGTCGGGGCCAAAGGTGGATGACAGTTTTCAGGAGTTGCCTAGTTGGGAGGTGACTCATTTTGCATGGCTAATAGGTTGGGGATGGAGGATCCATATGGGAGAGATATTTCCCATTATATTTCAGATGCCAGTCCTCAAGGGGACCTATAGACATCACTTGTCTATCCTCTTGAGTATTTCACCTTTACATGATGGCTTGATAGCTAACTTGCATGCTGAGGAGGAGCAATGTGGAGATTTGATTCATGAGATAACATCTCTTTCCTTGGAGGATATCATCATACATGGATGCTATAGGGAGAGGAGGAGAAATAACTTAGTTCTATCCTTGCACTTTCTTGAGGACAAGCAATCTTTGAGAGGGGAGGACTGTAATATTCCAAAATTTGCATGCAGCAAATTGGAATATTAATTTTTTCTTATACCATCTAGGAGATGAATAAAATGGGTAAAGAGACCCATAAGTAGGAATAAATCCCTCATAGTGTGAAAGGGATCAATGGAGCAGCTTTATTTTGCACCTTCCATTGTGAAAAGGGGCAAATGTATGAGGACAAGGTCAAGTTTGATCAAGTCAACAATGTTTCCTAAGAGGTGTAGCTTGTTGGAGAAGACAACACAGTTTGAGAGGGAGAAATATTCTTTGTGGAAGAAACCCTAATGTGTGGGGTCCATGGAAAAGAGACATTCACTTGCATAAAAGGAGGAAGAGGCATCCATAGTGAGATATCTTTGAGTATTTTGATTATCGGTCTGAAGACTATTTGCATCCTCCGGTTGTTCAGCTGAGTTGCAGTGTTGTTTAGCACGATGGATTCCTGTTTAGGATTTCCTCTCCTTCTTCAGATGCCTCTTGAAGTATTTCACTTCATTTCTCCACATCTTGGCTCAAGGCCAAAGCCACTCCTTTCAGTCACTACGTTGTTTCTGCTAAATTATAAGGTAGTGTTACCGAGTGTTGCAGTGGAGGGTTCAACAACACCATTTCCTTGGCTCATCTTTTAGAGTAGGGAGATCCTATTCCTCCGAAAGGTTAGAGAAGGGGATTTCCGAGCTGATTTTCATAGCTTGGCTTCAGGCCAAGAATCTCCCATCATAGACAGCGCAGTCCATTCTCTAGACTGCGTTATTCCAGTGAGTATCTGCAGTGGGGGTTTGCACCACCATTTTGGAAGGCAAGATCTTAAGTGTTAGGATCAGCCTATCACTTGAGAGATCTATTGGAGGAGTTTCACTTAAAATTGATCATCATCTTTAGCCATCTCCTTCTATTTTCTAAGTTGCAGCTGCTACCCAGCAACTCCGGCATTTCTGCATATTTTTCATTTGTACATATTTTTCAGCCAATCCTCTTCAGGATTGTTGTATTGTCATTTTCAGGGGTTGAGAGCTTGCTCCCCCACATTTATTGAGCTGATATTGCTATATCATTGTATTTTCATTTTATATGTTTCATTGTCTCCTATAAACTGCGCTATTATAGCCTTGTGTACATTCTGTGTAGTAGTGTTCTTCAGTTTCTAGTACATGTTCTGTGGAGGCTTCCATTGCCAAGCTTGAGTGATTGATTCCTCAAAGAATTGTACTCTGCTATATTATAATTTTTTTGGCTATTTACATCTTCATGTGCCCAGGATCATAAAAATAACATTTTTATTCCCTTTTATGTTCATACATTGTTGCATCCCCTTCATCGGGTACTTTCTGAGGACAACTAGGTGTGGGAGATTTGTTTAACCCACCTAGAAGGCTTTCTTTGGAGCCTCCTCTTGGATTTAGGACTTATACACATTTTTATAAGGGATCCAGGTCCTGGTTTCAAATCCTGTAGCAGCCATTCCTGGAAAATACGTTTTCCATCCATGCCTTGCTAGCTATTCCATATTTGGAATATTACAGCAGGAATGAAATTGTGTGAGATTGACTCCATATCTTGTTTGTACTTGGAGGCGCAGAACACTTTTAACTCTTTATGGATTGGTCCACCCTGCTTCACATCCAAATTATGAGGCCATCCTGTAAATTGACATCTTGCGCATACCGCATCCAATAGGTAGGAAGCCATATAAAATTCGGAAGAACACCCTTCTTCAGGTGCTTGTGTTGCGGATATGTTCGACCTGAGGGCTACTACTATTAGGTTGGCCCAATTGAAGCAGGTGCCATATGTATTGAAAAATTACATGAGAGAGACCCAAGTACCGTTGAAAGTAGTGGCATCTGGTCGACCGTACATCATGCACATCATTGCTGCCACAAACTTGTAGACTTTTCTGAGGCCCTCCATTTTATATTCCTGATCCTTCCTAACTCTAAACTTCTCCGGGTCCTCCCACCATCCTTTCAAGGTCTCTGGTATGGGAACTTCATGAGTGGTTTCCCATTCAGAGTTGAAATTTTTCTCTCGGGTGGGGAGTGCATAGTATACTTCCGAATCCTACCCCTTCAGGTTAGCAAATGATTTCCCCTAGTGATCTCGGATGACCCAAATTCTGGAGTCAACCTTTTGTAGGATCCATTCAATAATCTCTGCACATGGAAATATGGGTGGATGGGTGCCTGCATAGTGGAGCTTGGACCTCTTGACTTGAATATACATCTGCCAGTCTGGGATTTCTCCTAGAAACTCAGGCTTTGTGAACTCCTGGTATACTTGGTACCAACTCATCTTGTCCCCTTTCCCAAACAAATAGGCGGTGTCTCCATAGATAAGGGGAGGGGAAGGAGTCATTTCTTCTTTTGAGATCTCTATTTTAGGACTCTTGTTTCTCTTTCAAACTTCCAGGGGCCCCATATTGCTTGAGGTCGAAGAGATGGACATACACTCGAGCTCGGCTTCGATGTTCCCTAGCATATTCCTGAAACAATCCCACAATAAGACATATGGCATAATTATAAATATGTTAAGACCAATGAATCTTGCCAATGACTCCTCTGTTTAGGTTGCTACGACCTCTGCCAAGTATTATTTAAGGAAATGGATAGACCCGAACTTGGCGACCTTGCGACTAGGTCGCTAGGTCGCATTAGTGTAAACTTCCAAGGAAAAGCGACTTCGCAACTAAGTCGCAAGGTCACAAGGTCATTCTACTGTCAAAATTAGGGGAACCATGACTTGGCGACTTGGCGACTTACGACTAGGTCACGAGGTCTCTAGGTTTCTAGGTCGTGAGGGTGGCGAGCAGTTAGTTGTGAGCAACTTGGCGACCTCGCAACTCGGCGACCAAGTCGCGAGGTCGCTAAGTCGCGGAGTCGTGCTAGGTCTCTTTTGAAGGATCGCGCAACGATGAATGATGAGGGAGGCAAAAAAATCAAGTGGAAAAGACAAAACTGGTTCTTAAGGATTCCCCAGGTAGCTAAGAAGGGTGCTTGAGATAGACTGTGGAAAGGAGAGGTTTCAGAGAAGGAGATGGATAGGTATAATCCATGAGGGGGGAGGTGCAGACTATGACCAGGGCTGCTAAGGGGTTTGAATGAGGACAAGATAGGGATAAATAGGCAAGGGGTAAGGGCAGGCTTGGCAACAATTAATCAGAAAGGAAACAGCAGGTGGAAATGGCAACTTACGCAGAAAAAACACACTCCAGCTGACTTGTCAGAGGCATTTTCTTTCTTCATCACGCAAGTCAAATGCAACCTATGCAACCCTTTTATTTATAAAGGGGTCGAACATGCGGTCATTTAATGCAAGTCACAGGGTCACAGGTCGGGGGTTGGTTAAGGGATGTGCAACCTTGCGACCTGGGGGTCGCAAGGTCGCATGGTCATGAATCTTAAGTTCTAGACCAACATGCGACCTTGCAACTCCGCAACCTAGGGGTCGCTGGGTCACTAGGGTGCACGGTCGCATAGTCGCAAAGTTCTTGGTTTTATGAGTTTGCGACTTTTGCAACTATACGACTGGTTGTAAGATACCAAGCCCTGGATTAGACTTTGAAGGGATAATGCATGGAGAGAACTCTCTTGAGGCTCTAGGCCTAGTCCGCATCAAGATTTATCTTTACCGTAGGGTCCGGGGCTCGGAAATTTTAGATGGGACGAAATTTTGGAGGGTGTTGTAGTGGCTACAACATTGTCATACAAATATGGACTTCCTAAGATAATACCAGAAATGTCAAGTGGAACCACATCTAACTCGATTTCATCAACAAAGTTTGCAGTAATAGCAAATCGAAAAATGCATTTCCTTGTAACCTATAAATTGACATTCTTAACTATCCAGCCCAAAGGGTATGATTTATGATGTGGTACGGTTTCAAGATTAAGATTTTTGACCAAGTCTTCTGAAATCAGGTTTGCTTGTGACCCACTATCAATCAATGCATCAATCTTTGTATGATTTGAAATCACTCTCACATGCAAAAATTCTATCCTTGGGTCTTCATTTGGAGTGTTGTTGTGACTATTTGAGGAACTAGTACTTGATATGGCTTCCTTTCCCTTGTTGACCATGGTTACGATCTTGGTCTCATCTCCAAAATTAGATGCAAGATCATTTTGTGTGGTGGCAGTCATCTTTTGTTTCCCCTTGTTATTTGGTTTCATAGGCCTTAGTTCGGGATGTAGTTTCCAATAGTGGGCTTCATCATGTCCCTCTTTGGAAAAATGTTTGCATGTAGTTTTCTCCCCTTATTTCTTAATTCTTGCATTCTTATTTCCCTTCCATTTTCCTCCCTTCTCTTTTCCCTTACCCTTGAATGGCTTCTTCTTAATACCCTCTTCCTAAATGTTCTTTCTCCTTGCTTCAAGATGCATGGCTTTCACACATACTTCATATAAGTTTTTTGGGTAAAACATAAGGATAGTATGTTCAAACAGGAATTTAAACCCCAAATGTATTTCAAAAGTGTGTCTTTGGAATTCAAGTTTACTCCTAACAACAAAACCCTCTTTCTAAACTCCTGGGTGTACTCTTGAACTGTTTGGCCCTTGAATTGCCTAAAGTTTTTCCAATTCATAATTGCTTTTTGCATACAGGCTAATGGATAAAATTGTCTTTTAATGGAAGAAATGAATTCGACCTAAGAAATGGATATATTACCATGGATTCGCATTTCCTCTTGAGTCTTTGCCTCCCACCAAACTAGTCTTGCTCCTTCTAGCCTTAATGAAGCCAACTGGATCTTGATGTCATCCTCTTTTAGATTCTGAATTTAGCATTATACTTTCAATTGACAGATCTAAGTGTCCAACTTCTCGTCATTTACCTCATCATTGTACATAGGATATTCAAACTTGATGTCCAACTTGAGTAATGGAGTTTTTGCTTTTGGGGTTTTTGAATGAGTGTGGGTGGTTTTTGTGGTGAAGTGGAAGATGAAGCTGATGAAGATGATGAGGATGAGGATGGTGGAGATGGAGGTGGCTTTCCTCCACTGTCTTTCAAACCCTTCTCTTCATCCTTATTATCATCTCAAGTTCCTTCTCCATGTGGACGCTTAGAACCTTCTCCTGCCCTTTCTGCAGTGAATGCATAAAGCATGATTTTAACCATTCTCTTAATATCATTGAAGTCTCTCTTGACATCTTCCTCTTTTGAATGTTCTTGAGTCTGTCCAACACCTGAAATAATGGCTAAGGATTCAAGCTCAACTTCTAATGCTTGTACCATTTCAATCAACTCAGCTTCTTGTTCAATTTGTACCTCTTCAATCTCAACTTCTGGAGATAGAACTTGAGGTGCTTCAAGTGCAGCTATGAGTGGAACTTTGGGTGAAGATTATGTTCTCTCAGCTCTCTTTCTTCTGGTCCTAACGTCAGGACTAACAATCAATAGCTTCTCTTCTCCTCTCTCCAACTTCAACCTTGTAAGCATCACAAAATTGCAACTATTAAAACCCTTCTTGCACAATCTCAAGCAAAGCAAGAAAATAACCTTTGCTTTGATACCAACCTGATATGAAATTGATTGTTATTTATTGTTGTGCTAATATCAGTTTCAGATTTATAATGAAAGTGCTTATGTTTTCTTCTTGTACAAGGGTCTATAGATGTGCTTATGATTGATAATAAAAAAAAACTTGATGAGATTAAGTGGATTTCGTGAACATAAAATCATGGAAACTAAATGTTGAACAACAGCATATAAACACACAACAAACACAGACAACTAATTCAAATACACATGGTTTTGATGAAGGAGTTCACCCCTCCTGGGCTACATCTCCTTGATCCATCTTCCATGGCATGGGCCTTTGTATTAGCTTCAATTGTGAAAAAATGCTGTTTACAGTCTCCTGTTTCCTCTGGAACATGCTCAAATGGCTCCAAAACATCAAAATCTACTAAGAATGACTCTTTCTGAGCCAAAATTGGTCGAAAATTGCCTCAGTTATGGAAAAACCAATTTTTCCTACAATTTCTCCACTAAATCTAGAAAATGGCGAGATAAGTCCACTAAAACTAGAGCTCCACCCTAAATTAGTGCTCCCTCCAAATACTCTCCTAACCTTAACTGCGGATTAACATGCAGTTAATGATGGCTTAGTAGATAAGCGTGTCATTAAATTGTGTGTTATCCATTGGATTAGTGGCGGTTTAAATTAACATTAAGCACGGTTATGGAGGCGTAATCCCGGATTAGTGGCATTAATAAACATGGTTTAATCCATTTGAATTTTCCCATCGGTTCGCTTGCCCCTTGGTTCTCCGCTTACGATCACATGGGAGGGGGTTGGCCCCCTCCGAACCCCCAACTATAGCGCGAACAAACTTTAAGTATTAGTGGAATCTTTTTGGGTTAAGACCCACTGTTTAGAGGAGATGGAAGTGCGTTGGAGTGGCACGGGGGTGGTTGTGGGTTCGACCCTGACCCCCACACCAAATTTTGTTACAATCCACAATAATACATATCCAAATTTTATACTTTGGAATATAAACCATATACACCTCCACCAAGTTTAAAGCTTCTCCACCATACATATATCGCCTCCGCCAAGTTAGAGCTAGTCCACTAAATATATAGTGTGTTCGCTAGTTTAGGAGCCTCCACCATATGTTACCCTGTCTGCCAAATAGTTAGCCATGTCCTCCAGTTGTAAAATAGGAGTCCTCAGGAGTTATCCTGTCCACCAAATATAAAAGCCTCTCCAATAGCTCTACAAGATATAAAATTATTCCACCTTAGGCTAAGGCCTAAAACCTTAGAGAATGAATAATATATGTACCATGTATATAAACACATAGGTTTGAAACTTGAATGATATGAAAAATTCGAAATTCATTCCAAGGTTGGAGGGGTCCACACCAAAGGGGACATGTGGTGGCCTTTGGCTGCACCACGTTTCCAGCTCTGGTTGGACTACTCCAACCTAAAAAAAATTCTCATTCATCCTTAGAATAGGAGGAAAATAATTTCAATTCCCAAGCAACATTGGTGAATCTGATTATGACACTTGTCACAGTGTCATTGGCTGAAAATTGGAGAATATTCCCTGGATATCCCTACGATGCTAACTAGACTACCAATTCATCAGTGTGTCATTGCTCTGCACATTTTTTACCTATTTGAGAAAACAAATAGCAAGTCATAACTTACTCATGCGAACTATGATTTTGAAGAAACGAATTGTGTCGGAATCCTGGTGAAGAGCTCTATCCGGTCATTCTAGTTTGGAGCATTTCTGAGCACTTTTATTTTTTAGCTAAATACTAAGCCTTTGATAACCACAATTGGAGAAGCAGAGAAAGACTGAGTGGAGGTGTCCATTCAAGAAGATACCTCTAGTAGGGGAGGATTTCGAGCCAGATGGGCAGAGGAAGCACATTTAGCCATACCCCCAGGTGAGAAGTGGGGAGATGTGAAGTCATAATCCCAAGAGAATAAAATTGGGCAGGGTAAATTGAGATGGTGTGTCTCATGTATCAGACCTGGCTATGTGGGGGGCATAGTAAACAGTAGCAATATTTATCAGTAGTGATTGATGCAGTCAGATAACAGAGTGACATATGTCAGATACTGAAGCACATAGCAGAGTTGGTAGCAGTGCAGATGGCATAGATGCAGAGTCAGCAACAGCGCAAATTTTTCAGTAGAAAATGCAGTAACTAGTAGCAGTCAAAGACTTTTATGACAGATGCATTATATTGATACAGTTTGGATGCTTTTCATTTTCAGAAGTTGCAGTCACAAACAACACTAGAGAAAAGTTGCATGCAGAACATTCCAAAGGTACCGGATCAGGATAGAGTTGAATTCCTTTCTTGTTGAGAGCGGGTGTTGAAAATGGCAACAAAATATATTGAAAATGGCACCTAGAAATGGCACCCAAGGGGCTTCTGATTTAATTTCCCCTTAATTAAATTGGAAGATAAATTGTAATTATGTCTCATGACAACTTGTATTAGTTAATTGAGTGAGGAAGACTCAGTTAGCTTAGGAAATTCGAGTTGAGGGTTAGCGTGGAGCCATGTAGAGTTCTCCCATGATTTTAGGGGGTCCAGATATAGTTATCTGTGAGTTTTAATTAGTTAACTAAATTAATTGAGTTAAAATCGTTTTAACTAGTTTTAACTAAGAGATGAGCTAGTGATAGGTCCAATGAATTAAATCTAATTTAATTCACAAGTAGTGATCAATCAATAAATTAATAATTCACTATAAATATTTTTTACATGTCAGTTCTAAGGAAGGCCCAATTGAGATTGAGGTTAAAGGGAAGATAATTATCAGTTGTATAATTAGAAAATTGTACAATTCATGCATGAGGTTATCAAGTTTCCTTGAATGAATTGCGCAATAAATTCTTCAGAATTTACTTATTAATAGGGCCACAATTCCTACAAGGATGCGTAAGCAAGGCTGGTCAAATAGAGGCTGAGAATTGGTTAAGTATTGGATTGATTTTTCCTAGATCAAAGTGAGATAGTTGGCAGAATGCATAGGTTTCTCAATGAGGGAAATAACATTGTATTGTTTCATGATCTTGACTTTATGCAATATATAGATAGTGGGGTTTTTAGCAGTTGCTTTCCCTAGATACATCTTTTGTTATGTGATTAATAATTTATTTCTCTTATTATGTGATTGTGCGATCGAAATTGGTTTTCGCAATTTGTAGAAGGATTAAGTATTTTGTTTTAGTAAATTACAAGATCAGTTGAATCCATTTAGATAATTTCTACAAATTCTCTTCTTTGGAGGATTTTTCTAATTTGCAAATTGTGCCAAAATCATTGTAAAAAAGTCTCATTTGCAATATTGATATTCTGAGGAAGGGTATTGGATTTTGAAGCTCTATTTTTTGTAAACCCTCCTCTAGATTTAAAAACCTCACTTCTCTCTAAAAGGGTTTCACTTGTAATATTAATAAAAGAAATCTTCTTCTTGAGGGAGGTTGGCGTTTTTCCCCTTGGTATGCCATCTTGTCATTTGGAAGGGGGATCTATTGGATAGTGATGACTAAATTTTTCATCTCACATTTGTTAGATTAGTTCATTATCTTGCGTATTGCATCCTCTAATTTCTAGATCTAGTCTCTAGCTTTCATTTTGCAAGTAGCTTCAATCACTTATCATCTACTTTATCTAAATTTCTTTTGTGTTCATCGAGTAATTTAATTACTCCCTTGTCTAATTTTCACTTACATTGAATTAGTTTTAGCTTCTTGATCTATTCCGTGATTTAATTGTCATTTGCTTCATTGAGCAAATAGAATTTTCTTCATTGGTCATTTAACACTCTAAATGCACTTTATTAATCAATTAATTTGATCATATAAGTGGAATGGGATTTGCTAATTGATATTAATAAGACATTTCACATTTGAATAATTTTATTGTAAAATCTCACTTGAATCAATTAACATAGTATCTAATTTTCATTTTAGATCTCTCTAAAATTTACCTCCAAGCATAAGCTTGTTTGGTAGACATTTAGGGCAACCTTCCTCAACTATCATTCAATCTCCCTAAATTTGAGTTGTGAATAAATATTAAAACATGTGACCTCAAAGCTCTCTTATGGTCGAGTCCTTTGTAGGAACGAAGACATGCAGGTTGTATTGAAGAACTAAGGGGGTATCATTAATGAGGCCTTAGCCTTCTCACTTAGCCTTATTGCAACCACCTCACCCCTTACCAAGTTGAAGGAATTGAGGGGAAGTCACACCTTATATTAAGTATTTAATTAAACTTTACCAAGACCACTCTTTCCACACACGCACATATAACCTTGTTCATTTTTTACACAATTGGTTATTGTACAAATTAGGATTTTGAGCATATCATTCACTTGTGAGCATTTCATTTAATATTCTTGTACTTATCTACCTCATTTTTCCTTTCATAATTAAGCAGATTTCCTTTAAGTAAAAGTATTATTCTATTGCAAGGTCTATCTTCATCTTGTTGTTCATGTCTCAAATTGGTATATAGTCTATTGTGATTTTTATTCACTAACACTTGTTTTGAAACTTTCTATTCTTGTAACTAGAAAATCAGATCTCATTTGCAAGTATTTTGATCTCTTATAGAGCATATATTTCTTGCAATTTATAATTAAAGGCATTGGTATTTCACAATTTGTCTTGCAATATATCCCATTGATTTTATTGGATATATATTGTTGATGTTTATATATTGATAAACATTTATACTTGCTAAATAAATCTCTAATTTCATTTCAAATTATATTAAATGGTTATAGCCTTACTAATTTTCTCCTAGAACTTGTTATCTCAAACAAGTGTTTCCTTTAGAATCATCGTTAGGGATCACCCCCCTTGACTTAGCTACAAGTGAGTCTAAAAAGAGAGAGTTGGGATCAAGTGACAACCCATTCTCTAAGTGTTTCCACAAAGAACACAATTTGTGGGATTGAGGATTTTTCCCACATTCCTAGGTGTACAATTTCATGAACAAGTTACACCCCCGATTCACCTATGCTTGCGAAAGGGGCATACATAGGCACCTAGAGGTTTAAATGGTAGCATTTGGAATCGATCTTGTGTCACGCGTGTATGTGACCAACCCAGTTTTTTATTCCTCTATATACAAAAAAAAAAGAAGCAAAACTACTACTACTAATAATAATAATCTAGGAAACTTAGTGGTGTAAGTGGGTTTTATATTATTGAGTGGGTTAGGAATGGGTGAAGCAAGAAATTACGGAGGCCTTTATGGAGGATAAAGAAAGAAGCATGAAATTTATTTTACAAATAATTGAGCTAAATAGTAAAATACTTGCACCAACATACCATGGTTATGCAGATTCTTCTTGAAGGCTCTTGTGTAGTAGTGATACTTGTTGATGAATAGTATTGAAGAATAAGGGTGATGTATTGGGTATCTAGCCTCTCTTTCATGGGTTAGTAGCATTGCCTCTTGACTTATATTTGTAGCCATTTTTCTTCACTCCTATAACACTTTTTTTCACTTTCGGGGCATTAACATTCACTTGATTTTCTAAACAAAATTTCACTTTCCTTCTATTATTATCCTTCCACACCTTTATGAAAAATATTGGTGTTTTTGGCAAACATCTTGAGTTTTCCATAGCAAGGGGTACTATAGGTTTCTTGTAACTTATCAATAGCCTAGCTATGAGTTTCTTGCAGTTTTCTCGCAACCTCCTAATACTTTGGCTATGGGTTTCCTACATTTTTCCTACAACTTTTCAATACTCTAGATGTCAATACTTAAGGGATTGTGTCTCTAATAATTTTGATCAATTTAGAACTTGATGGAGATAAAGGAATTTCGTCCTCATGTTATGTATTGTTCCATAAGCACCTGAAGAGGATGCTTTTTTTCCTCATGTTATGTATTGTTCCATAAGCACCTGAAGAGGATGCTTTTTTTCTTCATGCAATTATACAAACACACAAAACCAAAATTGGTATATATTTATTGTAAGAAAAAATTGCACCATAACTCATAGTAAATGTATAACAATAGTTTGTTTCAAAACAATTTTGAGCAAAAATCTAAAGAGAGATATATTCTACTAGCTAATAATAATAGCCTTGTGATACCATTAATAACACCTTCCATAACCAAAATTGGTTTATGTTTACCGTACGCAAAAATTGTTGTATATTTCATAGTAAGTTTATAACAATAGTCTGCTTCAAAAGTCTTTGAGAAAAAATCTAAAGAGAGATGCTCTATTGGATAATATCAATAGCCTTGTAATGCCATTAATAAGATCTTCCAAAGTATCTTGGAGTTGTATATTCTACAAAAGAGGATTATGTAACTGTGGACTTCGAAAATAAACAATATTAAGAATAGGAATGCTTACTCCTTGCTTCTTCAAGTGTTTTTTTCCAAAGAAAAAAATGCAATTTTAATTAAAGAGTTATGAAAATTACATTCAAAATATGCACATAAGTGATGCATAAATAGGTTGTTTTTATGTACAACCATCCATCAAAATATCAAAATAATAGGCCATTAAGGCATGTCTATCCATACATATCATAAATACGTAGCCAAAAAGTAATAAACTACCTGTCATCACGAGAGTGTATCTCAAAGAAAATACATCAATAAAGAAATGTATTGTCTTCATTCGTGAAGGATATCCATCTACACACCTTCTTTCATCTAGTTGCTTTACGATCTTTCAAATTCCAAAATTATGTTCAACGCCCGTTTTGGAGAGAGCATTTGTAGTAGTGTCCATTCCCTATATATGTGACAATAGGAAATTTAATAAAAACCATGTTTCAATTGTAATATTTCTTCAAGAATCAGAATCAGTCTGTGCATGTGACATTTGGTGATCTCATTCAATCAAAGAATCTCCAAAAAATTGAAGTTGCATGCAACCCTTTTCTATAACAAACAAAGAGAAAAATATTAAGACTGAGTAATTATGAATAGTTTTTTGTAACCTTGCCTAGTATGCTTTGAAGTTTCATAGAGTGGTTTATTTTCAAATCAAACAACCCCCCCTCCTCCCAACATTCACCCCCAACAAGGGAAGCCCCATTGAAATATTCCCAGGGGGAGGAACAATCAAATTCTTCAACAATAATGTTATGAGGATAGTGCAAATTAACAACTTTTGAAATTAACTCATATGTAGCTAGAGCTTGTGCTACCACCCTTTCAGGAGTTGTATAGTTTGCTTGGAAACTTTCACTGTTCCTTGCAATCCATATTCCCCAACTAATTATAGACAGGATATTTCTGATTTTTTTAGGCGCTAGATCATCCCACCATGTTTTCCAAGCTTCCATGCAGGAGGGACCCTGGCACAAGGCATCAAATGTTTAAACATATCTTATGGTACTCCATACAACCAGGGTGAAAGGGCACACAACTAAAATATGGTCCATATATTTCCTTGTGTTTTTACAAAGTTTCCACCAACTAGGCCAAATCATGCATCTCTTTTCTAAATCATCACCAATGGGGATCTTGTTTTTGTTAGTATGAATCCTTTGTTGAAGTGTACGAAAAAAGACCACTTTAGCTACGCATAACTAATAGCCCTAACATCAAAAGTGGCTGCCAATATCTTCAGATCTGCAGTTAGTTGATCAAGACAAGAGCTGCAAAAAACCAGATCTATGCATAGAAAGACATTAAGCGGTAAAAAGAAGGGTTTGCTCCATATATCCAATAGACAAGACAAGAACAATTTTTGAAAGAATTTTTTGTATTAAGGGCACCTGGGAGGAAAACAAGAAGATGTTTCCAATTCTCCTCAATGGGATGGGTTCTTGGAAGTCCTCAGCACTTGAGATCTAGCATTTCTCTCTCCTGTTGGTGTAGAAAACCCAGACAAAGATAGAACTCAAAGGGAGCTCACACAGCAAATAATGGAAAATATGACAATGATAATGGCTCAAAGTCAGACCAAGAGTTTAGATCCAGTGTGATCTAATAGGCAACAAAAGGTGAAGAATGGTAGGAAAAACCCTCCTATTTATAACAAAATATTGGGTCATTCTAGATCTTGGTGCATAATTAAAATAATGTTAACCAAATCTAGATCCACCTTTTATGGAATATTTTATTATATTTGTTGGAGGGAAAAAGTATTTGACTTAGGTCAAATCCCTTTATTTGTTAATAATAAATAAATAAATGATTTATTTATCTTTTTAAGGAAGTGGTTGAAGGATAATTAAATAAATAATGATTTATTTAATTATTTGTGGGTAATTTGGTCATATTTAACAAGGAATATTATCTAAATAAGATTTAAATAATTATTCCTAGAAAATAATAAGATAAATAAAGGTTTATCTAATTAATTTCTTTGTTTTTGGGTTAAACATGACTAGGAATAATAATTAAATTATGGTTTAATTAATTATTCCATGAGGAAAATTAAACAAAATGGGTTTGTTTAATATTTCCTTTTGGGGTTTTCTATTTAGACCATAAACAACCTAATAAATGTGGTTTATTAAGTTATTTTACATAGTGAAAGCAATTTTACTTAGGGTAAAATTGGTCTTACATGGTGTACTTGGGTCCATCTAATGATAAGAGGTTAGATGACCAAAAAATGGTGTAACAGATTGCCCCCCAGCGTGCGAGTGTTAGGAGCAAATCGTATGACCGAAATACATTGTAAGAACTCAATCACCAGACATCAAGAGGGGAGTCAGAGAGAGAAATGTGAGGTAGACTAAGGTGCTGAAGAACTAGACCCTGAGGAGACGAGACTTACAGGTGCAACAAGTCTCTGTTTATGAGAGGGTACCTGTGCTAAAGGCGGCGGGGGAGGCATACCTATGCCCGCCGAGACAAAGTACAAAAGAATAGTGTGGCCAGTAAACAAGGGACCGAACCATAAAGTACAGCCGGCATAATCATGAGCCAGAGAAAAATACAATGAGGAATCCCACATACATGTTGTGCCTGGGATAACAGCCAGGACTTATGCAAGAATATCTGAGTACATGAGATACAAATACAACCCAAATGCCCCCTGGAAGTGGGGAAGGGCTCACAAAATCTGACTGAGACATGCAAATCAAAGAGGCGCTACAAGAATCTAAGGCCGACATCATCAAATATATGGAGCTGCATCGAGGGCTGCAATGAAGAGGTCATCCGGGCATGTGGGGGGCTACCTGCAGGACCACCCCCTCATGAGGGCTGAGACATCTCACACACACCCGGGGATCACCAAGAGTTGCTGATGTATCACTGAACCATCAAATATGCGGATCTCGATCATGCTTGAAAGGAGCTGGAGTGGAGAAACAATCAAGTCAAAGGGAAATGAGAGATCCCTTTGCCTGATCCGAGGCACTGGACAAGAGTGGAAGCTGGAACCAAGGTACACTGCCCCCTAGACCTATCTTCTGGAATGAAGGAGCTGATGTCGACAGAAGGAGGCCCACCATAGGTGAGGCAATGAGAGATCCTCAACTAAGGCACGAGAGAAAATAGTAGAGCGACGGACAGACTAATACCAATGATGATGGTGGAATGGAGGGGACTGAGTAGCGAATGGACGACTTCCCTTGCTAGAGCATAAAGGGCATGAATGACATGGTAGTGACTGACACAATATCATCAGGGATAAGGGACAGTGGGACTGAAGGCCATAATGTGCGACACAAGAGAGAAACCAAGCAATGAGGGATGGAGGACTATAGCGGGGTACAAAGGGACTCGGGATAGACTCCATGAATGCGATGATGACTCCACTTGGATGCTCTAAACAAGGGCGACTCGATGGTGCTACCACACAGTAAAGGTCCAATGGGGGACCATGAAAACATGAGTACAGGATGGTAACTCACGACGAAAATCAACACGAACAAAGACAAGTAAGGAGGCAAAGTGGTGCCCCAAGTACATGTGTTGTAAGTAAGGAAATTCGATTTTAAGGGGAAGTGAAGTGATTCTTATTGGACAAAATGTGTCCTGGTGAAGTATCAAAAACAAAAAGGTGCTGGCTATCTAACAGAAAATAAAACATGCATTTCAGAAGGGAAATGCTAAGGGTAATATTTCTTAAGATAGAGTGCATTGTGAGGATTAGGAAGGGGATTGCCTTCGAAGTCCTCTAAGAGGTATGCCCCCTTACCAAGATCCTTACTAATGACATAAGGGCCTAGCCATAATGAGTCGAACTTCCCGTGACCGAGGACATCATGGGCCTGGTCATATACTAGAACAAGGTCGCCTTCGTGAAAAGGACGAGGCTGGACTTTTCGGTCATACTGAGCTTTGGTGCATTTCTTGGCCGCTTCCATGGTTTGCAATGCAACACGACGGTCTTCGGAGGCGCGCTCAAGCATGATAAGTTGTTGTTCTAGAGGTTGGGTGTTAGGGAGAAGTTCGACAGCCAGATGAAGGGAAGGGATTTCACACTCGATCGGTAAGACTGCCTCCTCTCCAAAAACAAGGTGGAAGGGAGTAAACCCGGTGGCGGTTTTAGCAGAAGTTCGATAGGCCCACAAAGCGGGGAAGAGCATAAGATGCCAGTTGGTTTTGTGCTTATTCATCGTTCGTTGAAGCATGGTCTTGAGGATTTTGTTGACTGCTTCAACTTGGCCATTACCTTGGGGGTAATAGGAGGAGGAATATTGGTGCTCAAAACCCAACAGTGAGGATAGCTCACGCCACATCTCATCTTCAAAATGTCGACCATGGTCAGAGACCAGTTGTTTCGGAACTCCGAATCAAGCAATAACATGGTTAAAGAAAAAGAGGGCAGCGGTAGCGGCCGTGTTGCTAAAAGTGGGCATAGCCTCGGCCCATTTGGTGAAATAGTCAACCGCCACAATGATATACTTATGGTTACCAGCGGATGGAGGTCGACACTCCATAAAGTCGATGGCCCATTTACAAAAGGGACCAGTTGTGATGACAAGATGGAGGGAAGCTGGGGGAGCTCGCGCCTTAGGGGCAAAGTGCTGGCAATTGGGGCAGTGTTTGACTGCCTCAATGCAATCACTGAAGAGAGAAGGCCAAAAATACCCAGCGCGCATGACTTTCTGGGCAGTAGCAAGACCGGAGAGGTGGCCACCGCAAGCGCCGCTATGCAAGCATTAAGGACCTATTCAGCTTCAACGTGTGTGAGACAACGACGAAGGACAGTATCTATACCGCGACGATAGAGGTCGTCACCGATAAGAAGGTATCGGGGAGCCTGGTGTCGAATACGTCGGCGAGCCTCACGATCAAGGTGGAGGGCGAACTTTTGGGTTCGCAAGTAAGAAAGAATATCGCCGTACCACGAATCATCTGAAGTAATGGAGAATAAGTGTTGTTGTGTAGATTAATCCGTCTTGCGGACAAGACCGATCTCTCTAGTACAAAAGGTAACTAGCAACAAACAGCCAATTATACTAATCTCTCTCTAAGCATATAAGATTTATAAAAACACTATATAAGTGTGAGGCCTACCTTATGTCCAACGCTTGCTTGATTTTGTTGAAGTCCTTCCCGTGCATTGAAAGAACGTTCCTCGTGAATCTGCAGTCACAAACAAGCAAAAAGATTAAGCAGCACTTGTATAGACATTATTACAAATCATACTTATCATAATGATCAAGGAATTTATGAAATAAACCATGAATTGACAGTTTAATGAGAGAAATGAGTATATTTGTATTAAATTCAAAGATAGAAAACCTTTACAACCTGTGCCTTGATGTTGTGCAGGTCCTCCCGGGGTCCGAAGCAGGAATCTCTTCTAGTTTGACAAGCATTGCACTCTTTGAACCAAGACAACTAGAGATGAGTGATTGAACCTCACAGAAAGAGTGATTTAACCTCACAGAAAGTCTTAGTTATTTGAGACTGAATCTCAACAGCATTTAACTTCAAATCTCTTAAGCTTGAACTCCCTTTGAGGCTACCCAAGGCCTCTTTTTATAGTGGAAAAGAGGAGGTTTCTTATTCCAAATATGAAGGGATAGAATCCTCCTTCAAAGGGATTAGCTCCTTACATCAAGGGGTTAGCTCCATCAAGTGAGGGATGCATGAACCTTCTCAAAGCGTATCCATTCCCGAAAATTCCCATCTAGAATATTCTAGAATTCATCTGGAATTCACTTTTTATCTTTACTTTCTCGCCTTTTTGTATTTTACAGAGGTCCGCACCCATTACACAAAGAAAGTGCGTTATGGTTCCGCAGGCAGGCTGAGATTTAGGTGCGGGACCGCAGGGAATAAACAGAGAAAGTGCGATACCAATTCTTAGGGGATTTTAGGGACTTTTCTCTGATTTTGAAGCTTGACATGAGGAGCTGGTATGTTAGACTTGCAAAAGGAGGAAGTATGAGTAATACTGAGCTCATACTCATGGTAAAATGTCAGGATGACAGATTTTAGTGTAACAAATTGCCCCCTAAAGTGCAAAGTCTGGAATAGATGAAGCTGTAGTCTGTCATATATGAAGAGTGCAGTACTTTATCATTTCAAAGATCATCCTGTGGACACCCCAATCGGCACCTGTAAAAACATTCAATGCAAAATATATACATGTATATGTCATCACTGAGGTAGGCATTCCCATACTCAGATAAAAACTAACTATAAACTAACTGAAATCGTTCTGATACAGGAATTATTTTGAATACATCATAGTACAGATATATGTAGACACAGTATGGACGCAGCCATCTGTTTATCAATAGTCTACTGTATAGATGAAAACAAAATTCCTCGCAGCCTGGATGGTGGAAACTAGATCCAGGGTCTTGATTTCCGCATCTCGAACCAGTACGATTCTATCCATGTGAATGAATGTGTCGCAGTCGAACATGGTAGAAACCACTTGATTACCATTCAATGATGTGAACTGTTAACAAGTGTGAGCGAAACCATCAGTAATTTCAATGGCTCTCAAAGTACTCAGTACAATCCATGAAATGTGAATGAATGAGCTGAAGTCAAACATGTCACGGAATCATTCGATCGAAGGTCATTGATGCAACCTGTCGTCGAAGGCGAGAAACCTGCCATTAAGGCATGCAGATTTCAAGGTACTGACAATTTCTGGATCAACTTCCTAGATAATGTGCTGATGTCGATAGAAAGTGATCTGTCGTAGGAAAGCCCATAACACGAAATAATAGATCAAGTTTTGAAAATATATTGGCAAGGACTGACTCAGGGATGTTCAAAGATGGATGACAGATATTTTGCAGATGAATGGTTTTATTTGAACTGTTCTCTTGGACACATAACGACACTGCAGATGGCTTGGTGACAATTGACCCAAAGCTAATACCCAGAAACCGGCTGAAAATTTTCAATGTGGTTTGATTAACTATTAGGCAAAGGATTTCCCAACCCAGGTGAATATAAGTGTCGTGTCCAAGAGTGGTCGACTGAGTTTTCGGACAATTTAAAATACAACAAACACGCCCATTTTTCTCTCTTTTCCCCCACCATTTCTGGCAAGTACCTCTTTATTTTTGACAAGCTTGAGGAGGATAACATTTGCTTGATTATAAGCTCATCCTTCGGATGAGTCCAACTTAGTTTAAAATTCGAACCCTAAGAAGGAGTGGTTCGTTCCTGTTGAAAATTAAACAGGTCCTTTACTGGTAAGTTTTAACGAGTCCAGTATAGGAGAAACTCGGTGTTTTTCAGTTTTAGGGAGTCAGAAGAAAAACTTAAGAAAACTCCATGGGTGTTCTTTTTCGTAAATTTAGTCTCTCGAGCCCGAAAAAGGATAAAATAATGCGGGAGAGAACTCTGTTGACCTAATTTAGCCAACGTATACCTTTTTCGTAAATAGTCCACTTCAGTCCGTAAAAGGGGTAAACTTATACTGAAGGGACGACTGTTCATTTACTTTAACGAGTTCGAATAGTCAAGTACTCGGCAATCTTTTCATATTTAGAGAGTCTGAAAAGGGCTTAAAAGAGGACTCCACGGTTTCGCTTTTTCGTAAAATTTTTGAAAGAGTCCGAAAAAGTGATAAAAGTATGCTCTTTGTTGAAAAACGATCATTTCACCTGAAAAATCTTGTTTCTGCACAAAAACTCAAAACATTACACATACCTGTTTAAGATAAATAAAAATGCTTTCAAAAAATACCCTTTTAAAGTGAAAAATAAATAAATTAAAAATTCATTCATTCGAAAAAACTTATAAAAAGGACTTTTTCTATTTCATTTTTACCGTTCAGTTGCAGAGTGAAAAGTAAAAATCTTTTGGTTAAAAAGTTCCCGTGAAGATTCTGGAAAATTCAACCGTTGGAATCGAAAATCGTCAGCCCCAGGTAATCCACGACCTCTTTATCTTGTTTTTCATCCGTTTGAAATTCAATTTTAGGCTTTAGTTTGATTTTTTAGGGAAAAAAATGGTTCAAAAATGCGCCCGCGGGGTCCGCAGGTGAGACACAGGTTACCTGCGGACCCCGATTTTTTCTGAACGGGAAAAAATCGAGGGTACCGCACCCGGCACACATCTCGCGTGCGGAGCTACGCTCTGTTTACAAAGAGCGGGTGCGGTACCCGCGCGGTCATTTTTAAAACACAGTTTTCTCATTTTTCTGCCAAAATTTTTCAAATGAAATCATTCTAATTTGCCTTATTTTGTGTTGCAGGATTAACAAGATGCTTATTTGGCGAGAAAGGGAGCATGAGGAAGTGGATGAAGCTGTAATACTTCATTTGCCCACACAAAGGGCATTAAAAGCATGCTGCTTATACAAATTCTGGGCCATCTCTGGCATGAGGGCACAAGTGGAACTCTTAACATGGTTGGTAGACGGATGGCATGTGGAGGACCAGTGTTTCCTTATTGGTGGCCACCGGCTCGAAATTGAGCTGGAGGATATATATTTTTTGACTGGTTTGTCCAAGAGGGGCGAACATGTATCCTTGTTTGGGACTAGGCCAGGTGGCCAGACTGTCGCTAGTCTTCAACTCGAATTTTGCAATGATCAGGCAAATCCTCGGGACAAACGGATTGACATAAAACATATCATCCGTCCTAAACTGAAAGTTATAGCATTTACTGTTACCAAACTGTGTGGGAGCGACGCGCTTCATGTGGCTACTGGTTCCCAAATGCGTGTTGCAGTGGACTGTTTTCGCGGCACCATCTTCAACTGGTGTGAAGCTGTGTTGGCCAATATAAAAGGCCAACTTACCAGAGCAAAAATCGGGAAACTGAAAAACTTCGGATACGGATCCATCGTCGTTTCTTTTGCTCTGGAGAGGATCCCTCAATTAGCTCCACAAAGTATTGTTGTTGATGTCGGTCGACCTCGAGAACCGAGAATGGTTCGCTGGTCCGCGCTGATGGCCCGTCATGCTGTTGAGGGCACTGAGATTGTACGATTCCCTGCTTCATATTTTCGTTGGCTGGATCGCCAAGTTTTCATGATAGAGGATTTTCCATATGCAGGGATAGATTTCTGCGGAGACGGAGAGATGTCTCTCCCTGCAGGGGAACAGTGGGATGATTCAGGTAAAATCATTTTCAACGTTTGCTAAGTTCTAATTTTTTTTTTTTTTTTTTATCGTCTTAGAAAACTAATAACAAAAAGTTTTTTGAATACAGACGTGGGTCCACAACGACCAGCTCATCTCCAACCTTTCGAGAGGAGACAACCAGTTGCGCCCGCACCAGCCCCAGCAGGCCAATCAGTAGAGATTTTGACTGATTTGGAGCATCATCTAGAGCGCTTGACTCTAGATATACCAGAGACCAGTATAGATGACATTCCTCTCAGGCTACAAAAATATGTGATTGGAGTCCTAGGACCTTTCAGGAGGTTCCTATGCAGGGTGGCCCGAGCAGTTGTTTCTTATCGAGATCATCGTCAGTGATGGGATGATCGTGTAGACTCATTTTTGTACTTTTGTATTATCATTTTTGCCGATCATAAGGTGTTTCCAACCTATGATCGAAGACGATGTATATTTTTTGAACACACTCCTATGATATATATATCACTATTTTGACGGCTATCTGCGTACATAAATGAATGTTGTTTGTTTTACTACTTTTAATTATTGCAAATGTCTATTTATCATACTAGAAGCAATTGAATCTTCTAATGTATTTAAATGTCTTGGAATATGCTGATATTCAATGTAATCAAACTCACGTTCCAAGAGACGAACTCTCAAAAACAACCGTAATAACACTGGATTTCTAATGGTATAAACCCTGTTAAGCTGTAATACAACAAGTTCAGAATCCAACCTTACAATCAAACTCTGAATTCCAAAAGATATGGACTCAGATAATAACTCAATCACTGCACTATACTCGGCAATGTTATTTTTTGTTTGACCAAGGCTTACCCCATGCATGGATACTAACTCGTCAGAGGGTGAATAGATAACCCAAGCTGCGGAAGAAATGTTCCGTGTACTACGACAAGCACCATCAACAAAACCAATGTAGGTTTGAAGAGACGTCGACATCTGCAATATCAAGAGTAAAACTCAGATAAGCAGTCATAGTGACAAAAACACACTTCTAAACTAGGCACACTTTTCTAATCTAAAACACACTAGCAGTAAAGAAATCTAAACTAACAAAAATCTCCACACCTCGTTTAAGCATAATATCGCTTCAAATAAAGCCCATTTCTGGGTTTATCCAAAGGGACACCGTCAAAATCTATCAACTCATAGGCCCCTTTTGCTAACTTTCGTTTCACAATGTAAGGACCATGCCACATAGGCACGAATTTTCCAGCTCCTAGCTTGTCGTTAGCTTGATCATAAAGTAAAACTAGGTCTCTTTCTGAAAAATTTCGAGGGGTCACATTTCTATCATACTGAGCTTTTATCCTTTTAACATGAGCCTCGTTTGCTATTGCAGCACTTCGTCGATTCTCATCTAATTGGGCCAAGTACAAGAAACGTTTCTCCTCTTCAGACGTAGCTGGAAGTAATTCTACGGCTAATTTTAGTGACGGTATTTCGCATTCAATCGGCAGCACAACTTCTAAACCGTAGACCAGTTGAAAAGGAGTGAAACCTGTTGATGTTTTGACTGAGGTTTGATATGCCCAAAGCGCTAAAAATAACATGGAATGCCAATTCGTCTTGTGAATACCAATGATTCGTTTAATCATGGTGACTAAAACTTTATTAATGGCTTCAACCAGACCATTTGCTTGTGGATAGTACGGAGTGGAACTATCGTGGCGTAGGCCAAGTTGTTCTGTTAGTTCAGTCATCATGATATTCCGAAAATGACTTCCATGATCCATAATAATAGCTTGAGGAACACCAAACCTAGCAATTATATGATTAAATACGAATGTTGCAGCAGTCTTGCCGTCAGCTGAATATGTAGGCATCGCCTCGGCCCATTTCGTAAAATAATCTACTGCGAGAATAATATAGGCATGTCCCCCGGCCGAGTGAGGGTTACATGTGATAAAATCGATACCCCATTTCGCGAAAGGACCAACAACAATTATAGGGTGAAGAGGAGCGGGTGGTGCGCGCATTTTTCGATCAAAAATTTGACAGTTGTGGCATTTCCGAACCGCATAAATGCAATCTTTAAATAATGTTGGCCAGAAATAACCTGCACGCAATATCTTTTGGGCAGTGGCATACCCAGACATATGACCGCCACATGCTCCAGAATGACAGTCATTTAATACCTTTTCAGCTTCTTCATGAGTCAGACAACGGCGGAAAACAGAATCCGCTCCGCGTCGATAAAGTGTATCACCAATGATATTATATTGTTGGGATTGGAAGCGTATTTTCCATCGCTGAGTTCGTGAAATGTCAGGCTGAAAAGATTGGGTTTGGAGATACACAATAATATCCCCATACCATGGATCGAGCGTACTGATAAGAAACAAAGATTCGTCCACAATGGACTCTTCTGCCACTGTTTCAGTATCAGTAGAGGGGAAATCACACATCAGTTCCGCAAATACCAAAGATTTCTTTGCCTTGGATTTCTCAAATTCCAAGTCAAATTCCTGTAGGATAACTATCCATTTGGAATATTTGCCCCCTAGCAATTGTTTGGTCAAAATATACATCATAGGGTTGCAATTAGAAATTACCATGGTTTTACGTAACAAGATGTAATGTCTAAAACGTTGGACAGCTTGGACAGCTGCCAAGGCCAATTTCTCCACATGTGTGTATTTGATTTCAGTCGGATGCAAATTTCGACTAAGATAATAAATCACATGTTCATTGTGAGATTCATCTTCCTGAACTAGTACCATTCCAATGGTGGAATGAGAAGCAGCGAGGTACAAAATGTAATCTTGGTTGTAGTTGGGAGGATGCAATAACGGTGCATGGGTCAACGCGTGTTTAAGTGCATCAAAAGATCGATCAGCGATCTCGTCCCAAAAGAACGGAATGTCCTGTTTCAACAACCGGGTAAAACCCTTTGCGAGCTCGGCATAGTTCGGAATAAACCTACGTAAAAAATTTTCTTTCCCCTGCAAACTTTGGAATTGGCGTAATGTCGAAGGAGGAGGCAATTTAACAATAGCTTCAACCTTCGATGGATCGACACGAATGCCTGATTTCGAGACAACAAATCCCAGTAATCGACCCGATTCTACGCAGAAAACACATTTATGCGGATTCAAACTTATCCGATAATGCCGACATCTCATAAAAATTGCTCGTAAATGAGTGGGATGATCGGCCCTACGTAATGAATGAGCAGGTAAATCATGGAGATATGGCTGAACAATGTGCTTAATGTCATGAAATGCATAAGACATAGCCCGTTGAAAAGTTGCTCCAGCGTTCTTTAGTCCAAAAGGTAGTTTACAATAAGCAAACGTTCCCCATGGAAAGATGAAAGTTGTTTTAGGTTGATCTGCAGGGAGTATGTTTATTTGATTGTAGCCGGAAAAACCATCCATGAAGGAGAATAGTTCACTACCAGCACAATCATCGATTATTTGATCGATATAGGGAGTTGGATAATTGTCTTTTGGACACGCTCGATTAATATCCCTATAATCGATACATACTCTTATCGTTCCTTGTTTTTTAGTGACAGGAACAATATTCGATACCCAATCCGTTAAAGGAATTGGATAAATGAATCCTGCTCGAAGTAATTTTTCAACTTCAGTTTTTATAGCAGCAGCTTTTCTAGGATGAATTTGACGTAATCGTTGACGAACAGGTTTTGCATCCGGGTAAGTCTTAATTTCATGTACTACGATCGATGGATCGATTCCTGGCATTTCTTCATAAGACCAGGCAAACACGTCACGAAATTCTTGAAATAGGGCTTTATAAGTCTGAATTTCTTCGTCTGAACAACAAGCACCTATATGAATGTTTTCAATTATTCCTGGTTTTACTGAAATGTCAATTGGAACCGTTCTAGATATATTTTCCAAATTTAACTCAGAATCAGGATTTTGCAATGGATTCTGAGGTTCCTTGGCATATTCAATAGTAAAAATTGAAGCGAAATCATTTTCAAAATGATCTAATTCAGGTAAAAATGAAGATCGGTGATGGAGATCTTCCCATGGTAAATCATCAACAGACAAAAACTCACGAATTTGCTCATCTGAATGAACAATTTCAGGAAATGTCGTTGTAACTAAACTAGATATAGAAAGCGATTCCTCTTGGATCCCATTCATTGGATCGGTTTCGGTTGAAGAGGGGTTGGAAAAAGACTGTACAACCTGGTACGCAATTTCAAATGGACTCAAAGGCATCGCGCCATCAAATGAATCTATCTCGGATTCTGAAGGAATAATCCAAGGATCATCTAACATAACAGAGTCTGACGAAATCATATGAATACTTGCAGTAGAAGACGATACGTTAGGAGGAAGAAAGGAAAAAGTTCCTAGCAAACCAGAATCTTTAACCAAACCTACTCCGACATCCTTATAAGGGATAGCCATTTTACCAACATGCTGGATTGTTTCTGTAGAGGCTGGGTCTGACGAAAAATAAGTTAACTGATCTATTGTCACGATCCTTCCTTGATATGGAAATTTTATGAGTCGAAAGACCGAAGAGACAACAGCAGTCATTGCATAAGACCAACTACGACCCAGAAGAACGTTGTAATCTAGAGGGGCATCAACCACTTCCACATCTAGATTAACGATTTTACCTTCAACCCCTATGGGTAAATCCTGCAAAATACCATAAGGTTGAAAACCTCGACCATCAAAAGCTTTTAGAATCGTCGGAGATTGGTTAAGTGTAGGAGAACCAAGAGATTTCCAACATTGAAGCGACATAATACACGTTGAAGCTACCTCATCAATCACAGTCCGAAAAATAGGTCTGTTTTTTACTAACACTGGAATCTGGAAAGCCATTTGGTGAGGAAGACGCGGTGTACTAGTTTCTAAATCGAAGATAATAAGGTTAGAATCCTGAACATCAACAGCTCCTATAGTAGACAATAATAATTTACGCTGTGCTGGACACGATTGCAACACTTCCAAAGCCGACATTGCTGAAGGAGAAACAACTAAATCTTCAACAATGTTGTAATTCTGAGCAGCTCTCGCATGTGGATTGAAAGCTGATTTACGAAGAACACCTTTAGCAGGAATTTTGATTATCAAGTCTGGATTTTGTTTCTCGATCTGTAGCGGACCGGAAACAGGAGGAGTTGTATTTGATGCGTTTGCATTAGAAGACTCTCCTTCTTTGCCATCAACGGGATTCTTAGAACCGTAATCTTGCGATCACGTCGCAACCCTTACATGAGACATCATCATAATAGGCTCTTCTAAAGTAGTCGAGGAAGAACCAATCATCTTACTATCTTGAACTGGAAAAGGATCCTTCAAGACAACAGGTTGTTGCGATCCTTTAACGAGTTTCGTAACTTCCTCTCGATATGGACATTCTTTCGTGAAGTGATCTTGTTCACAAATGAAGCAAGGATAGCGAGGTTTACGTTTCTCGTCATTGGATTCTTCTTTATCTATTTTCTCTTTCGAATTTTTCTTGTTTTTGTTCCTCCCCTTCTTTTTACCACCGGATTTTGATTTGGCCGTAGATGTTTCAACGACATGAATGTCGGCGGAAACTTCGGGAGAGGATTCTCCTTTCGGGGAATCAGGTAAAGTTATAATTGGAGAAGAATTCTTTGAGGATTTCTTCTTACTTTTAGAACTAACTGTACCAATCATACCATCAGCGACATGAGACCCTGAAGGAGCAGCAGCTATTTGACCTTGTTTGGGAAGATCGGGAATTTTCTCATGAAGAGTACCTGACTGCGTATAGACGAGGTCTAGGTACTGAGCTTGAGCAATTACTTGCTCTTCAGTAACAACACCAGCCTTAGCTACATCTTCAGTGATCTTGGGCAATAATGATTTCACAAACCATTCTGCCAAAATTTGATCCGGAATATAAACCTTCACCAAACGTCGTCTACGTCGCCACTCATGAATATGATCAGAAATATACGTGGACGTAGATTGTTTTAGTGAAGTTAATAATTCTGTGCCATTGTCGTATCTGACAGGCAACTAGAAATGAGTTAAGAAAGACGTTGCTAACTGACTGAAATTATGAAACGAGCCTCGTGGCAACTCAATGTACCATTTGGCTGCAAGACCTATGAGGGTTCTTTGGAAAAGACGTAAGCGAATCGAATCATCAATAATCGAATTAGATACACACCAAAGGTGATAAGTCATAACATGATTTGATGGATCCTCTCCTGACTTACCTTCAAATTTCGGTATATCACTGGGCAACTTATGAGGCATTGACGGCCAGTTTTGATAATAGAAAATAGGATCATTTGTAAGGCGCGTCAAATCTGGTAAGTCCAAAGTTGCGATGAACGGTAACTGACGGTTAGGGTCACGAAAACCTTGAGAAGCCAAAGCAGATCCAGGAGGCGGATACCCAGGATAACTAGGAATCGGATTAGCATTGGGTATTGTATAACCTCCCGGATAACCAGGATGAATCAGACCATACTGAGGTTGTTGATAAGTATAACCAGGGTATGGCTGATAGCTTGGATTCTGAACATAGGGACCGTATTGCGGCTGTCCTTGGTACGGTTGATAAGTAAATTGAGGTTGACTTGTAACAACTGTACTTGTACCGGCTTGTCCTGCAGGCATCTGAACTGTAGTCTGAACTGAGGGTCCTGACTGAGGTACAGAGACTTGAGGGATTTGCACGGATACAAGGATAGCCGAACTCGGGGCTACAGACACTCCAGAAACAGGTGTAACAGGTTGAACAGACGTTGCAGCAGTTGCAGCAGTTTGGGGCGGAGTCTGAGGTGTACTAGGCCCAACCTGCTGAACTGAACTAGGTGCAGGAGTTTGAATAGCTGGCTGACCAGGTTGCTGAGTTGAACCAGAAACCAATGGCTGACCAGGTTGATAAGGTAACTGCACATTAGGCTGCAAAGGCTATTGATATTGGGACGGATCCCACACCATCATTCCGGGGTACTGTCCCGTAGAAGGTTGAACGTAAGGACCAAAACCTGGTTGAACGTAGGGTTGATAATAAGGTAAAGTTCGGGCTCCTTGAACAGATGGTTGACCAGAAGGCTGTTGGTAACCTTGCATTGGGTACTGCCCTTGAGGTTGATAACCTTGAGGCACGTACTGAAGTTGGGGTTGTTGAGGACCATGAGGAGCATATTGAGTTTGGGGTTGACCTTGAGGAATGTACTGTCCTTGAGGTTGATAACCCTAGGGTATGTACTGTCCCTGGGGTTGCCCCCCAAAATAATATGGATCCACAGTTTGTCCTGGGAAAAAGCTACCTTGAGGTTGTGCCCCGGGTGGTAACTGACTACCTTGAGGTTGCCCCCCAGGCGGTAATTGACTACCCTGAGGTTGCCCCCCAGGCGATAACTGAGTTCCCTGAGGTTGGCCCCCAGAAGGAAACTGACTGCCTTGAGCTTGAGGATTAGGAATGTTACCAGACATCATAAAAACTTGCTCTGCATTCGACGTTTCAATTTTAAGTCCACCAAGACCAGATGATAACACGTTTTCGATAGGTTGAGGAGCTGCTCCCAAGAAAGTACCAGACAAAGACTGATATCCCGAAGGAACAGAAGGACCACCATGTAAAAATGATTCAGGCGTTTGCGAGAACATGGATGACTGTCCAGCCATAATAGATGACGGATAATAACCTCTAGGCGTAGGATGAAATGGAACTCGAGGTGGATAAAAAGCAAGACCCGGATTTTCTAAAAAATCAGTTAAAGAGAGATACCAGGGATTAGTTCGAATGGGGCTGTAGAAAATAGATTCACGCTCCCTAAGATTTAACGATTGAGGGGAGTTGGGAAGAGATATGTCTTCGTCTGGATTAGTAAGTTCTTCTATAGAAATTAGTCCAGAGGGAAGATTTTATGTAATGATATTTCTTACCCTAGGTGAACCTGGATCACTAGAAGTTGGTGAGATAAATCCTGAGGAAGTTTCTAACACAGAAGATTCAGTTTCAGGTTCAGAGATTTCAGGTTCGTCAGATAATTCACCAGAAGGAGAAATATTTTCAGTAACTTCAGAAACTGAAATCGGTTCTTGAATATATTCTGTTGTAGGTATTTGATGATCAGGATGTATAACAAATGTAGAGGTTTCAACTTCTGTTGATCTAAGTCTACGGCTACTGTGTGGTACCAGAGCTTGAAGCCCTTCAAGTTGACCTGGTGAAAATTCAGGGGGTTTCCCTTGTATTCTCCGGGATTGTCTCGGCAATTCCGCCACGATGAAAAATTATCTAATCACACGCAAACAAAGAAAAATTTCAATAAAAACACCTAAAGTCTCTAAGAAACAAACAATTGAATCACTCGCTTAAAAAATCTAAGAGTTCAAACCACACACAAACAAGTAACTTTCTATACTAAAATCACTAGTTGGTGATGAAATCCAACTTAGTAGAGTTTTAACACGAAAAGGGCGGTTGGAACAGTTACCCCGACAACCTGCTTAATGAAACAGACTGGCACAAGTTTCTTCACATAACCATCTCGAGTGAAGAGAACCCCCCAGAGAGTCCAAGTGAGTCTAGTAGACGTCTGTTCCAGGTACAGTGGGATCTTCCCTCCACCGTCACCTTAGGAAAGAATCCTAAAGATTATGGCCTCTAAGGTTACCAACTGAAACACATATACCTGGGGGAACAGTCTACGATCCGACACACACGCAAGGGCAGAGTAACAAGCTCAATCCCCTTGAAGGCTCCTTGAACAAAATCCAAGGTTTACCGACAAGTGACCCCTGGCTCCTTGACAATGCTCTATCCGAGGTTTACCGTTTTTAATACGTGTATATCTTCTATCGTTCCCAATGAGGAAGGATTGATTACCCCACTGGTTCAGATATGATCTCGTGCTTAACTCCTTTAAGAAAAGCTTCCCAGAGCATATATGCAACAACTGGAATTCTTCCTACCGCAAGATATATCTACTTGTTTGTTTTATCTATCTTGGAGAGTTAACTAGTCCCTACTCCAAGATACTAGCCTAAGCTATGTTGGTGATGAGAGCCCTAGAAATAAAAAGATTACTAGATGAATTTTATTTAAGCGTTACTTTTAAGAGCTGTTTCTTAAGTCAATGGGTGCGGAAATGAAACTTTGAATGATGTGAAGACTCGATTTCCAAAAAACACTAAAATGCACCTATGATGATATTCAATTCTTTTTTCTTTCAATGAACTTTCTATCTAAAGAAAGAGTTAGAGAATGCAACCTTTAAAAATTCCTTCTTTAAACATGAAAACTAATTGAAAGAAACTATTTTGTCTTTTCAATAAACTATCAAAGCTCACAAGAAAACTCTTTTTCTTATCCAAACAAGAAGCTACAAAACAATTTTCTTCCGAAAGAAGGCTACAAAACTAAAACTACTCAAAACTACAAAATCTAATCTTGAGAACTAATCTAAATTGAGTAAAATCTTTTTAAAGTTTTTTTTTTTATGAATGTTTCCCTTAGTTGTTCAGCAAACTAAGAATCTATTCGTTCAGATAACAAACAGATCAAAAACACTCAAAATATGTTTTTACAAAAAATGAAATTCAAAACTTTGAACCAAGTTTTTTCGAAGATTTGCAAAGAAACCAAAAGGCTTAATTTCTCAATATAGGATGTTTTCACAATCAGGTTGGATTCAAAAGACAAAAAGAGATCAATGTAATCTAAGATACTGCAAATTGTCAAAAGTTCGAATCACCACAAAGACCAAGTAGGAAAAACAATCCAATCGGCAAAAATCTTCTAGAAAATCACCAAAACATTAACACTGTTGGAGTTCATTCACAATGAATTCTTGATAGACACAATAACCAGTCTGGGCAGAAACCAAAGATCTAAAAATAAACCAGAAAAAGAAACCTAGAAATTTTCTAAAATTTTTACAGGGTCCGCATGTAAGCAGTGTTGACAGGTGCGGTCCCGCACTGTATTCTATAGAGAATGTGCGAAACTGCCCGCACTGTCAAAGTTATGCAGAGTGCGGTCCTAGGAAAAATTATAGAAAAACTCAAAAAACTTCTAAATTTTCAAAAACAGAAAAAATCTAAAGTACCCAGACAGATGTGTATCAATCAAAAACCAGGAAAAACGTTTCCTCAAGTCAAAAATCAAAGAGAACCAAAAACAACAAGTTCTTCCCCAGTGGAGTCGCCATTTTGTTGTGTAGATTAATCCGTCTTGTGGACAAGACCGATCTCTCTAGTACAAAAGGTAACTAGCAACAAACAGCCAATTATACTAATCTCTCTCTAAGCATATAAGATTTATAAAAACACTATACGGGTGTAAAGCCTACCTTATGTCCAACGCTTGCTTGATTTTTGTTGAAGTCCTTCCCGTGCACTGAAAGAACGTTCCTTGTATTATCTGCAATCACAAACAAGCAAAAAGATTAAGCAACACCTGTATAGACATTATTACAAATCATACTTATCATAATGATCAAGGAATTTATGAAATAAACCATGAATTGACAGTTTAATGAGAGAAATGAGTATATTTGTATTAACTTCAAAGATAGAAAACCTTTACAACCTGTGCCTTGATGTTGTGCAGGTCCTCCCGGGGTCCGAAGCAGGAATCTCTTCTACTTTGACAAGCATTGCACTCTTTGAACCAAGACAACTAGAGAGGAGTGGTCGAACTTCACAGAAAGAGTGATTTATCCTCACAGAAAGTCTTAGTTATTTGAGACTGAATCTCAACAGCATTTAACTTCAAAATCTCTTAAGCTTGAACTCACTTTGAGGCTACCCAAGGCCTCTTTTTATAGTGGAAAAGAGGAGGTTTCTTGTTCCAAATATGAAGGGATAGAATCCTCCTTCAAAGGGATAAGCTCCTTACATCAAGGGGTTAGCTCCATCAAGTGAGGGATGCATGAACCTTCTCAAAGCGTATCCATTCCCGAAAATTCCCATCCAGAATCTTCTAGAATTCATCTGGAATTCACCTTTTATCTTTACTTTCTTGCCTTTTTATATTTTACAGGGGTCCGCACCCATTACACAAAGAAAGTGCATTATGGTTCCGCATGCAGGCTGAGATTTAGGTGCGGGACCGCAGGGAATGCATAGAGAAAGTGCGATACCAATTCTTAGGGGATTTTAGGGATTTTCTTCTGATTTTGAAGCTTGACATGAGGAGCTGGTATATTGGACTTGCAAAAGGAGGAAGAATGAGTAATAATGAGCTCATACAGTCAGCAGAATGTCAAAGTGACAGTTTTCAGTGTAACAAATTGGGGCAGTGAGCTCATGGAGGGGAGTTGGGGGAGCTCGCGCCTTAGGGGCAAAGTGCTGGCAATTGGGGCAGTGTTTGACTGCCTCAATGCAATCACTGAAGAGAGAAAGCCAAAAATACTCAGCGCGCATGACTTTCTGGGCAGTAGCAAGACCGGAGAGGTGGCCACCGCAAGCGCCGCTATGGCAAGCATTAAGGACCTGTTCAGCTTCAACGTGTGTGAGACAACGACGAAGGACAGTATCTATACCGCGACGATAGAGGTCGTCACCGATAAGAAGGTATCGGGGAGCCTGGTGTCGAATACGTCGGCGAGCCTCATGATCAAGGTGGAGGGCGAACTTTTGGGTTCGCAAGTAAGTAAGAATATCGTCGTACCACGAATCATCTGAAGTAATGGAGAATAAGTGTTCATCAGGAAAATCATCATTAACTGGAGGGTCCTGCGATCCGATAGGTAATTCAGAAATGAGCTCAGCGAGGGCTAAGCCTTTCTTACTTTTTGGTCTGACAAATTCGAGGTCGAATTCCTGAAGAATAACGACCCAACGGGCATACTTCCCAGTGAGGATGTGGTGACTCAATAGGAAAGCCATGGGGTTGGAATTAGTCACAACCTTGGTGGAACGCATGAGGATATAATGATGAAGTTTTTGGACTGAGAACACGACAGCCAGCGCTAATTTTTCTTCATGCAAGTAGGAAACAGGAGGCCCTACAAGGTTCTTACTGATGTAATATATCACATGCTCTATACCATTGTCATCTTCCTGGATCAGAACTCCAGCAACCGAATAGGTGGAAGTGGAGATGTACAGGATCAAGTCCCTATCAAAATTAGGAGGGCGGATCAAGGGAGTGGATGTGAGGGCCTGCTTGAGGGCATCAAAAGACTCATGAGCATAGGTATCCCATACAAACGGGATGTTAGAGTGGAGGATTCTAAGGAACCCATGTGCAGTGGTGGCATAGTCAGGAACGAACCGGCGAAGAAAATTAGCTTTGCCTTGGAGGCTTTGTAGCTGGCGTAAGGTACGAGGAATGGGAAGTTCAAGAATGGCTTGAACTTTTAATGGGTCAAGAGTGATACCGTCTTTGGATACGATGAAACCTAGGAGACGGCCGGCAGGAACGCAGAAGACACATTTCAACGGGTTAAGGCGGATGTTATACTTGCGACATCGGAGGAAGACTGTGCGCAGATCGTGGAGGTGTTGCGCCCGATGTTTAGAACGTGCAGTGAGGTCGTCTAAATAAGCAAGGATAATATGAGCTAAATCATGGAAACAATAAGACATGGCCCGTTGAAAAGTGGCGCCGGCGTTTTTAAGGCCGAAAGGCATGACCCGGTAAGCAAAAGTTCCCCACGGACTGATGAACGCGGTTTTAAGTTGATCAGCAAGACAGATAACAATTTGGTTGTATCCGGAGAAACCATCCATAAAGGATAGAACCTCATGCCCCGCACACTCGTCAATGATTTGGTCAACGAACGGTGTGGGGAAGTTGTCTTTGGGACAAGCTTTGTTCAAGTCACGAAAGTCCGTGCAGACATGGATGGTGCCTTGTTTCTTGAGGATGGGAACCGGGTTGGATACCCAAGTGGTGTATTCAATAGGGTAAATGAAACCAGCCTGCTTGAGCTTATCGATTTCGGCTTTGATAGCATCACGTCTGGAAGGATGAATGGGTCTCAACTTTTGACGGACCAGATTGGCATCAGGCCATGTGTCGATATGATGTTCGACGATGGCGGGATCGAGTCCGGGTATTTCGGAGTAGGACCAGGCAAAAATATCGCGGAATTCTTTGAAAAGCTTAGTGTAAGCTTCGATTTCTTCCGGGGTGTAGTGGGCGCCCAAGGTGATATATTCTTCGATTCCTGGTTTGACCGAAATGTCAATTTTAATGGTCGGAGAGATGTTGGCCATGTTTCCTTCTTCGAAAGCATCAGGTGCAGGGATGGGATTTTTGAACCAATCGACTGCATTGGGAATCAAGTCTTTGGTTTCCACAACATATTGGTCATGGGACTGCTGTGGGAGGAAGTATGCGCGATGGTGCATATCATCCCATGGAAAGTCAGGGTTGGTCATGGCTTCCATAATTTCTTCATCGGACTGGAAGATGGGAAGACTGGAGGAAGGATGATCACCCGATGATGTAGTGATGTGTAACTGGTCATCTTGTGGATAAGGGCTCACATGCGCAACGTCAACAGATCCAAGGTCGTCTGAGGGGGAACCGAGAGTGTTTGCAGGTCGAAGGTTAGGTGAATTATCTCTCAAGGATGACAATAGGTAAAAAATGGTGATCGAAGGCTCTGTTGGTTCGATAGCGGGAGGAGGAATGTGAATGGGAGTAGGAATATCCTCTGGTCCTATCGAAGTAGAACTCGCAGACAAGTGAGAAGGTATCTTGTCGTGCGTAGCCTTGAATTGGTGGTACATGTCTAAGGAGGAACGATACTCGTCAAGGCGGGGACAGAGGTGGGTGTAATGGCCATGGAAATCGCACAAAGCACAAGGGTGATTTGTGCGCAAGGTTTTGAGTTTCAGGATAGAATCCGGGATAGTGATGTAGACTTCAGGGATATCAGAGTCGGGAAACGTCTCGTTGACCAGGATCTGGAGGTGCGGAAATTCAGGACACGTATGGGTGGCGTGACCGAAAATATCGCACAAAGCGCACTGGATAGCGGGCTTTGGCGGTCAAGGAGGGGTAGGGTTTTTCAGGGCGGCCTGGTCTTGATTGGTTGCCCCCTTGCGAACTTTGTCTTTATTTCCTGGGGCTGTCACCATAGGGGCAGGGTCCTGGGGAGGTGCGGGGGGCCTGGTGGTAACGGAGGAGGCGAGGGGGACCGCTTGAACTGGTGTCAAAGCAAGGTAGGGTTTGGAGTGATCGGGTGGGGTAGCGGCTGGAGGGTCAAGGTACCAGACGGGTATGCCCAGGGTCAGGTTAGGGAGAGAGAGGGTGATCATGACGGGGACCGTATAGACTCCGGGAGGGGGGGCCAGGAAAGGTATCTGACCAGCGGGATAATGACCAGGAGGGGCGGCTCCGAGATGGTTAAGGCCTGGGGGAACCGATCCAGGGGGATAAAGGGGTTCAGGGATACCAGTTGTAGGAGAAGTGCCAGAAGGAGAAGGTCCAGCTGGCAGAGATGAAGGGCTAGGATCGGGTTGCGGTGGGCGAGGTTGCATCTGAGGTTGCTGACTAGCCGAGGTGGGTTGCTTAAGGGCAGCCCGAGACGATTGCATCATGCAAACATTCGATAAGTTGGGATCAGAAAGAGGAGGAGGAGGGAGACCATGAAAAGTTCCAAGCAGGGAGGAATCTTTGTAGACGCCGAGGGAGACACTGGTCAAGGAATCGACGGTTTTCTTATTGGCTACAGAAGAGATGGTCATCTCAGGGGAGGTCTGAGACTTGGGCTCATGATACGTCAACTGGTTGATGGTGATTATCTTTCCATTGTGAGGAAAAGACATCCTGCGAAAAACCGCGGAAGGGACAGCAGACATGGCATAGGTGTAGCTTCGCCCCAATAGAATGTTGTATTCTAGAGGGGCGTCGATGACTTCGACGTCAACGCAAACAGTCTTACCGGCAAGGGTGATAGGACAATTGCGAAAAAGGCCAATGGGCTGGGAGGCGTGGCCGTCCCACGCTCGAAGGGTGATCGTGGAAGGGGCCAGCTCAGGAGATCCGAGTTGCTTCCAAACCGAAGCGGACATCACACAGGTGGATGCCCCCTCATCAATTATACACCGAGAAACGTTGGAATTCTGGATTTTGACTGGGATTTGGAAGGCGAAGGAAGCAGGAAGAGGAGGATGTTCTAATTGATGGGCGTCGAAAAAAATCATTTGGTCATCAGCAGGATCTACAGTGCCCACGGCAGATAGCAGAGCCTTCTTTTGGGAAGGGCACGACTGGAGGAGTTCCAAAGTGGAAATGGCAGTAGGAGATTGCGCAAAATCATCTACTATGCTATACAAATGAGCAGCTCGACCAGAAGCAGCATTTCGACGTAACGGTCCTTTAGGAATCTTGGTATGGACCTCAACTTTGGGTTGAGGGATATGTAAGGGACCATTGGATGTTGAAAGAGGCTCTGTAGAACCGGAAGAAGGGGACTCGGGGGCAGACTGAGCGGGAGGCTTGGGGTACTGGCGAGACCGAGTTTGAAGGTGAAGGTCGACGGTTGGGGATGGATCAGAGTTCATCATGAGGATCTGGTAATCGGAGGAACCAGAAAGGGAAGGTGGAGTGGCGACCTGTCCGTCAGGTGGTTGGGTAGCCACGAATCCTTGCTGAGGGAAAGGATCAGTAAACACAGCTGGTTGAGTAGTGGCCACATTAGGGGGAGCATGAGGGGAGGCATGTTGTCCGCGCAATGTGGCTTGAGACTCCCACATCTGCCGCATTTGTGGTAAAAGGGGACAATCGTGGGTGTAATGACCGTAAACACCGCAACACGAACAAGGCTTGTTGGTACGAAGAGGCCTGTCCGGCTTGGGCTGAGTGCCCTGTTGCTGGTTAGCAGTGTTAGGGTCAAAACCTTGAGGATTGGGTCCACGAGTACCAGGGGCAGATTGGTTTGGATTGCCTCTCCACCTTCTTTGAGAAGAAGGGGGATTAGTCGCGCCCTGCTATGCAAATACTTGCCCTGGAGGGGGCTGTAGGTGCTGTTGCGGGGTTGGAGGAGGCAAGGGAGGTGGAAGCGCATATGCTGGAGGAGCTGGCGCACCAGGCTGTGGATAAGGGTAATGGTTAGGTTGGGCAACATTGAGGTAAGCAGGAGGTTGGGCAAAAGGATGAGGCATGCCGTATCCTAGATACATGCTACCTGGAGGGGGAAAAGTGCTAGAGGTGCTGGCCCCTCCCGGAAGGAGACCATAGCCCGTAGGAGGTTGAGCATACGGATGGGAAAGGGCTCCAACGATACCGTCGGCAGAATGAGATGCCCCCAGGGCGTTAGCGCCTCCGGGCCTGGGGAGGTCAAGAAGGACGGTATAAACATAACCAGACTGAGCGTAGATCAGGTCATATTTCAATGCTATTTGGAGGGCGGCTTCTTCGATTTGAGGAAAATGGGAGGCGACATCTTTGCCAATGGGGGCTAAGAGAGTGCGAAGGAACCAGTCCATATAAACCCGATCTTCGAAGGGGGGAGCTCGACATAAGCTTCGTCTTCTTCGCCACTCCTGGACATGAGTGGAAAGGCGGGTTGAAGAGGTTTGCTTGAAAGAAGTCAAAAGCTCTGTACCAGTATCGTATCGGAGAGGGAGCTGGAAATAAGATAAAAAGGCATGGGCAATGGTCGCAAAGGTGGTATGGGAAGAAGTGGCTTGGTCAACATACCATTTAGAAGCTTCGCTGGTAAGCGTGCGTTGGAACAACCGAAGACGGATGGAGTCATCGGTAATGGAATTGGAGGAACACCACATGTGGAAAGACTGGACATGGTTGGTTGGATCTTCTCCAGCAAGGCCTTCAAACTTAGGGATGTCGAAGGGGAGCTTGGTTGGCATAGCAGGCCAACCAACATCGTGGCGGATAGGGTCATTGATCAACTGATTGAAATCGGGGAGGCTGAGGCCTGCGATGTACGGAAGCAAAGGTGCAGCCGAGGTAGTTCCTGTGGTGGTTCCGCTAGTAGTAGTCCCGACATTAGGGCCGGGATTACCGCTAGTGTTAGGCCATGGACCAGACATAGTGAAGGTGATAGGGGGAGAACCAGAAGGAAAGGGAGAACCCAATGAATCAGCAGAGGAGTCGGAGTGCGGACTTGGAGGAGGACTGGCTCGACGACGGCGGGACGGAGTAGGTCGATCGACCAGAAACTGAGGGTGAAGGCCAAGAAGTCTCCGGGAGGTGCGCCTTGGGGGCGCAATGGTGACAACACAAACACGGCACGAGGGGAAGAAGAATGAAGGAAAAAGGCAGGGAGGTGCAGAATCAAGTGATTACAATGTTGAAACAAGGGCAAAAAGGTGCAGTGTCAATTGATTTTAAATTCTTTGCCTGGAGGTGTAAACCAGGCTCTTATTCACTTAGGGTGAGTGTGTGGCGTGCGTTAATTTTAATTTTTAAACCCTTTTCTTTTTTAGAGCAAGAGAAAAAAGTGTGCTGCGTAACTGAAAATAATGCTGCAAGAACAGTATATAATGATGAAATAACAGAAAATTAACAGCTACTATTGCATCGATTCAACCCAAAAAGGCGGGTCTCTCAAAACTAATCTAAAAGAGGGAAAAAATCTAGTCAAAACACACTAAAAATAGGCCAATAGATCTAGGGTCGAAAGGGACAGGGATCTAAAGGGAAAAGATGCTGAAAAGAGGTGCAGATCACAGCCAAGAGGCAGAGGCAAGGTGGCTGGAAAAAAGGAGGAAATCAGCAAAAAGCAGAAGGGGCAAGGAGGAGGCCCTAAAAGTAGATCCAAACAAATATTCAGGAGGTGATTTGAAAGGGAGAAGAGCTGATTAGAAGAGGTCTGAAAAGGAGGTATCAGATCTAGAAAAAGGGGGGCTGAAACTCTGAAAAAACAGACCTGAAACAAATAAAAACTCTTCCACCAAAAGTGGAGGGTACTGAAGCCCTAGGGGGCTATGTTCCCACTTAGATGAGCAAAACAGGTCAGAAACAGGTCCAAACGGGCTGAGACAAAGGCTGAAAAACCCTGACAGAGGCTTCAGAAAAACCCAGAAAAATTGTAGAAAAACAGCAGAAAATGGGCTGAAAAGTGCGACCTGGAGGTCTAGGTCGCAGTTTATGGGCTGAAAAGTGCGACCTAAAGCTCCGGGTGTCCCGGCGGCAAATTTCCGGAAAAGTTGCTGTCTCAGTTGCGGTTGATGTCTGTCACCTGCGCAATAGGGCCAGAAACACGCGGAAGTTAGAAATTTTAATGTTTTAGGGTTTTATAGGGGAAAAACAACATGAAAATAGGAAAAACAAAAATCTGAAAAGAAACCCTAGGGTCTGAAGTAGCTGGATATGCAGGAATATGAAAAACGACAGCGGTCGTAATTGAAAACCCGTGTGGAGTTTCCAATTGTTAGTATGAATCTTTTGTCGAAGTGTACGAAAAAAGACCACTTTAGCTACGCATAACTTATATCCCTAACATCAAATATGGTTGCCAATATCTTCAGATCTACAGTTAGTTGATCAAGACAAGTGCTGCAAAAAACTAGATCTATGCATAGAGAGACATTAAGCGGTAAAAATAAGGTTTTGCTCCATACATCCAATAGACAAGACAAGAACAATATTTTTTGAAAGAATTTTTGTATTAAGGGCACCTGGGAGGAAAACAAGAAGGTGTTTCCAATTCTCCTCGATGGGATGGGTTCTTGGAAGTCCTCAGCACTTCAGATCTAGCATTTCTCTCTCCTGTTGGTGTAGAAAACCCAGACAAAGATAGAACTCAAGGGAGCTCACACAGCAAATAATGGAAAATATGACAATGATAATGGCTCAAAGTCAGACCAAGAGTTTAGATCCAGAGTGATCTAATAGGCAACAAAAGGTCAAGAGTGGTAGGAAAAACCCTCCTATTTATAACAAAATATTGGGTCATTCTAGATCTTGGTGCATGATTAAAATAACATTAACCAAATCTAGATCCACCTTTTATGGAATATTTTATTATATTTGTTGGAAGGAAAAAGTATTTGACTTGGGTCAAATCCCTTTATTTGTCAAAAATAAATAAATAAATGATTTATTTATCTTTTTAAGTGGTTGAAAGATAATCAAATAAATAATGATTTATTTAATTATTTGTGGGTGATTTGGTCATATTTAACAAGGAATATTATCTAAATAAGATTTAAATAATTATTCCTAGAAAATAATAAGATAAATAAAAGGTTTATCTAATTAATTTCTTTGTTTTTGGGTTAAACATGACTGGGAATAATAATTAAATTATGGTTTAATTAAGTATTCCATGAGGAAAATTAAACAAAATAGGTTTGTTTAATATTTCCTTTTGGGGTTTTCTGTTTAGACCATAAACAACCTAATAAATGTGGTTTATTAAGTTATTTTACATAGTGAAAGAAATTTTACTTAGGGTAAAATTGGTCTTACATGGTGTACTTGGGTCCATCTAATGATAAGAGGTTAGATGACCAAAAAATGGTGTAACAGTTTTCCAAGATACACTATTGAAAGAGCCTCACTTTTTCTATGGAACTTAACTTCCATAATTTCTTCCACCACTAGACTAGATTACATGGCTCTCTGTCAATAATAATATACAAATAGCCCATCTTTCGAAAATACTCCCCTTGAGGGGAATGCACCCATCACAAAGAGTCAGTGCTATCCCTCAGATGAACATGCGAAAATATGAGAGAAATAGTATAATTTTTCCACTGATATGAAAACACAATCGACAAATTTAGCTTATTTGCATCAACCCGTCCTTGAGCCCATAAGGATGTTCGAGTTGGATCAACCACAAGATTTAAGGTATACCTACCATTTTCATTTAGGTATTCAACAATCTCATGTGGAAAATGATAATTTTCTCCACACCCCACCCATGGATCAGTACTAATTCTTACCTTTTCACCATTTCCAAACTTCCATGCCAACCCTTCCTCTATCACTCTAAATGAAGTTAAGACGGCCTTCCAAACCACCAAGACATTCAGCCTGTGCTTGTTTGGATTCTTGATCCAATATTCAATTGAGACAGGGTTGATATACTTTTTAAATGCCACTATGGTACATAAGCTTTCTATGGATACAAGTCTCCAGCCGACCTTGGCTGCCAATGCCCTAGAGAAAGATGACAATTTTTTTAGGCCCCACCCCCCAATTTCTTAGGTAAGGTGGTTTTATCCCATCCAACCCAAGGAAAAACCCTATCATATTTCGACCCCATCCATAGAAATGTGCTGCAAATGTTATGAACATAATTTAAAACCCCTTTTGGAATCCATGTTAGATACATCCAAAATATGGGAGTAACCTCTAGGGCAGATTTAATAAGAACTAATATACCCCCTCTTGATTACAACAAGTAGCTCCAAACCTTTAGTCTTTTCTCAATTTTTTCTATTAATCATAACCAGTCAACCTTTTTGTAATCATTAAGCTTAAGGTGAAATCTCAAATATTTGAGTCCTTCATTGAAATTATTTTATGAAAAGGAAAGAGGTTTTTAGCATTAGTGAGATCATCCCTAGACAAACCCAACTCTAAAAAAGTATATTTATGAATATGTATCATCATACATGTAGCCTTCTCAAATAGTGACAAGGCCTCTTTTATGGCAACCAAGTCATGACTAGACCCATAACAAAAAACATGAATGTTGTCCACGAAAAAATGCATGTGATGGTTAATTCATTGGCCACCATTGCACCTTTAAGGACATCTCTCCTTTTGGTTTCACCAAATAGTCTACTTAAACCATCGACCATCAACAAAATAATAATGGAGAGAGTGGGTGTCCTTGATGAAGGCCCCTCTCAGCATGTAAAAAAATTGAATCTGACCCATTGATAAGTACTACAAAAGATACTGATGAAATGCATCACATGATCCAATTTATGAACCTGACTTCAAATCCTAGGTGGGTCATTAACCTTTTGATGTAGATCTAACTAACCCTCTCATATGCTTTGGATAGGTCTATTTTAAGTACCAAACCGTTTATTTTCCTTATTTTTAATCTATGGATTCCTTCCTCAATGACCCCAATCGCCTTGTGGTTATATCTACCTTTCAGAAAGGAAAATTTCTCTTTTGCGATATTTTTTTACATGATTAGCTTCAATTTGTTAGCGAAAATATTTTTTATGAACTTATAAATACACTTTTCATAATTAAATGGGATAAAAATCGTCAAAGTGTGGGGGGATTCAGACTTAGGAACAAGGGCAATAAAAGTGGAATTTAAAGGACCATACATCCTCCTAGATTGTTTACAGTACTCAACAACCTTAAGGAGATCACCCCCTATGATTTCATAAAACTCTGAGAAGAATTCAACTGAACAATCATAAGGGCCAAGACTTTTGACCTCTTGGAAGTTGTGAAGTATTTTTTGAAGCTCTTCCTCAGACACCAACTCCATAAGAGATTGATTGTCTTCAACATTCATGAATTGAGGAAAATGTCGAGCCAAAGAGATAATCGCAGCTAAGGAAACTTCCTGGGGGGGCTTGAAAACATTACAAAAATGATTTTTACCCATCTTGTCGAGATCTTAAAAATATGAGGCTCTAACCCCATTCGAATCATTTAAGGCCCAAAAAGTATTTATAGCATGTCACCCCTTTGTAAATTTTTGAAAGAACTTTGTATTATCATCCTCATTTTTAAGCCAGATTTCTCTACTCTTAAGCTTCCAAGTCTCCTCCTTTTCTTCCAAAATTCTCTTCTTGGTAGCCTATAATTGGATGATCCTTTGCTTGACTCCTACCTTTGCTTGACTCCTACAAGACATAACCTCTCACTTTTGGGGCTTCTAACTTCTCCAATTCTTGTTCAACAGGTCTAAGAGCCTCCTCGTCCCTTTGGTTTTTAGTGATTAACCATGTGATCATGGATTTTTTTACCCTTTTTAATTTTTCAACAAATGAACTAGGACAAATCCTTCTCTATTAGGGAAAAAGGGAATCCACTACCTAATGAAAATATTATAAAATGATTCATCCCTTATCCAAATTAAATTGAATTTTAAGGGGGGTCCATAATTTTTGAGTCCCCTTTTGACTTCAAGGAATTTAGGGTGGTGGCCTGAGATTCCCCCCACCCCAATCCACTAACGAAAGAGAGGAATTATTTCTAGTAAGGATTCATTCATAAAAAAGTGATCAATTCTTTTTAAAATCATCACATCACCAGCTCACTTATTCCTCCAGGTAGGATTGTACTTAATTAATTCCACATCACATGATTTATGTACCTCTAGAAGGTGGATGAATAATTCAAAAAAGGGGATAAAAATGAGCATGAGGACCCTATATTTCAGAGCTAACCAAAGAGAAGTTCAAGTATCCCCCAATACCCAAATTATCGACATTCATATAGGATCGAACCATCAACCTTTCCTAGAAGGCATTATTTTCATGATAGGGACCATATATATTCACCACTTTTAACTCCATACCCAATGCAATAGCAAAAACATCATTACCCAATACCCCCATAGAGCCCCATGAACTAAGAATTTTGATGGATTTTTATTAAATTTAATCGCCAAACCTCCCAATCTCCCCATTGCATCAGCTACTACAAAAATACCAGGAAACAAAGCTTCCAACATCCTTACAATCACATTGTTGTTCCCCAAAGTTTCTTGAAGGAAAATGACATCAGAATGTTCATATTATAACAATATTCTCAGAGCTAATATTTTGGGGATATTAGCTAGCTCCCTGCAGTTAAAGGAAAGAAAATCATTAGGGGGGCGAACATGGGAATTTCACTACTCTAAGTGCCTCGAAAATGGATTTATACATGCTAGCAGCAACATCCTGAATGATTTTTTGTTTTTCTCTGGAAATGAAGAATTATTTACCCCGATATTTCCCACCAGTCCAAGAAGGGGAAGAGGGACCAACACCCCCAATATCTACCATAGGATCCTTCATTCTAACTGTGTATTCAAGATTATAATAAGTATTAGTTTCAAAGGAGGATGCTTGTTCCATAGAAAGGGAAGGGATTGGAAGTAGATTACATATACGGGCTAGGGGATTGGAAAAGGGGACCAACCGAAGGCATAAGCCATAAGAGCTAATGCAAGAAACTGGAACAGACTGAGAATCAATGCCTAATCTCATAGTAAGAGAACTAAAGAAGCATATAGGATTAGATATAGGGAGAGAATACGAGAGATGAACCAATAGAGGAGTTTTAGGAGACGAGGTCGTTCACTTGTAAATCCCACTCTGATGTATGCTTCTCGTCAACCCTTAGACTCGAGTATTCATCCATTGACATGGCCTTGAGATCAACTTGTTGGATGCCTTGATAAGACTTCTTCTTGATATGACCTCCAGGGGTTTCCACCTTGTCATTTCCTATATTCTCCCCCTGAAGAATCTTTCGCCCTTTCCTCCAAGAGTAAGGGAGTGAACAGTCCTTGAGAACATGATCCACCTTATGGAATTTGTGACACCTGAAGGGGATGCCCTAATAATCCAAATCATATGTGTGGGAGAACCCTATATAAGTTATATTCATATCTGTAATCAACCCCTCTCGAGAATCCAAATTTACCAAAATTTTGGCAATAACCATTCTTCTGCTAACTTCGTAGGATTTGTATACTTCCACAAAAGAACCCAACTTAACACCAATGAGCTTAAAAATGTCGTGAGACCAAATATGAGGAGGCAATCCTCAAATACGCACCCAAACCGAAACACAATCCACCTTTTATTTACTAGCATTGAAGAGAGGGTTCCATCTCTTCGTTATCACCAGAGTCGAATCAATACTCTACACTTTACCCAACACCTAACTGGCATTATCCACATTATTGAATTTGAGAATAAACCAACCCCCAATGAGTTTTCTTACCACAAGAAGGTCTTGGAGCTCTTTCCCCCATTCTGCCTTAACCCAGTCATGAAACCTCTCTAGAAAGAATTTTCTGCCATGAGCTCAACCAACCAGCACACATTCAAAGGTCTCCATAACTTCCATGAACTAAACATATTTCCCCAACGCCAAATTCTCAACCTCAACTTTTAGCTTTGCACATTTTCCTTTTTCCATTTATTTCTAGACTGCACCTGGAGCTCAAGGATTTTGTGATCATTTTGGGTTTACTTTGTCAATGCTTTCTCACCTTCTCACTCCTCTGCTTCATATTTTATCTCCCTCAAGGCATTCACATAATTAGGGCATCCTGGGAGAAATCCTTCAAACCCTACATAGGAAACTCCCGATAAAATATCCCCCAAGCTCTGAGAACTACCTAAATCAAAACCTCGTCCCTATAAAATAGTTCAGGAAAAACCTAAATATAATGACTCAAAACCACTCCTCCTCGGTGCTTACATCCCATTCTCAACATTGAAAAAAGTATCCAGGAAAGAGCCCTTGAATGAGGTTTCCAAAAGGATACTTTAGTTAAGGTTCTTGATTGCGTCTGATAGCTGGGAAGAAAACTCTATTGAAATTTTCTCCTCCAATGTCGACAACAACCCATTACATGCTTATGTTGTAACTATCGATGTATTTTGGGACAAACCTTCAGATGTCACACCTATCTTCTTCAAAGTTAGTAAGGAAGAGAAAAACCCCATTTCTAATGACAACCCATAATTCACATCAGTTGAAACTGCCCTGGTGTTTTGGAAAAAACCTTAAAATATTGCACTTGCCTTCTCCAAGGTTTCTAAGGAAGGAAAAAAACCATTTATGGGATTCCAGGTGTCCCCCACTCCTCCAGATCAGGAGCCTAATGTGGCATTTATGTCCAAATGGGTGCAAGGTCAACAAGGTACGCCACCTACAAACCCTTTTTTCTTACTAGAGTCAGATGCACATCACAAGTTCCATCTCTGAAAATTGTAGGGTTTTCGCAGAGCCTCCCCCCCCCCTCCCCCTTCTAAAAATCCCTTGATGACCTTATTTATGCTTCTCCAAATGTTACTTTAGTTGAGTCCAAATTTAGTTTGACAATTTCTAAATACTCAAGAAGTTTTTGAACTATTTCATCTTCCTTGAGTACCCCCATAGTTTAAATTAATGGATTGCACCTCGTTGGATGCGACAAATTGTTCTCCTTTAGACAAATTGATGCCCATATTTTGTAGCATGTTACATTTTTCTTATCACACCGAAATTCAATGCTTAAATTGTACTAAATTTCCCATAATTGTAGCAATTTATGTAGTAAACTATTGATCACGTTCTAGAATTTTACTTGTGGCTATGAATGTTTATCTTTTGTTGTCTAAAATAAAATATTTTTGATATTTTAGTGTTTGTAGAATCTCTTAAAACACCTTGTAATCCATCTAGTTTTTGAAATAATGTAAGTCTATCAATTGTAGTATGAAATTTCCAATATTGCTTCAATGAGCTAGCCTTTGTATTTTTGGTGAGGTCCTTAGAACCCAATATAAAATTTGTTGAGCCACTTTCATAAGGATTGTGCAAACCATTGCACTTCATCATGATTCCTCCTCTAAAAAGGCATAAAAATAATACGTCTAAAAAAACAAAAATTAAGCCTTAGTAGGTGCGGTCCCCTGGAGAAATGAGTAATCCCATGGCATCATTTCATAGTTTTATGTTTTCATATCAGAATATGGTGTTATAAGGAGTTATGTATTGATATATTTGCTTGCATATGCATTTTAAATGGGGTTTTAAGGCCTTAATTATACTAAAAATATTAATAATACGCATGATTACTACATGAAGTTTATAGCTACAACATAACATAACATCATTATGGGAATACTTTTATCACAATCCCATGATCAATTTGTGGTATAATAAAAATAACAAGTGCTTCCCTCATTGAGTAACTATGTTTCATAACAAGGGTATATTTATGACATGAAAACAATGTATAATTGAAGGTTCAAATATGCAAAAATGACAAACCTTTAACAAAGTTATGGATGACATGAAAATGTGGTTGCAAATTTTATTGTTTAAACCATCAAATATGTTATGACCTCATCAACACTTGGTAATATGCATACAATTGTTTCAATGGTGTTAAATAAACCATTGTGAAGACATTCACAACATGAGTATGAAACTAAGTTTTGTGAAGTTACAAGGTATGAGAATTGCGACACATATGCAATATTCCAACACTATGGTAATGGTGTGTAAACCATACAATAAGGAATGTAATATATGGTTGTGTTTATGAGACTTGACGTGAGACTAATTCACCGTAGCTCGAGGTGCATGTTAGGATTCTCAACGACGCGAAGGTAGTTAGCAGAGAGGTCGCCAACCTATCTCGATTGCCCTTGACGAAACTAGAGCTCAAGTGGAGAATCTTAACTCAAAGATTCACTTGGAACCCTAGCCTGACGCTCAGAACTGCTGCAAGGAATCGATGATTACTGAATCCTAGAAAAATAAAGGTTGATTTGTCATAGGTATGAGATAAATTTATACTCAAACTTTGTTGGCTAAAGGTTCCTAACTACAAATTTTGGTTTTTTTAAGTTTATTAAGCATGATGTTGTTATGTTGTGAGTTAATCATGTTCCATTGTTTTTTTCTCATTACTTCCCATGTTGTGTTTTATTGTCATGCATTCAAAAAAATGAGTGTCTCTGCCCTTGAATAAGTTTATTCAGTATGCAAATGGTTCATTTTCCCTCACACATAGGAATGCAATCCCTGTTGCCCTATTATGGTTTCAAAATTTGTCCCTTGCTCCAAAGTTCATTACACGACCTGGGTCTAGTATTTATTGTTCTAAAAGAATCATACCTCTCAGCAAAGGTGGTGAAATTATAACCCAAAATCTCAATATTTGATATAATGAATAAAGCACCTTGTCGTGGCTAAAAAAGTGCAAATTCAAGTGGTAATTTCGTTCAGGGCACAATTAACTCCCCAACCTGCATTTTTTCCTCTCAACGATGGGCCCATTATCATTTTATCTTGTATGCAATGCAATATTTTACATCCTAAGACCATGTTATTCCTTCTTGGCAACTCATCATGAAAGTTTAAAAATGGTCTTTTTATCACCTTGTGATTTTAACTTTCACTTCACTTATTCATAATATTTTGAGGCTCATTCACAACAAACACCACGTGGTTTTTCATGTGTCAAAATAATTTGAAATTTATCACCCTAAAAAGTAAAAAAATGGCCATTCATTGATAGCAGACACACTTTGCATGCCATAATTACGACTTTATGCTTCCCACACTTAGAAAACATCACTTACCTCAAATCGTTCAAATGAAAATTTTCCTTGCCAAGAATTATAAGAAGCTTATATATGCATATCCATGGCTTGTGAATTTTATTGAGCAAAAAATGAAAAACCTCAGTCTTAAGCCCACCCGTAGGTGATTAAATCTTCTTGTTTTAAGAATTTTTTAGATAGGGTAGCTTCCCTTGCCTCTTGTTGCAAACTTCATTCATATATGTGTTTGTAATTATTTCCCAGTCATGTATCCATAGGCTCTTCTCCATGACCACCATCAAGCAACAAAATAAAAATCATGAATATTGTTTTATGATTTTCATTTATCTAGTCACAAATATTATATGTGTTTACCACTATAGTTTTCGAGATGTACCTTTTGTATATTATGCTTTCATATACATCCAACCATGCTTCTACCTGTTATGTAATTGAATGGGAAATATCTCAAAAATTGTCATCTTTAAAAGCATACTACAACACCATTTATATCACGTTTTGCACACATGTTCATGATGTTTTGATAAATAGTCTATGTAGGCACAAAAATGTTTCATTTCTTTTGTCATCTTCCTGCTATTAGCTTTCTGCCCAAAACACTTCTTCTTGTTGCATGTATAAACAACTCCCTCCCCCACCTACAAACATAATTTAAATTAATTAAAGACTCCATCTAAAATAATTTTTCCAATATATATATATATATATATATATATATATATATATATATATATATATATATATATATATATATATATATGTATATGTATATATATATGTATATATGTTTAACATAATAAGGAGAATAATTATAAAACAATTGTGCTCTCGAACTCCCTAAGGAGAATGTAAAACCAAATAGAGGGAACTTAAGAAAAAAAAAATAGTGAGGAGAGGTATGCATAAGTTTTAATTTGTCATTTTCCTCTAATAAATTTATTCGAGTACAAGAGCTTACATGTTTTGGTGGTAGCATAAATCCTTCAAGGAGTAAAAAAAAGAAAGCAAACACATCAATTTATGCTCGTTTGATTAAGATTGCTTTTTATTTCTTGCATTATTTTGTGATGTTAGAAGATCCGATATATATTTTATCTCTGCTAATTGGTGCACTTTTTGTAAAATATCTAGCTAATTCAATCTTATCAAAAGAGTCCAAGTTTTCCCTATAATTAATTTTTGACATTCAAATGTCTATGTATTATGTATGAGTCCTTAACATCTTAGACATTTCATAATTGACTTTTGGTCTAGATTCTTACAGGAATCAACCAAAAAAATATGATGTACTCCTATATTCATTAATAAAATCAACATTTGGCAGCTTTCATCTTTTTGGCATATATCTCCAAAACTTTTACTTTATATTATTAAATTTCATGAGTAGATCTACTGGCATTTGTGGCTCAAACTATCGGCCAATTTATGTCATTTTTCAAGACATACGTGTGTGGTCTTATGTCTAACATAATGCTATAATAAAATTTCCCCATAATTTCGCTTATAACTCTAATTTCACATTGTTTAAATTTCAATATATCTATGCTATATAATGTACATGTTATTTTTATCCTTTCCCTTTCATTTATTTATTTGTTTTTTATAATTATTTTTTATTTCAGTATACAAAATTTTTGTACGTAGTTTGGTTCTAATCAAATTCAAGGGAATAAACATCGGGCATCGTCCAATTATCTCATCCACCCTATGAGATTCAAGGAAATTGTCAACGAAGCATAAGAAACTTCGTTCATCAACAAATGTACACTTTGGGAAATCCAAGTAAACATCACATATGGATACTACATATAATTCAAGATTGAAATAACAAATATGGAAGGGCACCATGAATAATTGAATGAATTGGGAGAGAAAGGACTCTACACAGTCTTAGCTTAAGCCAAAATAAAATATTTAATCACCTATAAGAACAAAAGGCATAGAGAGAATTTGAAACCATATAGGGATATAACAGGTTCCTTAGTATAAGAAGTTAGAACCCAATTCAAATCCATCAAACATAAAATTATAACAATCATAACTGAAATATTTATTTATGAGGAAATATGAGACAATGGTGATGACTTATAAGAGTTCCAAAAGGGAAACAAAACCTGCAAACTAGATAGATCGGAAAACTAATAATCACCATCTTAGAGTTCAAACTATCACATTGGAAAGCTAAATTTCATAACCATTATCCCATAGCGTCAAGGAGTAACACCCCTTGTGAATTCAAAATCATGTGAAGTTGAGGGTTGAGGTATGTTAACAAAGGGGAAAGGTCTCTTTGCATTACTTACATTGGCATACGATAGATGTTGAAGATTGCAACAAGAAACAGTGAAGGAGGCATCCTGAAACATCATTCTTGATCCTAGTTGGAAAGTGATCACCTAAACTAGGTGGGGCCCACACAGGTGATTTTTGGTGCAAAGTCTATTTTTAGACTATGTCTATTTTTAGACATGTCGATCATATTCTATGAGTTGCAGGATGCTATTTGTGGATGGTTGGTCAAGTTGGAAAAATAGATGGACTTCTATTTTTAGACATATTGGGTGGAATCTATTTTTATATTGCTAGTCTAAAAATAGATATGTCGAATATTATTAGCTCTTAATAATATTTGGACTATAAACATTATCTTATTCTCTTGGAGCACTTCAGTTAAGTGCACAGATGTGGCACAGGAGCCGACAGAAGGAATTACGCTATTCCTGAGGGTTAAGTGGAGCTATTGCATGGATACTTCAGTTAGAACTCATGTGACAGAGTTTGGTGGAGTTGATTGAGGAGTTAATGGAGTTGTGTTCAGTTTAACTAATCTAAACATAGTTGAGTTAGTTGTATCTAGTCTAACTAATTGATACACTAGTGAGAGTGGTGTGAATTAATTATTAATTAATTCACTAATTATAAACTCATTAATCAACTAAAGAATACATCAATTAACTTCAGTGCATGGATAGTTTCAGTGGAGACCAGTGGAGAGATAGGTGAAAGAGTAGTGTAACTATCAGTTATGACTATAGTGATGCATGGTTTGCATCCAACGCTCAGTAGAGATGCCTTTAAATACTACGTGAGCAAGGCTAGGGTAATTAGAACTCATCAAGAGCTATTCTTCAGCAGGGATTGCGCAGTAGAGGCAGGCTATCAGGTGGCAGAGATTGGAGCATGTGTTTTGCTAGATCTAGCTTGATTAGTGTGTAGAAATTGGAGATTGTACTGAGAGCTTTGAGGAGCTTTGTATAATGATTGTTACATGATCTCTATGACATATGTAATATACAGATAGTTGGGGGTTTTCAGCTTTAAGCTTTCCCATGAAATACTGTGTTCATATGTGTGAATTTTTATGGTTTTAATGTGTGCATGCAATTTATTTTATTTCCGCAATTAATGATCAATGGTAGAAGAGATTTTGTAGTGTGCATGAAGATAAAATAGTGTGTGATCAGGAGAATCTCGGTGGATAACATATCATTTATTCAAATTTATACATGGTATCAGAGCGATATTGATCATTGGAGCAATTGCAAAGCATTGAAGCGGTTGAGTTTTAGGATAAACTCAGGAAAATAAAAATGGAGAAGAATGACACTATTCTGGTATACTTGACAAAGTTTGTCCACTGCAGGGATGAGCTTCGAAGTGTAGGAGTTAGTGTGGATGAGGAAGGACAAGTCAAGAAGTTTGGGATTCGAGCAAAGAATCTCTACAGACTTGAAGTAGATGGGATGTCTACGGAGCTTCCTACTGTTGGGAAGTGCAAGAAAGCCATGCAATTGAAGCTTGAGAGGGAGCACATTTTGCATGCAGGTAAGAGTGAACCTTGGGATGTGGAGCAGCCACAAGATGAGGATCATGTAGTGGGAGAAACCACTCATGCAGAGAAATTTCGTTCTAGATGGGCAGAGGGAGTGCATGCACTTATACCACCAGGTGAGAGGTGGGGCGACATGCGTGATTAATCCCAAGAGGAGATTTCTGGGCAGGATTCATGAGAAGGTGTGGATCTCAAGAGTTGAACCTGGCTATGAGGTGCCCACAGCGCAGCAGTAGCATGATCAGTTGGATTGATGCAGGCAGATCAAAGTGACAGTGTTGAATACTGGAGCGCGGATCAGAATTGACAGCAAGTGCAGGGTGCATGGGTGCAAGATTTCAACAGCGCAGTGGTTCCTGATGACATGTGCAGTTGGTACCAGCAGAATTCGAATACTTTGATGATAGATGCATCAGACTAATTGAGTTTTTTGGAGCCTATTCAGTTTCAGAGGAGTTTCAGAGCTGATGCATGGAGTTGCATGGCACTTGTGAAGGTTGCAGGGAAAATGCATGGAGTTGCATGTCACATGAAATGACAGTCCTTTCTTGTTGAGAGGGAGTGTTGAAGATTGCAACAAGAAACAGTGAAGGAGGCATCCTGAAACATCATTCCTGATCCTAGTTGGAAAGTGATCACCTAAACTAGGTGGGGCCCACACAGGTGATTTTTGTCGCAAAGTCTATTTTTAGACTATGTCTATTTTTAGACACGTCGATCATATTCTATGAGTTGCAGGATGCTATTTGTGGATGGTTGGTCAAGTTGGAAAAATAGATGGACTTCTATTTTTAGACATATTTGGTGGAATCTATTTTTAGATTGCCAGTCTAAAAATAGATATGTCGAATATTATTAGCTCTTAATAATATTTGGACTATAAACATTATCTTATTCTCTTGGAGCACTTCAGTTAAGTGCACAGATGTGGCACAGGAGCTGACACAAGGAATTACGCTATTCCTAAGGGTTAAGTGGAGCTATTGCATGGATACTTCAGTTAGAACTCATGTGAGAGAGTTTGGTGGAGTTGATTGAGGAAGTTAATGGAGTTGTGTTCAGTTTAACTAATCTAAACATAGTTGAGCTAGTTGTATCTAGTCTAACTGATTGATACACTAGTGAGAGTAGTGTGAATTAATTATTAATTAATTCACTAATTATAAACTCATTAATCAACTAAAGAATACATCAGTTAACTTCAGTGCATGGACAGTTTCAGTGGAGACCAGTGGAGAGATAGGTGAAAGAGCAGTGTGACTATCAGTTGTGACTATAGTGATGCATGGTTTGCATCCAACACTCAGTAGAGATGCCTTTAAATACTGTGTGAGCAAGGCTGGGGTAATTCGAACTCATCAATAGCTATTCTTCAGCAGGGATTGCGCAGTAGAGGCAGGCTATCAGGTGGTAGAGATTGGAGCATGTGTTTTGCGAGATCTAGCTTGATTAGTGTGTAGCAATTGGAGATTGTACTGAGAGCTTTGAGGAGCTTTGTATAATGATTGTTACATGATCTCTATGACATATATAATATACATATAGTTGGGGGTTTTCAGCTTTAAGCTTTCCCATGAAATACTATGTTCATATGTGTGAATTTTTATGGTTTTAATGTGTGCATGCAATTGATTTTATTTCCACAATTAATGATCAATGGTAGAAGAGATTCTGTATTGTGCATGACAATAAAATAGTGTGTGATCAGGAGAATCTCAGTGGATAACATATCATTTATTCAAATTTCTACAATAGACTTACCTTATGATTTGCCACGTGCCTTCTTAATTGAATAAAACATGCCAAGCTCTTCATGAAATTTTAGGGGATAAGTTAGGTTCCTAACTTACCATTGAAAATAATGTTGCATACTTTTAACAAAGTGGCTTGGTTTGCATAAAAATTTGCTAGAGAATTATTCTCTCGAAGAATATGGAAGAACTTAACCCTAGAGAGATTATTAACTTCTTGCTTTACTAATTCTAGTAATGATGCCAAAAGAGTATCAAATAGTGTATTACTCAAGACCATATGCATAATTACATTCTTAAAATCCCCTATGACACTCAACATTACAATGCTATTCATTGTGGCAATCTTTGGGGCTTATAAAAGTGCTTATATTTTAGTTGTGTATTTGTTAACCTTCTAAAACCCCAAATAAATAAATTCTAATAATCTTCTAAAATTTAAAATAACTCCTTCCAGACTTACCACCCCAAAATTAAGCAAACTATAATTTATGAATTTACCATAAAATATTTTTATAAAATTCAATACTTAACTTAACTAAAATAAAAAACAAATCATTATATATTTTTTAAAAATTTATAAATATATAATATCGACTAAATTCAAATTCCATCATTTCAAATAACTTAAAAATGGTTTCAAACTTAACAAAATTTCTTACTAATAATATAATTTTTTTATAAATATATAATATCAACTAAATTCAAATTCCTTCATTTCAAATAACTTATAAATCATTCTTAAAAAAATTCTATAAAACTTCTTACTAATAATGTTAAATGTATATATTCATCTTTAACGTACATTTTTTCTCCATCCTCCTAAAATCTAAGTTTTGTTTTAATCATCTTACTTAAAACCAACCTATCTTATGAATTCGTTCTACTCTAAAACGTTCGCATTTTCTAATTCATTATGTTAATATATGTATTTAGTTAGGTTTAATTTGAATTTTAAGTTAATTATTATTATTTTTTGTAAATTTCGTAGGACCTGTCTATTTTCTATTTTGTAAAGAGCAAGTTGTTATACAATATATGCAATGTTTGGTAGCCTCAACCTAAGCAATATTTGTAGATATCTCATGTATGCTCAAGAGAGGGCTTGTACTAAGGCTGCATGCAATAGAAAGAAACCATAATTGTAACCCCTGAAAAACTAAATCAGGACTTCTAAAGCAAGGCTGGACATGAAAATGAATGCCTTCTATCATGACATGCAGGTTGAAAAAACAGAGTGGAGAACCTGAACAGTCAACATCAGGGACAGTGCTGGACATTGGAGCTGAAGACATCAGCTTGAAACGCTTAGCCAAAACCAGATTAAGAGCCATAGTAAAAGAAACCAGAACATACCCTATCAGTGAACGCAGCCCGACCTCCTCGCTCGCCTCCTTGACACTGAACAAAACCTTTCTCCTATGCATCGAGCAATACATTGACAAACATACCCGGAAAAGGATATTACCCTCTTACCTTGCCGCCGAAACAGAGCCAGATTGTCACGCATGCTGTTGCAATAATGGGAATGCATTGGGATGATGGGTGTGCTTCGTGCAGACCAAGCGACATGCCTCACCATTAAACTGCCTTAATAAGCCCCTGACATGCCTTACAGATGGCATTGTCCTCCTCTCAATCCGCCACCCCGATTGGGGCTCTGCATTTTCACTGAGATCCTTTTGTAAAATAATTTGAAGGGAGTGTAATTCAATGTTCCAGATTCCATCAGTTGGTCGAGCTTCCAGATATCTATTTGAGTTTTTACAGCCCCAATTAGCTAAGTAATCTGCCGCCTCATTTCCTTGTCTACGAATGTGATTTGGAATCAGGTACTGGATGTCTTTAATCAGCATGCTTATTTCCTGAATTAGAGTCGTTGTTCGCCAACTTTTGCTTATTTTCTCCCAAGTCGACCCTTGTTGTAATTTGCAGAGAACACCTGTAACCATTACAGAATCACCCTCTACAATAAGTCGTTGATAATTTTCTCTAATGGCAATAAGTATCCCTTTTTTTACCGCCATTAGTTCTACTTCATTATTTGTAGCAAAGCCCAAATCTGATGCGTAAACCCAACAAACTTCCCCTTGAGAGTTTTGGAAAATCCCTCCAGTTCCTGGTTGACCTAGGTTTCCTTTTGATGCTCCATCATAATTGAGTTTGATAAATCCATTTTGAGGGGCCTTCCAATTTTCCTCTATATTTTAACGTGGCGGTTTGTACTTCCAGATATTTTTATATAAAATTTGGGGTTTTAAATTTAAATAGGCCAGCATTTGAGCTTCAAAACCTTCATCTTGCCAATCTTCCTCAGACCAACTTTCCACTAACATAGCTTCACGGATATTCTCTATTAATCTCTACCAGATATGATTCATAGTATGTTCTTCATCTCTGAAAACCCTATGGTTCCTTTCTTTCCATATGCTCCAGAGGAGAAACCCAAGTGATAGTCTCCAGGCTCTGTTCAGCACTTCGCATTTAAAACCTCCCTTTCACCAATTTCGAATAGTTTTTGTTATACTCTGATTATTTTTATCAGTTTGTTTGAATATTTGTTCTAAACATCTCCATAGAGTCTCAACAGTGGAGCAGATATTGAGAAGATGTTCTATTGTTTCTATTCCTGCACGACATAGGTAGCATCTGGATGGACCATACGTTCCTCGCTTCTACAAATTTTCCCATGTCAAAATCTTACGATGGCTTAACAACCATAGAAAATATTCTACTTTTGGCCAATGTTTCAATACCCAAATTTTCTTCCATATCATTCGTTCATTTTGCTAAGAATTTTGTGATTGAATATGATAGCCTTCCTTGATAGTGAACATTCCTTTTGTCTGATAGCCCCATCAGAGAATATCGGAACCATTTGCATGGCAAATTTTCCTGGATTTGAGTTCTTTTTCCAAGTTAGCCCATTGTTTCATTTCCGGAGTTCAGGCCAATGGATTTTCTCTTTCAATTTCCTCCACTGATTGTTCTATTGTTGGCACCAATAGTTATGAATAAGCCTATTGTTCGGTGTATTGGTGAAAAGAAAAATTTCTCCCAAATCAAGTCAGCTGAACAGTTTCTCTCTTTGCTGCCATGAATCTTCCCAAAAGAGTGTTGTGCTTCCTTCCCTTACTTCCCAAAAGCTATGTGATCTAATTAGGTTCCTGTTCATTGCTGCCAGATTCCAAATTGATGAACCTTTTGGTATTATATCCACTTCAATTTACCTCAAACTGTATGCGGCATATCATATTTAGTTACCCATATACTCTTCCATAGGTCATGTCCACCCTGAATCCATCTCCACCAAATTTTAGCTCCCATAACATTATTAAGAACGAAAGGATCTCTAAGTCCCAATCCTCCTGCAGATTTCAGTTTGATTAATTTATCCCAAGTTACGAGAGCCCACTTCCTATTGACCTGCGCGCCTTTCCATAAAAACTTCTTGAAAAGACCAACCATTTGATTACATATACCTTTAGGACAAGCTCTTCCTGACAGTTGATAAAGAGGAAGGGATTGAAGCATAGATTTTAACATAATAATTCTGCCAGGGGCGTTTAGAACTCGGAATTCCCAATTATGAATTCTTTTTTCCACTCGGATAATAAGGTCCTTCCAGTCTGCATTTCTTACTGGACCAGTATTTAATATCATTCCCAAATATTTCATTGGAAAAGAACCAATTTTAAACCCCAGTGTTCTGGCTAGAAAATTTTGAGTTGCAATATTAGAATTAAAGAAATAGACATTAGATTTCTCAATATTTATTTGGGTACCTGAAGCTGCCATAAATATTTCTAGGATCTGGAGAATAGCTTTGAATTCTTTCACCGAAGCCTGACAAAAAAACAGAATATCATCCACGAACTGTTGATGTGTCAAGGGAAGGTCTGGTCCCCACAGTTTTAAGCCCTGCAACTTTCCTTCTACAAGATGAGCCTTGATTAATCTACCTAGACCTTCAGCAGCTATAATAAAGAGAAACAGAGATAAGGGATCTCCTTCAAGGAGGCCTCAGGAGCTGTTAAATGGTTGAGCTAGGATACCATTCAGTAAAATTGAGAAATTTGGAGAAGAAATAAAAGAACGTAGCCATTGTAGCCATCTGTCATGAAACCCAAATGCTTGCATAACCTCGATCAAGTAATGCTAATTAATTCGGTCATATTCTTTAGACAAGTCTAATTTTATTAGCATTCCTTTCCTTTTTTGAGTTTTTAAGGAATGAATTGCTTCCTGGGCAGTCACAATTCCATCTAAGATTTGTCGGCCTTTAACAAAACCTGTCTGTTCCGGAGCAATCAACCTTGGAAGCAGAGGTTTAAGTCGATTCACCATTATTGAGGAGAGAATTTTATAAATGACATTACAGAGAGCAATGGCCCTGAATCCAATAGGAGTATCAGAATTTTCCTGTTTAGGTATAAGAGTTAAGAAGGTTGCATTGGCTGGATAGACAATCTTATTTCTTCTGGACTCTTCAACTACCTCTAGGATGTCTTGACTCATGAAATTCCAGGAAGCTTTGAAGAATTCACTTGTAAAACCATCCGGTCCAGGGGCTTTATTCCTGGGCATATTCATGACTACTTCTTCAACTTCTTGTAGATTGATTTCCCATAGTAACATTAGGTTCTGGTCCTTGGTAACCACTCTCGGAATATGGGCAGTTATTTTATCAATTGCTGCTTGTCTATTATGATTAGACTCTGTAAGAAAAATTTTTAAATGAGCAACCAGCTCCTTTTCCATATCCTCATGCTTTAGCAATCTATTACCATTTTCATCTTTCAAAGAAAAGATTCTATTATTATGCCTTCTTTGTATCATTGTCTTATGAAAAAAGTTTGTATTTATCTCACCTTCTTTTAACCATTGAATCCTTGATTTATGTTTCTATAAAATCTCTTCTTGTTTCCGGTGTTCTTCTTGATGGCTGAGTGTATTACCTTCTTCAATTGCTAACGCTTCGGTTCGGCCATGGAGAATTATTCTTTGTTGAATATCTTTCATTTTTTCTGTCAATATTATCTGATCCTGCTGGATATTACCAAATTCTACTCTATTCCACCGTTTGATTTCGGCTTTTAATTTCTTTAATCTTAATTGAAAGGAATGCATCTTATTCCTGCCAATAATATGATTAGAATTCCACCAATTTTTAGCATTTTCCAGAAATCTTGGGTCACGTAACCAGAATAATTCAAACCGAAAAGGCCTGTTTTTCAGACCTTCTTTGACATCTATTTATAATCTAATCGGCCAATGATCTGATCATAGCATTGGTAAAATAGTTGCTTCATAATAGATATCTAAACTTACCAGAGCTTCTGAGGCAATGAATTGGTCCAACTGTGACGCTACTTGATGACATTCTCCATGTCAGTTATTCCAAGTAAATTTTCCATTCACCGTGGGGATATCTACTAATCGCAGATCAGTTAATAAATCTCTGAAGAGCTCCATGTCTGGATCCTCTCTTCTTATTCCTCCCTTTTTTTCTGATAAATTTAGAATCATATTAAAGTCGCCCCCAAGAAGCCAAAATTTCTCTTGATGCATGTTATTCAAAGCCCTAATATTCTGTAAGAACTCTTCTCGTTCTCCTGGAATTGGAGGCCCATAAACTGCCGATATGAGAATCTTTTCCTCTGATCCAATTTGCCGAAAATTTCCTGTTAAAATTCTAGGAAGGTCCATCCATCCGTCTACTACAATTTCAGATGCATTCCAAAGAATGGCTATTCCCCCTGTCATACCTATTGATTCAATTGCCATCACCTCATAATGCAGTTTAAAGGATTGAATTATGGATTGGAGCTTCTACCCTGACACCTTGGTTTATTATATTAACATGACTTGAGGTTTCTCAACTTTTAATCTTTCTTTTAGATATCTTTGTTTGCCTTTACTATTAAGGCCTCTAATATTCCAGGAGATTACTTTCATTAGGTAACTTTAGGTAGTTTTTGGAATATCGTTGTTAACGGTATTATCTTTCCTGTATTAATCAGCATTTCTCCAACCAATTGTATTGATTCCTGTAAGGTTCTTCGTCCTCGCTTTTTATATTGTTTTGGTGGAGGATTAACCTTATTCCCAGCTTCTTGTTCATTTTCCTGTACTTCCTTGTGTGCTTGAGATGTCAAATAATGTTCAAAGGTTTCCTTATATAGTTTCTTCTGGTCCGTCGAAATGAATCTGTCATCCAGATTCCTCCATTCAAACAGGAGTCGTTTCAAAATTTTCTCCTCCGCACTTGGGTCATCTTTATTTTGTTCCACCTCCATAGGTGTGAGTTCTAGCAAATTACTCTCCTCAGTCTCAACATTTTCTTGGTTTTCCTTTCACTTTGTTGATAGAGTTTTCTGAGTTGCCTCCTGTTGACCATGTTCAGTTCCTTCATCGACCATTTCGATAACCGACGGTTCACCTTCTTCCTGCAAAACTTCATACCGGTTCGCTGCAAATTTCTGGCCTGGAGGGTTCAACACAGTATCCTGGTGCAGACCATTATTCCCAACTCGGTTGCCCCGTTTTTTATTAGTGACTGTAAAAAAACAATCTCCTCTCGGACGATTCTGATCATTTGGGGCAGTCTGACGGGAGGGTTGTTGTTCTGGAACATTCAGAGGGCATGATTTATATAGATTCCCATACTCGTGACATTGCCGGCAACGAAATGGAATATGTTCATAGTCAAGAAGCTGGAGCCAGATCTTTCCTTCATATTCCAATTCAATATTTTCAGGCAGTGGTTTAGATATATTCATGTATACACAAATTCGAGCAAAAGAAGTATATCGTCCACGGGAAGTGGTTTCTGCTATTTTAACAAAATTGCCTAAATAATTTCCTATACCTTCCAGAATTTTTGGATCCCAGAAATCCATGGGAAGCCCAAATAACCGAACCCAGACAGGTACAACAAGAAATTTCTCTTGTTCTGGGTTGTAACATTCCTCCCATTGTCTGAGAAAAAGCCATACATTGCTATAAAAATATGGCCCTCCCTCAAAAATGTGTTCTTTATCTAATAGACTAGTAAAAATCACTGTAAAAAAACCCATAGCCCCAAATTTCAGATCAATGTGACCCTTGGGCTACCATTTTATTTGTATCTATTTTAACAAATATTTTTCTGTAGGCCAAATACCAATAAACTTACAGATTAATGTGTGATTCTTCATATAGCCTCTGTATTCGTCCAACTTAGAAGCAGGTATAACAAATCTTGGCTCTTTCACCACTCTTGGAAAACATTGTCCCTTGGTTTTTGCTTGCCATTCTGCTCCTAAAACAGGGGTGATTCTTTGTTGAGAAGTTCCAGGTTGTTGATGTCTCATAGCATGATCTCCGCTGGTAACATTGTGGTAGGAAGGATTCATCTCTCCTCCCGAGGAAGCTTCCATTGCTGAACTAGACAGCAAAGCTGCAAGGTTCCTGAACAATTTCAAACCCTAGCGACTACGTTACTGTTTTTATTTTAATTATTATTAATTAACTAGTAGTGGTAAATATTTAATTTATACAATTTTTGTTTATTTGGCTATTTGTTTGTTAGGTGATGTGAATCCTGAGATAATTAGCACGCTTAATTTGTAGTTTGAGTAGTCTTGACCTAGGGGCATCTCAGCCGTCAAAATTTCCGAGGGTTGCACTCGGTCTAGGCCACACCAACCCTTAGCATGACTATATTTTTGCCAATAAGATTTTGAACCAGTGACCTTTTCACCATGGAATGCCTTAACATAACACCCTATCACCATCTATTCTATACCTCATGGGAAAATATTTAACGTAAATAAAATATTGAAGGAATATTTTTAATAATAATTATGAATATAAAATTAAAATTTATTTCAAAGGTACTTACGCTTGTTTTTTTATTCAATTTAATTAAAAAAAAGTTATAAAATTAAAAGGTAGTTATACCTCCCCGATGGGGTTGATGTTGAATTTGAATGGAGGAAAAGGTGGAGCATTTATTCCCATGCCCACATGTCATAGGGAGTAGGATGCCTTCCGGGACAATAAGTTGAGGATTTTTGTGGAAATTATAAGCGTTATATCAATGATCTGTGACCGATCAGTTGTTGTGTATGGTGATGGGAGTAAGTGTGGTAGATAGAATAGGTGTTCTGGATGAGCAGGGTGGTTTCCTCCCTTCGTCATCCTAGGGGTTGCAATACATATGGATTTTGGATCCAAGTTCATGGACGTCGATATGGCCGCTATGTTGATTATGTGATCTTCAATGGATGCAACAACGATCAGGCAAGATAAACACGATGACACTAGTGGAACTCGTTACAATTCGCAAACTTCAGGTAATCCTAATTCTCTACTCTGCTAATTTGCTTCAAAAATTCTCTTTCAGTGGGTTGGCGAGGTTTTATTTCAAGGTCATATTGTGGTATTTAGATTTTTCACTTGTCGTTGTTGTTGGGCCCTGTGGTAGGTTAAGCAATAGAGGGCTAAATCTTGTCATCACATTGTGGGTTGTGTTAATTTTCCGGTCTTTTGGTTGGTGCGGTGACCTTCTTGGGGATTCGTCTCTCGTAAGAGTTTATAGTTTCTATGCAACCATTTCTATGTTTCTTCTACTCTTATGTCACCTACCAAATTATTCTTTTGGAGGGGCTTTGTCTTTGGGAACAGTTGGGAGGCCTGGTTGGGTATCCCCCGAAGTTATCCTTCCATCGTCTCTCACTATTGTTTATTGGTGTTTAGAGAGGTGGGGAGTAGGCATGGCCTTTTCTTGTTTCCCGGGTTTGGTTCAGATGGCGATTCTTTCAATTCTGGAATGTTGGTGGTAGATGGGAGTATCTCATTCAAAGATTATCTTTATAGCCTATTTATCTACATGTGTGTTCTCTTAGTTTGCTTCTATTGTTAATTGTATGGTTTTGCTACTATCTTATGGCCAATAAGTCTAAGTCGAAAGTTTTTTGCTTATAAATTCTACACGATGTATCTTTGACACAAACTAATGGTACATTATATATATATATATTATTTTGACTTTCAAATGAGTTATGGTTTTTTAGGCATGTGGTATATATGGTATTTTAATAATGTTGATTTATAAAGTTAAGAATCTCAATGGTAAGTGGGGATAAATATCCATGGTTAAGAATCTTGTTACATATTTTTTAAAATGTATATATATTTACCGACCATTTAATTTATGTCTAGTCAAACTAATAGATAAAATGACTCTTTTTCCAACATTCTTTCTCGCTAATTTTGTTTTTGTTCAAAATCTGGTACATATTTTTAAAATTCATAAGTTTACATTGTTTACTTTGCAAAAATCAAGTCTCTTAGGGTTTTTCACGATGTTTAATTCATTTATGCATTCAAAAGTGTATTTTGAACAACAAGAAATCATCACAATTTATTGTCAGATTCCTTCCAAAAATCCATTTCATCTATTAGTTAGACTACACCTTTAATTTATATGAAGGTTGAATCCCTACCATCCACCTAATAATTATTTAGTTGTAATGTCCTATCACATTATGTTATGTAATATTATGCATTTTCTGTTGGATAATTTAAATTATATATAATTGACTTGGCCAAATAAGATTAAATTAAAATTAATAATTAGCCTAATTTTCACCAAATATATATTAGCTCCATTTTTTTTTAATTTATAGTACTTTTCAATTTATATGAATTTTTATTAATTCACTTTTGATTTTTTATTAATTTTTGTTGTGTAGTTTATGTAAACTTAACTGGATCAAGTTACTAATGGTTTTGAGCTCCGGGTTTATGAGAACTCATGGTATTGACCCATGTTATTCATGTGGAATAAGCCTATTTAAAAGGGGAAAGACTCCATATAAATGTGTACTTTGGTGAAAAATAAAAATTTGTAAATGTAACTTTTGTTTTGTGTTTTTGTGGGTAATCTTTAAAAATCACTATAATAATTGTTTCCCTATCATATATTTAGATATGAAAATTATATCATTTTAACTTTGCACTTTATTTATAGAAATTAAACCAACCTAGATTCTTCTTAACTCTAGATCGATCAAGAGCTCGAGTGATCAAATCTCTCGAGATGCAAACCTTTCCTCAAGTTTTGCACTCAAAAAGAAGTTTGCACCTCTAGAGATTTAATCCCTCTCAGCACTTATAGATTTGGAGTTAAGATGGATTTAATCTAGTTAAATTAAATTTGTGGAAGCCCTATTCCAAAATAGACATGTCCATCTACATACTTATTTTTTAATAATTACTTTTTCAACCATGTAAATTAAATATTTGGTAAATACCATAGACATCAATCCATAATAAACATCAAAATAATATTTATTTTATCATACATCTCAAGTTGCTAACATTAAAAAAATAGAAATAATTAACTAAATTATAAATTTATTTAAAATAATAATAATAATTTTTTTGATGAAACATATATGAGGGTTGATTAATAAAGAAAGTTGGGATATGGCCCAAAACCATTACATTTCTTCTGAGTTCCCAATATCCTCTGTGGGTTTGGTATTGAGCACGGTGACTCAATCCAAATCCTCAACCAAGAACTCCATAAAACAGAAAAAAATATTTTCTTTCCAACTATAGATTTTCCAAAATACTCCCAAGATCCAAATACATTTGTGTTCCACTTCTTACTTCTTATCAATTTAACTTTGACTAAATTCTCATTTCCTTGGCACGATGTTTTTTCCTTTTCCCCAACCTGATTCCATCCATTTTTTCTAGTGGATCTGAGTATCTCTTCTAAGAGTGGTCTTTGTTTCCTTTATCACTTGTTCCATATGCCTGATCAGCCCAATAAATTGCATTTCCAATCATGTTTCATGAGAAATCAGTGCAAGACCTAGAATTCACAAGGGTTTGTTGGGCTTGGTCCTCCTCTGATTCTGAATTCAATGGATCTTCTGTGACATACATTTTTTCCTGACTCCCTTATGCTTCCTTTAGTAGTCACTCTTTGGCATGCACTCTTCCTGATTTTATTTTGCTTCCTCCTTGTCCTAGGTCTCTTCTTCCTTGTATAATGTATAATTCTTTATATGAACACCTCCCAACCATTTGGGCCTTCCACTATTTTTTCAGACTATTATTATTTTTCAATCGCTTGGTGCAATTCATGATTACATGCCTTGTTTCATAACACGCTTGACATCAGAATGAAATATTTTTATGGTCAAGATTTTGAACCGATACATAATCTAGAGTCATCAAGTTTATCTCGATAGAAAAACCTTTATTGAAATCCATATCTACGGGTATTTGAGTATAGGTCTTGAGGAAATTCTCAGTTTCTGAACTACTACAATAAAATTTTCCTATTACATTTCTAATAGACGCTAATGAAGGGATATTCCAAAGATGCAAGGAAAGTTCTGGGAGCCTTTCCCAAATTGGAGCCGAGGATATTGTCGATGTAACTGAATAAAAATAAGGGGGTCGAGGCTGCATGGAGAGACCTACACCACCCCAGAATCCGAAATATTATTCTTATCCTCAATAGTATCAAAGACGACAACAAAAAAACCTTGAGCTAGAGGGTAAATATTCATATCATGAAACAATACAGGTTTCTAGGAATAAAAAATCCACTTATGCAGATCAACCAGCCATGGTAAAAACACATTAAACCTACAGATCAAACCTTGTTCCAAAAAATATTGTAACACCTCATTCCCACATATACCCAAGTAACTGGCCAACCAGGGTAGACATGCAATGAGAGGCTACTATAATGAGATTCAACCTCCTAGGTGACCTTAAGGAAGTGGAACCGATGGAAACACAACATACAGACCTTGTACAACAACAAAAATGCCCCCAGGAGGTAACCCAACCATTCAAGACTCTTACCCTTGGGTCAGATTGACCTTTTGACCTCTTTAAGCCATATATGCAGGCAAAGCCTTGCAAGGCAACATCTAGGAGGCTATATATGCAAGCATAACACTGCATGTCAATTTCTAAGGACTCAAATCCTCAGTTATGTTCCAATGTCCACGAGATTTGAGCCACCTTTTCAGGCCCATACCCCAGTGCTCAGCCCATAACATCATGAAAAGTTCAGAGATGATAAATAACAACATGACAATGATACAAAAGAAATCACACCAATAAGAACTCATCGAGACCCCTCCTAGCCATGACAAGCATTTTGTCAAACATGTCATAAACATTAAAACTATAGGTGTAAACAATAGATATGAGAATAGGGGTATCATAATTATCTGAGAATCGCTAATAATCATAACTCCCTTACATCATTAACTCCAATACAATCTGTTATCACTCCACCGAATCTCTGAAGGCTGAGAAGGAGACCAGCAAAGGCAACCACAGGCCGCTTTGACCTAATAGCTAGCCCTACTAGGATGGAGAGGGCTCTCTCTATGATATCATAGCCAAATTGATCGGATAATGAATATTTTAGGCTAGGTGTAGTAGGCTCTAGGGTTTTAATGATTTGGATTTGGTGCTGGATGATAAATTAGTTCTAGGAAAAACTAGGTCAAGGCACTAAAAATCAAACTTGTAGAGATGTAATGGGGCAAGGTAGGCACACACTTTAGAACTTTCAAGGTATCCTAGTGAATTTGGTAGACTGATAGGGTTTCAAAATGAGCATGGGAATCATGAATTCATTTATACCAGAGGAAATTGAAACATAAGTGTGATAATTTCTCCAAAACAGAGCATCAAAATAATGAATTCTACTTATCAACTTAGAAATCAATCACATTAAGATATGGACATGAATATGGAAGGCATAATACATTCAAACATATGAAAAAATAAGAGGCAACACTGCTAAAACACATACCACATGAATCCCACCACAATAGTTGCAACTTTGTCTATTAGTTCCTCCCAAAAATGATTGAATACACTAGTGTTCAAAGATCAATTACATGACATCCACCCCTTGCAATGACAAAGGAAATGAAAGATATAGACCAAAACAAAATTTTCCCACTCTCAGTGGTCGAATCCATGACTTGTGGAGTTGTTCCCCAAAGTCCTCAACTGGAATTCTAATGACTAGGGAGATCAACAAACTGATCCCTATCTTTGATGAAACTTATTCACTTGACCCAAAACTACAATTTTACTTGATGTATCTACTCTAGTAACTATAAAAGGAATAATTAAATTTTATTTTGACATTTACATCAGTAAACACCATGGAATCCATCATTCAACTAAGAAAAATTCAAATTTCTAAAGAAAACATGAAACTGGAAAAAGCACAACGTGCCCCTAAGAAAAGCGCAGCGTGAACTTCAAGTTAATTTTTTATTGCCTTGTTGAAGTCCAAATTGAGCTCAAGATAGATCATTGGAAATCAATTCCTGTCTAGTTTTCTAAAATGTCCTTAAGAAATGAAAATGATGGATTTAAGCCCCTTAAAACCCACTTTTTCCAAAACTGGTCAAAAAATGTAGCGTGTGGTTGAAAACTGGCACAAAGGTGTTTTTTATAATGTTTCTTAGCTTTTACACCTGTCAAAAGCTCAGATTTTGGAGTAACAATAGTCAAAATGTGATGTAGAGGCCATTAACTACCCAACCCCACTGATTTTTCATCATTTAGAGGCTCCCATAAGAAGCGCAGCGTGCAGGGAAAATTTTAAGGATGGAAAATTATCGTGAAGTTTAAAAATTTGGTGAATCTCACTAGTCCCTAATATGCAAACTATAAAAATTTTCTTGATGTATTTGTAAAATTATTCAAATTTATAATGATATTATATATAGTTTCTATATAATGTTGGCGATTTTTAATGTAAAAAAAAATTATATTGTAAAATTTGGGCGGATAATTTTTATAAAAAAATGGAAATTGGCGAATCTTTTTTTTGGAAAAACCATGGAAAATTAGCCCACCTATGAATATTAGCCCCTAAAATTTTCCATGGCAGTGTGGCCCATGTTGCGCTTTTTGAAGGGTGACTATGACAAATTTCTGGGTTTTTTTGTAAACATGTCTCTCAAAGATGGAGAGATATCTCACTAACCATGAACTCTTTGCAAAACTGAGAGAGTTTTTTGTTCTTTGGAATTTTAGGAAAAAAACATCCTCCATTTTCCCAATATGATTCATTGGTTTTCCACACTCTTCTTTGCCAAAAGGTGACTTAAATAGGACATTGCACAGTCAGAAAAATAGGTTGTGAATATGTGAATGGATCTCTCATTCTATTGTACCGATGTAAATTTTGAAGTAGGTTATTGTATTTTGATATCTAAGGAACAAAAACCTTCACCCGTTTCCCAAAATTAATCTTTGTTTGGCCACAATATGTTCTGCAAAAATATGGCTAAACAAGATATTTCTGGAAAATGTACCTTCAAGAATTTTTTCAAATTTCCCAAATTTTCTCCAAATTTCCTCAAAATTGCTCCAGAGATGCCAAATAAGATGTTTTATGCTATCATGGATGTATCAACAAGTAGGTCCAACTTACCCTTCTCCTTTTGACAAATTAGGGTTTTCTTTGTACTGTGATTTCAAGTAGGGTTTGTGTTGCTCAAGGTCTAGGTTCATGGCTTTGAACCAATAATCACCATGGTTTGGTATCCCTGTAGCATGATATATGGTATCTACTGAGAATATGAAATCAACACCTGCAATGATGGCCTTTTCTCCTTTAAAAGTGGTGGAAAACATATATGTGAGTTGCTCATGAAAACCTACCTCCTCCACTCTTTGACAAAACCCTAAACAATTGAAATCTTCAAAACACTCTCTGAATCATGAATGGTGAGGAGGTGACCTCATTACAGTTGGAGGGCTCAAAACTCAATATCTTTCCCCCTTTTTCGTATTTTATTTTCTCTGATGGTGATGAATCAGCTTCCATGATGAAAACCTAGATGATAGGAGGGAAAAACAGGGAAGGGAGTAAAGGGATAAAATGAGAGAGTTATGGAATGGTAGGAGATGAATCCTAGGTTTTGTAGATTAGAAAAACATAGTCTTCAACAAAAGTGTAGCGTAGGAAGAAATTGACAAATTTTCCACCATAAGAATGAAAATACTGAGTGAAAAGGGTGTGAAGTGGTTCAACTTACTTGTTTTGTATTTAAGAAAACTTGTGATTGAGTTTGGAAACCCTTTGCTATTCTTTTGAAACTTTTCTAGACCAAGTGTATCTTCCCTGAAAAAATCGTAGCGCCAGAAGGAAAAGTACAGCGTGTGAAGGAAAAGTGTAGCGTGTCCCTAAGAAAGGCGTAGCATGAGATTGCAGACTAATTTTGGAGGCCTTCCTGAACTCCAAATTGAGCTCATGATAGCTCATTGGAATATATCTATGTCTGCTACACAATGGACCCATCAAGCACTGAAAATGATCAAGTATAGCCCCTCAAAAATAAATTTTCCCAAGACTTCTCAAAAAAACGCAGCATGGTTGAGGATAAGCACAGTGTGAGATTACAAACCACGTTTGGATGCCTTCTTGAACTCCAAATTGAGATCACGATAGTTCATTGGAAATCTCTTTCTGTCTAGTTATCATTTGACTCATCAATTGGGTAATTTGGACACTCTATGACATAGAAAATGCATTTTCCCCAAGAGTACTCCGAAAGTATAGCAACTCTCCTGTAGCAACTATATTTTGGGAATTTCTTTGGAACATTGAACATTTTTGAAACCTTCAACTGCATATTTTAAGAACATGAAGTAATTATTACATATAGCAACATAAAATTACATTTTTGAAATCAAAATTTATTGAAGAAAATTGGCTATTACCACTCCTCCAATTGCCGGATTTTATGCCTGAAATGAGAGTTTAGGTGACCTTGAAACCATAATGACATAATGGAGACACGGAACTGAATGAAATCATGGTAATGATGACTAAAATGATGATGAAAATCTTGGAATGATGATACACTCAGCTAAGTGATGACATGGACCAGCAATTTAAAAATTTTGGGAGTGGAAAATAGTCCTAAACCTAATACCAAGTGACCAAACCATTGTTATATAGTCAAGAACACTGTAGACCAAGTAACCTTACCATTGGGCATGAATTCAAAAGTTAAAAACCAAACTGAATACTGAAAACTTGACTCGATAAACTGACTCAAAACTGGATTGACTGAAATAAAAAGTTACAAAACTTATTGATGGCAGCATATCACCAAGACTTTAGGGCTTCAAATCCTGATGACAACCATCTTCCTACTGAAGATATATGTACAATCATGTTTAAGTGATCCTTCAAGTGTAACCAATCCAACAAATGGCTACTTATTTGAATTTTTCTCTCACTTTCCTCGAGTAGGCAGAAAAAACAAAATATAGGCAACTCCGAGTGTCCACTGAAAATGTGCTCATGATACAGAAATAGAATAAAATTCATCTCCCCTGTTGACTGTAGCAAATCAAAATAAGGATCTTCAATAATTTGAAATGTTACCTTGTCTCGAGATTCAGCAAAAACACAAGCACGCCCTTCATTCTGATCCGTAAGTAGACATCGTTGTTGATCTATAGGAAGACATAGGGAAGTATGACCTTATGCTATCTGAGTGTTGGTTGTAAATTCCTCAAGCACAAGAAAATATGACTATATCTCTCGCACACTATCTATCTTAGGCTCATATTCCTCAAATAAATCATCCTTTAACAAAAAACTTTCTTCAAGGTTGTCAAACATGACAGCCCTATCCTCTTCATGAAAGATAATGGTCTCTGTTAGCTTATCTCCTTGCAGAAAAATCATCATCACAAGTTGTCTTACTCACAACAACTCCATGGAATCCATCAATCAACTGAGAAAAAATCAAATTTATAAAGAAAATAGGAAACTGGAAAAAGCGCAGTGTGCCTCTGAGAAAAGCGCAACGTGAACTTCAAGCTTATTTTTGACTGCCTTGTTGAAGTCCAAATTGAGCTCAAGATAGCTCATTGGAAAAAATTTCCTGTCTAGTTGTCTAAAAAATTTTTAATAAATGAAAATTATGGACTTAAGCCCCTGAAAAAACCACTCTTTCCAAAACTGATAAAAAAGTGCAGCGTGTGGCTGAAAAAACTGGCAAAAAGGTGATTTTTATGATTTTTTTGGATTTTCCACCTGTCAAAAGCTAAAATATTGGAGTGTCGGTAGTCAAAATGTGATGTAGAGGAAATTCTCTCTCTAACCCCACTGATTTTTCATCATTTAGAGGCTCCCAGAAAAGGCACAGCGTGGCCCACACTGCGCTTTTTGCAGGGTGACTGTGCCAAATTTTTGGTTATTTTTGCAAACATAGGCCTCAAAGATGGAGAGATATCTCACTAAAAATGATATTTTTTGAAAAAATGAGATATTTTTGTTTTATTTGGAATGTTAAGAACACAAACCTCCTCTAGTTTCCGAATTTGCTTCACGTATAGCCCACAATCTTCTCTGCAAAAAGGTGACTTAAAAAGGACATTGCACAGTCAGAAAAATAGGTTGTGAAGATGTGAATTTATCTCTCATTGTATAATACCTGTGTAAAATATGAAGTAGGTTATTCTATTTTGATATATTATGAAAAAAAACCTCTGCCTGTTTCCCAAAATTCATCTTTTTTTGGCCACAATATGTTTTGTAAAAGGATGACTAAACAGGATATTTCTAGAAAATGTGCCTTCAAGGATTTTTTCAAATTTCCAAATTTTCTCCAAATTTCCTCAAAACTTCTCCAGATATGCCAAATAAGGTGTGTTATGCTATCATGGATGTATCAACAAGTAGGTCCAACTTACCCTTATCCTTTTGACAAATTAGGGTTTCCTTTGTACTGTGATTTCAAGTAGGGTTTCTACTACTCAAGGTCTAGGTTCATGCCTTTGAACCAATACTCACCATGGTTTGGTATCCCTGTAGCATGAGATATGGTAACTACTGAGAATATGAAATCAACACCTGCAATGATGGCCTTTTCTCCTTTCAAAGTGGTGGAAAACATATATGTGAGCTGCTCATGAAAACCTACCTCCTCCACTCTTTGACAAAACCCTAAACAATTGACATCTTCAAAGAACTTTCTGATGAATGGTGAGGAGGTGATTTCATTACAGTTGGAGGGCTCAAACCTCAATATATTTCCCCTTTTTTTGTATTATCTTTTCTCTGATGGTGATAAATCAACTTCCATGATGAAAACCTAGATGATAGGATGGAAAAATAGGGAAGGGAGTAAAGGAATAAAATGAGAGAGTTAGGGAATGGCAGGAGAGGGATTCTAGGGTTTGCAGATTAGAAAAACATAGTCTTCAAGAAAAGTGTATCGTAGGAAATAAATTGACAAATTTTCCACCATAGGAATCAAAATATTTAGTGAAAAGGGTGTGAAGTGGCTCAACTTACTTGCTTTATCTTTAAGAAAACTTGTGCTTGAGTTTGGAGACCCTTTGATACCCTTTTGAAACTTGTCTAGACCAAGTGTATCTTCCCTACAAAAAGCGCAGCGCAAGAAGGAAAAGTGCAACGTGTCCGTGAGAAAAGCACAGCGTGAGATTGCAGACCATGTTTGGAGGCCTTCTTGAACTCCAAATTGAGCTCATGATAGCTCATTTGAAATATATCTATGTCTGCTACACAACTGGCCCCTCAAGAACTAAAAATGATCAAGTATAGCCCCTCAAAAATCAATTCTCCCAAGACTGGTAAAAAAACGCAGCATGGCTAAGGAAAATCGTAGTGTGAGATTGCAAACCACTTTTGGAGGCCTTATTGAACTCCAAATTGAGTTCATGATAGCTCATTTTAAATCTCTTTTTGTCTAGTTATCATTTGACTCATAAAGCATGTAATTTGGACACTCTATGATAGAGAAATGCATTTTTCCCAAGAGTACTCCAAAATTATAGCAACTCTCTTGTAGCAACTATATTTTGGGCATTTCTTTGGAACATTGAATCTTTTTGAAACCTTCAACTGCAGATTTTAAGAACATGAAGTAATTATTACATATAGAAACATAAAATTAAACTTTTGAAACCAAAATTTATTGAAGAAAATTGGCTATTACCACTCCTCCAATTGTCAGATTTTATGCATGAAATGAGAGATTTGGTGACCTTGAAACCCTAATGACCTAATGGAGACACGGAACTGAATGAAATCATGGTGATTATGAAAAAAATTATGATGACAATATCTAAACGATGATACACTCAGCTAAGTGATGACATGGACCAACAATTTAAAAATTTTGGAGGGAGTGGAAAATAGTCCTAAACCTAATACCCAGTGACCAAATTTTTTCTTGAAAACCTAATGAAATGACAAAAATTTAACTATGGGACCCTAACAAAACATCATAATATTCCATTTTATCATTGGTGACGGGATGAAAATACTGACACTAACACAATATATTTGACCATAGATACATTATGGATTCATTACAAATAAAAACATGGAGAGAGTCATACATCACTACTCTCAAAATACATGCTTATAACCAGCATAATAACAACAAAAATATCATGGATGAAAAAGCAATAAAATCCACATATAAACCATTGAATTTATACAATAAATACCAAAGGAATGAGCTTCTCATTAATTAATGTAAAAACCAACCGAAGATGGGACTTCCACATTCCACTCGACCATAGATTGGTTGAGCCAAATCTCTCTTCAACCAATCACCCACGTGCCATATTCCAAGCATTAATGTGGGACTCAAACAGAAGGAACCAACTAGGGCATCTTGAGGCTAAACCACCTCACCCTCATGAATAGAAATCGGGATTTATCGTGATCCACACCGAATCATTAGGCCAACACCATAAACATGTCATAACCAGCTTTACCATGATCTACAACCGATCACTAAGCCAACACAAGCATGGATATCACCACATTCTCTCCGCCTAAACCATGAGGATTTTTCCTGTCTCCTAGTCTGTAACAACCCTGGTGAAAAATCCATGTAATAAAGTTAAAATAATAACCACAATTGATGGGACACATATTCCAGGTTGAATGTTGGGAAAAACACCCTAGTGCAGGTGTTCACATGGTTTATTATGGCTAAGGAAATTGGAAAATGCTATGGCAAAGGCATTAAAGAGGAAAAAAGTATTTTTGGCACATTTATTTATGAAAATAATGGAAATTAGGAGAAAGGGAGGTAAAAGGTCACATGTTGCATGTGAGGAGGAAAATGAAGGAAAATAATGGAAAAAGAAGAAAAAAGAGGCCTCTTCTATAAAAAGGATTATGAGGATCGATTGGTACCTTTTTTTCAGTGCATTTTTGGAGCCCCCTCTTCTCTCTCTATCTCTCTCTCTCATACTCTTGGATACTTAGAGTTTTCTTGGAGCACTCTTGGAGGGCGTGGGTACTTCATGATTTGGAGTAAGAAGGAAAAGGAAGAGTAGGAAAATGCAAGCGAGCATCGATATCAGTAGCTACAACAAGATTTGATTGTAGGTACCGAGTTGCATGTATGTTTTCCTCACTATTTTTGGCATGTGTGGTATTCAATGTGGTTTCTTGGTTATGATTTGTCATTGGCATGGGGAATTGCCTGGATTGACAGTGGATTTTCCTAGCATTGCCATTTCTTGAATTTCCATGGTGTTGTGGGTTTATTCCATTGATTGTTTCTAATTGGTTCTCATGATTCCTTTAGTTGTTGCGTTGAGTTAATAGTTCCTGGAGCCTTGGTTGGATAAATGCTCTGGATCCCAGCAGACAGTTGTTGAGTTGAGTTACTAGTCTTGGAGCCTTGGTTGGACAAATGCTTTGGAGCATGGAAACAACTGGGGTTGAGCTACTAGTCCTGGAGCCTTGGTTGCAACAAACACTCTGGAGCCATGGAGTAACTTTGATATATACCAATCCATGATGGTTGTGATGTCCGACTGTGAGGTGGAATCACTAGTTGAGGGTTGAGGCGATTTGGAATCTATAAGACCTAGATTGATGGTGATTAATGTGTTTGATGAGATCCAACATTCATTCTTGTAATATGGAACGGGGGTGATTGGCTGAAGTGAGACTTGGATCATCCAATCTATGATCAGGTGAAACGTGGAAGTCCAATACCTGGTTGGTTTTTACATTCAGTAATGAAGAGATCGTGCCTATGGTATTCAGTATGAAAATGTAGTAGTATATGTATGGATTTTATTGTTGTTGTATCAGTTATCACTCCACCAGATCTCCAAAGGCTGAGAAGGAGACCAACAAAGGTAACCACATACCACTTTGACCTAGTAGCTAGCCATACTAGGTTTAGAGGGCTCTCTTAATGAGATTCACATCCAATTTGACTTGATCATGGAGATTTTAGGACAGATATGTAGATTAGGGTTTTATTTGATTTTGAAATTTTTTGTTGGATGGTGAATTAGGTCTAAGAAAAACTAGGTCAGGGCTCTAAAAATCATATTTGCAAAGATGTAATGGGGCAAGGTAGGCACACACTTTATCACTTTAAATATCTTTGGGGAATATGGTAGATTGATAGGGCTTCAAAACAAGCATGAACATCATGAATTCATTTATGTTAGAAGAAAGTTAACATAGATGTGAAATCTTCTCCAAAACAGAGCATTGAATTAATGAATTCTACTTATCAAACTTATAAATCAATCACATGAGACATGGAAATGAATATGGAAGGTATAATGCATTCAAAAATATGATAACATAAGAAGAAACACTGCTAGAACACATACCACATTAATCCCACCACAATAGTTGCAAAATATGTCTATTAGTTCCTGCCAAAATCAGAAAGTACACTAGTGTTCCAAGATAAATTCCACAACATCCAACCTTTGAAACTTATTACAATGGGCCTCATATAGGAAAATACATCACAGAACATCTCATCAGGTCGAAAATCCTATTCAAGGCTCATCATAAATTCCTTTGATGAGTCCTCACCTAAATACTCGGATAGTTAAAACAGTGTCCAAGATTTTAGACAAAGTTTAAGAGAGCTTATCTCCTCATTAATTACAAATTTCCTCATATAGTGAGGCAAAAACTAACTAAGAAGCTTAAAATAAACTAAATTGATTACAAGACATTGAATTAATATCATTCAGTGCATGAAAATGTTTCTAGATCAGATGGGTCGCACCATGAGCAAAAGGGTCGTGCCAGTATGCAAAAAGTCGCACCATAATGCATCAAAACAAGAATTTAGCAGAAAGGTCGTGAAAGGGTCGCTCCAGTTGAGAGTTGCTTTTGGCTGCCTTTTAGGAATCAAAATTGCATTATGAAAGCTAGGTCAAGTAGCCTCACGTATCTTATTTCCAATGAGCCATCAAAATCCAAACAATACCCACAGGAAGGCCTACAAAACCTTATTTTCCCAACCTCACTCAAAAGCATCACTCTAGTTTAAATTTAGTGGCAGAAGCATGAAAAAGGTGAGGTTTTCTGAGTTCTTTTATCAAAATTAGAAGTTGTCGTGGAAAACCCACTTCAGATTTAGCATGTACACATCATTATCTATCCATCCATGTAGAGAAGAGCTCATTTGGATGCCCAAGGAAAAAGGGTCGCACCTCGGCGCTGTTAGGGTCCTATAATAATAGGGATCATAATTTTGAATTGACTATGGTTAAGTCTTGTAATATTGTACATACTTTTGCTTTCTGCAAAATGTTTTCCCATATTAAAAAATGTAAAGAGGGTAAGTCCTAAAAGAAAAATCAAAGGACTAAAAGAAAAATATCAAAAAAGAAGATAAAGTATAAACCCCACAAAAAGAGATAAAAATAGATGATGAAAGTGTTGCACATTCAAATGCCACTACTCTTAGTTTACTTTTTCCAAATAAAATTTTGTGCAGCTTGTCCAAAATGCCACAATTCATGATGGTCAAACAATTTAACCTTGACTCGTTCATGCTTTTAAGTTTCAAGTAATGATAGTTAGTGTATAAATATCTAGCCAAACTATTCAATCTTGGTAGATCTGTAGTTAGATGGAGAATAAAAATGAACTCATTAGATTAATCTGAGCCATTGGAATTTATAAGGTTAGAAGTAGGTTAGTTTGCTTATCAAAAGAAAAATAAAGGCTCAGCAAGCTCAAATGCACCCAATAAATGAAGAAAAAATGTTAGGTTAAATGATGGGTAGGTAGATTACTTTCACAAGGCATGGAAAGCATCAATTGGTCATTTCATATCACTAATATCCCCCAAAATCCCCTTCCCCTTGCTTAAAACCCTATTTTCCATTCTTAGAAGGAATTTTCCCTTGTAAAAAGTCCCTTTCCTTTTGAAAATATCCCTTTCCCTTCATTTTAACCTTTTCCCCTTATTTCACCCCTTTTCCCTTCCTAAAACACCTTTCCCTAGTTAAAACCATTTTATCCTTTGAGAATTTAACTTCCCTTACTAATTCCCCTTTTTTATTTAAAAACATACAAAAAAATCCACTTTTTATAGTTTAAATGGATAAAGTTTAAAATGAATCGGGCCCCACTGCAAAAACCCCTCCCCGATGTCATTTTAACGCTTATCCCTAGTATATTTAAACATCCCACATATAGTTTATATATTAATTCCTACATACATATTTCATTAACCCCCCATTCATTTTAACTCATTTGCTTTAATAGGATCTCGGGTCCCATATCATATTAACCCCCTTTACATTAATTTAAACCTATAGTTTATATATATCTCGGGCCCACTTTTAATTAACCTAACCCTGCATATTAACACCTTCACATTTAAAATATTCCCAGGTCCCACTTTACATAACCCCATCACATATAATAATCCCAACCCCACCTATCAAATCCCCCCAAGTCCTCCATTTGCCCGATCTATTCGATCAAATCCAATGGCCAATAATCCCTTTCGCACTCTCCACTTCCCGATGTTTAAAACCATTAGGGGGGTGTGAAATGGGTGGTTTCGCACCCCCACTCCCCTACCACGTGTCAGCCCTACATTCTATCGCATCCTCCATTCTGAAACCACCAACCCGCTTTTCGTAATGCAATAAACCACTAAATCATCCTCGTGCCTTATGATGAAACCACCCTTGTTTGAAAGTTAAACCCATGCGCCATAAGGATAACTACCTACGATTAAAAACAATAAAGCCCGCCCTAAACCATTTTTCATCATTTCTATTGAAAATTGCGAAAAATAAGCCATTCCATACCAGTGCCGACATATTTTCAAGCCAAAAGAACCTCTGTCGACCTATTTTGAAGCCTGTCTAGACCAGAATTAAAGCTTATTTCTACCAGCACTTGTACAGACTCAGAATTAAAGTTTTGTAGACCAACTAAAGCCTCTGATGCGGCCAGAAACGCATCCAAAGACCAAAACTTTGTTTTCCAGGTAATCCTGAAGTGCCAGAGACCATTTAATTAAGAAAAGAAAGTATTAAATTGTTAATTGAACAAATTAAATGTCCTCCCAAAGAATAATCTCTGTTAATCCTCTACAACCACCTGTAATTGATATTGAACACGCCCCTCTATCAGACAAATACTTCAAAATCAGTGACACAATCACTGATTTCAACCTCCTAGAGCTCCACTGCTGGAGCCATGATAAATTCATAGACTAGGCTGATGATATCATTCTCTAGAATTCAAACCTACCTAGGTATATCTTCCCACAGACCTTCCAGTTTCCATAAATCATCAGATTCTATCAAATTAATTATCTACCCAAGAAAATAGCCCTATTAACCCCTAGAAAAGAGATTTTGTTCACAATCACTGCAGAATCAATCAACCAGATGTTACAGATCCAACCCAAGCCTGATGAAACCCCATTTTCTATTGAAATCCTCACTGAATTATATCTGAAGCTTGAATTTCCCAAGAGGTTTCAAATATTCCAAACCTTCTTACCTCCATTAGTAGAAACCCCAAAGATTAACCCTCCATACTCAGCTTCAATTTTTTCAGAGAGAACCAGACAGATTGTCACAATGTTGTCTTGCATTTTAGGGCACTTCACAGATGAATATGTAGATGCTTCTATCCTAGGTTTTCTATCTATTTTCTGCCCAGGACAGCCTCCCACTTTTACATTTAACTTTTCTCAATACTTATCAGATGCCATCCATGAGAAATTGGTTAAATTACCAGAGGAAGGAGTGTTTAAGTATTCATCTGTTTTGTTTCATTTGTTTCTATATTTCCAATCAGAAAGGTTTGCAGTTAGACTTCAAAAACTGGACAAATAGGGTAACCCCCAATCTGTAGTCTTCTTGACATCCTTGATCAGAAAGGATTCCATATAATTTAGCTACAAGGACTTCATTGATGCATTTGTTTATCCAGTTGTCAACATGCTAAGTAGTAGCAGTCAACCTAGGGTCAATGAAGAGATAAAGAAAGTATTTTAGTTGTCATAACAAAGTAGAACAGGAGACTAGTATTTATACCATAACCACACTGAAATTAGGGTGTATGGATGTCAACTCACTCCATACAAGTTGCCCAAATACCTCCCAAAGAGGTTATTTGCATTAGAATACATTAGGCAGATCCTAAACTCAGATGAGGTTAATTTCTTGTCATCCAAGAAGAAAATTCATTTTAAAATAAAGAACGATCAGTTTGGTCCTTTCATTTGAAATAGTAGGAATGTTGGTCAACAAGATGATAAGTGTTTACAAGAATTCAAGTTCAGTGATAGTTTCAAATGGCATTATGATCCTTTGGGATTCATCAGTAAACTAAGAGTCAAATTCAAATTGACTCCTTTTGTTCTTGAGTCCAAACCAGAGATTGAAAAGTATTCCAACCAGTCAGAGTGGTTGGAAAATACTTTGCAAAAGGTGGGGAAACCAGTTGAGACTACTTCAATCCTGCATACTCCAGCCCCACAAGATAGGAACTCCAAGAGAGCAAGAGAAAAAGGTTCATATTCTGCTGAGACCACTACTGATACTAAAATAAAACTAATGTATAGGAAGAAGCCCAAGTTGAATCCAGTAAATTAACAAGAAGAGATAGTTGATATAATTGAAATCATTGATACAGATTTAATTGTTAGAGATAATGCTCCTCCCACTGTTTCAGAGGAAGCTCATCAGCCATCTACCTCTAGTGCTTAAATCAATCAGAAGTATCATAGTGTAGAGGTCTATTCATCAAGAAAACCAGTAGAAAAAGAAAAATACAAAACGGAGAAGTATAAAGAAATCAAACTGAAGAATGAGGCATTGAAATCTGTGACTTATGCTCAATATTGGAAACAGACTCCTAGTGACTAGAATAGGTTGCTTTCAGCCTTTGATTATAAAATCGGGAAGATGCAAATGACCTTTTTGCAGCCAACAGTACAGGCTCCAAAGTCATCAGCAAACTACCGGAAAACAACATTTGAAGTTATGGCTAAAGATGTTCATCCTATAAATCAAATCGAATTTCATAAACAAGCTAGAGAAATGCTATATTCTAATATGACCAACAAATATATGAGTGTACAAAAACTACAAAATTCTCTAGAGAATATCAAAGCACATTTAAAACTAGAGAAGGCTTCCTCACAAGCCAAGGACAATAGAATCAAAACACTTGAATAATTGGTCATGGAGGTTGGATATGATCCAAAGAACATCAAAGCAGCTGAAGAACTTATCAAAAAGAAGAATGCAAACACAGTTTCATTGAAGAAGCAACTAAAATTACCTCCCCCTGAACATCCACAAACTAAAGAAGTTTTGGAGAATGAAAGTCAAAAAGATGAAATGATGAATCTCATCATTCAATTGACAACTCAACTGAAAGAGATGGAGAATGGGATGGATAAATTAGTGCAAGAAAATAAGGCAAGAACATAAGAAGTTACTGTTACTGCCATTCTCATAGCCTCAACCTCAACTTCAGTAGCCATAGCAGTCCCAACTACTACTACAGTTCCAGTGACAACAGAAGTTTCAGCAATAGCGGTTACTACATCAGCAACAGCAGCAGCTCATCCCAGTGATGAAGCAAGTAAATTTATTAAAGCTATGCAAGATATGTCAATCAAAACAAATGAGATTAATATACTTAAAGAACAAGTAAAAAGTCTAGAAGATGAAAATAAATTGGCACAGATGATGCGTAAGGCCAAAGCACAAAAATCAAACAGATCGATTGACAGGATTTAGAAGTTAGAAAGAGAGTGGACATTGGCAGAGCCTTTGGCCCAAGAAAAGCAACAACTATGGGCCAATATCATTAACTATGTTAATGATATTTGGCCATCTATCCAAGTTATCTTTGAGCAAAAATATTTGATAAAGGAAGCAAGTGAAGCCATTAAGAAATTCAAAGAAGAACTTGAGAAGAAACCAAAAGAGGCCACTGAGATTATTAAGTTTCTCAATTCCAAAAACAAGCATGAATTAGAAGAAATTGGAATAAGTGACATAACTGAAACAATTTTAGAGTTAAAAAAGGTAATTTCCAAAATAAACTTGATTATACAACTTGAAGATAAGTGTCAAGCCATGGAGCTAGCAGTAAATAGATTTATGAACAAATTTGATGTTCTGAGGCAGAAAGGTATGCCTAATCCATTAGTGATAAATGAAAGACTAATGAGGCAGGAATATTATGACAAGAAGGTCATAGAAGTGGCCAAATAACAATCCAACAATTCCTCTTTGAAAGGAATTCCTACAGGCAAGGTACTATATCAGATTTTTGAAAATCTCTTTTACCTCCAGCATGAGGTAAATAATTTTTTTATGAACAAGCCTACCTTCACCAAGTACACTAAAGCGGATGAAATTTGCAGAAGGATGGTGAAGATCAAAATCCCAGATGAAGAGACTTGGGAGAAATTGTCTGATTTACTGTGACAGTGAAAAGTAAAAGGACGTAAAACAGAGACAAGATTAAAGGTGAAAACAGAACATGCATAAATAGCAGTAAAGTAAAAGTGCATTCAGATAAAGGTAAAAGACAGAGTTTAAAGATCTAGAAAACAGAGTTAAAAGAAATTATCAGTCAGCGTAAAGATGCAACCAGCGTAAAGCAACAGTTAGAGAGATAAAGAAGAAAAATATCAAAGAGAAAACAACAAATCCAAATAAGTAGGGACAGCTTGCATTTAGTTACCTAGGTGTCTCTATATTCTTGCATAAGATATTTTATTTACCTTGAATAAATCTTGAATTAGTTTTATGATATTTTGTATTAGTTTTTGTATAAATACTTCAGAAATTCGAAGTATTAGTGTGGATTCATGAACATTTCTGTAGTTGTAATTAATCTAAATACCTGAGGGCCTATTGTACCATTTTCAAGTCAACAGACTGGACAAGTAATAAAGGTATTGCATTACAATATTCATGTGTTGAGCTACTTCAATGAAGTATATTTCAATTATTCATTGTTATTTCTTAAGTATTCCATAAACTTGCATGATTTTCCAAATTTAAATGTTATAAAAGGAATATTATTGCGGACTTTGTTTAATTATACTCTATTCTGAACTGTTATTCATTTTAATGTTTTCTTCTGATATCTAGATCTGATAATCCTTAATTTCTCTCCCCTCTCGATTGACCTCTTTTTCCTTCCTTCATCATTATTGTTTAAGGAATCCTTAACTACTCCTTGATCCCGATTGAAAACCACTTCACCATTCAGCCTTTAAAAGATCTAATTTTGCTCAGCTACCCTTCCCTGTGAACACTTCCTTTAGAACTTGATCCCGTCATGTTTTCTTGATATTTTGACTCCATAGCCTAATGGAAAAGTAGAAAAGACAATTATCCATCTAAATCAATAATTCCACCACCAAACCAAAATCAAACCCATTCAATCTTAAATAACTAGCCTAAAATCAATTAAAAACAACAAATTTAAATCATAAAGAGAGAGCCCTCTATGAGTATTAGGAAGGCTAGATCCTGATCTCAAAAGTTGGTTTGTGGTTACCTCTAATATTTCTTGAACACACATAACAACCCTAGGAAATTATTGGAGTGATAACATACCGGCGACCATACTGGGGAAATCAATCCTCAGTTTTAAATAAATCTTAAAGGAAACACTTTTACTCATATTTTCACCTTAAGTTTATTTAGGTTTGTTAGAAATTTTCATTAAAGTTAAAATTCTGGCTTCCAAAAGAACATACTATACCAGGGCTCATCCTGATCCACAACCTGCTATAATTGTTGATGATCCTAACAAAATTTTAAGAAAAAATAAAAATGTAGAAATTTTAGGAATTAACAGTCAATTAGTCAAATCTAATTCACTCCCTAAAGAATGATCAAGCTTACAAGATATTGAATTCGATTTATCATTTGAACATCCTTTGTTTAGAAACAAATCTGAAAATTCCATCTCTGAAATTGTAATAGATCTTGATTTCATTCAATTTATTGAAACAAATAAGGAAACTATTTCACTTGACTCAAATCAACGAGCTCTAAAAACGTTTGATGAACTTGATGCTTTGACTTCATATTTGATTAAAGATATTGGCGAAGCCTTTTTCCAACAATCAGTTGAGTTAGTTGCCCTAGTTGTGCTACCCCTAAGCATTCTACCATTCCTTCAGAAACTGTAAAAACAGATCCATTTAGTTTCACCTCACCCATAATCTTCACTATAGTTCAATCCACAAAACCCTTCATCCCCAAGCTTCCTATTCAACCCAAAGTTTCATTCTCATCTTCTAGTGCTCCAAGTATATCTTCTAGCATTCCAACTACATCCTCAAATGTTCCAAATTCATATGCAAGCACTTCAAGCTCATCTCCAAGCACTACCACTTTACCTCTTAGCAAAGCTAGAATATTAGCCATGGCAGCCAGATATGCCCCTTTAGTCTTACCAAGTCAATTACATGCCATGCCACAGGACTATCAGAGTAAAATCTTTCATTTTGATGGTATTGGTCAATATATTGCACAAAAACATGTAAACAAAATGACTGATTAATTTGAATTACATGAAATTGATGAAGTTGATGTTCAAATGAGACTATTTGCACAAACATTAGCAGCAGAAGTTAAGAAATGGTTTAAAGGTTTACCTGCTGGTCATATTGTTGATGTAGATGCTTTCCATATATTGTTTATCAATAGATGGGAAAGAAAGAAGAACCCTTTACAAATATTGTCTGAATATGAAAACATCAGAAGAGCTCCTAATGAATCTGTTCAGGATTATTGTACTAGGTTTAATAGTATTTATAATGCAATTCCTGCCAATATCAAACCTCCACCTGACTTGGCCCTAATCAAATTTCCTGATGGTTTCGATACTGATATGTCATACCAATTGAGAGAAAGAAACCCTGCAACATTAGAGAAAATGAAAAGTGATGCAATTAGTGTAGAAGAAAACTTGTTAGCTAGAATATCTAGAATGAGAAATGAAAGAAGATTAACCATTAAGGATGAACCATCCACATCAGATAATAAACTAGATAGTTTAGCTAAAAGCATGGAAAGAATAATGGATAGATTAGAAAATATGGAAAGAAAACCACAATGGGATAATCAACAAAGTCCTCAAATCAGAAATCCTAACTTTAGGAAAAATCCTAATACTGGTAAATCTAGAGAAACAGCCCCTGATTAACAAATTAGACCACCTTTCCAAGAGAACTATGTTGAGAGTTCTCAACAAAATGATGAAGACCAGGACACCCAGATTAACTTAATTGGAATAAATGATGAAAATACTATTTTTCTTACCCAAGAAGAACAGGAATTATACATGCTACAACAATTACAGTTAGAATCTGGAGAGTCTTTTGATTATCAACAAGGCTATGAGTCTGCAATAGATGAAGTTCACAAACAATATAGCCTTAGAAGTAAGAAAAACACAGAAGCCCCTACTAAGAAAATTGTCCAAACTCAAACCAAGAAAATAGTAGAGGCTCCTGTGAGCAATTTTTTACAAACTCTTCCTAGATAAACCCATAAAACTTCAATCCCAAAGATTGTATACATTACATCTACTGATACTCAAGCATCAACTTTTGCTAAAACTATCACTGCCACTCAAACTGTCCCAGATAAGAAAATTGAAAGTAAAACAGTGGAAACACAAACTGAAATACCAACTGTGGATAAAAAAGACAAGAATACTCAAACTGCAATTAGTAAAGAAGAAATCATTCAGTTAGGAAAAACTCAAGTACCATTTAACATTCAAGTTGAGTTAACAAAATTGAAAATACCAGTTCCTTTAACAGAACTAGTAAACAATGATTCATACAAAGCCCAAATCACTGAAATACTAAATATAGGTGAAGGAGAAGACTCTGTTAACCTAAATGATGATCAACTAGAATTACTATTTGGCCCTAAATTTAATGCTAAACATCAACAAGGAGGTGTCCCTCCATTTTACATTAGCTTGAATATTCATGAGAAAATTTTACACAACGCAACGTTAGATTTTGGAGCATCCCACAACTTAATGCCAAAATTTGTCATGGAAAAGCTGAATTTAGACATCACTAGACCATACAAAGATCTGTTTTCATTTTATTCTAGTCAAGTTAAATGTCTTGGCTTGATAAAATATTTATGTGTCACACTAGTTCAATACCCAGCTAAAAGAATTATCATGGATATTGTGGTTGCTGATATCCCTCCTAAGTATGGAATGTTATTATCTCGCTCATGGGGAGAAAAATTGCAGGGATCACTACAATTAGACATGTCTTATGCCACAATTTCAGTATTTGGTCAGCCCAAAAAGCTTTACACAGAAACTTTAATGAAATTCATGGTCAGTAGTGTAGAAAAACCCCAAAATTATCCTATTTATTCTATGCATTCTGATTTGGATTCTTTCATCTTATGTAATTCAGACACTTGAAAAGATAAAATTACAGCAGTAGAACAAAAACATAAAGAAATTGACAGTGACAATATATTTCATGAATCAATGCGGCACTTAGATTTCGATGGTTCTGTGAACATATTAGGAGCAGGAGCTGGAATATGGATTTATAACTTAGAGAATGATCATTCTAAAGGTCATGCCTTTAGGTTAAATTTTAAATGCACTAATAACATGGCAGAGTATGAAGCGTTAACTTTAGGACAGTAAATCATAAGAAAACTTGGAGCTAAGAGAGTTTCTATCATGGGAGACTCAGAGTTAATCATAAAACAAATCAAAGGAGAGTATCTTGTGAACAATACTAGATTAAGCCAATACAGAGAAACCATTCTAGATTTGATTTAGTGTTTTCTTGAAATTGACTTTGCTACTATTCCAAGGAAACAAAACATGCATGCACACAGTTTGGCTACTTTTTCTAGCACTTGCAGATTGCCTTTTCAGCCAAATCATCAATACACTGCAGAGGTAAGACATAGGCCTACTATACCAAATAATCTGAAATATTCGCAGATCTTTTCACAAGATTCTCAAATCTATAATTTTATGAATGCTGAGGGAGAATTTCAAAACTATAACATAGATACTGATTGTATAGTAGATTACACTATAAATAGCGAGATAGATATTAGTGATGTGGATAAAATAGAACCCACTAAATTTACTAAAGTAGAAATAGATAGGTTAGAAATTGTAGAACTAGAAGAAATAGCAAATGATGAATCAGAGATTTTGAACCTTAAAAATAACATTTTTCTTAAGGGATTAGCCCCATTAGAAGATCTTTTTTATTCAAATGATGTAGCTAGAAAATAAAAAATGGAGCCTTTAAGGTCAAACATAGAAGAATGTAACATAGGAACAGAAGAAAAACCTAAGCTTATCAAATTATCCAAAGCATTACCTCCAATTGAAAAGATGAAATACATAAGTCTGTTTAAATAATTTCAAGATGTCTTTTCCTGGAGTTATGAAGACCTCAAATCTTATGACACCAACATTATTCAACATAAAATACCCATCAAAGAAGATCATAAACCCTTTAAACAAAAACTTAGGAGAATAAATCTAGTTCTTATGCCATTTATTGAAAAAGAAGTGAAAAAGAAGTAAATCATAGCACCTATTAGGTATTTGATTGGGTCTCAAATTTGGTTCCCCCTAGAAAGAAAACAGGGGAAATCAGACTCTGTGTTGATTTCTGAAATTTAAACAAAGTGTCACTAAAAGATAACTATCCTCTCCTCAAAATGGACCATATTTTACAGAGGGTAGTAGGATCATCTAGAATTTCATTACTTGATGGCTTTTCTGAATACAACCAAATCCTAGTTCAATCGGAAGATCAAGCAAAGACAACATTTACCACTCCTTAGGGAAATTTCATGTATTCGAAAATGCCCTTTGGATTGATGAATGCATGAGCTACACTTCAAAGAGCTATGGATATAGATTTTTCCAAGGAGATTCATGACTTTTTAGTCATTTATCTAGATGATATAACAATATCTTCCAAAAAAGACAATGAACATCTAGATCATTTAAGAATAGTTTTTAATAAATACAGAAAATTTGGCATTTCCTTGAATCCCAAAAATACACTCTTTGCACTAGAAGAAGGTAAAATTTTAGGGCACATAATTTCAAAAGAGGGAATTAGAATAGATCCAGCTAGAATAAAGGCAATTTTAAACATTAGCCATCCCAGAAACATCAAAGAATTACAGGCATTCTTAGGTAAAATTAATTTTCTTAGAAGATTCATTTCAAATTTAGCAAAACTAATCAAAGAATTGAATAACATGTTAAAGAAAGATTCAGCACTTAAGTGAACAGTAGAAGCTAAACAGCATTTTGAAGCAATCAAAGAAGCTCTGACTAAAACACCTATCCTCATAAGTCCTAATTTCAAAAAATATTTATATTTTTTCTTTTGCTTCAGAACACACCATTGCAGTAGTCTTGTTGAAAAATAATGATCAGGGTTATGAACATCCCATTTCTTTTTTCAACAAATCCTTAAGAGATGCAACACTAAAGTACAACATAATGGAAAAACAAGCACTTGCTTTAGTGAAAGCTATTAAAGATTTCAGAGTGTACATTTTGTACTCCCACATAATTGCATATGTTCCAAATTTAGTAGTAAAGGACATTCTAACTCAAAATGGTCCTGATGGAAAAAGAGGCAAATGGATTGCCAATATATTGGAAACATTGAAATAAAGCCTACAAAATTGATTAAAGGCCAAGGTTTAGCCAAACTCATGGCTGAATCGAACTATCAAGCCTTAGATATAAATTTCATTGCTCAACTAGATGATCATGATGAGATGGCAACTCCATAGATCAGTGAAGCTTTCATTGACTCACCCTGGTATGCAGATAGCATATTTGTTTTACTAAATCTACAAGCTCCTCCTGGTTTATCTAGAATTAAAGGTAGATTTTTGAAAATGCAAGCAATGAAGTATTGTATCATAGATAATGCTTTATTTTGGAAAGATCATGGTGGAATTCTATTGAAATGTTTATTAAAAGATGAAGCTGACAAATTAATGCAGGAGTTTCATGTAGGAGACTCTGGAGGACACATCTACTGGAAAACAACTGTGGATAAAATCTTAAGGGAAGGTTTTTACTAGCCCAATCTTTTTGCAGATGTCAGAAAGTATGTGACCTCCTGTCACAAATGTTAGATATTTGAAGGGAAGAAGAAACTCTTACGATTACCCCTTAAACCAATCTCTGTAGAAATGTCATTTCAACAATGGGGTTTAGACTTCATTGGTGAAATTCACCCATCCTCCTCAGCCTAGCATAAATGTATATTGACAGCCACTGATTATTTTACCAAGTGGATAGAATCCATTCCTTCTAGACAAGCCACTGATTCTGTCATTATCTCATTCCTTGAAAACAACGTCCTTTCTAGATTTGGATGCCCACAAAAGCTCATTACTGATAATGCAGTTGCCTTCAAATCTAAGAAAATGGTATACTTTTACAACAAATACCACATCAACCTTGGACATTCCACTGCCTATTACCCTCAAGGTAATGGATTAGAAAAATCCTCCAACAAAAGCCTGGTTAATATCATCAAGAAACTATTAGAAGATAACAAGAAGACCTGGAATAAAAGGTTGGTCAATGCATTATGGGCAGATAGACTAACTACCAAAAATTCTATTGGTACATCTCCCTATCAATTGGTATATGGGATGGATGTTGTTTTTCCATCCTCATTGGGAGTGCCAGTGATGAAAATGATTCAAGAGTTGCAGGTAGAACCAAATGATATCCAAAGGAGGATAAATCAAACTATTCATTTTCAACAAACCAGGGAAGAAGTCTATATCAAATCACAAGTGATCCAAGATAAAATCAAAAAGATATTTGATAAGAAAACCAACCCTGATGATTTCTACATAGGTGAAAAAGTACTCAAATGGGATTACAGAAGAGAAGATAAAGGTAAACACTATAAATTTGATTCTCTATGGAAAGGCCCATTTATCATTTATGGTTACAGAGGTGACAATGCATTTTTATTGAAGGAGTTAGATGGAACAGATCTACCAGGTGGACCAGTCAATGGTAGAATGTTGAAGCACTACTTTTCTCCATATTAGCATTAGTTCATTTGTTTTAATTTTCTCATTGTAAATAACATTGCAAATTTTAGATTGGATTGAATGATTATCTTCTGAATTTGAAGTCTGAAGAGAAGGCCCTAAGCTTTTGAAGGTATAACATCATATGATTGAATAAAGAAGATTACAGAAATCAGTTCCAAGGCATGCAAAGTAAAAGTTTCAAGGCCACTAATCTTAAAGTTCTTGACATCTCACCAGGAGATGCCATCCCCATGTGGAGCCATTGTTAGGATCCTATAATAATAGGGAACATAATTTTGAATTGACTATGGTTAAGTCTTGTAATATTATACATACTTTTGCTTTCTGCAAAATGTTTTCCCATATAAAAAAATGTAAAGAGAGTAAGTCTTAAAAGAAAAATCAAAGGACTAAAAGAAAAAGATCAAAAAAGAAGATAAAGTATGAACCCCACAAAAAGAGATAAAAATAGATCATGAAAGTGTTGCACATTCAAATTCTACTACTCTTAGTTTAGTTTTTGGAAATAAAATTGTGTGCAGCTTGTCCAAAATGCCACAATTCATGATGGACAAACAATTTCAAGTAATGATAGTTAGTGAATTAGATCTAGCCAAACTATTTAATCTTGGAAGATCAGTAGTTAGCTAGAGAATAAAAATGAGCTCATCAGTTTAATCTGATTCGTTGGAAGTTATAAGGTTGGAAGTAGGTTAGTTTGCTTATCAAAAGAAAAATAAAGGGTCATCAAGCTCAAATGCACCCAATAAATGAAGAAAAAATGTTAGGGTAAATGATGTGTAGGTATATTACTTTCACAAGGCATGGAAAGCATCAATTGATCATTTCATATCATTAAGATCCCCCAAAATCCCCTTCCCCCTGCTTAAAACCCTATTTTCTGTTCTTAGAAGGCATTTCCCTTGTAAAAAGTCCCTTTCCTTTTGAAAATATCCCTTTCCCTTCATTTTAACCTTTTCCCCTTATTGCACCCCTTTTCCCTTCCTAAAACCCCTTTCCCTAGTTAAAATCCATTTTTTCCTTTGAAAAATTAACTTCCCTTACTAATTCCCCTTTTTTATTTAAAAACATACAAAAAACCCACTTTGTATAGTTTAAATGGTTAAAGTTTAAAATGAATCAGGCCCCACTGCAAAAACCCCTCCCCGATGTCATTTAAACGCTTATTCCTAGTATATTTAACATCCCGCATATAGTTTATATATTAATTCTCACATACATATTTCATTAACCCCCCATTCATTTTAACTCATTTGCTTTAATATGATCACGGGTCCCATATCATATTAACCCCCTTTATAATAATTTAAACCTATAATTTATATATATCCTGGTCCCACTTTTAATTAACCTAACCCTGCATATTAACACCTTTGCATTTAAAATATTCCCAGGTCCCACTTTACATAACCCCATCGCATATAATAATCCTGACCCCACCTATCAAATCCCCCCAAGTCCTCCATTCCCCGATCTATTCGATCAAATCCAATGGCCAATAAGCCCTTTCGCACTCTCCACTGCCCAATGTTTAAAACCATTGGGGGGTGAGAAATGGGTGGTTTCACACCCCCGCTCCCCTGCCATGCGTCAACCCTACATTCTATCGCATCCTTTATCAAGAAAAATACTAAGAGGGGGGGGGGGTGAATCAGTGTTTTGAGTTGACTGAAAACTTTTTAGCAGAGATCTTATTATGCATTTAATTCTTTACTTAGATTATTGCATCATTCATTCATCAGAGTTTTGTAAGCAGTAAGCATATGCAGTAATAACAGAATAAGCCATTACACATAAGTAACACACATGAACACCAGTATTTAAGGTGGAAACCCAATTTGGGAGAAAACCACCACCGCTGTCGTCTTTGTCTTCAATATTTATTATAAAGAAAACTTCTTACATTTTTGTGCTGGTGCAGACTTATACCAGCACGCAGGTACGTACCTGCAGAAGGCTACAACCTTCTCTCGTTCTCCAGTTACTACTAGAAGGGAGCTTCAACCCCCCCTGATTTTAACACCAGCTTGTACTAGCAGAAAGTTTTCATTTTCATGTTGAAGACTTTAACCCTCGGATCCACCAAATTTCTTCAATTTCTTCATCAGAATTACGTCAGGTCTTCATTATTTCTTTGCAGATCTTCCTAGATATTCATCATTTCTAGATCTAGAGATCTTGATCCTTCATCAGCTCCATAGGTGCATCATAGATTCAGATTTATCAGAAAACAGAGTTCAATCATGCAGATATCTCTCAAGGAGATTTATTATTTTAACAACCCCTCCACATGCACACCTTGTACTATCATCCTCTTTTCTTTATATATTTTTGCCTTTATTAATACCATGAGTCAAAACCACCCAACCGCTGACCCAACCGCCGATGGTATTCCCGGATATTCCCGGACGGGATCAATTAGATAATCCAAATGGGTCTACCCAAGCCCCAAACAATTTCTTATTGTACTATTTTCATGGTTCAAGCCAATGGATAATTAATCTAAGGCTTTTTAATATCTCAATCTCGAGATTGAGATATTAATCCAATTCCTCCTTTAGTTATGAACTCCCCCAAGACATATATATATATATATATATATATATATATATATATATATATATATATATATATATATATATATATATATATATATATATATATATTTATCCCCGGCTGTGTCAGAGATCAACGCATATATTAACCTACGTTCATTACATCACATGTTTCATATTTCGCCAACTTCAACATCCTTTATTAACCCCGCAAACCTTAGTTAAAAAGGTCCCAATTAATTTAATTTAGAACCGGGCCCACATATATAACCAATGATCCAATCACATACTCGCACCGTACCGTGGTTATCCATCATGCACCTTCCTCATACAGCCACCGTCTGATGGCTCCTCTCCAGATTGACGACGCGCAACAATATCGCGCGGCTTCCTTGGTCGGACATTAACGTGCAATGGCGCTTAGTGATGGTGGTTTTGCAAATTCGTTCAGGGACGCATGTCGCTCGTTTTATGGAATCGCTCCCATCCTCTTGAATACCGATTGCCCGTCGAAAGCGGTGCGATGAAAACCGGAAACCCCCTTCACTGTTTATTCCACTCGTGGTTCCTCTTCTTCACTCAAGGTTCCGTCTGCCTGTATTCCGTCATTGCCACGTTTCTCCGTGAAGGCATAAATGCGTTTTAATTCTTCTTCCTTCGCGCGATTATGTTGAAGTAACTCATATTAGATATAATTCCATAATTTCAACTGAGATTGGAATGGTAAGGCTTCTTCCCTATTTGTGGATGCAAATATACATTAAAGAGCATCTTTACTAACACATGTCATATGCAAAACATGCTCTGTGATCATGTGTCCCTTCAAATGCATTCTTCAGCAAGCAGATTAACCATACAGAAATACATCCTTTACTGATTAGCTAACTCGTGCTTTTACAGAAATCGAATCCATCAGCCCTATACTCAGATTTACTCAGCCATACTTAACACATATAGCAAAGAGACCATAACCCTCCAACTTTAGAGGTTTGTTAGGATGTATGAATATACCGAACTTATTCACACATGATTTAACACGTCCTTATTCACATCGATTCTCCCAAAGATTTGATTAATGTACATTCAGTCTTATATTCTGCTTGAAAAGAACTGCTGATAGTTTTCTGAGTTCTTCATACAGTCATTATCTGCATCCTTTGTTAGAGAGTTGCCATCAAGGACAATCATATAATAAGAAACATATTGCCAACAATCTCCCCCTTTGGACTTGATGGCAACCATGTCCGACAACCATGTCCTAAAATACATTCAATATTCTCCCCCTTTGACATCAAGGACAAAGGATAGATCAAGATCCTTTGTACTGACTATACCATGCTCCCCCTGAGATCATGCTGCATCTTCAAATATAATATTCAATGCAATTACAGAAATGATTCAAGATCAAATATTCTCAGATTACAACAAATAATTAGAATGCCAACAATGCATCCTTGCCACATGACCAATGCTCCCCCTTAGCATGTGCATCCTGAACACTTTCAACAGGAGCATATCCAATTTAATATTCTGAATTTAAGTATATCTAATCTTTTGCATGGTAGAGACTACTCCCAGCTTTTGTCTGAGATATTCGAACACTTCCCTGGGTAGAGGTTTGGTAAATATATCAGCAACTTGTTCTTTGGAGGGAACATACTCCAACTTCACCTTTTGTTCAAGCACTTGTTCATGTAAGAAGTGATATCTGATGGGAATGTGCTTGGTCTTGGAATACATAACAGGATTCTTTGAGATACTGATGGCACTTGTATTATCACACATAATGGAGATAGGAGGTGAAAATTTGATTTGAATATCTTGTAAGATTTGCATCATCCAAAGAAGTTGAGTGCAACATGATGCGACAGCCACATATTCTGATTATGCTTTAGATAGGGCAATAGAGCTTTGCTTCTTGCTGAACCACGATACTAACCGGGGCCCCATATAGAATGCACCACCACTAGTGCTTTTCCGATCATCAATGTTTCCAGCCCAATTTGCATCAGTGTAAGCATGAAGAGTGAGATCAGCATTCTTTGGATACCATAGTCCAAAGTCTTGAGTTCCTTGCAGATATTTGAATATTCTTTTGACAGCTTGAAGATGAGACTCTTTTGGATTAGCTTGGAAACATCCCACAATCCCAACTGCATGCATAATGTCTGGTCTAGTCCCAGTGAGATAAAGTAGACTTCCTATCATAGATCTGTATTCTGTTTGATTCACAGTGGGAGAATCATCATGAGAACTGAGACTACATTCGGTTATCATTGGTGTACTTACAAGTTTGCATTCTTCCATGCCATACTTCTTCAGAATTTGCTTAAGATATTTTGCTTGTGATAAGAATATTCCATATGTTGCTTGTTGCACTTGCAAGCCAAGAAAGAATGTTAGTTCCCCAAGTAAAGACATTTCAAATTCTTGCTGCATATCAGAAGCAAATTTCTGACTCATAGACTCTTCATTACTTCCAAAGATGATATCATCAACATATACAACCATAATCAATAGTTTATCATTTTCAGTTTTTGTGTATAAGTTGCTATCAGCAGACCTCTTTGAAAATCCTTGTTGATGAAGATATTTGTCAAGACGATAATACCATGCCCTTGGAGCTTGTTTGAGACCATATAGAGCCTTTTTAAGTCTACAAACAAGTTTTTCATCATTTCCAAAAATGAATCCTTCTGGTTGTTCTATATAAACTTCTTCTTCTAGATCACCATTGAGAAACACAGATTTAACATCCACTTGATAAACTTTGATTTGTTGGAAGCTTGGAAAAGCAAGAAACATTCTTATGGCTTCAAGTCTAGCTACAGGAGCAAAATTTTCTTCAAAGTCTATACCTTCTTGTTGAGCATACCCCTTGCAAACAAGTCTAGCTTTATTTCTTATAACCTCCCCATTCTCATTTAACTTGTTTTTGAATATCCATTTAGTTCCAATGACATTTTTGTCATGAGGTCTTCGTACTAATTCCCAAGTGTGATTCTTTTCAATTTGATCAAGCTCTTCATTCATGGCTTGAATCCAACATTCATCTTTGCTAGCTTGATTGACATTGTGTGGTTCAATAGTGGATAGAAATGCCAGATAGCTAGAAGATCCCACAAGATTCCTTCTTGTTTGTACACCTGATCCCTTTTCTCCAAAAATTTGAGATTCTGGATGATTCTTTTGAACATATCTGGATGGAGCTTTTTTAGATAAATCATCTTCGGGTTCTTCATTGGGTTCACTGTCTATATCATTTCTATTTGATGTAGAAGGATATATGTCACCATCGTCTTCATCTGTTGTTTGTTTTTCTTCTTTTGGAGCTGTAGGAGACTCATCAATAACAACATCAATACATTCAACAATCTTCCGAAGTATTTTATTGTAACATTTATATGCCCTACTCCTAGAGGAGTAACCAAGAAATATTCCTTCATCTACTCTGGGTTCAAACTTGCCAAGTTTTTCATCATTATTTTTGATAAAGCATTTGCTCCCAAAAAATCTAAAGTGCTTCACAGTGGGAGGATTACCATACCATAGTTCATATGGATTTTTATCACTATTTGCACGAACATGTGCTTTGTTAGGAATATTTACCGCTGTATGTGCTGCTTCTCCCCAAAATGTGTCAGGTGTTCCGGAATCATCAAGCATAGCTCTAGCCATTTGTTGAACTGTTCTATTCATTCTTTATGCTACGCCATTTTGTTGTGGGGTGCCAGCTACAGAAAACTGTCTTTTTATGCCATGTTGTTCACAAAATTCAAGGAATTCATCTGATGTATATTCTCCTCCTCGATCAGATCTAAGACACTTGATTTTTAGATCTAATTCATTTTCAACCAATACTTTGAAGATCTGAAATTTATCAAATGCTTCATCTTTGTGTTTAATCAACCCAATCCAACACATTCTAGAGAAATCATCAATAAATAAGATATAGTATCGTTCACCACGTGGTGACTTTTTCTTCATAGGTCCACATATGTCAGTATGAATGAGTTCAAGAGGCTCACTTGAAGAACCTTCCTTGGCATTAAATTGCACTCTGGTTTGCTTACCGAATTGGCAAGACTTGCATATGATACTTTCAGGTGGTGTAATATTGGGAAGATCACGAACAGCTTTAAGTCTGCTTGATTTGCTGATTTTAGAGAAGCTCAGATGCCCCAACCTTCTATGCCATAGCCAGTTTTCTGAAGATTTTCTCATGTAACATTGTTCTTTGCAGTTCTTTAATATATACAGGTTTCTTGGAGTTATGTTTCCTTTTATAATTGTTTTACCTGTATCAAGATCACGTACCACACATTCTTTTGAACTAAAGACAACTTCAGTTCCTTGATCACACATTTGACTTACACTTAACAGATTATGCTTTAATCCCTCCACATACATGACATTATTAGCTTTCACTTTTTCTTTTAGAAAAATAGATCCTTTTCCCTTAATGACAGCAGGGGTATCATTTCCAAATGTGACATTCTTTTCCTTTTCTAGACCACTATATGCAAGAAGTTTGTTTTTGTCACCCGTCATGTGTTTTGAGCATCCATTATCAATGTACCATTGATTTTATTCTCCTTCTACAAATAAAGCTATGCCACAATTTTCAACCTGTAATTCCTTCTTTTTCCACACTTTGGAGCTTCAAGGAAGATGCTCTTTTGGCTGGACTTTGCTCCTGCATTCAGATTCTTCATGGCCAAAGTTATTGCAATAGGCACATTCAGCTTCATTTTGAAGAGGAGAAAAGTTGTTATATGTACTCTTCTTTGTTCCAATATCAATCTTTTCATTTCTTTCTTCTCTTGTCATGATGGTTTTATATGCAACACATTGAACGGCTTTGTGACCAAAATTGTGACATGAGAAACATTGTCCATTGAAGAAGAAATTTCTGCGATCATGAAATCTTCTACTTGAATTTACCTGTTGATTGGTGTTTCTTTGAAATGTACTCTATTAATGTTCTTTGAATTGATATGTTCATGCTTTATCTGTAACGATTCTTTATTCCCTTGCTGAGGGGCAGAATGTTGTGTACTGGTTGTAGCTGCTTTTAGATAATTTGGTGCTGAAGCCTGAGAAGATTCATCGATATATCCAAGACCTGTCTTTAGAAGAGGAGAACGTTGTACCTTGATAATCTCATCTAAGGTTTTAGATCCTTTAGCAAATCTAAGATTCAAAGTCTTTACTTTCTCAACTTCTTTTCTTAGACTTACTATTTCACATTCTAATTTCTCATTATGTTTCTCCTTTTCTTGAATCTGGTTTTTCAGAGTTTCTATGGATATTTTACTTTCTTCTAAGCATATTTTGAGTTGATTGATATCATCAAGAAAATCATTTTCCTCTAACGCATCCATAAAAGTATCATTTTCTTCTTTAGACTCCTTTTCAAATGCCATGAGAAGTCTAAGATCTTGTTCACATTCTTCCTCGCTGTCTGATAACCCATCACTGTCTTCATGAGTATAGTAACTTTTTCTAGTGCTAAACCGATTCTTACTCCTTCTTGCTACTTCATTTCATTTTTCATGTGTTTCTTTGTGAGGGCACTTAGCAGCATAATGACCAACTCTTCCACAAGAAAAACATTTGAAAGGAAGCTTACCTCTGAACCGTCCTGTACCAAGTTGGAGTTTCTTTACAAAATGTACCTCATCTTCTTTTGAGATATACCCTGATCCTTCTATCTCTTGTACTTCTTTCCCTTTTGTAGAAGCTCTAAAGACGACTTCTTTGACTTCATATGGTCCTCCTCTTCTCATTTCATATGCAGTTAGAATGCCATGAAGTTGCACCACAGTAAGATTTTGAAGATCCTGCTTTTCTTCAAGAGCAGAAACTTTTGATTCAAATTTTGTCGTTAGTGATCTTAAAACTTTATCAACCAAGGTAGATTCGGTTATTGTTTCTCCCGGCTTTATCATACGATTTATAATATCATCAAGACGTAAAAAGAAATTAGCAACACTCTCCTCATTATGCATTTTTAGGTTCTCATATTGAATTCTGAGAGTTTGGAGTTTAGCACTTTTTACCTTTGCATCACCTTCATAAATTAGAATGATTTTGTCCCATATTGCCTTTGTTGTATTCAGCTGCATGACTTTGACAAATTCTGATTCAGTTAGACTTCCCAATAGAGCATTAACCGCCTTTGCATTTGTTTCATAATTTTTTCTTTCTGTTGGATCTGTTGGTACTGCGGCTGGATATTGATATCCTGCTTCAACAATAGCCCATACATCTGATCCTAGAGACTGAAGATAGGATCTCATCCTTGTTTTCCAGAAGATTAAATTGTTTATGTTGAAGAGCGGAGGCCTGATAGATGCTATTCCATCTTGATTTCTCATCTTGATTGATCTTCCTTCTAGCGGCTAAGCTTTTCAGAAGGACCCGCTCTGGTACCAATTGTTAAGAAAAATACTGAGAGGGGGGGATGAATCAGTGTTTTGAGCTGACTGAAAACTTTTTAGCAGAGATCTTATTATGCATTTAATTCTTTACTTAGATTATTGCATCATTCATTCATCAGAGTTTTGTAAGCAGTAAGCATATGCAGTAATAACAGAATAAGCCATTACACATAAGTAACACACATGAACACCAGTATTTAAGGTGGAAACCCAATTTGGGAGAAAACCACCACCGTTGTCGTCTTTGTCTTCAATATTTATTATAAAGAAAACTTCTTACAATTTTGTTCTGGTGCAGACTTATACCAGCACGCAGGTACGTACCTGCAGAAGGCTACAACCTTCCCTTATTCTCCAGTTACTACTGGAAGGGAGCTTCAACCCCCCTTGATTTTAACACCAGCTTGTACTAGCATAAAGTTTCCATTTTCATGCTGAAGACTTTAACCCTCAGATCCACCAAATTTCTTCAATTTCTTCATCAGACGTACGTCAGGTCTTCATTATTTCTTTGCAGATCTTCCTAGAGATTCATCATTTCTAGATCTAGAGATCTTGATCCTTCGTCAGCTCCATAGGTGCATCATAGATTCAGATTTATCAGAAAACAGAGTTCAATCATGCAGATATCTCTCAAGGAGATTTTTTAACAACCCCTCTGCATGCACACCTTGTACTATCATCCTCTTTTTTTTATATAGTTTTGCCTTTATTAATACCATGAGTCAAAACCACCCAAACGCTGATGGTATTCCTGGACAGGATCAATTAGATAATCCAGCGGGGTCTACCCAAGCCCCAAACAATTTCTTATTGTACTATTTTCATGGTTCGTCAATTAGATAATTAATCTAAGGCTTTTTAATATCTCAATCTGAGATTGAGATATTAATCCAATTCCTCCTTTAGTTATGAACTCCCCAAGACATATATATATATATATATATATATATATCGATCCGTGGTTTATGTGTTCCTGAGATCAACGCATATATTAACCTACGTTCATTACATCACATGTTTCATATTTCGCCAACTTGAACATCCTTTATTAACCCTGCAAACCTTAGTTAAAAAGGTCCCAATTAATTTAATTTAGAACCGGGCCCACATATATAACCAATGATCCAATCACATACTCGCACCATACCGTGGTTATCCATCATGCACCTTCCTCATACGGCCACCGTCCTATGGCTCCTCTCCAGATCGACGACGCGCAACAATATCGTGTGGCTTCCTTGGTCGGACATTAACGTGCGATGGCACTTAGTGATGGTGGTTTTGCAAATTCGTTCAGGGACACATGTCGCTCGTTTTATGGAATCGCTCCCATCCTCTTGAATACCGCTTGTCTATCGAAAGAGGTGCGATGAAAACTGGAAACCCCCTTCACTGTTTATTCCACTCGTGGTTCCTCTTCTTTGCTCAAGGTTCCGTCCGCCTGTATTCCGTCATTGCGACCTTTCTCTGTGAAGGCATAACTATGTTTTAATTGTTCTTCCTCCGCGCGATTATGTTGAAGTAACTCATATTAGATATAATTCCATACTTTCAACTGAGATTGGAATGGATAGGCTTCTTCCCTATTTGTGGATGCAAATATACATTAAAGAGCATCTTTACTAACACAGGTCATATGAAAAACATGCTCTGCGATCATGTGTCCATTCAATTGCATTCTTCAGCAAGCAGGTTAACCATACAGAAATACATCCTTTACCGATTAGCTAGCTCGTGCTTTTACAGAAATCGAATCCATCAGCCCTTTACTCAGATTTACTCAGCCATACTTAACACATATTGCAAAGAGACCAGAACCCTTAAACTTTAGAGGTTTTTCAGGATGTATGAATATACCGAACTTATTCACACATAATTTAACACGTCCTTATTCACATCGATTCTCCCAAAGCTTCAATTAATGTACATTCAGTCTTATATTTTGCTTGAATAGAACTGCTGATAGTTTTCTGAGTTCTTCATACAGTCATTATCTGCATCCTTTGTTAGAGAGTTGCCATCAAGCACAATCATATAATAAGAAACATATTGCCAACATCCTCCATTCTGAAACCACCAACCCACTTTTCGCAATGTGATAAACCACTAAATCATCCCCGTGCCTTATGATGAAACCACCCTTGTTTAAAAGTTAAACCCTCGCGCCATAAGGATAACTACCTACGTTTAAAAACAATAAAGCCTGCCCTAAAGCATTTTTTATCATTTCTGTTGAAAATTGAGAAAAAGAAGCCATTCCAGACTGGTGCCGACCTATTTTCAAGCCAAAAGAACCTCTTCTAACCTATTTTGAAGCCTGTCCAGACCAGAATTAAAGCTTATTGCTACCAGCACCTGTGCAGACTCATAATTAAAGTTTTGTAGACCAACTAAAGCCTCTGTTGCGGCCAGAAACCCATCCAAAGACCAAAACTCCATTTTCCAGGTAATCCTAAAGCATCAGAGACCATTTAATTAAGCAAAGAAAGTAATAAATTTCTAATTGAACAAATTAAATGGCCTCCCAAAGCATAATCTCTTTAATCCTCTGCAACCGCCTGTAATTGATATTGAACACACCCCTCTAGCAGACAAATACTTCAAAATGAGTGACGCAATGACTGATTTCAACCTCCTAGAGCTCCACTGCTGGAGCCATGATAAATTCATAGACCAGTCTGATGATATCCTCCTCTGGGATTCAAACCTACCCAAATATATCTTCCCACAAACCTTCCAGTTTCCAGAAATCATCAGACTCTGTCAAATTAATTATGTGCCCAATGGAAGAGCCCTAGTAACCCTTAGCAAAGAGATTTTATTCACAATCACTGTAGAATCAATAAACCAGGTGTTACAAATCTATCCCAAGCCTGATGAGACCCCATTGTCTATTGAAATCCTCATTGAATTATATCTGAAGCTTGAATTTCCCAAGAGGTTTCAAATATTCCAAACCTTCTTACCTCCATCAGTAGAAACCCCAAAGAGTAACCCTCCATACTCAGCTTCAATTTTTTCGGAGAGAACCAGACAGATTGTCACAATGATGTCTTGCATTTTAGGGTACTTCACAGATGAATATGTAGATGCTTCTATCCTAGGTTTTCTTTCTATTTTCTACCCAGGACAACTTCCAGCTTTTACATTTAACTTTTCTTAATACCTATTAGATACCATCCATAAGAAATTGTTTAAATTGCTAGAGGAAGGAATGTTTAAGTATTCATTTGTTTCTATATTTCCAATCAGAAAGGTTTGCAGTTAGCCTTCAAAAACTGGACACAAAGGGTAACCCCCAATCTGTAGTCTTATGTTCATCCTTGATCAGAAAGGATTCCACATAATTTAGCTACAAGGACTTCATTGATGCATTTTTTTATCCATTTGTCAACATGTTAAGCAGTAGCAGTCACCCTAGGGTTAATGAAGAGATAAGAAATTATTGCAGTTGTCAGAACAAAGTAGAACATGAGACTGGTATTTATACCAGAACCACACTGAAATTAGGGTCTATGGATGTCAACTCACTCCATACAAGCTGCCCAAATACCTCCCAATGAGGTTATTTGCATTAGAATACATCAGGCAGATCCTAAACTCAGATGAGGTTAATTTCCTGTTAGCCAAAAAGAAAACTTAGTTTAAAATCAAGAACCAGTTTGGTCCTTTCATTTGAAATAGTAGGAATGCTGGTCAACAAGCTAATAAGTGTTTACAAGAATTCAAGTTCAGTTATAGTTTCAAATGGAAATATGATCCTTTAGGAGTCATCAGTAAACTAAGAGTCAAATTCAGATTGACTCCTTTTGTTCATGAGTCCAAACCAGAGATTGAAAAGTATTCCAACCAGTCAGAGTGGTTGGAAAATAATTTGCAAGAAGTGGAGAAACCAGTTGAGACTAGTTCAATCCTGCATACTCCAGCCCCACAAGATAGGAACTCCAAGAGAGAAAGAGAAAAAGGTTCATATTCTGCTGAGACCGCTACTAATACTAAATTCAAACTGTTGTACAGGAAGAAGCCCAAGCTAAATCTAGTAAATGAACAAGAAGACATAATTGATACAATTGAAATCAGTGACATAGATTTAATTGTTAGAGATAATTCTCCTCCCATTGTTTCAGAGGAAACTCATCAGCCATATACCTCTAGTGCTTAGATCATTCAGAAGCAGAATAGTGCAAAGGTCTCTTCATTAAGAAAACCAGTAGAAAAATAAAAAGACATAATGGATAGGTATAAAGAAATAAAACTGAAGAATGAGGCATTGAAAGCTGTGACTCATGCTCAATATTGGAAATAGACTCCTAGTGACCAGAACAAGTTGTTGTTAGCCTTTGATTATAAAACCAGGAAGATGCAAATGATCTTTTTGCAGCAAATATTACAGGCTCCAAATTCATCAGCAGACTACAGGAAAACAGTATTTGAAGTTAAGGCTAAAGATGTTCGTCCTATAGATCAAATTTAATTTCATAAACAAGCAGGAGAAATGCTATATTCTAATATGACCAACAAAGCTATGAGTGTACAAAAATTACATAATTCTCTAGAGAATATCAAAGCACATTTAAAACTAGAGAAGGCTTCCTCACAAGCCAAGGACAATAGAATAAAAACACTTGAAGAATTGGTCATGGAGGTTGGATATGATCCAAATAACATCAAAGCAGTTGAAGAGCTTATCAAAAAGAAGAATGCAGACATTGTTTCAGTGAAGAAGCAATTGAAATTACCTCCACTGAACATCCACAAACAAAAGAAGTTTTTGAGAATGAAAGTCAAAAATATGAAATGGTGAATCTCATCATTCAGTTGTCAACTCAACTGAAAGAGATGGAGAATGAGATGGATAAATTAGTGCAGGAAAAGAAGGAAAGCATGGAAGCAGTTACTGTTACTACCATTCCCATAGCCTCAACCTCAACTTCAGCAACCACAACAGTCCCAACTACTACTACAGTTCCAATGACAACAGAAGTTTCAGCAACAACAGTTACTACATCAGCAATAGCAGTAGCTCATCAAAGTGATGAAGCAGGTAAATTCATTAAAGCTATGCAAGATATGCCAATCCAAACAAATGAGATTAATAGACTTAAAGAACAAGTAAAAATTCTAGAAGATGAAAATAAATTGGCACAGATGATGCATAAGGTTGAAGCACAAAAATCAAATAGATTGACTGACATGATTCAGAAGTTAGAAAGAGAGTTGACATTGGTAGAGCCTTTGGACCAAGAAAAGCAACAAATATGGGCCAATATCTTTAACTTTGTTAATGATATTTGGCCATATATCCAAGTTATCTTTGAGCAAAAATATTTGATAAAGGAAGCAAGTGAAGCCATTCAATTATTTAAAGAAGAACTTGAGAAGAAACCAGAAGAGGCCACTGAGATTATTAAGTTTCTCAATTCCAAAAACAAGCATGAATTAGAATAAATTGAAATAAGTGACAAAACTGAAACAATTTTAGAGGTAAAAAAGGTAATTTCCAAAAGAAACTTGATTATACAACTTGAAGATAAGTGTCAAGCCATGGAGATAGCAGTAAATAGATTTATGAACAAATTTGATGTTTTGAGGTAGAAAGTTTTGCCTAATCCATTAGTGATAAATGACAGACTGATGAGGTAGGAATATTATGACAAGAAGATCAGAGAAGTGGCCAAAGAACAATCCAACAATACCTCTTTGAAAGGAATTCCTACAGGTAAGGTACTCTATCAGATTTTTGAAAATATCTTTTACCTCTAGCATGAGGTAAAACAACTTTTTATAAACAAGCCTACCTTCACCAAGTACACTGAAGCAGATGAAATTTACAGAAGGATGGTGAAGATAAAAATCCCAAATGAAAAGACTTGGGAGAAATTGTATGATTTAATGTGACAGTGAAAAGTAAAAGGAGGTAAAACAGAGACAAGATTAAAGGTGAAAACAGAACAGACATACAGAGCAGTAAAGTAAAAGAGCATTCAGATAAAGGTGAAAGATAGAGTTTAAATATTAGAAAATAGAGTTAAAAGAAAATATCAGCCAGCGTAAAGATGCAACCAACATAAAGCAACAGTTAGAGAGATAAAGAAGCAAAATATCAAAGAGCAAACAACAAATCCAAATAAGCAAGGACAAATTGCATTTACTTACCTAGGTGCCTCTATCTTCTTGCATGAAGATATTTTATTTCCCTTGAATAAATCCTAAATCAGTTTTAGGATTTTGTATTATTTTTTGTATAAATACTTCAGAAATTCGAAGTATTAGTGTGGATTCCTGAACATTTCTATAGTTGTAATTGATCTAAATACCTTAGGGTTTATTATACCATTTTCAAGTCAATAGACTGGACAAGTAATAAAGGCATTGCATTACAGGATTAATGTGTTGAGCTACTTCAGTGAAGTATATTTCAATTGTTCATTGTTATTTCTTAAGTATTCCATAAACTTGCATGTTTTTCCAATTTAAATGTTATAACAGGAATATTATTGCAGACTTTGTTTAACTACACTCTATTCTGAATTGTTATTCATTTTAATGTTTTCTTCTGATATCTAGATCTGAGAATCCTTAATTTCTCTTCCGTATCGATTGACCTCTTTCTCCTTCCTTCATCATTCTGGTTTAAGGAATCCTTAACTGCTCCTTGATTCCGATTGAAAACCACTTCACCATTCAGCCTTTAAAAAATCTCATTTTGCTCAGCTACCCTGCCTTGTGAACACCTCCTTTAGAACTTGATTATGTCCTTTTTTCTTGATATTTTGACTCCATGGCCCAATGTAAAAGTAGAAAATACAATTATCCATCTAAATCAGTAATTCCACCACCAAACCAAAATCAAACCCATTCAATCTTAAATAACTAGCCTAAAATCAATTAAAAACAACAAAGTTAAATCATAAAGAGAGAGCCCTCTCTGAGTATTAGGAAGGCTAGATCCTGATCTCAAAAGTAGGTTTGTGGTTACCTCTAATAATTCTTGAACATACATAACAACCCTGGGAAATTATTGGAGTGATAACAGGCGCGACCTTTATCTGTGTCATTTTCTGCAAAATTTAAAAAAAAATTCAAAATCCTCCAAAATTTTCAGAATTTGTTCCTTAACTGCTTTGGATGATAGGCTAGACATCTAAGGATTTTTTATCTATCAATATGACTCCTTGACCTATTTTTCTTGTCTACATTTTCTTTTCTTGGACCTCTTGCGGTTTTCTTTTCAATTGCTTAACTTTTACTTATGCAATCTGATTTCTGGTTTGATATAGGGCAACCATATTTTGTGAATATTATTATCCATGTTTATAATCTCCAAGAGATTTTCAAGGTGAATGTTGACCTTTTCAAGCCAAAACTCCTTCTCTTCATTGATTTCTTTAGCCATCCTCTCCTCAAAAGTTCGCTGCTCATCTCTAGAGTTTTGTTCTTTGTTTTTTTGTAGTGCTTTCTTGAGACCCATAGTTCTTGGCCTCTTCCTCTTCACTTGGTTTTAATATTCATCTGGTTTAGCCACTATTTTTCCCCTTTCCTGTTTATTTGCCTCAAACAACCTCTTCTCCAGAATAAATTGATTTGTCTTCAATTGAATGTTTTCCTTCTTAAGAAATGAGATGAAAATTTGAGCCCTTGCTAGGTTATCTTAGAGATATTTGATATGAGCCTCCTTGTCTTTAATTTTTCTCTGCAATTTTTCATGGTCATCATGGTCCTTTAGTTCAACCAAATCAAAATCATGTTCCTCCTCATCATGCATGGATGTCTCATGCAATGCTGATGGTGATACCTACATTGGAATAGGCTTGGCCCCTTCCTCTTTCCAAAGAGAAAAAACAAGCCTCCTGCCTCTCTTATATGTGAGAGTAACCTCAAGCCTATGCCTCTTTGAAATATAATCTTGCTTTCTTGATGAGCCAAGCTCCATTGGATGTGTAGACATTGACCCTAATGGTGTTGTTTTTCTAGGAGAAACAATGGGACTAATACTAGGAGCAGTGTTTATTTTATCCATGAAGGTTTTCCAGGTGATTTTCTTGGCTAAAAGCGAATGCATAACCAAAATCTTGATTAGGCTATGGTGGATTATATTGGTGATATGAGGCTATCCCCTGGTCTTAACCTTTTCAGTCATCTTCACCACACTTCTAAACAAAAAGTTGGACAAATTAAGTGTTTTTGTATAGGTGAAGTGCATGATAAAACTAACATGATACATGTATAATTTGGAAAATATGATACATGTAAAATATCTCATAATTATTTCCATTAAAGGGGGCATACTTGTCATGAAGAAATCTGAAAGGAATAACATGCTCAAGAACTTCTATGATGTTAGGTTTTAGGAACATTCTATAATCATCAAGCTACAATTCCATGCCCTTGAACCAGTTTTCACCCTGATATGGAATACCTATGGTTGAAGAAATGATGTCTATTGAAACACTAAACTCAACACATGCTATGATAGCTCTGTCCATGTGAAAATTATGGGCAAAGAGGTTGTTCAAAGTAACATGAGAGCCAACCTCTGTGATCATCTCACAAAAATTCATACAACCATCATTTACAAAACATCTTTTAACAAATGGAGAAGCATTCATTTCACTAAGATTGATTGGCTCAAATATTGAATGGTTCCCTCCATTTTTCACTTTTTGTTTACTCTTCGTTTCACTAAGTAATTTTGAAGGATATACTTTAGCCAATCTTAGGGTTTGGATAATTGGTCACAATGGTTTTGAAAACAGAGGAAATGTAGTAATGGTATGGAAGTTTGCTCAATTTTTTTGAGGAGACAAAGGGGAGTATGAGATGGAATGGTATGGTAAAATTTATTTTATGAGATGAAATGGTGCGGTAAGGAATTTGTGAACTGTGTTGTGGAAACTTAGTAGAAGGCTAGGGTTTAATGAGGTCAATGGTAAATAGGTAGTGATTGATATGAAGTGTGTAGCTTAGGGTTTTCATGGAGGATAAATGATAATGTAGGTGAGTGAAAGCTAGGATTTCCTTTACCAAAGCAATGGAGAATAAAAACTGCTGAAAAATTTTACTGGAGAAATCCTTGTGAATAAACCACTTTATCCGTGATGAAATTGCTTGAAAAGATGGTGTAGATGATCACTTATTGTTTGTAGAAGCTTAATGGACCTTTGAACAATATTTGGAAGCTATAAAAACTTTGAATTTCGCCCTAAAACCATGAAGAAACTCTTCATTTTAAAACCCTAGCAATTCCGCAGAAATGTTGCGAAAAGGTCGCAAAAGGGTCGTGAAAGGGCCGCGTCCGCAGAAAGGTCGCAAAAATGTCGCGCATGACAGAAAAGTTGCAGAAGGGTCGCGCCTCTCTGAAATTGCAGAAAAAAAAAACCCTCCCTTTCTCAAAAATTTCACCTTCTCTTTATTTTCACAATGATTTCAAAGGGAACAAAAGACATGAAGAGTAAAAATGAATTTAATTGAGCTCCTCCATAGGCCTTTATGAGTTACTTTTGATGTCTTAGTAATTAATGAAGTAGGATAGCCCACCTCACCAATTTAACTTCTCTTTTAGCCCTTTTGAAATTTAGGATCTTTTTGCAATTTTCGGAACCTTAGGAACATTATTACATATAAAAACATAAATTACATTTGAAATCAAAATTTATTGAAGATACTTGCCTATTTCTACTCCTCTAATTGTTGAATTTTATGCATGAAATTGCAGTTTGGTGACCTTGAAACCCTAATGACCTAATGGAGACTCTTAACTGAATGGAATCATGATGGAAATGACTGAAATGGTGATGAAATCCTATGAATGATGGTACACTCAGCTTATTTGATGACATGAACCGGGCATTTAAATTTTGGAAAGAGTGGAAACAGTCCTAGACCTAATGCCAAGTGACCAAATTTTTGCTTGAAGACTTAGTGAAATGACAAAATTTTGATTTAAGGACCCTATTAAAACATGATAAGAGTCCATTTGATCACTGGTTGTAGAAATTTGAATAACTGATATATTATTCACCGAGATTCTCCTAATCACACACTATTTTAGCTTCATGCATAATACAGAATCTCTTCTACCATTGATCATCACATGCGGAAATAAAATCAATTGCATGCATACATTAAAACCACAAACAATCACACATATGAACACAGTATTTAATGGGAAAGCTTAAAGCTGAAAACCCCAACTATCTGTATATTATATGTCATGGAGATCATGCAACAATCATAGTACAAAAGCTCCTCACAAGCTCTCATGCACACCCTCAATTGCTACACACTATCAAGCTAGATCTAGCAAAACACATGCTCTAATCTTTTGCCACTTGATAGCCAGCCTCTATTGCGTAATTAATGCTATGGGATGGCTTCATTAAATAGATAAACCACCTGGCTTGAACTGCGCAATCCTCATGGGCTACTCCACCTATCTGTGTGTTGCAAATAGCAACAAAGATTGCTAACTGAGAAGTAACTCAAGCTTCTTTCACCTATCTCTTCACTGGTCTCCACTGAAACTGCCCATGCACTGAAGTTAACTGATGTATTCTTTAGTTGATTAATGAGTTTATAATTAGTGAATTAATTAATAATTAATTCACACCACTCTTCACTAGTGTATTAATCAGTTAGACTAAATACAACTAGCTCAACTATGTTTAGATTAGTTAAACTGAACACAACTCCATTAACTCCTCAATCAACTCCACCAAACTCTCTCACATGAGTTCTAACCGAAGTATCCATGCAATAGCTCCACTTAACCCTCAGGAATAGCGTAATTCCTTCTGTCAACTCCTGTGCCACATCTTTTCACTTAACTGAAGTGCTCCAAGAGAATAAGATAATGTTTATAGTCCAAATATTATTAAGAGCTAATAATATTCGACATATCTATTTTTAGACTGGAAATCTAAAAATAGATTCCACCCAATATGTCTAAAAATAGAAGTCCATCTATTTTTCTCGACTTGACCAACCATCCACAAATAGCATCCTGCAACTCATAGAACATGATCCATATGTCTAAAAATAGACTTTGTGCCAAAAATAGCCTGCGGGCCCACTTAGTGAAGGCGACTTCTTTCCACTAAGCTCCTCATCTTGTTGCAATCTCAACACTCCCTCTCAACAAGATAAGGATTATCTGCAACCCCTATCCTGCCCCCGTGGTATTCGAATTTTCTCTTGGTGAGCGCCTTCGTCAAGATATCAGCATCCTGATCCTCCGTAGGAATGTATGAAAGTAACATGATCTTCCGCTGCACACAATCTCTGATATGATGATACCGAATTTAAATATGTTTAGATCTATCATGAAATATTGGATTAACCAAGAGTTTGATGCAACTCTGATTATCACAATAAATCATAGTAGGATCCAAGTGTGAACCAAACAACCCGACCAGGATCTTCCTCATCCATATAGCCTCGCATGCAGCCAAAATTGCTGCCATATACTCGGCCTCTGCTGAATTGAGTGCCACGGATCTCTTCTTCCTGCTGTACCAAGAAACTGCTATCGACCTGATACTGAAAATCCCTCTAGATGTGATCTTTCTTCATGGGCTCCCGCCCACCCGCATCCGTGAAGCCACACATACCTCACCTCATCCGACCGTTCGTACCATAATCCATATCCCGATGTGCCTCTCGAGATAGCTTAATACATGCTTGCTCGCTTCCGTGAAGAGCTTGGTAGGCTTAACCATAGCTTGTGAAAGTTGGTTAACTGCATAGCATATGTCGGGTCGTGTATTGACCAGATACATAAGCGACCCCACCAACCGTCGATAAACAGTGGCATCCACTACCTCCGCTGAAGTAGCATCCTCCTTCCTCCAACCACCAGGAAGAGGAGTATCAACAGGCTTGCAGCCATGCATGTTGAACTTCTCTAGTATCTCCTGGGCATACTTACCCTGAGAAACAAACAGTCCACCACTGCGCTGCCAAATTTCCAATCCCAGGAAATAATGAAGGAGGCCCAAGTCCTTCATCTCAAACTCTCTAGCAAGATCCTCCTTGCATGAAAGTATCAACAGCTCATCACCCGTCAAAATTAAATCATCTACATAAAGTACAATGATTAGCAACTTACCCTCCACCACAATCTGGTATAGGTTAGGATCTGCCTCACTCTTGGAGAATCCAAGTCCGGTGAAATAACTGTCTATCCGTGTGTACCAAGAACGAGGTGCTTGTTTCAACCCATACAAAGGTTTCCCTTGAGCCGCACATGCGACTCACTGCTGAAGATCTCGAAACCTTCAGGCTGCTCTATGTACACCTCCTCCCCAATAACTCCATTGAGGAACGCAGTCTTCACATCCATCTGATGAATGTGCCACCCCATCTGCGCTGAGAGAGCAAGGATCGTCCGTATGGAAGAGTACTTTGCGACAGGTGCAAAGGTCTCCTCATAATCGATCCCCAATCCGTGAGTGTTTCCTGGCAACAATCTTGCCATATACTTCACACTTACAAGCTTCCCCCTTCACCAGATCCATCTTGAGCCCACCACCTGGTTTCCTTTCGCCTCAGGACAATCTCATGCATGCACTATTTCGACAATCATATCATACTCTCGCACCATGGCATCTACCCATGGTCTCACAACTTCTCAAAGAGGATGGCTCGTCACGATACACTTGCTCATAAGAGCCATGTATCCAAGATAATGGCCAAAAGACCGTTCACCGTGCTATGGATGTAGGTGGTCCTACAACCTTCTCTGCATCTTGAGCCAATCGCTCAGCTTCTGTAGTGCGCTTCCGCCCTCTGATGGTTGGCGCTGCATGAGTGGTATCTTCCACTCCATGAACTTCCTCTTGTGGCTGATCCACATTTTGAAGCTCATCCTTAGGAACCAATAGCTCCTCCTCTGCATGCAAGTGTGGCTCCCGTTCAAGCGAACACTTCATGGCTTTCTCCTCCTAAAATTTGATATCCCGTCGCACAAGAGTCTTGCGACTGTCTGGAAAATACACACGATAGTTGTGGGGCGTATCAGTGTATCCCACAAATATCCCAACCTCTGCGGTCGGCTCCAGCTTCTTCCTGGCATCCTTCATCACATGAATGTAAACAAGTGAACCAAAAATCCTCAAATGGGAAATATCAGGCTTCTTACCAGAAAATGCCTCCTCGGGTGTACTCATGCCAAGTATCCTGTGAGGACAACGGTTCTGCACATCTACTGCAGTATTGCATGCCTCCGCCCGCAAGTGAATGGGTAGGCCCTGATCATGCAACATCGCCCGTGCAGCACCCACGATCGTTTTGTTCTTCCGCTCAGCAACCCCGTTCTGTTGTGGGTTATGAGGTGCTATGAGCTCTCTTCGAATTCCTTCCGCGCTGCAAAAGTCCTTGAATTCGCCAGAGATGAATTCACCACCATTGTCGCTCATAAGAGCCTTCACCTGCTTCCTCGATTCTTTCTCAACCAGTGCCTTGAACTCACAGAACTTTGAGTATGTCTCACTCTTCTTCTGCATGAATAAGATCCAGTACTTATGAGAAAAATCATCAAAAAATATCACATAGTACCCTTGCTTTGCTGTTGAAGCTACTGAGAAAGGTCCACACACGTCTGTGTGAATTCTCTCAAGGATCATCGTGGCGCGACTATCCTTCTCTTGAAAGGTGGCTTTCACAAATTTTCCCAAGGTACACCCCTTGCACTGATCTGACTACGCAAGAGTGCCTTTAGGAAGCCCAGTAGAAATCTGTTGCAGTATCTTCAAAGCTCCATGGTGAAGGTGGCCCAATCTTTGGTGCCACAACTCGCCATCATCCCGGCTCACCACTCCTTCTGCCTTGCCTGCCATTGCTGCGCAGCCATCTACCTACAATTGATAAAGTTTCTCAACTCAAACCCCTATCCTCCGGGTCTCACCAGTTGCCTTACTGTGCAAGAAATCCTTTCCTTCGCTAAAGACAACATCATATCCCTTGTCTTCTAACATCGCCACAGAGATAAGATTCTTCTTCAATCCTGAAACATGCATCACTTCCTTCAATATGAAGGGTTTACCAGACTCCCTCTCAAAGGAAATGGTATCGATATCGGTCGCACTGTATCTACCATTATCGCCCATCTCGATGTTCACTCCAAGATCTTTCTCATCCAGATCAGTAAACACATCTCGATCTCCTGTCATGTGAAAAGACGCACCACTGTCAAGAAACCACACTGAACCCGTCACACTTGATACCAAGCATGTGATCAGTGAAAAATCTAGCTCAAACGGCGAGGCTAAGGCCTCTCTAGCTGCAGTCCCAGCAGCCTACTTATTTTTCTTCTTCTGTGGACAATTTGTGGCGTAATGTCTGTGTTGGTGACAGTGAAAGCACTTCCTGCTGCGACTGGGACAGAAGCTGTTTTCCCTTTGGTAGCCAAAGTGAAATTCCCTTCATCGGAAGTTCTTTGATGAAGATTCTTCCTTGGTAATTTTCCTTTATCTCCTTAATAAAGATCCCACCAAGTCGTCCCGACCCAGTCCCTGAGTAGAGTGCCAGAGTATACACTTCCTCATCATCAACAGTCACCCCCACACTTCCCTGTTCATCCCTGCATTGGACGAACTTCGTGAGGTACTTGGGCATACTGTCGCCTTTCTCCATTTTTATGTTCCTGAGTTTGTCCTTGAACGCCAACTTCCTCTAGTCACTCTTGCTTTGAAATAAATCTGTCAAATCTTTCCACATCAAGAATGGAGAAGCCTTACCATGAAGGTTGGACACTATGTGATCCTTCACACCTTCCAATAGAATCCTTCGACACTTTGCTGTCTTCTTTTGCCATGCGTCAAGTACGGCAGCATCACTAGAAGTAGGCTTTGAATCTCGCATCTATGAACTCTTCAACCCATTGTCATCCAAGACCACTCCATCCTATTTCATAATATAATTTGATTTCCTCAAGGCACCACCGTGACAATTGGAAAAACATCTAAACTTTGACACCAAGAAAACACTGCTGCAAATTCGAATTCCACCAGCACAAAGCTCAACCGCTTCAATGTTTTGCAATTGCTCCAATGATCAATATCGCTCCGATACCATGTAGAAATTTGAATAACTGATATATTATTCACCCAGATTCTCCTGATCAAACACTATTTTATCTTCATGCATAATACAGTATCTCTTCTACCATTGATCATCACATGCGGAAATAAAATCAATTGCATGCACACATTAAAACTACAAACAATCACACATATGAACACAGTATTTAATGGGAAAGCTTAAAGCTGAAAACCCCAACTATCTGTATATTATATGTCATGGAGATCATGTAACAATCATAGTACAAAGTTCCTCACAAGCTCTCATGCACACCCTCAATTGCTACACACTATCAAGCTAGATCTAGCAAAACACACCTGTTAATCACTATGGTCTAATAAAATAAACCACCTGGCTTGTACTGCATAATCCTCATGGGCTTCTCCAATCACTGGTTGTTGCAAATATGCAACAGTATAGTCACAACTAATAGTTAACCTACTCTTTCACCTATCTCTGCACTGGTCTCCACTGAAACTGTCCATGCACTGAAGTTAACTGATGTATTCTTTAGTTTATTAATGAGTTTATAATTAGTGAATTAATTAATAATTAATTCACACCACTCTTCACTAGTGTATTAATCAGTTAGACTAAATACAACTAGTTCAACTATGTTTAGATTAGCTAAACTGAACACAACTCCATTAACTCCTCAATCAACCTACTCATGAGTTCTAACCGAAGTATTCATGCAATTCATTCTTCACTTTCAACACATCTAATGAAGTGCTCCAAGAGTATCAAGATAGTCCAAATATCATTAAGAGTTTAGATATATTTTTAGACTAGCAATCTAAAAATAGACTCCACTAAGATGTCTTAAAAGTTTTCACTTGACCAACCATCCACAACAAGATCCTTCCGCAACTCATAGAACATGATCCATATGTTAAATAGACTTTACATGTCATTTTCGGCCCACTAGTGAAGGCGACTGGTTGTCTTGCAATCTCAACACTGGTGACAGGATTCAAAGATTGACACTAATAATATCGATTGTATTTTTGTTGTTATTGTGTTGGTTATAAGCATGTATTCGATCAGTGATGATGTATGGCTCTATCCATGTGTTTTACCTGTAAATGAATACACAATGTATTTATGTTCAAATATATTTTATTGTAGCTCATGATGTAGGGGAGCAATGCTACTTAGGTATTCTCAGATAAGTAAGAGACCCCTATGTTTAAATATGTTGTTTACACCTGTAGATACAATGTTTGTGACATGTTTGACGAAATGCATGTTATGGATAGCAGGGGTCCAGATGAGTTCCTGATGATGTGATTGTTTTCGTACCTTTGTTTTAATGTTATTTATCATCTCCTAAAGTTTCATGAAGTTTTGGGCCGTGACCTAGCCTCTAGGGCCTAAAATTTGGCACAAATCCTGGAGTTGCAAGCACAAAACTGACCAATTGGGTCCTCGGCCGCATGCTTGATGTGTTGTGTCTGTGACTATAGGTTCCCAGCCACTACCTTGCCTTGGAATGCCTGTGACTATGGTAAAAAATTAAGTCTAAACCAGTGGCGAGATGCTTGAAGGGTTGGGATACCTCCAGGGGATGTTGTTGATGTTGTGTAAGGTTTGTTTGTTATGTTTCCGTCGGTTCCACTTCCTCAAGGTCATCTAGGATGTTGAATCTCATATTAGTAGCACCTCATCACATGTTTACCCTGGTTGGCCAGTTACTTGGGTAGATGTGGGAAGAGGGTGTTACATAGACTCTCAGGCTTTACCGCAACCCATAGTCTGAATCAGGGGTCACTAGGCCCTAAAGTGAGACATACTCTCCATGCTTTACCGTATATCCCAAACCCGGGATTCCTAGGCCTAATGGAGAGAAAACGACCTCTCAGGCTTTACCGTAATCCAAACCAAAATAACTAGGCTCTAAATCGAGGCGACACGTAAACCGGTTCTCTGTCATATCATTCGAAGATCCACCTCAATTAGCTTTGAATCCATCCAGTAATCCAGCTGAACCAAAATATGAGAATTCCACAACACCGTGGCTATCCGAAAATGGCAAGGCTAGGATGAAAACACTGTCACACCTGGAAAAAAAACCATGCCAAGACAAAAAAAGAACCACATGAAATACCATGCATACTAGGTCTAGCAAGGAAAACACACATGCAAATATATACCTGCCAAGAATCTTGTTGTAGCTGCTTGATTCCTACTCCTCCTTTCTTTCTTCCTCCTCCTTCTTGCTTTCTTGACTTTCTTGATCCAATGCCAAAGTGCTCCAAGAAACTCTAAGTGTCCAAGGGTGTGAGAGAGAGACAGAGAATAATGAGAGAGCTCCAAAATGCACTGGCAAAAGGTACCAATTAATACTTAAGAACATTTTTATAAAAGAGGCCTCTATTTTCTTCATTTTCCTCCTCACATGCAATTTATGACATTTCATCTCCCTTTTCTCCTATTTTCCATTATTTTCATAAATAAATGTGTCAAAAATCCCATTTTTCCTTTCCAGAGCCTTTTCCAATTTCCTTATCCATAATAAACCAAATGAACACCCACTAGGATGTTTTGCCTAACATTCAGCTTGGAATAAGTGTCCCATCAACTGTGGTTATTATTTTTAACTTTATTACATGGAAATTTCAACAAGGTTGTTACAGAACCCTCCCCCTTGGGGGACACCATCCTCGGTGTTCAACGACACATATACCTTAGCAAAACTGCTGAAAAGCAACCATACTTCCCATGGATATTTATAACATAGTTCGATGCAGTATTTAAAATGATCACCGTGCTAATAAGCAAACCAACATGAAATCATAACAACATGACAACTATAATGACATGACACCCATACCGCTTATAAGATCTTTATAACATAGCTCATGGTGGTATTTACATCCATATGCATATGTACATACACTTGAACATCACATCAAAACATAAGCCAAACAAATACCAACATCACACTAAAATTGATGTGTCTCAACCGGAAAACAAGGAAGGATACATGGCCCACATATGATCTGCCATCTCCCATGTAGCTTCATCAAGACCAAAGTGCTTCCATTGCACTTTAACTTTCTCTATTGATCGGTTTCGGAGCATGAGCACCTTTTTATGCAATATACACTGAGGCTCACTACAAGGAAAAGACCCTCTAACGAAGGTTATAAAGGAGGTTTTTAGTGTTATAAAATTGGCCAAAATTGTCAAAAAACATTTTCTACAACATCTGTATTTGGTAACGGAGGTTTTGGCGTCTAGAGGTTATTACAGATGTTTTTTTCATTAGTGCGCTACTAAGGTGTCAACACACTGGTGCGTGTCATCTAGAGGGTGCATGCACCGGGCCGTAAAGGTCTAAAACTGCCTCGGGCGCACTATAGGTGATACAACGCACGGGGCCGATCTAATTGGTATTGGGATTTGTACGGTGCCCATAGGTCATATCAAAGCACCAGTACGTAGTCTTATAGAAACACACCGGTGCGCAGTATGAGACAAACACACCGATTGTTCTAATTCGTATTGGTATTTTTGCAATGCACATAGGTCGTACAAACGCACTGGTGTGTAGTCTCACATAAACGCATCGGTGCATAGTATCGAACAAACGCACAGAGATTTATAATTGGTATTGGTATTTGTGCGGTGCCCATAGGTCGTAGAAACACATTGGTGCATTGTATCATACAAACGCACCAGTGTACAGTAACTGACACACACCAGCGTTCATTTTGTATTTTTTAGAAACATCGACCTGTGACAGTGCAATTATTGTGATTTTTTAAATTCATTTTTCATCAAAAGTCAACACATCTTATAACAATATTCATATTATAAAATTTTTATTAATGCATTTGAATTTGATGTTTGGATTAATTTGTTATATCATATCATAATTATTGTGATTTTTTTTAAAATTCATTATTCATCAAAAGACGACACATATCTTATAACAGTATTTATATCAGTTAAATTTTTATTAGTGTGTTTGAATGTGATGTTTGGATTAATTTGTTATATCATATCATCACATTTCACATCTCTTCATTATAATATTTAATCATCCATAAATTTAATTAGTGGTGTTACATTTCACAACAACAATGGAGAACGCAATAGAATACATTAAAACATATTTTAATATATATATATATGAATAAGATAGTCTTTTTCATCCAAAATGGGACAGTTATTAGTATCCCTTTTTCTTTCAATTGGGACACTATGTCCATTACATTAAACAAAATGTCTAATTTCACGGGCAAATATTTCAAAAAATACAATGCCTTTCTTTGATATCCAAACATAATAATCATCATTATTCGCTTGAGTTGTTGTCACTGCTTGAGCTACTTCCACGACTTGGGGGTTATTTTCAGGAATGTTTTGTTCACGTTGCTGATTATTTTCTTCTTCTTCACCTTCCATCTACAAACATAAAAATAAATTGTAATGAGTGTATATAAATTGGTGGGAATAATGAAAATTGCAATATTAAATAATATACATCAATGTAAATCGAAAATAAATGGTGTACCATAGCAACAATTGACTCATGAACTATACACATTCTTTCAAAACCACGTACTATGCTATCTTTCAAGATTTCATTTGTTGGCATTGTTATCACTCTAGTAATTCTTTACTTGTGAGATTTTTGGTTTTTAGTTAAGAAAACTAGAGGTAACCACAAACCAACTTTTAAACTATAGGATCTAGCCTTCCTAGGGTTTAGAGAGGGCTCTCTCTATAAATTTAACTTTGTTTTTAAATATGATTTTAGGCTAGTTATGATTGTGCAATTTGGTTTTGGTTTGATTGATTTGGTGGGAAAAATCACTTAAAGAGATGGATAGTGGGAAATATATTTTTCCATTGGGCTAAGGAGTCAAAAGTCAGGCAAATAGAACTAGGATCAAGGCCAAAAATTCAAATGTTTTCAGGGTAATATAAATAACCCTTGAAGATCTTGGAAAGTTGTTTTGTGAGGTGATACGATCGGGGTAAAGAGAAATGAAGGGTTCTTTGATCCGGAAAATGGAAGTAGTGGGCAGTGGTCAAATGAAAGAGGGAGCAATTAAGAGTTCCCTACTCTATAAATCAGCAGAAAACATAGAAATGACAAATAGTTAAGACAGGGTGCTTTTAAAAAATCTTGAAGTAATCCTCATATTCATTCATTCAAATTTAGAAAACATAATGGATTGCATGTAACAAAGAAAGATAACAGTGACAAGTAGAAAATACTTCTCTTCAATGGCTCATCACATGAATCCTAAAATATGATGCTAGTTGGTTCGATCCAGTCTGCTATTCGAAATTTTAAACACAAAAGCCTTCAAGTCCACAAAAATGACTATAGAAATCTTCAGCAATTTATTCCACAAGAATACTTCAAAAAGTGAAGTATTTATACATAATTGTTTACAAAATATCCTAAAATGCTTCTAGGAATTATCTTAGGGAAATAAAAATATCTTTACAACAAAATCGAGACAGTTGCTTAACAAATCAACAAGTTGTCATATCTATCCAAATAAAATAGAAACTAATTATGGATGAGGTGCAGTGGGCTACCTTGGTGTCCTCCTTGCTGGCTTTAGATATTTTGAATTGGTTTAGAAATATAATCTGCTTTATCTTATACTCTTTCACTGATTCTCTTTAATCTCTGATACTCTTTAACCAATGTAAAACATGTTTACTGCTATAATAAAAATCTGTTTTGATTGCAAATCAGTAAACTATTTTCTCTTTTATCTTTCTGCCTTTTTACTTTTCACAGTAAATCTGTAAGTGACTGCCAATCTTCCTCGTTGGGAATTTATATTTTCTTTAACTTCCTGAAATTCTCATCTACTTCTGTATACTTCGAAAAAGTTGGCTTGATGACAAACAAGTGTCTTATCTCATGTTGTAAACAAAATAAGTCCTCAAAACTTCTGAGTAAGACTTTTCTTGTTGGATTACCTTGTCCACCTGACTTTTCAACTTGCTCATTTTCAAATTCTCTGATCTTTTTATTGTAGTCTTCTTGAGGCATCAATTTTTAATTGATAACCAAAATGTTAGGCAAAGTTCTTTGCCTAAGATTTTCAAATTTAACCATGAATATGGTTATTGCTATGTTCATGTTCTTGCATTTTTCCTCAAGTTGCTTCATTAGGTTCTTCTTGGTGATAACGTTTCTTACCTCCGGGATAGTTTCAGTTCTCTCAGTAATTTCAATCTCTTCTAACTCTTGCATGTTCTTGTTGTTGAGAAAATTTATCAGTTCTAAATCTTTCTCTGGTTTGTTGCCTAGTTGTTCTTTGGTCTTCTTGATTTTTGCTGGTATTGTTGTCAACAAATCTCTTTGTTCAAAGATCACTTGAATTGAAGGCCACACATCATTGATGGCTTCAATGATTTTGTTCCAAAAATAATTCTTCACATATGAGATTGGTTCTTTTAAAGTTAATTCCTTTTGAAGTTTCTTCAATTCTTCATTTAATCTAATAGCCTTTTGCTCATGATATTTTGCATTAATCTGAGCCAATTTATTTTGATCTTCAAGATTTTCAATCATTTTTTTAATCTGTTGATTTCACTTGTCTGAAGAGACATATCTTCCATAGCCTTTACTAGTTTGTTGGCCTCATCTGTAGGGTGAGTTGTTGTTGTAGATGACTCTGTAGCTGATGTAGTGGTTGAAGTCACTGGCACTACAGTAGCCAGTGGAACTTTGGGTGCCAACTCTTCTCCTAGAGTTGAAGGCACAGCTGTAGTAACCATAGGGATGACTGTAGGTGGTTTTGGTGTTTTTACTGCTTCTTTTTCATGGACAATTTTGTCCATCTGAATCTCCATTTCTTTTATCTGTGCTGTAAGTTGAAAGATTATGTTCATCATATCATCTTTTTCATTGTGTCCTTGTAAAAGCTCTTTGGCTTGAGGATGTTCACTTGAAGGAAGTTTAAGTTGTTTCCTCAATGATGCAATGTCCTCATTATTTTTATTTAATAATTTTTCTGCTGCTTTGACATTTGTTGGGTCAAATCCAATCTGTATTACCAACTCTTCTAAAGATTTTATTCTCTGATCTTTAGCATTCAAGGATACTTTATCTAGTTTCATTTAATAATTCATATTTGTGATGGTGTTCTGAAGCTTTTGAACACTCATGGCTTTAGTTGTAATAGTAGAATACAACATTTATGAACTCTTTTTGTGAAACTCTATTTGGTCAAGTGCATGTATTCTTTCTGTTGGCACTTCAATATCAATATTTTTATAATCTACAACTGTCTTTGGTGTTTTCACTGTAGGCTATAATAATGACTTGATCAACTTTTTATTGGAGTAATCAAAGGCAAAAAGAAGTCTATTTTGAATACTTGGTGTTTGCTTGAGATATTGAGAGTAAATCTCATTTTTAATCTCTTCATTCTTTAACTTTATCTGTTTGTACTTTTCCTTGATATCTAAATCATTTTCCTCTGTTGTCTGTGAGGATGAAGCTTTCATGTTCTGTGGTTCTTCAACCATTTGTGCATTTGAATTATCAACCTGTTCTTCATCCTGATTCTCAGTAATTGTCTCATTGATGATGACTGTGGTAGTGCCAACATTTGTCTCTGGCATATTTGCATCTTCTACCTCAATGGTTACTTTTTATCCAACTGGATTTAACTTAGGATTTTTGTTGTATCTTAATTTGAACCTAGTTTCAGTAGTGGTTTCAGCAACATAGGTCCCTTCTTCTCTTACTCTCTTTGTGGCTTTATTTGTTTGATCTGGAGTCTGTAAAGTGTGACTAGTATCACTTTTCTTCACTGCATCTACTAAAGTATTCTCTGCTCACTCAGTTTGCTTGGCATATTTCTCTATCTCTGGTTTTTTCTCATGAATGAAGGGTGTTAGTTTACACTTAACCCTCATTTTACTTAGGATGCCTTGAGGATCATTATTCCAGGAAAATCTCTCTTCAAATCTGTACTCCAATAGTTGTTTTGCTGCTTCTGCCTCTGCATCTCTATGATTGCAAATGAAGGGTCCTACTTGATTCTTAAATTTAAACTGTGTGTTCTTCTTTACTGCTAGGAAATTGATAGAATCAGAGTTTAAGATTTGCCTAATATACTCCAAGGCAAAAATCCTCATTGATACATGTTTGGGTAACTTGTAAGGTAACAAATTGGATCCAAAAACTCTAATCTCAATATGTTTTTCATACAAGTACCAATCACCAGTCTTGGTTTGCTCTGACAATTGTAAAATATTCTTCATCCCATCATTTATTTTTGGTTGTTCCATATTTGTTAACATTTTGATCAATGGATGGATGGATGAATCTGAAAACTCTGCATATGTGAACTTTGTGGACCCTTTCCTGATCAAAGAGGTCCATAAAATAACTGAAAGAGGATTTCCCTCTATGTCAAGCCTTTGAAGAGTTAATGGAAAATTATCTGCTTGAAAATACAAGAACATGTGGAAGAGGAAGGATGTGTATCTGAACACTCCTTTAGTTGGCAACTTAATAAATTGTTCATGGATATTGTCTGCAATATACCCAGCATAATCAAAGATAACAGCAGGAGGTTGTCCTGGGGTAAAAGTGGATAGGAAACCTAAAATGGATTCATATGTATGTTCATTAGTGAAATACCCTAGAATAAATGAAAGCATTGAAATCACATGCCTTGAACATTCTGGAAATCTTGAAGTAGAATATGGGGGATTAATTTGAGGAATTTCTACATGCAAGGACATGAATACTTGGAATATTTGGAATCTTTTAGGAAATTCAAGGCCAATTTATAGCTTGGTGAGGGCCTATATGGACAAAGGGACTTCTTGAGGACCATTACTGTAGCATTTGGTTAATGGACTCGGCAATAATGGTAATAAGAACTTCTTTGTTGACATTGACTATGGCTCTCTGCTCATGCACATAATACTGTTGACATAACCTAATGACCTCTTGACATGGATGAGTTACTGGAACAACATATTTGGGCAAGTGTGGTTCCCAAATATGGACTTCTTCTTCATTATCTAAGGATTTTTCATAGCTCTAGTTATGAATGTCTAGCAGATTAAATTCAACAATTGGGTCTACTATTTTGTAGTCAACATTAGCTAATGGAATGTGCTCAATATCTACAACAGGGGGTTGTAGAGGATTCACAATAATGGCAGTCTTAGAAGTCATGGCTGGAGTTGATTTTGGCACTTTGGAACCTTCAGGATTGCTAGAACTATGCTTTTTAGGCATTTTGGCTACTTCTGCAAGATTAAAGAGTTTGCAAAAGTATTTTTTATTTTAACAGAGGTGTCTTGGATGTAAAATAGGCAAAGTATGGTCTCTTTCTTGGATTTATTCTTCAATTTCAATCTTCAAATGATTTACAAACCTTTGTTGGTTTAGAAAACAAGAAATAGGGGTTTCTTGGGCTTTTTAATGAGTAATTGGACTAAAACTCGTTTGAATTCAGGCACAGAGGTTTAGGATACCTTCAGAGGATTTCTGGGCCCAATTTAGAGTTTTAAAATAGTGCACAGCAATAAACAGGGTTTTTGCAGAAATTTTCACAAGGTTTGGCTTGTTTTTTGGATATTTTGGCAGGTTTCTTTGGGTAATTTTGAACTATGAATGCAATTTGTTCCTTTAAAGGGTCCTTTCAAATCAAAATAGGCTTAATTTGCTGGAGGAATACCTGTTATACGCAGGTACTGGGCTTTTGAAAATGATTCTGAGGTTTTTGAGTGGATTCAATGGTATCTTTCAGGTCTCTGAAACGATTCAGATCTCCTTAACAATCTTAAACGGCCTATAGGTTGCAATTCGCAGGTTCTTGGCATGAAAATGGTGGAAATTGCTTATTTCACAGTTAGAATAGCTTATATAGGGGTTTACGCGCAGAAAGAGAGGAAATTAGTGCATTGCCAACATTTATTTAGGCAAATTAGGTTTAATAGGCGCCTAAAATAAATGGCAGTCAAGTCATAAATGGTGGTTTTCGGGCTCAAAGGGTCTAAAGCTGTGAGTGGTTATCGCACGCCATTTCGGTGGTAAGTTGTTTCGGAGGAAACCAACGCGATCCAGTAGGAAAGAAACACGTGGAGGAGGGAGAAAGTCAAATACCACCCATTTTGCGTAGAAATGAAATGGTGGTTATCACGCAAGTTTATTTGTGATATGGAGTTTATGTCGTCGGATCGTGGGGTTCGATTGCGAATGGCCCAGATCAATTGTGAAAGTTGCATCGGGATGGAAAGTGGGGTCGGGGTTTTCATACATGCGAGGATGGGTTTTAAACCTTAGAAATAATCATTTATTAAAGTTTAAAACTTTATATTATATGGTTAAGCAGAGGGATAAGGTTTATTTATGTTTCAAATTAAAACATTTAAGAAATGTTTCAATCAATACATGGACGCGAGTTTTATTATATAGTTTTTTCAAACATTTGAAAATTGATAAAAACTATAGGGGGCGGGATATTTTTTTTATTGATATGTTTAAACCAAAGGGATAATGGTGGGGTTTGTATTTCACGCATGGGATATTTAAACATTGGTTTAAACTAAAATAGAGGGTTTGTGGGTTATTTAAAAATAAAAGAGATTTAATATTATATGGGTGGGTGTAGTTTTAGGGATTTAATAAATAAGTTATAAGTTAATATGAAAAAGAGACAATATATATAATGAATGAAAATATATGTTTTAACTCTAAGTAAAGTGAAAATAAGCATAGCTTGTCTTTGTTGTATTTTTTTCACACTTTAACTTAGGATAAATGCATTTTATGGGTTTTTGAATGATTTGAAAAGGAAATGAAATTAGTTATTTAGGGTTTTACTTTTACTAAGTAAAAATGGATTTTTACTTAAGAAAAAGGGATTATGACTATGAATGAAGGATAGATGTTGATGAATGTCGTTTCTATGTAGGAATTTCAATATTTTTAACCAATGAGTCATCGAGCCTTGGGTTCGGTCCCAACAGAAGTCAAAGAAATGATCTGAGCCTTTTTAACTGATATTTTAGAATATTGAATAATTGTAGGGGAGGGGAAATTAGTGATTTTTGCCTGATGATGTTTTATTACATGCTTTCACAACTGCTTTCTACGTACCCATCTTTATTTCTAACATTTTTTACTTCATTTTAATGGGTGCATTTAGGCTTGCAACCCTAAATCATTTTTTCTTTCAAAACATAAAAACTATCTAGGTCTAACCTTATTTCATTTAAGGGCTATACTTAACCACTATTCTCTATCTTAACCATTGATTTGTCAAGTTTATACTATTTGACATATATTTATTCTCTATCTAAAACATGAAAAGTTAAGATTAAAATGTTTAACTGATCATGGATTATGGCATTTATTGACAATCTGCACATAATCATTATTCTTGCAGTAAAAGTAAATAGTAATGGAATTTTGACTTGCTCACTTTCAGGTCTTATTTTTTATCTCTTTTTCTTTTGGGGTCTATTTTTTCTAAGTCCTTTGATCTTTATTTTAGGACTTTTACCCTTTTTTCATTTTTTATTATTTTCATTTTTCAAAATATGGGAAAAAAACTTGCAGAAAGCAAGGTATGTACATATTTACAAGACTATTATAGTCAATTCAAATATTATGAACCCTATTATTATAGGACCCTAACAGTGGCTCCACTTGGGGATGGCATTTCCTGGTGAAATGTCAAGAACTTTAAGACTAGTAGTCTCTGAAATTTGACAGTGATGACCCTGTAAGTATCTTCCGATCTCTGCAATTATTCATATTTATGATATTTTACCTTTCAAAGCTTAGGGCCTTCTCTCCGAGTTTCAAATTTGTTAGGGAAAACATCCAATCCAATCTAAAATCTTCAATGTAAATTTAGAAATGATTCAAAGTAAATGAAACTAACTATTTGTTATCTCAGGGGAGTAGCAGTGCTTCAACATTCTACCATTTACTGCTCCATCTGACATCTCTGACCCATCTATTTCTCTTAGAAAGAAAGCATTGTTACCTCTGTAACCATAAATGACATAAGTTCATTTCCATAGAAAATCAAATTTTCCATGTTTACCTTTGTCTTCCCTTCTTGAATCCCATTTTAACACTTTATCTCCAATGTAGAAATCATCTTCTTTACTCTTTTTGTCAAAAAAATTCTTAATCTTATCTTGGATAACTTGAGACTTGATATAAACTTCTTCCCTTATTTGTTGCAAGTGAATAGTTTGATTAATCCTCCTTTGAATGTCATTTGTTTCAACTTGTAACTCTTGGATAATCTTCATTACTGGTACTCCTAAGGAAGATGGAGAAACAACATCCATTCCATAGACAATCTGGTAAGGGGATGTACCAATATATTTTTTAGTTGTAAGTCTATCTACCCATAAGGCATTGACTAACTTCTTATTCCAAGTCTTTTTATTATCTTCCAGTAATTTTTTTATGATATTTACAAGGCTCTTATTTGAATATTCAGCTAGACCATTACCTTGAGGATAATATGCAGTAGAGTGGCCTAGGGTAATATGGTATTTATGGCAAAAGTCAATCATATTTTTAGATTTGAATGTTGCTGCATTGTCAGTAATTATCTTTTAGGGACATCCAAATCTTGAAATAATGTTACTTTCTAGGAAGGAAATAATGACAGTATATGTGGCTTACCTAGAGGGTATGACTTCAATCCACTTGGTAAAATAGTCAATGGCTATCAGAATCCACTTGTGTTAGGTTGATGATGGGGGGTGAATTTCTCCAATGAATTCGAGACCCCATTGTTGAAATGGAATTTCAGTAGAGATGGGCTTTAAGGGCAGGGGTAACAACTTTTTCTTACCCTCAAAGATTTGGCACTTGTGACAGGAGGTCACATATCTTTTTACATCTGCAAACAAAGTAGGCCAATAAAAACCAGCTCTCAGGATCTTGTCTGCAGTAGTCTTCCAGTAAAGATGTCCTCCACAATCATCTGCCTGAAATTATTCTAGTATTGTGTCAGCTTCTTGTTTTAACAAACAATTTAATAAAATCCCACTATGATCTCTCCAAAAAAGTACATTGTTTCAAATGAAAAATCTTACTTCCTTAAGCTTTAAAAATCTAGCTTTGGTTCTTGACAATCCAGGAGGATCTTGTAAGTTTAGTAAAACAAATATGATATCTGCATACCATGGTGAGTCTAAAAACGTTGCACTGATATTTGGAGTCGCCGTCTCTTTCTGATCATCTACTTGGGCAATAAAATTTATGTCTAGGGCATTACAATTTGATTCAGCCGTGAGTCTGGCTAAACCTTGACCTTTTATCAACTTGGTGGGTTTTATCTCTATGTCATATTCTAAGATAGTGGCAATCCACTTTCCTCTTCTTCCATCAGGACCATCCTGAGTAAGAATGTCTTTTACTACAACATTTGGGACATAGGCAATGATGTGAGAATAGATAATGTAAACTCTGAAGTCTTTAATGGCCTTTACCAAATATAAGGCTTATTTCTCCCTGATATTGTACTTCAAAGATGCATCTCTAAGTGTTCTACTAAAGAAAGCTATGGGTTGTTCATAACCCTGGTCATTTTTCTACAATAAAACTGCAGCAACGGTGTGCTCTAAAGCAAATGAAAAAATGATGAAATTCTTTTTAAAGTTAGGACTTATAAGGACTGGAGTTTTGGTTGAGGCCTGTTTGATGGATTCAAATGACTGTTTGGCCTCAATAGTACATTTAAGAACTGAATCTTTTTTAAGCATGTTATTTAGCTCTCTAATTATCTCAGCTAAATTGGATATGAATCTTCTTAAAAAATTAATCTTACCTAGAAAGGCTTGTAACTCTTTTATGTTTCTTAGCGGACTGATGTTAAGAATTGCTTCTATCCTAGTAGGGTCTATTCTAATTCCTTCCTTAGATATTATGTGTCCTAGTAATTTGCCTTCTTCTAATCCAAATAAGTTTTTCTTAGGGTTTAAAGAGTTACCAAACTTTCTACATTTAATAAAAACTTGTCTCAAATGATCCAAGTGTTCATTATCAGTTTTAGAAAATACAGTAATGTCATCTAAGTAAATTACTAAGAAATCATGTATTTCCTTTGCAATGGTTATATCCATGGCTCTTTGAAAGGTTTCCCCTGCATTCATTAAACCAAAAGGCATTTTTACATACATAAAAGTGCCCCAAGGAGTAGTAAAGGTTGTTTTGGCTTGATCATCTTTTTAGACTAAAATCTGGTTGTATCCTGAAAAACCATGTAAAAGTGAAATCCTAGAAGAGCCAACTACCCTTTGTAATATGTGATCCGTATTCAGTAAAGGATAATTATCTTTTAAGGATACTTTGTTTAGATTCCTAAAGTCGACACATAATTTAATCTCTCCTGTCTTTTTCCTGGTTGGGACTAAGTTGGAAACCCAATCAGAATATCTGATTCGTGCAATTATCTGTGCATCATACATTCTTTTCACTTATTTTTCTATCAAAGTTAATAAAACAGGGTTAATTCTTCTCAACTTTTGTTTAAAGGGATTTTGATATTCTTTGATAGGGATTTTATGTTGAATTATGTTGGTGTCATACGATTTAAGGTCCTCATAACTCCAATAAAAAACATCTTGAAATTCCTTTAAAAGTTCTATGTATTTTTATTTTTCCTGTTGAGGTAAAGATTTGGAAAGTTTGATAATTTTGGGTTTTAACTCTGTGCCAATATTACATTCTTCAATATCTGATCTAACTGGCTCCATTTTGGGTTTTCTAGCAACATCATTTGAGTCAAATAGATCTTCTAAAGGAGTTAAACCTTTTGGTAATAAATTATCTTTGAGATTTAATACATCAGATTCTTCATCAATTAACTCATCAATTTCTACTCTCTCTAATTTAACTATATCTGATTGACTAAATCTAGTGGGTTTATCAAACTTAACTTTATTTACATTTACATTATTCAAATCAATTTCACTATCTAAATCTTGATCTATGGTTCAATCAATGTCTATCTTACAGTTCTTAAATTCACCTTCATTATTCAGAAATTTGTAAATTTGTTGGTCTTGTGAGAAAATTTGCCAATATTTGAGGTTGTCTGGAATTACTGGTCTATGTTTTACTTCTGCAGTATACATGTGATTAGGCTGAAAAAGGTAAATTACAAGTACTAGCAAAAGTTGCTAATGAGTGTGCTTGTAAATTTTACTTTCTAGGTAATGCAGAAAAATTACATTCCAATAAGTCATTAATCAAATCTAATACAGTCTCTCTTTATCAGCCTACTCTAGGATTGTAAACTAAATATTATCCTTTAATTTGTCTTACAATCAACTCAGAATCTCCCATTATTGCTATTCTCTTACCTCCTAAGTTTCTGATTATCTGGAGTCCTAATATGAGGGCTTCATACTCAGCCATATTGTTAGTACATTTGAAATTCAATATGAAAGCATGGCCTTCTGCATGATTTTTCTCTATATTAGTTATCCATACTCCTGCTCTTGCTCCTAATTTATTTAATGAACCATCAAAGTCTAAATGCCATAAAGATTCATGGAAGATATTATCATTGTCTTTTCTTTTCTTTTCTTCTCTTAGTTCAGTCTGGATTTCATTATCAGTTTCAGCATTACATAGGATGAATGAATCTAGATCAGTAGGTGTGGTATAAATTGGATAATTTATTGACCTTTCAGCACTACTAATCATATATTTCATTAAGGTTTCCCTATATAATTTCTTTGGCTGACCGAAAACTGATATCGTAGCATATGACATGTCCAATTGTAGAGATCCCCGCAACTTGGCTCCCCATGAGCGAGATAATAACATTCCATATTTGGGTGGGATATCAGCTACTACAATGTCCATTAGTATACTCTTACCAGGATATTGAACTAATGTTACACACAAATCTTTGATTAAACCTAGGCATTTGACCTTGCTTGAGTCAAATGAAAATAAATCTCTGTAGGGCCTTGTGACATCTAAGTTCAGGGTTTCCATTATAGCTTTGGGAATTAGATTGTGTGAAGCTCCTGAAGTTAGCATTCCATTGTGTAAAATTTGATCATGAATGGTTAAACTAATGTAAAATGGAGGAACTGCTCCATCTAGATGCTTTCCATTCACATCTTGGCCAAAAATCAACTCTGGCTGATCATCATTCAAGTTTAGGGAATCTTCTCCATCATTTATGTTTAATGTTTAAGTGATAGTTGATTTATACAAGTCATGTTTTACCAATTCTGTCAGAGGAATTGGTATTTTTAGCTTTGCAATTTCAGATTATATGTTGAATGAAGATTGAGATTTACTTATTTGAATCAATTCTTCTTTGGTAACTGTAGTTTGGGTTGGTTTATCTTGCTTTTCTACAACTATCTTTTCAGTTTCAATTTGAGTGCCTTGTGTTTTACTACTTTTTAATTTATTTTCGGGAATGGTTTGTGAAGCAGTAGATGTTTTCTTAGCTTTGGATTTATCAGAATTTTTTTTTTCAGAGGCAACTTTTGGATCTGCTGATTTAGGATTAGCATTGGGTATTTCAGGATCTAAGTTTGTTGTTTTATCTAAATTAGGTGTTTTAGTAGCAGTTGATATTTGTGAATCTTTGGCAGCTTGAGCAACTTCATCAGTTATGTCAACAATCTTAGGGCTTGGTGAAAACTTAGGACTGGAAATTTTTTGGGAAGAATTGGAGTTTTGCTTACTTTCCCTAGGGAGAATTTGCAGAACTTTTGTTTTGGGAGCTTCTACTGTTTTCTTATTCTGTGTTTGGAAATTTTTCTTAGTAGAAGACTCATTGTTTTTCTTACTTCTTAGGTTATACTGACTGTGTACTTCATTGATGGCAAATTCATAACCTTGTTTGTAATCAAAGGATTCCCCTAAATCTAATTGGAGTTGTTGGAGTTCAAATAACTCTTGATCTTTCTGTGTAAGAAAGATAGTGCTATTATCATCTATTCCCATTAAATTTATGGTATCCTCATCATCATCATTGTTTTGAGAACTCTCAGCATAGTTCTCCTAAAAGGGAGGTCTTATTGTTTGGTTTGGGGCTGATTCTTTTATTTTTCCTGAATTCATATTTCTTCTAAAGTTGGGATTTCTGATTTGTTGTTGGTTATCCCATTGAGTTCTTCTTTCTATGTTGTCTAATCTATCCATCATCCTCTCTAAAGTCTTAACTAACATATCTATTTTTGTGTTTGAACTAGAGACTTCTTCTTTCATGGTTACTCTCCTCTCATTTCTTAATTTGGCCTTTTTAGCTAGAATGTTTGCTTCTACACCTACAGCATCTATTTGCATTCTTTCCGATGTTTTTGCATTTCTCTCTCTTAACTGGTATGCCATGTCAGTGTCAAATCCATCTGGTAATTTGAGTAAGACAGATTCAAGAGTGGGTTTGAGATTTACAGGAATTGAATTGTAAACACTGTTATATGTAGTGCAGTAGTCTTGTACAGATTCATTTGGAGCTCTTTTCATTGCATCAAATTCAGACAGTATTTGAAGTGGATTTTTCTTCTTTTCCCATTTATTTAAAAATAATATATGAAAAAAAATCTAAACCATCTATACTACCAGCAGCAAGACCTTTAAACCATTTCTTGACTTCCCATATTAATGTTTGTGCAAAGAGCCTCATTTGTACATCAGATTCATCTATCTCATGGAGTTTAAAGTAATATGTCATTTTATTAATGTGTTGTTGAGCTGTGTAATGATTTGTAGCATCAAACTGTGGTATCTTACTTTGGTAATATTGGGGCATGTCATGAAGTTGTCTTGGAAGAATAAGGGGAGCATACCTAGCAACCATAGCTTGAATTCTAGCTTGGCTAGGAGGTAAAGTAGAAGTGCTAGGGGCTGAACTGGAAGTAGTGGCTGATGAACTAGAAAAAATAGTAGATGAACTAAAAGCTAAAGTTGAGGTACTAGTAAGTGAAACTGGAATATATATTGAACTACTAGAAATGAGAATGATGTGTTTAACAAAGTAGAAGGTGAACTAGTGGATGAAGTGGATGTAGGGGATGAAGGAAATAATATTCTAGGCTACAATGGTAATCTAGGACTAAATAGATCTGTAGATTGGATGGTAGTAGAAACTATAGATGATGTAGTGGTATCTAAATGAGTAATAGGATTTTTAGATGTGTAAGCTAACAGCTGAGCTAATTCAATTGCCTCATCAATTTCCTTAAGAATAGTAGCATTAATCTCTTCAAGTTTGTTTTGATTTATAACTTTCTTTAATTCAGAATCTGCTTTAATATTTTTATGTTTTGTTTCCAAAAATGAAATGAAAACAGGGTCTAAAACAACAGTACTTAAATTACTTTCATATTTGGTCCTGAATAAAGAATGTTCAAATTCTAAATCAAATTCTATATCCTGCAAACTTACTAATTCTTGGAGTAATGAATTGACTCTTATTAATGAAACTCTAGCATCTAAATCTCTTATCTATTTTTTCGTTTTCCCAATTATGTCTGGGTTGTCCACTATAAGAGCAGGTTTAGGATCCGGGTTAGACCTGGTATGGTAAACTTTCCTAGAAGCCAGAATTACAATTTTTTATACTCACAACTATTCAAATAGTCTTCAAGGCAAAAGGAAAATAAAAATGATTTCCTTTAAGATTGATTTAACAACTGAGGATTGGTTAGTCCCCAGTATGGTCGCCAGTATGTTATCACTCTAGTAAATCTTTAGTTTCGAAATTTGGTTAGTCTCCAATATGGTCGCCAGTATGTTATCACTCTAGTAAATCTTTAGTTGTGAAATTTTTGGTTTTTTGTTAACAAAACTAGAGGGAACCACAGACCAACTTTTAAACTCTAGGATCTAGCCTTCCTAGGGTTCAAAGAGGGCTCTCTATAAAAATTAACTTTGTTTTTAAATATGATTTTAGGCTAGTTATGATTGTGCAATTTGGTTTTTTTTTTATTGACTTGGTGGAAAAAATCACTTAAAGAGATGGATAGTGGGAAATCTATTTGTCCATTGGGCTAAGGAGTCAAAAGTCAGGCAGACAGAAGTAGGATCAAGGTCAAAAAGTCAAATGTTTTCAGGGCAAGACAGATAACCCTCGAAGATCTTGGAAAGTTTTTTTGTGAGGAGACATGATCGGGATCAAGAGCAATGAAGGGTTCTTTGATACGAAAAAGGGAAGTAGTAGGTAGAGGTCAAACGAAAGAGGGAGCAATTAAGGGTTCCCTACTCTGGAGATCAGCAGAAAACATAGAAATGAAAAATAGTTAAGACAGGGTGCTTTTAACAATTCCTGAATTAATCCTCCTATTCATTCATTCAAATTTATAAAACATAATGGATTGCATGTAACAAAGAAAGATAACATTGACAAGTAGAAAATACTTCTCTTCAATAGTTCATCACATGAATCTTGAAATATGATGCTAGTTAGTTCGATCCAGTTTGCTACTCGAAATTTGAAACACAAAAGCCTTCAAGTCCACAAAAATGACTATAGAAACCTTCTGCAATTTATTCCACAAGAATAATTCAAATAGTGAAGTATTTGTACATAATTGTTTACAAAATATCCTAGAATGCTTCCAGGAATTATCTTAGGGAAATAAAAATATCTTTACAACAAAATAGATACAGTTGCTTAAAAAATCAACAAGTTGTCCTATCTATCCAAATAAAATAGAAAATGATTATGTATGAGGTGCAGCTGGCTGCCTTGGTGTCCTCCTTGTTGGCTTTAGATATTTTGAATTGGTTTTGAAATCTGATATGCTTTATCTTATACTCTTTCACTTATTCTCTTTAATCTATAATACTCTTTAACCAATGTAAAACATGTTTATTGCTATAATAGAAATATGTTTTGACTGCAAATCAGTAAATTGTTTTCTCTTTTATCTTTCTGCCTTTTTATTTTTCACAGTAAATCTGTAAGTGACTGCCAATCTTCCTCGTTGGGAATTTGTATTTTCTTTAACTTCATGAAATTCTCATATGCTTCTGTATACCTGGAAAAAGTTGGCTTGATGACAAACAAGTGTCTTATCTCATGCTGTAAATAAAATAAGTCCTCAAAACTTATGAGTAAGACTTTTCTTGTCGGAGTACCTTGTCCACCTGACCTTTAAACTTGCTCCTTTGCAAATTCTCTGATATTTTTATTGTAGTCTTCTTGAGGCATCAGTTTTTCATTGATAACCAAAATGTTAGGCAGAGTTCTTTGCCTAAGATTTTCAAATTTAGCCATGAATCTGGTTATTGCTATGTTCGTGTTCTCACACTTTTCCTCAAGTTGCTTCATTAGGTTCTTCTTGGTGATAAATTTCCTTACCTCAAGGATAGTTTCAGTTCTGTTAGTAATTTCAATCTCTTCTAACTCTTGTCTGTTCTTGTTGTTGAGAAACTTTATCAATTCTAAAGCTTGCTCAGGTTTTTTGCCTAGTTGTTCTTTGGTATTCTTGATTTATGCTAGTGTTGTTGTCAACAAATCTCTTTGTTCAAAGATCACTTGAATTGAAGGCCACACATCATTGATGGCTTCAATGATTTTGTTCCATAAATAATTATTCACATATGATATTGGTTATTTTAAAGTTAATTCCTTTTTAAGTTTCTTCAATTCTTCATTTAATCTAATAGCCTTTTACTCATGAGTTTTTGCATTAATCTAAGCCAATTTCTTTTGATCTTCAAGATTTTCAATCATTTTTTTTAATTTGTTGATTTCACTTGTCTGAAGAGACATATCTTCCATGGCCTTTACTAGTTTTTTGGCCTCATCTGTAGGATGAGTTGTTGTTGTAGATGACTCAGTAGCTGATGTTGTAGTTGAAGTCACTGACACTACAGTAGCCAGTGAAACTTTGGGTGCCAACTCTTGTGCTAGAGTTGAAGGCACAACTGTAGTAACCATAGGGATGACTGTAGGTGGTTCTGGTGTTTTTACTGCGTCTTTGATTCATGGACAAGTTTGTCCATCTGAATCTCCATTTCCTTTATCTGTGCTATATTATGTTCATCATATCATCTTTTTCATTCTATCCTTGTAAAAGCTCTTTGGCCTGAGGATGTTCACTTGAAGGAATTTTAATCTGTTTCCTCAATGATGCAATGTCCTCATTCTTTTTCTTTAATAATTGTTCTGCTGCTTTGACATTTGTTGGGTCAAATCCAATCTGTATTACCAACTCTTCTAAAGATTTGATTCTTAGATCTTTAGCATACAAGGATGTTTTATCTAGTTTCATTTGATCATTCATATTTGTGATGGTGTTCTGATGTTTCTGAACACTCATGGCTTTAGTTGTAACTGTAGAATACAACATTTTTTAACACTGTCTGTGAAACTCTATTTGGTCAAGTGCATGTATGCTTTCTATTGGCACTTTAATATCAATATTCTTATAATCTGCAAATGTCTTTGGTGTTTTCACTGTAGGCTGTAATAATGACATGATCAACTTTTTATTGGAGTAATCAAAGGCAGAAAGAAGTCTATTTTGAATACTTGGTGTTTGCTTGAGATATTGAGAGTAAATCTCATTTTTAATCTCTTCATTCTTTAACTTTATCTGTTTGTACTTTTCCCTGATATCTAAATCCTTTTCCACTGTTGTCTGTGAGGATGAAGCTTCCATGTTCTGTGGTTTTTCTACCATTTGTGCATTTGAATTATCAACTTGTTCTTCATCTTGATTCTCAGTAACTGTCTCGTTGATGATGATTGTGGCAGTGTCAAAATTTGTCTGTGGCATATCTGCATCTTCTACCTCAATGGTTATTTTTTCTCCTACTGGATTTAACTTAGGATTTTTGTTGTATCTTAATTTGAACCTAGTTTCAGTAGTGTTTTCAGCAACATAGGTACCTTCTTCTCTTACTCTCTTGGTGGCTTTCTCTACAAGGTATGTACATATTTACAAGACTATCATAGTCAATTCAAAAATTACGAACCATATTATTATAGGACCCTAACAGGCACAGTTCCATACTTTGTTTCCTGCAAGTTTTATACCCCTTAACAAATCATATATTTAATATTTAAAAAAAAAGAAAAAAAAAATGTTCTATTAATTATAGACGGAGCTAAGTAAAACAAGATCGATAAATGCTTACAAATTCCACAATTAATTTTGATATGCCAACATATACTCACAACCCATATTTAACCCGATGTCAATCAATTCATTTGATGGTTATTCTTTGTATGTTAGCACATGTTTGAAGACATTCAATGATGATTTTTGTAAAACAACTTAAAATATACAAAAATGAAATCTAGTTAAGTTGTTATAAGGAAGTAAAAATTACTCACAAACTTAGATATCAATCTTTTTCTTCCTTGTCATATTGTTTTATGTGTTGAATGGGTTCCATTTTCTTTTATTTTCTGCAGGAAAATACTTGAAATTTAATATTAAATGCTAAATTGTTTATTTATTGTACCTAATGATCGAAAAATTCAATGATTACATATTACATTTGAAGCACGTTGTTGTTGAGATGGCTCCTCCTGCGATGCAATTTTGTCCATTACTTTGACCATCTCCTTGCACACCTTTTTTGATATTCCTAATGGCATATTTCTGATATCAACTCGTTCATCTTTTGAGATTTTCATAATCTTCCTGAAATAACATGACAATAAACTATTTAATCTTTATATTGATATATGAAAAGTAAATATATTAAAAGTGATATTTATAAATAATTCTAGAAAAACATTTAAAGGAATATTTCTTTTTCATTCCTTCTTCTTCTTTTTTGTACGCTTTTGCTATTAAAAGTATGACATGTCTCATTAACCAATTCTCTGGAAACTCTTCTTGTAGTTTAGATAAAATTTGGTTCTTGGAATCATTGGATTGATTTGTATTGTAAGTGGAAAGAACGTTCCACTAGATCCCTCAAACTTTTGTAAAGTTTCCCCCCCTTTCGTTTACCTCCAACACCACTCCATATGAGCTAAGGAGCTATTCATTTTCATTTGCATGTTCTATTTCTTTTATTTTCTTAGAACAACATTCCTTTTCTGAGTTGTTGGTCTCTATAGAACATTAAACAGATGTGAATTAATAAATTGTTTGAAACATGCTATCTAATAATTTTAAGTACATTATTAATGAAAATTAAAAAAAGAAACTCATATTCGATGGATATTATTTTTTCGTTCACCTTATTCATCCTTTTGCAATTTTTCCATCAAGTTTTTACGCTCTTTTGGTCCTAGATCAGAAATAATCTTATCGAGCTTCGTCATTTGTGGATTTGCATAATACACAATAAACAATACATATTAGTTAAACTTACATATAGTTCAAAAATAATATTTTTTGTAAATAATTTACAAAGAACTTGCCTTTTTTGTTTTTCTTGATGTGTTATCAGTATTTTTGTTACTTAATCTCTTGTCAGCCATTTCTTTATCAATATGAAACCTGTACAATATCATTCATTAATGTATTTTATAAATAATTTATCCACTTTTCAGGTAAAAAAATATATCAATAAATCGATGCGCTTTTAAATGATGTACGCACCGACGTCCATGCGTATTCTTCTTATAAACGCACCACCCAAACAGTATAAAACACCGTATGGTACTCTATGTCAACAAGGAGCACCGGTGCGTTACATGTTAACCACCGCACCGATTAACACAAACAAAATAATACAAACCGTCTAGTGTTAGTTTTTGTAGCATATGGTGTCGTGGAGAGGGCCGTGTGACATATTCTTATAAATGCCTCGCGCAAACAAGGGACCACCGTACGGTGCTCTCTTTTAACTAGGAGACCCGATGATTTATATGTTACATGGTGCACCGATTAACACAAATTAAAAAGATTGTTTTTGCCAAACAGTACGTGAGCGGTGTGCTATAATGAAATAGCGCACTAGTGCCCTATTTTACCTATGGCGCACAGATTTAAAAATAAAAATAAATAAATAAATCTATTATCAAACAGTACGTGCGCGGTGTGCTGGGATAAGCTAGTGCACCGGTGCGCTAGGTTACACAGGGCGCACCCATTAAAAAAATTATGTTTTTTAAAAATTCACACAAGGGCCGACATGGATTGGGATCCGACTATGCAAGTTGTCCCATGAGTTAGATGTCATATATATATATATATATATATATATATATATATATATATATATATATATATATATATATATATATATATATATATATATATATATATATATCTTATAAATCTAAAATGAAAAGCCCTAATTCTGAAATCACGAAAATAGGAATAAGCAAGGGCATAAACAAAAAGAATGAAGGTTTTAGGGTAAAAATGGATTTTTTTGTTTTTTTGTTTCTGAAAATCAACAACAAATTGAAATGTTTTATTTACTGTGTAAAAAATACTACAGAAAATGTAAGAAAAAACAATAAAATTTAATCACGAGATCATTTGAAATTCTATGCTACAGGGTTTGAATCACCAAAGATTTGGAATTCTGATTGTCTGAATAGTTCTATTCGAAATTATTTCGCTACTCCACAGTGCTCTCATGCTCTCTTGCTCCAGGTATGTCTCGTGCAAATCTTTGGCTAATTTTTTTTGCAAAAATAGTGAAATAATAAAAAGTGTTTAGTATTTAAAGAATTGTTTTATGAAATTAAATTTTCGAAAATATTTTGCCGCCCATCTTTCAATTTACCGTTTTTTTTTTTCACTTAAAAAAATAAAGTTACGTTTTTTTTTTTTTTTTTGAGCGGCTTTTCGTCACTGGTGTGTCAATTAATAATACCGTACTCATGCGTCAGTTAATAACATGGCACCGGTGCGTAGTAACTAAAACCGCACCGGTTCGGTTATCTATACATAAGCATCGATAACAATAAGTCCATTTTTAAGGCACCGAAATTATTTTTAGGTGTGTGCACTAAAATTTATAGTTGATTTTGCTCAAATGTAGGGAGAAAATATCATAATTATATCAAATGGACAATTCTTCAAAATCTAGCTCATTCTATAATATTTCTCAAAGTCCATCACGGAGTTCTCCCTATCCATCTTGAGGTGTAAAATTTACTTCATATTTTATTTATATTTTCATTATATAATTTAATTTATGTTTTTCATCCATGTCAACCAACTTAATAAAATTTATAATGTGTACAAATTTGTAGGTTCATGCAGATTCAAAATCGAGTTCATATGCACAAAATAATCAAACAACTCCAAAACGTCAGAAGCTCTTATCAGGAGCAGCATACCGCAAGGTGCATTTGGTAGATGAAAATGGACAGCCGCTTCACCCTGCCAATTGTAACAATATTGCATCTTCTAGCCACAATCCTGGGACAATGATGGTAATAATAATTGTTTGGTATATTAATGTAATTATTTCAACGTCAAACAAATTAATCATGCATTTTCAACGTTCTTACTAATTGATATCATAGATTTTGTACTAATCATGTTCAAATATAGCTTTTGAAATTATTAGGATTCTAGTGATGATGAGCGACCTACCTACCGTCTTCCGTTGCACCCCATGACAATGTCAAATCGAGAGAAAGATGAATTAAGAGAAAAAATTGGAGAGGAACGATACCAAGAATGGTTTAATCAACCACCGATTCAATTCCCACTACGTCCAGATTCACCAATTAAGAATGACTACAACAATAGTAGTTCTTCACAAGATAACAATGGAGGCAATCAAATAGAGGTTGGTATGGATGATTACTTAAGGGATACTACTGCCATGGAGACAATGTTGTTAGATGCATTCCAAAACGATGATCAGCTAGGGGATGATGCTCATATCACTGACACATTTTTCGAAAGCCTTGAATTTTCTTCCACCACCCCTCTCTTTGGACCTAGTGGTCAGTTAAATTATACACAGTTGGGGACAAATATGTTACTGTACAACTTGAAAGAAAACTTTGGCTTGTCGAATGCATGTTTCTCGTGAATTTTGAGGTAAGTTACCATAAAGTCCTCCCTTATATAAATTTGAGAAGTATAATCACACAATGAACATTACAAATGGTCAATTTTATGAGCGTTAATAATTATATCAGAATTAATGTAAATTTAATATTTTTCTATGATCACCAACTAAGGTTATTCGAAGATAAGGTTCTTCTAAGTGATAATGTCTTGCCTGGTAGCTGCGAAGAGGCAAATAAATTATTGAAAATGTTGGGTGTTAAGTACATATCATATCATAATTTTCGTTGCGCGCGCTGCTCCCCCCTGAGAAGGTGTGTCGACCGGACCATGGAGACCCAAGGTCGCCTGCCCTCTCGCCCCGATGACCTACCGCTCTTCCTTGATTGCTTCGTTGCCTAAGAAGAAGAAGCCAGACGCCTCAAAGTTCGTTAAGAAGCTCGACGATGTTCCGGAGGTAAATCTACCTCCTGAGGGACCGATCCAGGTTGCCTTGTCTCTAGCAGATCGTGCCCTGGTGGGTCAATTCACGGGTCTCTGGCCCTCACCTAAATCAACAGAAAATTGGGTTGTCAAGAATTGGATTCCGCTGATCAAGAATAAAGTCACATCGTACTTTCTTGGAAGAGGCTACTTCCTGTTTGAATTCAATACTAAGGAGGATAAAGACGTGATCTTCAGGAATGGACCCTATTTCATGGGACCTCAGGGTCTCTACCTCAACAAATGGACCCCAGACTTTGATCCAGCTGTGGATGTTCCGTCGGCAGTCCCCGTTTGGGTTCGGCTTCCTAATCTTCCGGTTCACTGTTGGAACTAGGACTCCCTCAAACATATTGGCAACACATTGGGCAAGTTCATAGACAGAGCCAACAACAACGATCAATATGATTGCGCCCGGATCTGTGTCGAGGTAGACCTAGAGGTGGGTCTTCTGGAGGCCATCAAACTAAAGGTGGGAAGCTGGACGCATGTTCAAGTTTTGGACTATGAACAGCTCCCTTTCAAATGTCGCAAATGTCACATTTACGGCCATTTTGCTAGAGGATGCCCGAATAAAAGCGAAGCAGAAAAAGGAAAGGAGGAAGGATGGAACCAAGTTAAGAGGTCAAAGACAAACCACAAGAAATCCGGGGCACAAGGATCTCAACCTGCCGCTGCCCAAAATGTATCCTCGTCAAGAAGTCAAGAAAATAGGTACGAGATCCTAAGCTCTGCGGAAGAAGCTCCCAGGGAAGAGGAGAGGCCTGTCAAACCAACAGAAAAATCGACCTCAGCAGGAATAAGACCCGAAGAGAGCATCATGGCAAGGGACAAAGAAAAGCAAACAGAAGCCTCCGAGGAGGAACATGACTCAGAGGAGTCCGAGGAAGATGGAGAAATCGGAGACACGCAGACTTCGGTTAGAAGATCTGCAAGGGGCAGAAAATCTGCAAGAGAAAAGAGAGATCAGGAAACCTACAAAGACAAGCTCCAGGGTAGCCAGCCCACGCTGGAAAAACTCCTCAGCAAGAACCCGAAGACGGTTAAAAATCAAGCTCATGGCTCCAGGGGAGCCTCTCATCAAAGAAACAAATGATGAAGACCATCTCCTGGAACTGCAGAGGAATGGGGAGTAAAGTAAAAGAAGAAGCAGTGAGAAGTATAATAAGAAGAGAAACCCCGGACATTCTTCTGGTCCAGGAGACTAAAATGGAGGACAAGGAGTTCCTCCAAACCAGCAAAAATTTTTGGAAGGGAAGCAGCGGACTAGCAATATCATCAAGGGGAGCCTCTGGGGGATTTGGCTCTCTCTGGAACCCCCTCAAGTACAGACTGGTCATGGAGGTGCACAATAGCCATTGGCTATTCTTGAAGCTACACTCTGTAGAAACAAGGGAGACTATCTGCCTGTTCAATGTCTACGTACCTAATAATATAGGGGAGAAAAGGGAGTGTTGGGACTCCATTAGACAACTGGTGGAGACTGAGAACCTGGGAAACCTCATTATTGCAGGTGACCTAAACATTACTCTACGCTCGGTTGAAAAGCGAGGAGGCACAATCGTAAGGGACCCAGCAAGGGAGTGGGTGGAAGACCTCATGCAGGACTGGGATCTGCTCGATATCCCTCCAGATAACGGTAAGTACACCTGGACCAATAAAAGAATAGGCCCTGGTCATATTGCTGCTAGACTTGATAGATGTTTGGTGCAGAGTTCTTTTCTTTTGCTTGGATTAGAATCCAGATTGCACATCCTTCCATGCAGTGTCTCAGATCATAAGCCCATTTTGTTAGAGATGTCAGGCCACAAGGATCTGGGTCCCATCCCATTCAGGTTCAACGCTCTATGGGTTAAGGAGCCCGAGTTTTTGAATTTGGTTCAGGAAAGATGGAAAATGCCAGTGAAGGGTTCTCCCTTCTTCATCTGGGAAGAAAAGCTTAGAAGATTGAAAGCTGCCCTCAAAACATGGGCCAAAGCTCTTCCCACCCCTGCTCAAGAGAGAAAGCAGGCCCAAGACAATCTTATTCAGCATCAAGCCCAAAGTGAGGATGTAGAAATCACCACTGAAATTTTAGACAAGGAGGCGGAGCTTCAACAAATCTACCACAAAGCCTGCCTCACAGAGGAAGAGCACTGGAGACAAAAATCTAGGAGTCTATGGCTCAAAGCGGGAGATAGAAATTCTGCCTTCTTCCATAAACAAGCTCAAGCAAGGAAAAGTTTTAATTCTATAGCAGAAATCAAAGATGGCAATTTGATTCACAAGGACAATGAGAGCATAAAGAAGGCAGCTTTCAACCACTTCCAAAACCTGTACAAAGAAGAGGGTGAGTCTGATCCAAATTCCAAATTTTTGGAGGCGATACCCTCAAGGATCTCCCCTTTTATTAATCAGCAGCTCGAAGTAAAGATTTCCATCCAAGAAATAAAAGAGGCTCTAGACAGCATGGAGCCTGACAAAGCCCCAGGCCCGGATGGCTTCACGGCCAGATTTCTTCAAACTCGCTGGCAGATAGTGGAGAAAGATCTTTACAAGATGATCCTGAAATCACAAAATTGTCAAAAAATTGGGGGCAGCACCAACTCTGCCTTTCTTGCCCTTATTCCCAAGGAAAAGGGTGCAAAAGAATTCAACCGGTTTTGCCCAATCTCCCTTTGCAACATTGGATACAAACTAATTACAAAGGTAATTGCAAATAGGTTAAAAGGCATCCTTCCAGCAATCATACCTGAGAATCAAGGTGGATTTGTTCAGGGGAGACAGATTGTCGACAACTACATCCTGGTGCAAGAGGCGATACATTCAAGCCAACTTCGTAAAGAGAAGGGTATGGTGATCAAATTAGACCTGGAAAATGCCTTCGATCGTGTCAGGCAAAGTTTCCTATGGGAAGCCTTGAAAAAGTTTGGCTTTGGACTGGGGTTTGTAAATTGGATTCGAGCTTGCATTGCTGACCCTTGGATTTCCCCCTTGGTGAATGGGAGGGCAGCTGGCTTCTTCAAAGCTTCAAGAGGGCTCAGGCAAGGCTGCCCCCTCTCTCCACTGCTTTTCGTTCTCCAAGTTTCTGCTCTAAGCTTCTTCCTAGATCAGAAATTGGCAGACCAGGAGATCTTGGGGCTTAATATAGCCAGAGGGGTGAAAAATGTAAACCATACTCTATTCGCAGATGACACCCTCCTTCTAGGGGCTGCCTCAGCAAGATCTGCTTTAAGGTTTAAGGAGGTGTTAGATGATTTTAGTGAAGCTACAGGAAGCAGCTTAAACAAAGGTAAATGTAAAGCTTTCTGTTGGAATATTTCTGTTCCCACCCTTGCTGCCATCTCCAGAATTCTGGGTTTTAATGCCACTCTCAGTTGGTCCTCCTTCATCTACCTTGGCCTTCCCATCTTTCGCAATCTGGTTTGCAGTAGAGACTGGGCTCCTCTATTGGACAAATTCAAGGCAAAAATTCAGGCTTGGGGTTTCTCTTGGTTAAACCTTGCAGGCAAAACCGTCCTAATCAAATCAGTGCTCAGCAGTCTCCCCATCTTTCAATTTTCTGTGCTCCTAGCACCCTCTGGCATTATAAAAAAATTGGAAGCCTTCATCCGTAAGTTTTTTTGGAAAGGGGGCAATCTCAATGACAAAAAAATCCCATTGGTCAGCTGGGAGAAAATTTGCAAGCCTTTGATGGAAGGAGGCCTTAACTTCAAAGATTTTGGCTTCCAAAATATTTCCATGGGGGCCAAGCTCTTCTGGCGAATCATAGCTCCGCATCCAGGCTGGGCGCAAAGAGCCCTTTGGAGGAAATACCTCACGGGGAAAAGGATAAGATCACTGGATACTTCTCTTCCCATGACTGGATCGCACCTGGTCAAACGCTGTCATAAGGCAGTCTCTCTTATCAAAGATCGAGCGTTCTGGATACCGGGCAATGGTAAGGACATAAAGATCTGGGATGACAGCATCATGCTGCATCCTCCCATAGCATCGCACAGCTCCCTCCACGCGCTGCGACAATGGTTGGATAACTCAGGGTGTGTTACCCTGTGGGATATTTCATGGTGGACAGATAGCTGCTGGCAGCGTTGGAACCTTCCCCCCGTACCTCCAGAGTTAACGCAGGCCATTCAACTCCTGCTATCATTGTTAAATGGAAAAGCACCCCTACGCACAGGCAAAAAAGATGCACGGGGATGGGGAGCCGCCCCAAGTAAGTATTCAGTCGCGCAAGGGTACAAATGCCTGCAGGAACGCCCCTATGTCGCCCCCGACCCAGCAGTATGGAAGGGGTTGTGGAAATACAAGTCGATGCCTAAGGTAGACATTTTATGTTGGTTACTCTGCCACAGAGGAATCTTAACAGAGGATAAACTGAAGAAAAAAGGCTTTCAAGGCCCATCTATATGCCATCTATGCTACGAAAACGAAGAGAGTGCTCAGCACATCATCCTGGATTGTAAATTTGCAAGAGAAATCTGGCAGACCCTCTTGAACTATTGGAAAACATAGTTCTCTCTTCCTGTGCACATTTCTGACATATTTGCTAACTGGCAGATTTGTTATCCAAGAACTCTTCCAAAAAACGAAAATTTTAAAGCAGCATGGTTCACTTTGCCAAAATTCATATGCTGGCAAATCTGGCTTGAGCGCAACAGAAGAGTGTTTAGGGATGAAAAATTAAATCCTCAGCGCATCTCCATCAAATTCAAAAGCCTCTGGAAAGAAAATTTGGGTGAGCACTTATCGGAAGTGAACTTATCACAAACTGATCTAGATTGGGGTGGCTCGTTGGGCCTACACTTCTCTGGCGAAGCAAGGCAACACAAGAATATAAAAGAGTGGCAATTCAGAGGGAAAGAACATGAACTATCAGACCTGCTCACCAAATAAGCCAGATACTGTTTATTCTTCGATGGGGCAGCGAAAGGCAACCCTGGTTTGGCTGGAGCAGGAGGAATTATAAAGAACAAGGAGGGCATAACTGTGACCAAGTATGCCTGCGGTCTTGGACATTCCACCAACATCCAAGCTGAAGCCTTGGCACTGCTGCAGGGGCTTAAGCACGCAAAGGCCATCGGCACTTCAGAATTAAGTGTTATAGGAGATTCTCAGTCTATCATTAAAATTTTAGTGGAGGATTCCTCTCCGGCAGATCTTAGATTGGCTAGAGCAGTTTTAAGAATTAGAAGCATGGTGAAATCTTTTCGAACTGCAAGCTTCCTCCATGTATTACGAGAAAACAATAAAGATGCAGATTTGGAAGCCAACAGGGCAGTGTCCCTTCCAGAAGGCTCCCTTCTGGTAGACGAAACTGAGGAGTGGGATTCTATTCCATAAATCTGCAATGTTTTTCTGCATCAGTTTGTGTGTTTATATAAGCTAGGAAAAATAACGAAGATAGACTCTCTAGCCTCGTGTAAAAATTGTGGATTCCCAAAACTTGGGGCCTACGAGCAGACCATGGAAGAAAGACTAAGGGCTAGGCCCGAGATATTGTAACCAATGAAGGCATTTGGCCACTTTTTAATACAAACTCATACCCGTTCTTGTAAAAAAAAAAAAAAGTGTTTAGTATTTAAAGAATTGTTTTATGAAATTAAATTTTCGAAAATATTTTGCCGCCCATCTTTCAATTTACCGTTTTTTTTTTTCACTTAAAAAAATAAAGTTACGTTTTTTTTTTTTTTTTTGAGCGGCTTTTCGTCACTGGTGTGTCAATTAATAATACCGTACTCATGCGTCAGTTAATAACATGGCACCGGTGCGTAGTAACTAAAACCGCACCGGTTCGGTTATCTATACATAAGCATCGATAACAATAAGTCCATTTTTAAGGCACCGAAATTATTTTTAGGTGTGTGCACTAAAATTTATAGTTGATTTTGCTCAAATGTAGGGAGAAAATATCATAATTATATCAAATGGACAATTCTTCAAAATCTAGCTCATTCTATAATATTTCTCAAAGTCCATCACGGAGTTCTCCCTATCCATCTTGAGGTGTAAAATTTACTTCATATTTTATTTATATTTTCATTATATAATTTAATTTATGTTTTTCATCCATGTCAACCAACTTAATAAAATTTATAATGTGTACAAATTTGTAGGTTCATGCAGATTCAAAATCGAGTTCATATGCACAAAATAATCAAACAACTCCAAAACGTCAGAAGCTCTTATCAGGAGCAGCATACCGCAAGGTGCATTTGGTAGATGAAAATGGACAGCCGCTTCACCCTGCCAATTGTAACAATATTGCATCTTCTAGCCACAATCCTGGGACAATGATGGTAATAATAATTGTTTGGTATATTAATGTAATTATTTCAACGTCAAACAAATTAATCATGCATTTTCAACGTTCTTACTAATTGATATCATAGATTTTGTACTAATCATGTTCAAATATAGCTTTTGAAATTATTAGGATTCTAGTGATGATGAGCGACCTACCTACCGTCTTCCGTTGCACCCCATGACAATGTCAAATCGAGAGAAAGATGAATTAAGAGAAAAAATTGGAGAGGAACGATACCAAGAATGGTTTAATCAACCACCGATTCAATTCCCACTACGTCCAGATTCACCAATTAAGAATGACTACAACAATAGTAGTTCTTCACAAGATAACAATGGAGGCAATCAAATAGAGGTTGGTATGGATGATTACTTAAGGGATACTACTGCCATGGAGACAATGTTGTTAGATGCATTCCAAAACGATGATCAGCTAGGGGATGATGCTCATATCACTGACACATTTTTCGAAAGCCTTGAATTTTCTTCCACCACCCCTCTCTTTGGACCTAGTGGTCAGTTAAATTATACACAGTTGGGGACAAATATGTTACTGTACAACTTGAAAGAAAACTTTGGCTTGTCGAATGCATGTTTCTCGTGAATTTTGAGGTAAGTTACCATAAAGTCCTCCCTTATATAAATTTGAGAAGTATAATCACACAATGAACATTACAAATGGTCAATTTTATGAGCGTTAATAATTATATCAGAATTAATGTAAATTTAATATTTTTCTATGATCACCAACTAAGGTTATTCGAAGATAAGGTTCTTCTAAGTGATAATGTCTTGCCTGGTAGCTGCGAAGAGGCAAATAAATTATTGAAAATGATAAAAAAAAAGTACATATCATATCATGCATATCCAATAGATTGTATTCTATATAGAGGAGAATATGCAGACAAATAGAAATGTTTGGAATGTGGACATGACAGGTATGATAAATCAAAAAATAAGAGTAAATCACGTGGTCCTTCTTTTAAGATATTGAGGCACATGCCTATAATCCGAAGGATTCAAAGGCTCTTTCGTTGCAAATAATTAGCTATGTTTCAGGGATGGCATGCCTCACATAGAAGTGAGTTGGGATTTATGTGAATCCCCACTGATTTAATAGCTATGAAACATATAGAGGATACATGGCCCAAAAAATTCAAGGATGAAGTATGAAGTCTACGACTCATCATAGCCATGGATGACGTCAACCCATATTCCCTCCAAAACACCAACTATTCTGTTTGGCCTATAGTAGTGATCAATAACAATATCCCCCCATGGTTGTCCGTGAAGAATGAACATCTTATGTTGGCTCTCATAGTCCCTAGTAGAAGACAAGTGAAGAATGGATGTCTACTTACAACCACTGTTATATGAATTGAAGGAATTATGGGATGGGATAAATGTATACGATGTATCAAGACCCATCGCAGCAGAGAGGAGTTTTACGTTGTATGGCATATGTGCTTACATGACACAAGATTATCCAGGCTTAGGAGTTTGCTATGGTAAATTACATGTTTATTGATTTGTTTATATACGTAACAATATTCTTTTGCATATTAGTAATTTAATTCGTTGTAATTGTTCTGATCTTCAGGATATTCTTTAATGTGTCATGCATATAAATTGTATAAAATAATCTCGCAGGTCTTGTAACAAAAGGGTATTTTGGATGTAAATGTTGTGGACCTTCTCTGAAAGCTAGATGGTCCAATGACCTACGAAATCTAGTGTATGACTGCTCCAGGGTATTCCTCCCAAAAGAACACCCTTACAGAAGAGTAGCGTCCGCTTTGAATGGTAAACGAGAGAGAACCCAAAGGCCTCCAATAACGACACTAGCAGAATGGATTAGAGCGTGTGAAAGAGAGAAGGAGAAGGAGTTCATATAAATGTTTGATTCAAATGGGGAGCCTATGTTCGATGATCCAAAATTCTTTGACACCTATGTTGAGAAATTGCCCATTGGGATGAAAAGGAAATCTATCTTTTATAACCTCCCATATTGGGAGCATCTTAATATTACCCACTTATTAGATCCCATGCATATATTTAAAAATGTTTCATCTTCTTTATGGAGGCACATATCATCGAAACAAATTGACACATTGGTTCTTAGGAAATATCTTATTACTTCAAAAACTAAAAAGAAACATTGGCCAAGACGATTAGAAAGTACAGGATCAGAGGCAGGCATTGGTCCCTCTAATTCATGGTATTTCAAAGAAGGTGATGTCCCATGGATTTTAAAAAAATATGATATTTCTTTGGCAAAGGAAGTTATAATGGGTGTGAGGGTGCCATCTTCATACGGGTCTTCACTATGGCGCTGCTTCACCGTGGATGACCATTTTTCGGGGTTGAAATCGCATGACCATTTGAATCTTCTAAGAGTACGTATAATGTCAAAAACATGATTTTATTATTTTTTATATTAATAAATTTTATCCCATGCAGGCATCATAAAACATAACTAATTTTGTATATTGTTGCGCCTGTTTATAACTTTGCAGTGTCATTATCCTTTTTTAATGCATGGATGTGTGAAACATGAATTTCCTCAAGACCTAGGACGTGCCATATCTAAATTATCTGCATTTGTACATTGGATCACGTCAAAGGAGATTCATGTGGCTAACATTCCACGGTGGTGTCAAGGGATAACTGAGATATTTTGTATGTTTGAGAAGGAACTGCCGACGAGTTTCATGGACTTGTAGGTTCATCTTATAATCCACCTAGTAGATGAGGTTGAATTAGTTGGGGTGGCTTCTTGTTGTTGGATGTTCTTCTTAGAGAGGTACATGAAGAAATTGAAAGGTTTTGTTCGACAAAGGGAAAAACCTCGAGGGGTCTATGGTAGAGGGGTACATATCGTATGAATATTTCTATTATGCCAGTGAGTACATCAAGCAGATCGACAATAGACCAGGTGCGGTGATTTGGGACGATGAAAGGGATGAAGACAAAAGAGAAGGGGAGTTGCTCCAAACGAATGGAAAAAAGCGCTTGATAAAGAGTAAGCGACTTATAATTTTTCAAATTTACACAAAGTAAATATTCATGTTGAACCTCGATATAATGTATATTTTTATCTCTATTACTAAATAATTTCGGTTTGATTTCATCAACGAATGCAGAAATTGAAGCAATCAATAAATTCGTTCTTTACAATTCCGAAGCGACACAATCGTGGGTCGCATTGTACAAACAAAAGAGGATGAAATGGGATAGTGACAGGAAATAATTTAGACGATTGAATGGTAGAAGTGTGCCTTATCCCGATCATTTAAAAGAAAATATGCCAAAAATATGCCCCAACAGATGGGTTGCTGACCAAGTCAAAGAGAAATACAGTGCAATCGGTCGTTACCCGCATGCTGAAGAGGATGTGCTAAACGTAGGGATTGAGTGTAGCAACTCAGTAATAATCTATTTAAATTATATGTACATTTGAAACTTAGTAATGCACCTTTCAAATGTAATTACATCTATATTTCATATTTTAACTGTTGGGTTATTATAAGACACGACACTATGATATTTTAAATTTTTTATAGGTGCATTTATTCCCATCTATGTAGGCATATAGACACCATTTTTGCACAGAAAATGTCGATGATGGACACATGACACAAGACTGTGGAGTGGAAGTCGAGTTCGATCAATCTAATCGATCTAGCCACCGTGATCAAAATCTAGTACGAGGGACGTTAGGTTACGTCGGAAAGATACAAGAGATCATTGAAGTGGATTTCGCTTCTTCCCAATGTGTTATTTTTAGGTCCAAGTGGTGGGACACCTTTTATCTTAATAATGTAAAGGAAGATCGTGATATTAGGCTGATATGTATCAACTCTAGAAAGATGTGGGATCAAGCTAAGGAGCCATATGTTTTCCCGAAACACTACAACCAGGTGTTTTTTTACATAGATGTGTTGGATAGAGATTGGTGGTTCGTATTGAAACATGACCCTAGATCAAAACATATTTTTGAGAACAATAGTGCTATCATGCCATGTGAGCTGGAAGATAATGAGGGTGATCATGAGAACCGAGAGTGATATGGTACATGTGTTATTTCATTAATATTTATACTTTTTAAGATGGGTTTTTATAAAGAAGAGGAATTAACTACCTTATAACTTATAAGACTCTTTTTTTCGAAACATTATAATATGTATTTTGAATTAATTGGTAATTTGCATTGTGTTAATGTTAAAATCAATATTTCACTTAATAATTTGCAATTATGTTGATCTCAAAAACAATGGCATATTGTATAAAGTTCTTTTTTTGTATGTAAGATCATAATAAAATAATGATAATTCTAAAGTAGATGAATTTATTTGCATTATTTTCTAAACTTTATTATGTTACAAAAAATCATATTATTCTAGATTTATTATTTTACAATTATTTACAAATTTACAAATTTACAAATTTTAATAAAATCATTTCACATTAATACAATTAAAATTTTACAAATATTTTACATACAATTACAATTACAATTTTACAATTTCATATACAATTACAATTACAATTTTAGAATTGTATATACAATTACAATTACAATTAAAATTTTACAATTTCACAGTAATACAATTAAAGTTTTATAAATATTTTACATACAACTACAATTACAATTTTACAATTTCACGTACAATTACAATTACAATTTTAGAATTTTACATAAATTTTACAATTACAATTATAATTTTAGAATTTTACATATATATCATTACAATTACAATTTTAGAATTTTACATACAATTAGAATTACAATTACAATTTTACATATATACAATTGCAATTAAAATTACAATTACAATTAAAATTTTACAAATATTTAACGTACAATTACAATTACAAATACAAATACAATTTTAGAATTTTACATACAATTACAATTACAATTTTACAATTTGTCATATATACAATTACAATTACAATCATTTCATAATAAATTAAATAATACAATTACAATTAAAATTTTACAAATATTTTACATACAATTACAATTACAAATACAAATACAATTTTACAATTTTACATACAATTAAAATTAAAATTTTAATTGCAATCACGACATAATATTTAATAAATATCATGATCATTTAATATTAAATTAAATAAATATCATGATCATGATAACCATCGTACAAACATCATATTCTACTAAAAAACATATTCAAATTCGCTAACATCATCTAATCATCGTGATTTTGATCATCTAACAAAACATAATTAGCGTTGTATAACATCATCACAACACAAACATCAAATATACATCTCATTTCAAATAACTGCTATCACATACACATCTATTTGCAAGCTGCACATTAAATGAACATATCTAACATGACCTAACAATATACACATAATGATGATCACCAACATGTAAATTAAGTACAACTGCAACATAAACATAAAATACATGGACTATATATATATATATATATATAATGTCAAAAATATACAACTGTAATATAAATGTCAAATATCAACTGGTGGTACATCATCAATAGTAGTACTAGTCGAGGCCTGCTCAGTGAATGTTGTAGCCTCGACAACCTCAGATACATGTCGATCATCACGTCCTTGTTGATCTGGTGGTGCCTCATGCTGATCAATATCAACTATCGGCTGCTCATCGTGATGACTCGACATGGTCGATGGTCCAGCCTGCTCACGATCATGAGTACTGTTGGATGTTGCAGGCTGCTGAATCGACGTGGCCGATGGTCTAGCCTGCTCTCTATCATGATTGCTAGTCGATGTTGCAAGTTGCTGATCATTTGCGGTGTGAGATGAACGATGATCACTCCCTTGATCATGATCATCAAATGATGCATCGTTGCTCACGGACTGACGATGTACTGCGTCTCGACCATGCCTACGTCAAAGGGCCCTCCTAAACAGCGTAACTAAGCTCTTAGCTCCTACGACATATCGCATCAGGGTGAACATGTCATGCGGCATGCCTCTCCACATGTGTACCAACCTAGCATCATCTTGTATATCTCTCATAGTGGCGGGCCTGACTCCCACCTCCACAAACAATGCACAAAGTTGGTCGCCCAACTCCATCCTCAATATATTGTCAAGCCTACGCCTAGCAAAAGGCAATACCGGCGCACCATGAGGACAGTGCAGTGGTATAACACACCGCACTGTTGACTATGTACCAATGTCAAGAGGGCGGTGCACTAACCAAACTATACGCCCCAGGGCGAATAGTTTAGGAAGCGCACCGCCCTCCTGACATCACTTCATATTCAATAGTACAGTTGTTTACCCGGTCACACTGTTGACCATGTCGAATTATTGGAATGCGGTGTGCTAACAAAATTACCCGCTCCAAGGTGGATATTTCCATCAACGCACCGCATTCCTGTAATTCGACATGGTCAACAGTGCGTCCCAGTAACCGACCACACCGCACTTTTTTTTTAATTTTAAAAAATAACGGTGTGTCGTTTTGGTACCGCCCTGGAACCGGTGCGAATACCGTTAGCACCGATCGCAGTGCGGCCTGTAAATTTACAGGGAGCACCGCGAACCGGTGTGAGCCGAACAGCTTGAGCGCACCGCGCGGGAAATTTTTTTTTTAAATAAGGTGAAAAGCTATTTTACAAAACTAAACCGCTAATAGGTTTAATTATGGAAAAAATAAAAAATAAATAAAAATAAAAAATAAATAAAATAAAAATAAATAAAAATAAAAATAAAAAATAAAAAAATAAAGGGAAAATACCTATACATTTGGCCGTCGATGAGGCATATTGGCTGTAGAATTTTCAAAACTAAATTTTCCCACCATTTTGCAAAATTCAAAATGGAGATGGTGGGCAATGGACAGCAACAGTGTGTGCAATGGGAGCATCGATAGCAGGGCGCCTCACACAAGGTAAAGTTTCACCGGTGCTTGAGAGCTTTGGAGCACTGAAAAGTGAAAAATGCGGATTTTTTGCCATTTTTTTTTTTATTTAACCTTGTTCCGATGCGCGGGTTTTATAGGCGCACTGGTGCGGTTTCTTAAAACCAAACCAGGTTGTTTCAGTTTTGGCGTGGGGTTTTATGACGCACTAGTGTGGAAACTTTGTAAAGCACTAATGTGATACATTAATAAGACACACCGGGTGGGTTTGTACCGAGCGCACGGTGTCTCGATGTGCCAATGTTTTGTGCGCACCGGTGCTTTCTCTATTTGAACGCACCGGTGCAGTTTAGGATGATAAAAGCGTCGGAAGAAAAACATCCGTAAAAACCTCCACCCGCCAACCTCCTCTAGCAACATCCTCTACAAACAAATGTCTGGGGTATTTTTATAATGGGTTCCTCAAAAACATCTGCTAGAGGGTCTTTTCCTTGTAGTGGCTCCAACTAGAATTCTCCATCTGGTTCCACCTACAATACAGACCAGTCAATCACATGATCATCATATTTAACATACTTCTTAAGCAATGATATATGAAAAACATCATGGACTTTCACTATGGAAGGCAATGTAAACATGTAGGCCACTCATATGATCCTCTCAATGATCCTGAAGGATCCATAAAACCTTGGTGCCATCTTGGCACATGATCCAATCCAGAAGGAGCTCTTCTTGGGCTTAATGCACAAGTACATATGTTCCCCAACCTGAAGCTCCTTAAACAACCTATTCCTGTCTGCATAACTCTTCTGCCTATCCTGTACTACTTTCAAGTTCTTCTTGATCACCTGCATTTCCTGTTCCATTTCTGCCAACATCTTTGGTCCAATCAATACCTTGTTAACTAGATCACTCCAACTAATGGGAGTGTTGCAGCTTTGCTCATATATAGCCTCAAACAGACTCATCTTCAATGACTCTTGATACCCATTGTTGTAGGCGAACTCTACCAGTGGAAGATACTCTTCCCACTTTTGCTGCTAATGCATCACATACATCCTCGACATATCCTCCAATATCCTGTTGACCCTCTCAATATGTCCATCTGTCTTTGGATGATAAGTTGTGCTGAAGGCCAAATCGGTGTCAAAACCTGCAAACAACTCCTTCCAAAACTTGGAAGTGAACTTTGCATCTTGGTCTGACACGATCTTCTTTGGAACACCATGCAATATAATTATTTCTTTAATGAACATTTGTGCCACATTGCTAGCTGAGTCTGTAGTCTTCACCTGAATTAAGTGTGAAACCTTTGTCAACCTGTCCACAACAACCATGATGGAATCATGTTGTATAGTTGCCTTAGGCAAAACTGTGATGAAGTCCATGGAATTGACCTCCCATTTATACTCTGGAATCACAATCATTTGTAGCAGTCCACCTGGATGTTTACACACTCTACCTTAACCATCTGACAATCCAAACATCTGGCTACAAAATCTGCCACGTCCTTCTTTAGATTCGACCAACAATAGAATCTCTTCACTGTAGTCAATGTCTTATGGTAGCCTGGGTGACCCGAATATGGTTTAATATGAAACTCCCTCAAGATCAACTTCTTGAGCTCACTAATATCTGGCACATATATCCTATCTCTAAAATTGACCAAGCCATTTGTTGTGAGACGATAGTCCAAATCTTGTACACGTGTACCTATACATGTACCTATACTACCACTTGTACATGTACTTGTACTACCACTTGTACTTGTACATGTACTACCACGTGTAATTATACATGTACTTTCACATGTACCTATACCTATACTTGTACTACCGCCTATACCTGTACCCTGCTGCAATTCGTGCATAATCTCTATATACATGTGATCTTGCTGACCCGCCTGCAAGATCCTATCCTATAAGTATGCCCCATAGGATCTCATCGCTACTAAGTGATTTACCTGTACCCGCCTACTAAGAGCATTTGCGACCCTGTTCTCCTTTCGCTTGATGTACCTGATCTCGAAGTCAAACTCGCTGATCATGGCCAACCATCTAGCTTTCCTGGCATTCAGCTTTGGCTGGTCAAACAAGTACCTCAACCCAATGTGGTCACTCATCAATACAAATCTCTTGCTAGGAAGATAGTGCCTCCACATCTTCAATGCATGAATGATCCTTGCTAGCTCAAGGTCATGTGTCAAGAAGTTCTGCTCATTCTCTTTCAGTTTTCGTGATTCATAGCATACCACCTATCCATCGTGCATAATGACCCCACCAAGTCCTCTCTTGCAAGCATCTATATGCACTACAAACTCCTTTTCTGGATCTACAATCTTTAACATTGGAGCATGTGTTAACAACTACTTAAGTTGCTCAAAACTAGCCTCACACTCCTTTGTCCAATCAAACTTCTTACCTTTCCTCTGCAATGATGTAATAAGATAACGAATCCGTGAGAAGTTCTTAATGAAAGTCTTGTATTAACTTGCCAATCCCATGAATCATCTCACTTCATCTACATTCTTAGGAGCTACCCACTCCATGATGGCCCTTATCTTTTCTGGATCTAATTCAATTCCCTCCTTGGAGACAACATGTCCTAATTAATGTACCTCAGTATGAAATAAATTGCATTTGTTCAGCTTAGCATACAAATTATTATCTCTCAACAACCTCAATACTGCCACCAAATGCTTGACATGCTCTTCCTCATTTTTAGAATACACCAATATGTCATCAATAAACACAATCACAAACTTGTCCAAATAAGGACGCAACACATTGTTCATCAAACACATAAATGTAGTTGGGAAATTAGTCAAACTGAATGGAACTACAACAAACACATAATGCCCATACCTAGTCATGAATGTGGTCTTTTAGATGTCCTACTCTTTGATGTGTACCTGATGATATCCCGATCTCAAGACGATCTTAGATAACAATGTTACTCTCTTTTGCTGATAAAAAAATTCATCAATCCTTGATAATGGGTACCTGTTATTGATGGTCACTTTGTTCAGCTACCTGCAGTCAATGCACAAACTGAGAGTTTCATCCTTATTCTTCATTAAAAACACATGTGCACCCCATGGCGATACACTTGGCCTAATGTACCCTTTGCCAAGAATCTATTTCATCTGCAAATTTATTTCTACCAACTCGGGTGTGCTCATCCTGTAAAGTAACTTTGATGTTGGAGCTGCCCCTAGTGCCAACTCAATAGAAAAGTCTACCTCCCGATGCGGTGGAAATTCTGAAATCTCTGCTCGAAACACATCCTGAAATTGCTGCAAAACTCGGTACCTACTCAAAACATCTACATCCTCCAATTCCCTACCTTTATCACTAGATATATGAATTGAAAATAGCACATACCCTTTCCTGCGATTATGCTTGGCCTGCATGGATACCTTAGTCCTGTGAAGATATAACCAATCCATACCCAATAACATATTGTATGAACCCAATAGAAATATGTTCAAGTGTGTTGTTGTAGGCATACCATTTAACTCAAATACACAAGCTCTTACCCAATGGTGAACTATTTTCTTCATACATGTGACCAACTGCCTTAACCAAGATTCTGTATGCATTTCCTTACTCAAACCAAACTTATCCACCAAGTCAAAACTAACATAGTTATAATTAGATACAGGGTCAATCAAAATAGAAATAACTTGATCACAAAGCTTACCGTCCATCTCATAGAAGCCTGGTGATCTTCCTACTTGTTTTCCACAGCTACATAAATACAAGGAATGCTCTGCCCAATATCCCCAACAATTTGCGCCTCCTTTGCACTATATATCTGGGGCCTAACACCCTAATTTTGTGGACAATCTCTCTTAAGATACTCCTCACCGCACTTGGGACCTCCCTTATATTAGTCTAAAGAGTTACTGATTCACCATGGTAAAAAAAAAGATGCTCCTCACCGCATATCTAGCACTCCAACCGTCCAGTACCATTACCTCCATGCCGCTGCCGTGATCTATGTTGCTATTGTGGCCTATGTCCCTATCTACTCGCATTGAAATTATTTTGCAGTTCCACATTTTCTTTCTCTTCTATGTTATGAGGCCTTTCTCTCTTAGGCCATCATTTACCTTTACCTTGGTCTTTTCCTTTCCATCCTTGTTGAGACGCATTCTTGTGCTTCAATTGTTCATTACAATACTTCAACTTTCCAATGACTTCCTCAAGTGTCTGAGGCTCATCATACTTAATTCAATCTCTGAATGCTAATGGAAAACCACTGACAAATTGTTGAAATTTAGCCTTATTATCCTCAAGATATGGTACATACCTCAATAGCTCCAAGTATTTTGTCATGTACTCTTCATCTGTCATTGATCCCATCTGTAGTTCATAAAATTCTTTCACCTTAATCTCGTAGCACCTCTCAGACAAGTACTTCTTCCTAAAAATTCTTTTGAACTTGTGCCAACTCAAGTCATCTGTCTTGATGTGCCTAACCTGCTTTACATATTCCCACGAGATTTTTACTTTACCTCTAAGGTTGATGATAGCAATCCTGGCCTTCATGTTATCTGAGTACTCATGCAACTCAAATAAATTCTTCATCCCAAGTATCCAAACTTCTACCTCTTCTAATTTCTTCAAGTCCCCATCGAAAGTAGGTGGCTTTTATTTCTTAAATTCATCTGGAAAGTATCGCCTATCATTCCTCATGTAAGGATGATACTGATGGTGATCATGATGTCTATCTGAATCAGAAATATAATGGTACCTATACTCATCACCTCTCCTATCCGGAGTGTCAAAAAACCTTCCATATCTCATTGTATCAGCTCTATTTGACCTACTTCTGCTAGGAGACCTACTACTATATGCCCCATTAGTTTTTTCCCCTTGTCCATAATTTATTTGTAATGGCCCTTTCTTCTACAAATCTGACAAGCTCTGAAGAAGTATTCCATTCACCTCTGCTTGTTTCTCTTATGCATGTATGATCCCGTCATTGTCTACCCTACAACTCCTTATTTATTCCTTTAGGCTTCTCAATGTGTTTTCCAAATCGGAAGAGTGCCCACCATGCTACTCATATGACTCATAGGGCGAGTCCTTGGAGTCTACCATCTTTATATCCATTATGATCTTTCTCCTGCCAAGCACAATATGTCAACTAAACCAAATAACAATAAGCCAATGTACCTTTGTGTAATTTGGTGAGGATGCATCCTTCAAGATCAACCAATCAGCATAGTACATGTATATACATAATCATAACAACATATAAACTTGTAACACATGGTGTATCAGCGCATAAACATCATTCTAGTTGGATTCTAGTCATTGATGCATAACCATACCAAGTAGACTCCATGACCTAATGCATGACAACCTCAACCATACCAATACAAACTTGACCACACACAATCACAAGCACAGGCAATACACCAGCATAAGCAACATGTAGCCAAGAATGCACAAAAGATGCATGTTCAACATATAACATCACATAAGTAAGCATACACGGACAATACACAATAATTTCCAATATGTGACCTAGCATAAACAATAAATACATATACAACATGTAACAACATGTAAGCAAGTGTGCAATGACAATACTTAAGAATGAAAAACACATAACCAGTCATATACTCATAACAACATGTCGACACAACACCATCAACCCTTCCATGGCGACATCGCTTCTACCATGGCCAACACAACACTTATGGAACAAAGACATACACCATAAGTATGAGAAACACATATGCAACCAACATAAAATCATGACCAACACACCTCACATCCAGTCCAAGGGTTGAACCATGCTCTGATACCACTCTGTAACACCTGCTTCCCACATCTACCCAAGTAATTTCCCAACCGGGGTAAACATGTGACGCGAGGCTACTATAATGAGATTCAACCTCCTTGGTGACCTTAAGGAAGTGGAACTGACGGAAACACAACAATACAAACCTTGTAAAACAGCAACAACACCCCAGGAGGTATCCCAAACATTCAAGCCTCTTACCCCTGGGTCACATTGACCTTTTGACCTCTTTAAGCCATATACGTAGTCATATGATTGCAAGCCAACATCCATGAGGCTATAAACACAGGCATCACATTGCATGCCAATGTTTAGGGACTAAAATCCTCAATTCTGTGCCAACGTCCCTGGGATTTAAGCCACCTTTTCAGGGCCAAGAACCCAGTGCTCTACCCAAAACTTCATGAAAAGTTCAGAGATGATAAATAACAATAGGACAATTATATGAAAGCATTCACATCAATAATAACTCATTGGAACCCCTCCTAACCATGACAAGAATTTTGTCAAATATGTCACATGCATTGAAATTACAGGTGTAAACAATAGATATGGGCATAGGGGTCTCATACTTATATGAGAATCACTAAGAAGCATTACTCTCTTACATAATTAGCTGCAACACAATCTATTTGACCATAGATACATTGTGCATTCATTTATAAATAAAAATATGGAGAGAGCCATACATCAATACTGTCAAAATACATGCTTATAACCAACATAATAACAACAGAAATATCATGGATACAACAACAATAAAATCCACATATAAACCAGAGCATTTATACATCAAATACCAAAGGAATGAGATTTTCATTAATGAATGTAAAAACCAACCGGAGATGGAACTTCCACGTTCCACCCGACCATAGATTGCCTAAGCCAAATCCCTCTTCAGCCAATCACCCCCGTGCCATATTCCAAGCATGAATGTGGGTCTCAAACCGAAAGAACCAACCAGGGCATCCCAAGGCTAAACCACCTCACCCTCATCAATAGAAATCAGGCTTTACCCTGATCCACATAAAATCGCTAGGCCAACACCATAAACATGTCATAACTGGATTTAACATGATATACACCCGATCATTGGGCCAACACAAGCATTGATATCACCGGATTCTCACCACCTAAACCGTGAATAATTTTCCTGTCTCCTAGTCTCTCAAGCTTTACCGCAACCCACAGTCTGAATCGGGGGTCACTAGGCCCTAAACCAAGACATACTCTCCAGGCTTTACCGTATATCCCAAACTCGGGATTCCTAGGCCTGATGAAGAACAAACCACCTCTCAGGATTTACCGTAATCCAAACCCGGATCACTAGGCCCTAAACCGAGGCAACACATAAATCGGTTCTCTACCATATCAATCGTAGATCCACCTCACTCAACCTCGAATCCATCCGACAATCCAGCTAAAATAAAACATGAGAACTCCACAACACCATGACTATTCGAAAATGGCAAGGCTAGGCTGAAAACACTGTCACACCTGGAAAAAACCCATGCCAAGACAAAAAATAACCACATGTAATACCATACATGTCAGGTCTAGCAAGCAAAACACATATGCAAATCGATACCTACCAAGAATCCTATTGTAGCTGCTTGATTCCTGCTCCTCCTTGCTTGCTTCCTCCTTCTTCTTGCTTTCTTGCCTTTCTTACTCCAATGCCAAAGTGCTCCAATAAAATCTACGTGTCCAAGAGTGAGAGAGATAGAGAGAGAGAATAATGAGAGAGCTCCAAAAATGCACTGACAAAAGGTACCAATCGATCTTCTAAGCCTTTTATTGATGAGGCCTTTATTTTCTTCAATTTCCATTATTTTCCGTCATTTTCTTCCTCACATGCAACCTGCGACCTTTCATCTCCCTTTTATCCTAATTTCCATTATTTTCATAAATAAATGTTCCAAAAATGTCATTTGCCTTTCCAAAGCCTTTTACATTCCCTTTGCTAATTTCCTTAGCCATAATAAACAAAATGAACACCCACTAGGATGTTTTTTCCCAACAATCAGCTTCAAATAAGTGTCCCATCAACCTTGTTAATTATTTTGACTTTATTAACTTTTATTACATGGAATTTTCCCTAGGGTTGTTACAAATAGTTTGCACAACTAAAGGCTTCATCCCCTAAGGGAACATCAATGGTAAGAGCTTCTTGAGTTGTTGGGAGAATATATGCAAATTTCAACATGGCATTGTAAGAAACCTTGGCTTGAATAGCCTTAGAAGAAGAATGATTAGAACTAGTTTCCATTCAGGAGTAACTAACTTCTCCTTGGCTTGAGTTGCTTGAGCAGAAGAAATTACATATCCAGCCACCATTCTGTCAAGAGAGACTGATTTCATAGCAGGTTCACAAGAATTCGTCTTTCAATGGAGGTATGTGGGAAGATCCGCACAAGAGAGGGCCGAATAGGCCAAAACCCTAACCGTGGTGGAAAAATACAAAGCATGAGCTATCACTATTTTAAATGTAATTTATTTAAAATAATAATAATTGTTATTAATGATTAAAAAAATAATAATATATAAGTTAGACATATATACATTAATTAGGAAAATAGAAAACAACAACAACAACAACATGTAACACGATTCTTAACCATGGAGATTCACCCCCACTTTATCATGGAGATTCTTAATTTGTAAACAAACTTTCTTACCATACCATGGACCAATACCATGGCTTATGAATACCACATGTCCAAGAAAACATAACTCACTTCATATGCCCCTTGCTCATATGACATTTCTTTTTATTAATCAATTTAACTAAAAGGGGAAAAAGTGCATAACTACTTTGGAGATAAATATCAACCTTTGATTTTTGTATACTTTAATAATACTCTAGAATATTCTATGGAGGTTAAATATCTATTATCCACCTAACCATTATTAATAATTAAATAAAATTCTAGAAAACCTTATTCCAAATTAGACATGCCTATTGGTATAATTAATTATAATACTTAAAAAAAAAAATAATATACCCCTAAAGTGGGGGAAAGAAAACATTGAAGTGAATCATGATACATTATTTGAAAATAAGAGAAATGTGTTTAATGGTTCATGGATAGTTAATTGAGGATCCATTAAATAAGGTCCATGATCAATGTATTGAAATGATCTTTCAATGGTTAAACATTGTCATAGTTTGTTTCTAAATTACATGGAAGAAAATTCCAAGAGAAGGATGTTCTCATTTCCAAGTAATATCAATTCAAGGTTACACATAAACAATAGTCATGTGTTATTTGTTCTCATGAGAAATGCATATATGACCATAAAGAAGATACCACATGTTGATCATTTTTTTAAAAATAATTTTCTAAGAGAACAATGATGCCTTGATCACCATTTGATTACTTGAAGTTGACAAGAGATGTAGCAATGGATTTTTAGATTAAGAACAAAGAGGGAGTGGTGATATTTTGTTAAGAACATCAATGAATACTTGTGTTTACCAAATATGTGATGTTTATGTTGTTTTCATCTGGATCTAGCATGTGAATTCCATGACACTTTCTAGTCTACATTAAAGACAAGATAAATGCACATGAAACATTTTGTAACACCTCTCATAAAAATTAAAAAACAAACAAATAAATAAATAAAATAAAATAAAATTCTAGTTATAGTAACATTCCTCACTTTTTATTATGGTTAAACTATCATTCGTCGCATTTCAACGTATTCCTATTGTTAACAATTTATTATATTACTGGCTACATTTTATGGCGGTAGTTCACCTACTCACTATGTCAATGACTATTTTATTTTGAATTTGAGTTTTCTTCCCTCATTCACTATGGAAGTGATAATTCTCTCACTTCTCACTTATGAATTTACTATTACTTTAACACTTTATGCATTAAACTATCTCTATTTAGCCCCCTACATATGTTAACATTAGTTATCTGGCAATCATTACAATATGTACCTTTTTGGAATTCATAAAGTATAATCAATACCATTGAACATATATTTTATGCTACATCAAAATTTATTTAAGAATTTGTATTTACATTCCTCCCTATTAACCTTTACTCACCTATGCATATTGCATTAATATTTACATGGTGTTTATAACTCGTACTTAGGCTTACCATTTCCTTGCCTAAGTTATTTTCCATATACACGAGTTAATGTAATTTAGGAAATATGCTATCATCAACATACTCTATATAACATTCAAGACTTCTATATATATGTTTTGAAGGAAATCCTGGTAACTTTAACAAATACTAGTGTTCAAATTTGACGTTATATTTGAAGTTAACATTTTCACACCTAATCTAAAACAATAGTTCTATTACTCATACAACCGAAATAGAGTAATACTATTCCAGGCATATAGTAGAGTATATTCCCAACGATTAACCCTCACTAGAAAATTTGGCCCAATTTCCGACGGCCACTTCGTCGCTATTCCGACACATAGTCGTCGCAAGAGCGATAGTTTGAGGCTGGACAGAATGTGGTTAGCCATTACGTCTCAATTCCGACACTTTGCCAAAGTGTCGCAATACCGACACTTTTTCCGACGTTTTGCAAAGTGTCGCTATTCCGATGTTTTATAAGTGTCCATCTTCCGACAAACCACAACTTTCGATCTTCCGACGATCACAAACTGTCGATCTTCCGACGCTTTTCAGGTTTTCAAAAGAACGTCGCAATTCCGACGTTATGGCTTCCAACGTTTAATTCTGACGTTTACAAACTGTCACAATTCCGACGAAATATCATCCGACGTTTAGAACGTCGTGCGTCCGATGCTTATGTAACGTCGCTTTACCGACGAAAAAATTAAAAATATTTAAAAACGAAACGTCGCTCTTATGATGATAGAGGTGTCGGTCTTCCAATGAAAAAGTAAAAATATTAAAAAAAAATAGCATCGCTCTTCCGACATTGCAGGCGTCAATCTTCCGACACTTTGATAAAAAATTAAACACGGTGTTTTGGTCTTCTCATATCCCAGTAATGGAATTTGATAAAGCTCTTGATGCTGAAAGTATAAATCCTGGCGATCATATCTTTGAAAAGCTAATCTCGGGAATGTATTTGGAAGAGATTGTAAGAAGATTATTGCTGAAATTGGTTGAAGATGCTTCTTTATTTGGAGATAACATTCCATCCAGACTGAGAGAACCATATGTCTTAACTACCCCGAATATATCTGCTATGTACCAAGACACCTCATGTGACTTTAACGTAGTTGAATGTACTTTGAAGAATGTATTTGAGATATCACACATTCCTTTGAGGACATGAAAACTTGTATTTGAACTATGCAACATTATAGCAGTACGTGTTGCTCGTTTAGCAGGAGCTGGAATTGTGGGCATATTAAAGAAATTAGGGAGAGATGTCATTGGAGAGACAGGTAAAATGAGGACCGTTGTGGAAATTGATGGAGGTCTGTATGAGCACTATCCACTTTTCAGACATAATATGCAAAGTGTTGTTAAAGAATTCTTGGAAGTGAGCTTTCGGAAACTGTGGTTTTAGAACTTTCAAATGATGGTTTTTAAACTCTTCTTCCTGCATCTAACTCAAGGTATTAATCAAAATCTTAATGCATTTTCAGTGAATATAATTATATCATATGGATGGACAGAGTTTATGTACCAATAAATCCAAATTTGAGAAAATTTCAGCCAAATTCGGAAGCATAAGCATAAGACGACAACATATGCTACAGGCATACTCTATAAATCAAAATACAATAATTAAACACGGTGTTTTGGCTACACTCCATAAATCCCAAAATCCTTATCAGCATAATGGAGTGGGTTATCAATTTTCTACAGATTGTGGCTCATCCACTGAGACATTGTTTTAGCTGTCAAGTCAAAGATCAAGTGAGATTGGAACACTTACAAAACAACTCGATAAATTGAAGAAAGGTTCCATATTTTTGGTCATCTTCATGGAGTTTCTTGGAAAATGGACTAGATAAGTTTCTGACGATGAGCCCTCCACCAATACACCTGGTCCAATATTCATAAACATCATGTGTTTTACTAACTAAAATTAAACTATATATTATACGAAGTGTACAGATTGTTTTATTGGGGAAAATTTCTAGAGAATGATTTAGACTCAAGGTTTATAGATCTGTTAGAAGATAATTACCACATAGGTAGCAACGCACTCTCCTATTCTGCCATCCACTAACACAAACAAATGAATCTTGAATCATACAAATGCTGAAGATTTCATAGTAAAATACAATCTTATGATATGAACCATTACAAGTTCCCTCCTAAGGAAATCTCTATCACACAAGTTTCATAGTTATATAGATACGCAGGCAGAAAGTTGAAGTCATGTCAAGACAAGTCGATCACAGTTATTGTGTGTCTTTGAAGAGACAAAATATGTCAAAGGTCGTCGAATTCTAGAAAACGATGGCACAAGTGTAAATATCACTTGAATCACATTTCAATGAGGTGTAATATGCCTCCTAACTCCTCTCGATTGAGGAGAAATTATTTTTTTAAGAAGAAAAATCACCTATATTAACCCATGTCAAGTTGCCTCTCCTGTAAGCCAGATCAACTCTGTTTAAAGGGAAACAAAGGCTATAAATAAGCCATTATTTCTCATTCAGTCAAAAAAATCGTAGAGAGAATAAGTAATTCAGATATGTAATGGATAAGAGAGGTACATATCTCATGAACCAGAGGACCAAAAATCAAGGTGTATTGCAGCTATTTCGAAGAACTTGTTTTTTACTTTGTTTGATGTGGTTTTAGCCCTCAAGCTCAACCCTCTAACTCAGGAAATTTAAGCCTGCATTATCTTAGAATTCGAGCTATATTTGCCTTAGAATTCAGCCCTTGTGACAGAATTTATGCCTCTGTGGCAAGGTACAAAATTCGGATCTGTGGGAGGAGCAGACTCAGCTCTCCGTTGGCACTAATCATGAACTTTCAAATGATGGTTTTTAAACTCTTCTTGCTACATCTAACTCAAGGTATTAATGAAAATATTAATACACTTTCAGTGAATATAATTATATCATATGGATGGACAGAGTTTCTGTACCAATAAATCCAAATTTGAGAAAATTTCGGCCAAATTTCAGCAGAGGGCAAATTCGACCAAATTCTGTTACTGTGCTGGAAACTGTATCAAACATATGGTTTACATAAACCAATAGATGATTTGGTATTAGGTTATGATATATTTGATAAGTACTAATTCATACCTATTATACATTGACAGGAGCATCCCCACATGCTCTTTAAATGAAAAATATAAATTGCTTAAATAATCTTGAGGATTAATTATAGAGAAGGCGTGCACAGATAACCATGTTTAAGTTACGTCCCTTCCATAAAATGCACATTATAATCTCAGATAGAGGATTTAAAAGAAAATTTCTCTAATTAGAGAGATTGTGGAAATCATGTAGGAGGCAACCTTGCAGACCAAAAGAATAATGCACTATCGACAAGGTCATAAATAAACAGTTTTCCATGTCACTGTGATGTTGAGTTATAACATTCCTCTATGGAATAATCTTATGGCTAAGAAACCCATTTGCATTTCCTCTACAAGCTCAAACATTCCACTGTACAACACTGTAGACCTGTTACGAATTTCTGTAGTATTCACTTTCGGTCATATAAATAGTCCCCTGAGAAGGTTCTTGCCACATTTACAGTTACAAATAGGCATATCCAAAGGATCGATAAAAGGATACAAATTGGTACAAATATTTGACTTCATATGGAAAGAGTGGTACCCTAGAACACCACTGCAATCTCGCACTGTAAGGTTGATGTCAGATTGTTTGAATTCCAACACCCAAAACTCCAAGATTATGAACCAAACAAATGGCAGCATTTACTGTTTAGGTACAACCAACCGATGGCAAAATTAGACCACAACATTATGCAGAACAAATTCACATTTATAACACTTTGAGCTGTCACCATGAGCTTGACAAGGCTTTCTTTGTATCTTTGTTGTTTTTAAACCTATATATAGCATAACATTTAAAAGAACATGCTGGAAATTAACAGCAAAAGTAAACATATAAAGGGAAGAATACCTAATGAAGCCATCTAAATTGGACAAACTAGCTGCAGAGAGTGGTCTATGCAGAAGCTAACTAGACTGATGTTCTGGACCCACTGTAAAGCACACTTTCGTATGTCTTGTAAATTTCCAAGCATTGTCTACTTTCTTGTGTTCACTTGCCCAAGGTTGCCTTTAATGAAACTAGATGACTTTGAATGTGAACTGTAAGGAGAAGATGATGGATTGGGAGAAGTCAAAGCCCTATCTTGGATCATATTGATTTCATGATGCTGAAGTGTACTACCACCGCCACTTGCTGAGGTAACATCAAGGGAAAATTGCTGCAGCTGTACAGGCCATTTTTTAACTTCATTCCCACCTACTGCAAAAATTGCTTTCTGCCATTCTGCACCCTCCATCCCCAACATTTGTCAGGACGTTTACCAGTATGACCAAGACTACTAATATTTGCCAACTTCTAAAAATATGGCAACACAAAAACAAATTTAGTAAGGACAGCATATATTCATAGGACAGTCAAAGAAAAACATGCACACCTTGGCATTCAAGTTCATAAAAGCATCCAATACATGCAATCACAATATTCCTTGGTCTGCAACCACCTACATCAGGAGTAACTGATAAATATTGGCATCCTTGCTGCAAAACCTGAATAAAAATACTTTCAAGGCCTTTAGCATCCTGCCGCCCACTGACCCCACCAAATGGAAATATATGGACATCTAGTAGTTCTCCACGAGCATCTGTCCACACACAAACAAGCCATTTCCAATATTCAGTCCAACCATAACAACAATGGAGACTCGGTGCCTTCTGGTTCCCAGGCCCTAAACAGTCAGATTCCAATCCTTCTGTAGCAGTGCTTTCCAAATAATGTTTGAAAGGATGGAGGTCATTGCTCAGTCTGGCCATCCCGAGTTGTGCTTTTGTTTGTCTGGAGTGGTGGTGGTATGAGTTCATGATTATTTTGTGTGGGCTGCTTGTAAATCCTAAAGAAATTGTTGCCTCCATGGGAATTCTCATCCAAATAACCTCTCTTGTGTACATATTCCCCTCTTCATTGAGCTTTGGGGTTTCGACTAGAGTAGGAAACGAGTTAGGTGCCAACAGGCCTGGAAAAGCACGGAGGGCCATGATTGTAGCACTTTCTATGGCTGTTGTACTGGGATTCCTAGCCATGAATTTCACCACCACCATGCGTCATAGGTGGGCCAGAATGTTTACAGACGACCAAGAAATCATTTCCCTAACATCTTTGGCATTTCCCATCATAGGCCTCAGTGAGCTTGGAAACTTCCCACAAACAACAGGGTGTGGTGTTCTCAGGGGAGCAGCCCATCCTACCACCGATGCAAACATAAATCTCGGCTCCTTCTATTTTTTTGGCATGCCAGTTGCTATTCTCATGGGATTTGTATTCAATTTTGATTTTGAGGGCCTTTGGCTCGGACTACTAGCAGCTCAGGCATCTTGTGTCACACTTATGTTCTACGTTCTGCTTCGAACAAATTGGATTCTGCAAGCCCAGAGAGCCAGGGAGATTACAGGTGCAGATCATGATCTACTAGTAAAGCCCAATAAGAGTTGCCAGAATACAAAAGGGGAGACATAAATGTCAGCCACCCCATTACATAGTGATGAAGACAGAGAGCCTCTGATAATTGTAAAAGTTCATGTATCTGCTACTGCTGCCACTCAAAACAAATGCTAAAGCAATATTTTAAAAAGATTATTTTTCCATGCTCAAAGTTCATGAGAACCAGGCTATGCACAATGTTACCATGAGAAATGTAATATATTTCAGACCTACAACCATCTATATCTCATAACCAAGATAGCGTAGAAGAAAATAGAGAATTTGAATGGGGTAAAACAAGGGAAATACCAATCTGATTACTCTAGAAGAAGAGAGCATTCTTCCACGATAGATTTCTCTTCAGATCTCCCACAGATTTCTGAACATCAGCAAAACTCGAAATATCTCCACCAGCTACTATGTATTTCGAGCCGTTAATGGACTGTGGCCGCTTTAGGGTTTCAGGGCATCCATGCTTCTGCAAGAATCTGGAAAAAAGCAAGCATCATAGGGCAAAATGGAATCATGGGAAAGAAGGCATAAAGGTCGAACAAGTGGAGCGGGAAAAAAAATTGAACAGGTCGATTAAGAAAATTTGAATAGGTGGAATAGGGTGCGTGGGTAAGGTAATTAGGCTAATTTGTTGGAATTTAAAAAAATAGGCCAAGCTAGGGATCTTTAATCATGTATTAATGCTATCAATTGATTAATTATGATTAATCATATATTAATGATATAAATTGATTAATTATGATTAATCATATATTAATGATATCAATTGATTAATTAGGGGTCTTTAATCATGTATCAATTGATTAATTATGAATTAGTAAATTTAATTAAAATTTACAAATTAGTCTACAAACACATGGTAATAATGGCATTACCCACAAACACATGATACCCTCATAACCTAGTATTGTGTACTAGGAAGGCTTTCCAAAGAAGTTGGTTGGCATCACTATGACACTATTACGAAATTAGAAGGGAAGATAAAGGCAAAGGCTCAGGTATCATATGAGAGAAGGAAGCAATTGGAAAAATTGAGATCAAAAGCAGTGGAGTTAGCCGAAAAGCGGCTTGCCCTAGAGATGGATAAGATAAAACTTGACAACATATTGGTCAATTTCCTTGACCCTTTATTGGTTATTCAGAAGGAGTATGAATACACCGCCGTTAATATCAAGGTAACCGGCCCCTAGCAGATCAAGGGCTATAAGTTGTAGTTTTCATCTGAACATCAACATACCACAACCATGCTTACAACCAGAAGCCTTCTCACATTCATGATCTGATTATATAGTGAATTAGACAGAAGTAAGAAAGCAATTACTTCTTCAAAGCTAATTCGAATTTGGAGGGCTTAGCCGGGGATTGGGGGTTAGGGGTTAGGGGTTTAGAGGTTTAGGGTTTAGGGGGTTAAAGGGTTATAGGTTTAGGGTTTAGGGGGTTAAATGGGTTAGGGTTTTAGGGTTATAGGTTTAGGGTTTAGGGGGTTAAATGGGTTAGGGGTTTAGAATTTTATGGTTTAGGGGGTTAAATGGGTTAGGGGTTAAGGGGTTATAGGTTTAGGGTTTAGGGGGAATTCGGAAATGGGTTGGGGTTTTAGGGGGTTAGGGGATTTAGCGGTTAAGGATTTTAGGGGTTAGAAGCTAGGGCTAATGGGGTTAGGTTTTAGGGTTTAAGGGTTTATAGGTTTATGGTTTAGGGGGTTAAGTGGGTTAGGGGTTAAGGGTTTAGGGGTTAGGGGTTAAGGGTTTAGAGGTTTATGGTTTAGGGGTTAAATGGGTTAGCGGTTTACTAGAGGTTTAGGGGGTTAAATGGGTTAGCGGTTTACTAGAGGTTTAGGGGGTTAAATGGGTTAGGGGTTTGGAATTAGTGTTTAAGGGGTTAGGGGTTAAGACGATAGTTTCATTGGTCTCTGTTTGTGCACATTTTAACCTTGCCAACAAGATAGAATTAACCCAATCGTAGGTCCCAATATGTCATGATATTAATTAACTCTAGATATATATGAGAAGGAATAATTATAAAGACATATATTGATAGAGGTGGCGAGACAAGGGGAGTCACAAGGGAGAGATGGATATAAACTTAAGGAGAGGGGAGAGAAGGAAAAATCCACAAGGGAACAAACAGCAAATGAGCCACCTGAACGTGCACAAGGCACCCGGGTGGTCAAACCTTAGCATAACTAATACGGACTCCCTCGAACGAAATGGCCCGACCTGACCCGAACGCGCTTGGTCGGGCGACCTCACAGTACGGCACACCCGACCGAACGATGCCACAAGGGAACAAATGGAAAACGAGCCACCCGAACGTGCACAAGGCACCTGGGTGGTCACAACTTAGCAAAACTGATACTGGCGCCCTCGAACGAAACGGCCCGACCTGAACGCACCCGTTCAGGCGACCTTACACTGCGCGACATGGCGCACCTGACCAAACGATACCACAAGGGAGCAAACGGAAAACGAGCCGCCTGAACGTGCACAAGGTAGTCGAGTGGTCACAACTTAGCAAAAATGATACGGACGCCCTCGAACGAAACGGCCCGACCCGATCCGAACACGCCCGGTCGGGCGACCTCACACGGCGCGACACGGCGCACCCGACCGAACGATGCCACAAGGGTGAAAACGGCAAACGGGCCGCCTGAATGTGCACAAGGGACCCGAGCGGTCACAACTTAGCAAAACTGATACGGGCGCCCTCGAACGAAACGGTCCGACCCGACCCGAACGCGCCCAGTTGGGCAACCTCACACGGCGCGCCCGAATGAATGATGCCGCAATGGAGCAAATGGAAACGGGCCACCTAAACGTGCATAAGGCACTCGGGCAGTCACAACTTAGCAAAACTGATACGGGCGCCCTTGAACGAATCGGCTCGACCTGAAAGCGCTCGGTCGGGCAACCTCACATGGCGCGACACGGCGCGCCTGACCGAACGATGCCACAAGGGAGAAAATGGAAAACGGGCCGCCCGAACATGCACAAGGCACCGGGCGGTCACAACTTAGTAAAACTGATACGGGCGCCCTCGAACTAAACGGCCCGACCGAAACACGCCCGGTCGGGCATTGACCTCACATGGCGCGACACGACGCACCTGAATGAACGTCAATGCCACAAGGGAGAAAACATCAAATGAGTCACCCGAACATGCACAAGGCACCCGGGTGTTCACAACTTAGCAAAACTTATACGGGTACCCTCGAACGAAACGGCCCGACCCGAACGCGCCCGGTCGGGTGACCTCACACGGCGCGACACGGTGCACCCGAACGAACAATGCCACAACGGAGAAAACAACAAATGGGCCGTCCGAACATGCACAAGGGACGCAGGCAGTCACAACTTAGCAAAACTTATACAGGCACCCTCGAACGAAACGGCCTGACCGGAACGCGCTCGGTCGGGCGCCGACCTCACACAGTGTGACACGACGCGCCCGAACGAACGTCGATGCCACAAAAGAGCAAAAAGAAAACGAGCCGCCCGAACGTGCACAAGGCACCCGCCCGATCCTGTTTCAGCGTGTCGGCGCCCTCGAACGAAATGGCTTCCTTCCAGGCACGAACGCGCCCGGTTGGGGGACACTCCTCGCGGCCGCCCGTCGAGCCGATGCCTCGAGGGATAAAATGGAAAACGAGGCCATGAACATGCACGAGCACTCGGGTGGTCACAACAAAGCGGAAAGTAGGGGCACCCTTCGAACGACACGGTCTGACACGAACGCGCCGGTCGGGGGCGGCCCCTCACCGGCCTCACACGGCACACCCAACCGAACGATGCCACAAGGGAGAAAATGGAAAATGGGCCGCCCAAACGTGCACAAGGCACCTGGGTAGTCACAAATTAGAAAAACTAATACTTGCGCCCACGAATGAAACGGACTGACACGACCCGAACGCGCTCGGTCGAGCGACCTCACATGGTGTGACACGGCGCGCCCGACCGAACGATGCCACAAGGGAGCAAACGGAAAACGGATCGCCCGAACGTGCACAAGGGACCCAGGCGGTGACAACTTAGCAAAACTGATACGGACACCCTCGAATGAAACGGCCCGACCCAAACGCCCAAACGAACGATGCCATAAGGGATAAAACAGCAAACGGGCTGCCCAAACATGCACAAGGCACCCGGGCGGTCACAACTTAGCAAAACTGATACGGGTGCCCTCGAACAAAACGACCCGAACCGAACACGCCCGGTCGGGCGACCTTGCACGGCGTGACACAGCGCGCCCGACCTAACGATGCCACAAGGGAGCAAATGGAAAACGGGCCACCCGAACGTGCACAAGGCACCTGGGTGGTCACAACTTAGAAAAACTGATATGGGCGCCCTCGAACGAAACGGTCCGACCCGACCCGAACACGCCCGGTTGGGCGACCTCACACGGCGCGACACAGTGCGCCCGACCGAACGATACAACAAGGGAGCAAACGAAAAATGGGCTGCTCGAACGTGCACAAGGCACCCGGGCAGTCAAAACTTAGCAAAACTAATACGTGCGCCCTCGAACGAAACTACCCGACATGACTCGAACGCGCCCATTCGGGGGACCTCACACGGCGTGACACGGCGCGCCCAAACAAACGATGCCACAAGGGAGAAAATGGAAAATGGGCCGCCCGAATGTGCACAAGGGACCCAGGCGATCACAACTTAGCAAAACTGATACAGGCACCCTCGAACGAAACGACCCGACTCGAACACGCCCGGTCGAGCGACCTCACACGGCGCGACATGGCGTGCCCGAACGAACGATGCCACAAGGGAGAAAACGGAAAACGGGCCACCCAAACGTGCACAAGGCACCCGGGCGGTCACAACTTAGCAAAACTGATATGGACACCCTCGAACGAAATGGCCCGACCTAAACACGCGCGGTCGGGTGACCTCACACTGCACGACATGACGCCCCCGACCGTGGTTGGGGGCACACATTAAAAGTGAACCAAGAAGTGAGCGCATCACGTCTTTAATATTTTATGAAAATCCTTAGAAGTCCCATCATAACCACCTTCCATCTTCATCACAATGTGATATGTCAGCTAAAGATATCTTATTATGTTGCTCCAACCATTCAAAAAGGGGACCCAAGTTAGATTATTATTTATTAAAGGAGAGGCCAAAGAAATTAATTTACAAACTGTCACTATAGCAACACTTAGCCCAAACTGTCGCAAGAGTGACACTTAGCCCAAACCGTCACAAGAGCGACACTTAGCTCAAACTGTCACAATAGCGACGATTGTTCCGAAACTATCGCAATAGCGACGCTTTTGCCCAAACTGTCGCAATAGCGAAGTTTTCCTCCAAACGTCACAATACCAACACATAGCTCTAATCCATCGCAATTCCGACGATGTTTCCCAAACTGTCACAATTTCGACCCCTTGCTACAAACGTCGCAAGACCGACACTAACTTCTATGTGTCGCAATACCGACACTTGTCTCCAAACATCGGTATAGCGACAGTTGTGGGCAGGATTTGAAAAATTGATAAATTTTGGGGAAATTTCCGACATTTGGTCAAAAGTGTCGGAACCAAAGTGTCAGAATTTCAGCCAAATGTACTTGTGGGCCTTTTCATTAACCTCAACTTATATTCCATAATCCCACCATGAATAAATTTCGTACCTTCGTGGAATTATTTAGTAACTAGGTGTCAACACTATCTTCAATGTAAGTTACAATTCTGATGATTCGATTGTCTGGTGTTTTGATTATAAATGCCATTGTTAGAATTTATTAACGTATCCCACCTTGAGGTCATCCGTCACATTCAAATTAGGAAACTAACACTTGACTCTCATGACACTTAGGAAATTACAACTTGACTCTCATGAAAACATTCAACCAGAATAGACACCATAATTTAGTAAATCTATGTACACTCGTCCTCTGAACTCTCACATGTACCTGTTATTAGTTCTAACTTTAACCCTTATTGCCTATATTTATCAACGTATAATTTTGTTCTCCACGTGGCATATGAATGGTCTCCCTTCACTAAGCATTTAATTAAGATACTATAGATTTCTTAAGTGCAAATTTCATTAATATTCATAACAAATACCCTGTTCGAATTTGTCAGTGAATCAAATCTGCAATACAGGAGCATTTATTTTATTTCAATGAATTAATAAAAATTTGTATATCTTGGTTGTTGAGTTACTATACGTTAGTTACTTTAGGATCGGTTCAAATTATGACAACGTACAAATTCACATGGTCTCTGACGGAGTCCATTGAGCCGCGGGAAGCCTCCTCCACCCATAGATCCTTGACACTTGGATGACGCAGATGAAATATGAGTTAGGGTTTGATGACCCATAAGAGACTTTGTTTTTGACAGAGAGTTTGTTATCTCAGTTCATTTAGATTGAAATCATTTTCTCCTTTGGGTGAACCCTTATGCCATTACCTGGTTGGGTTCTCTGTCATTTGTATGAGGAGGTTCAGAACACCGCACCTCTATTCTGCCAGAGACTTCTATAACCTTACGCAGGCATTACCAACAGTTTAATTTTAGGTATATTGTCATTGACTTTTCACTATCAACATTTTTGCTTCAGAGGGGTTGCTTGTTTTTCTGAGATTATATACTCGTTTATAAACTAAATTTACTCTTAATTGTTTTTATAGTGAAGCCAAAAAATGCATTCTCCAATATCGTGAATGATTTCCACTAAAAAAGAATTATCTGGCAACTTTTTACAGAACCCAGCATTTGCTCTGCGTGGTTCTCGTTTTCTAGGTTTAATTTAACATTCTATTGCACGACTGCTAGGTTTCTCTATTCAGCTAATTTCGTTATGCAATTTCTGTAAAACTTACATGAATATTTTTACAACAGAGGTACCCATTGATCTCATCCCTACTTCGTCACGAAAATGACTGTTCTCTGTCACTTCATCGTTCGAGACTCAATAATTTTCGTTATTGTTTTTAATATCGAATCCTCCTTCTTGTTTTCGTTTCATTGGTCAAACTCATGCTTTCACCTATTATGATTTCTCCATTTGGTTCAAAAGTATTATTGTTTTAGTTTAGTTAGGGTCTTATCTTAATTTTAATACTCATAGCGTTTTTGCAAAATGTAGAGGGTTTTTCTAAGCAGTATGTATTTCACCTTCCGTAGAGGGGTTATTCCCGTAGTTGGGTTATTCGATAGATTCGCATCATATCTAGTTGCACAAATCGATGGCAGCCTACTTCAGGTAATTTCACACCGTTTTACTGTTAATTGTATAGAAATTATCTGTACTTATAATTCCAGGGTTCTGTACTTTTTTCCTTTTCATACTTCTGAATTTAAATATTTAAAATCATAACTTCCTATCTGCGTCCTGTGAGATTTATCTCACCAGGAGTCCACTTCCATGCCGAGTTATGCGTAGTACTCATTCGTCTTAGCTATGGTTTATATATATATATATATATGACCTGATTTATTAATTCTTTTGTTTTATTTTATATTTCGTTTTTTAATTAATTCATCCCTTTTATTTATTTACAGGTGTAATATGAAGACACAACTTTGTAAGGTAATTACCTCCCCACGTTCTCCTTTATATCCTTGATCTTTTCCTTATATAACTATTTAGTTTACTTATTCATTTTCAACTCTGACTCTCGATTCCATCTACACAGGTATGGTTTGGGTTCACTTTACTGTGGAATTGGTTTGCGTCTCATGCAAATCTACATTTGATAGTAATACAAAATTCATTTTCTTATACAGGTTGGTCGGATGTCTGTTGACTTACTTCTATGCAATAATGGCATAGTTTTTGTTTTTCTATCATTAGTCTTTACAGTTCTATATACGAACAACGAGTTCACTGTGTGAATTTATATTCTCAAATCACTCTAGTTTACTTATACAATACTCCAGATTTATGTAATTATAAACAGGGACTATAGATAATAATGATGCTAGTTTTCTACATCCTTACTGAATGATTACATTTGGTTAACCGTAGGAATTTTTAAAGATTCTCTCTCTCTCTCTCTCTCTCTCTCTCTCTATATATATATATATATATATATATTCTTTTTATTTCTGTTAAATACCATTTCTATATCGTTGCTAGTTTTCCTGGTATTTAAACATTGAATCTTCTTTTTTCCAATTACAAGGGGAAATTTAGATGATAAATATAGATTTTACTATTCCTTCTATAGTGATTTATGTTAAATGTATAGATCGGCAAAAGATAATTGTAACTCATAAATTTTCCAATTTCCGGACATAGATTTTAACTCTGAATTTCATAAAAACGTGGCCACTTTATCCTTCCCGGTAGTTCCTCACAACATTAAGATTTAAGTCAAAAACCAAACTATTTCAAATTAAATGTGCATACCACTTAAGTTAGACTAGTTGCCTCCCAACCTTAGAGCTCTTTCTCCACAGCTCACCCCCGAGCAGAGATCTTTTCCTCCAGTGATAGACAACCCTTTGTCTATCCTGAATCAACTTATTTAAGCTTGCATTCCCCAGTCTATTTCTCTTAACTGCGTCCAGTTAATTCGGGATGTTGTATTCCTGTTTGCCTAGGCTTTCCCTTTGTTTCTTCCACAAAGGTACTTTTAAAGCTCGCTTTTTTGCTTTCCAGCTTTATTCCACCTATTCCCAATAATTTCCTCTTTACTGGGGTACTTTTTTTTTGAGATATTTATCTGCAATCTAATTTTAGTATTTACTTTATTCCTTCCAATTATTTTTGGAAGTCTGGGGAAGTCTTACAACCTTATCCATCCTCATGGATTTGGTTTCCAGATCTCTAATCATAATCTAGTCTTTGCACATTAACTTTTGTTTTATTTTATTAATTTAGTTTAATAAAATATATCCACAATCAATGGGGTACACTTTGACCGTTGGAGTCTTTAACTGCCTATTTTTAAAAGCAGATATTTAGGGACATTACATACTCCCCCTCTAACATTGAACACCGTCCTCAGTGTTATCACCTTCAGTGTTGATTTCTCAGCTCAGGATAAAGATTCCTCCTTCATCTTTTATTCTCATTCCCAACAATTTTTTCTTCAGAGTTCAATTACCTTCCTCTGCCTTTACTCTACTCACTGCTATACTCTAGAATTTATTTTTCTTCCTTCTTCATCATAAGAAGTATATCGGAAAGAATCCTTTATTTCTGTTTCTGCCTGCCCACAATTCATATCAATTTTATATGAGTAGTATCATATATATCTATTGATTAGAATTAATCACAATAACATTCTGAAATTTAATATTTTCAATTCAATTGTTAATAAAACCCTTCCAGGTTTATAGTAGTATAGTGAAATTTTAACACAACTACTTATGATTCCATGTTTTTCGGTGAGACTTCCTCCTCACGCAAACATGGTCTAGTTTGACATTCTTGGGTGTTTTCTTTGCACGTATTCTCACCTTATCTACTTTAATCAGAGTGGTGTGATTCATGTTACACTTTGCACTTCACAAAACAAACACTTCATTAGAAGTTCATGAATTTAGAAAACCAACTTTGTCATATGCAGAGTTTTGCTTACCTTATTCTAGTATGCACTTCATGTACTTAATACTTGATTGATTTTATCAATCGATTCAGATGGTGTTAACCATACTTAATTTCAACTTAATACTGGTTTGTCTATGACACAATTTCCAATTTCCACTTGAACTTTACCTCATCAAGTGTATCAATTATTACCTCACATCTTTAAACTTATATTAGTTTGCAGTTTTGGTTTGAGACACATTGTCTATTTTGTATTAATGTCGGTTTCTAATTCCACCAATTTCCTACTTCCATTCTTGAATAGGAATAGGATTCAGATTTTGTCTGATACTTGGATTTCATTGTCTCTTAGCAATATTTTCCGCATAGGATTTTTTTTTGTACTTTTTCCTCATACCAGGTCCAACATGTTCTAATTTAAATCTTGAATTAAATTTGAGTCACCAGTATGTCCTATCTAAGAACATCTTATGGTATTTTTCCAAATTTTATGTTGTACTGGAGTCACATTATTAATTTACCCTCTATTTTTTCCATTATCAGTTCCTCCTTATTTGAAATATCTTTCCATACTTCAGTACATTGCAATTTTTCTCAGAACTATTTCCCTAATTTATTGTTGAAGAATTTCTATTTCAACCTTAGGTGTTTTGAAATCAAAACCCTTTCTTACTTTACCTGTAGCGTACATTTCAGCAGAAACCTTAGTATAATTCGGCTCAGGTATAAATATTTCTTCAATATTATGCTAAAACTGAGTAATAATATTACTTCTAATGCTTCTATCCAAGCCTTAGTGTAACTTACCCTTTTTCGGATTAGGTTAAAATCTTAAAACAAGATAGTTATTAGTTTAATTATTTTAACTGTTCGAACTATTTTGACCTTTTTCGGTCTTATGCGCTTTTCCTCTCCTTGTTCCTATAGAGAGATCTTTGTATAGGTGAAAATTACAATCTCTTTACTCATATCTTCTATTATTTTTCAATATCCATGGTTAAATTTTATGGTGGAAGTACCAGAAATGCAACTCAGTTCATGCTTACTTGAGCCTTTCTTCAATCCACACCTCCTCCTTTGTCTGACTTTACACGACTTAACCATTGATATTTTTATAAATTTCCCTTTTTGTTAAGTCTATCACGTCATTTATGTCCTCTAATTTTTCAGAATTGTAATACAATTATGAATTGTTCTTTATATTCTATTTTACTTGACACCTCAAGAAGCAAAACATTATCCATCCTATTCTCTAAAACTACTAGGTCATACTTTTTGTATATTATTCTTTATATGTAATATCCCAAAAGGGAGAATGTAGTAATATTGAAACACAATATAAGGACTGCAGCGAAGTAAAAAATAAATCTATATACACATCAGAATGCACAGAAATAGTTGAGCCATTTTATTATATGGAGATGAATCAGTTACACAATGTTCAGAAAATGAGTAGCTCTAGCCCAAGAGAAGGCCTATAATCACCCTACAATGGTGCTGCAAGTGGCACTGTGTACCTGGTGAGCTTACAGAAGCAAATACTGTGTTGTCCCTTCTGCTGAAGATATGCATGAACTGTTGCAAAAGGAATTGCAGATCTAGTGAGCTTATGAGCTCTGATGATGCCAAGATTCAAGATCTGGCCAATTTGATGGGTTCCCATGATAACCCAGAAAGGATTTTCCAGATCTACAACTTTGGAAAATCACCCTCCTAGGATTTGATCCTTGATTTGCTGGGAATTACTGATCTGAAGCTAGATCTGTGAAATAGATGGTTGAAATATGTCACAAGATCATATCTAAGCTTGAAGGGTTTATCCCTCCTCCAGATCTACAAGCTAGAAGCTCTATATCTAGCTTCTCAATCCTCCAATGATGATTACAGCTGCTGCAACACAACTGCTCACAAAAAATGCGTTGTAAGGGAAAGAGAGGCCTTCTGCTTGCTGAAATATGATGCAATAAACTCCAGGCTGATGGAAATACTGATGGCAAGGTGAGGGGATGATCCCTCACAGGATTACTAGCTGAAATGCTAGCAACTTCCTTCCTCCTTTTGGATCTGCAAAATGGACAACGTAATTCCTGAAGGGATTACTACTGCTAGGAGGTCAATACCCTTTGGCCTGATGCCAAATCTGATATGAAGCTCTGGGAATGCTGATATTTAAGCCCAAGGTGATAGGAATAAACCTCCACCATTTCTCCAGCTGAAATACTAAAGACAACCGCCACCTTCCAAAATGATCTTCAGAAATCTGCAATTTCTGAATATGGATGTTCTACGGAAAGTAGAAAAGATATGTGGCACCAATGCCTGATGTAGAATGAATTACAATAATATTTCTAGAGCTACTCAAAGAAAGAGGTGGGATTCCCGACCAGTAACACCCTGTGCTAAACAACACTTGCAATATTTGCTAAACAGCCTAAGAAAGCAATGGAATGTCACATGAAAATTCCAGATCTAAACAAATACTCAACATCAATAATCTCAAGAATGTATTCATTCTTGCCTTCATCTTCTTTATATAACATTCGAGCCTTCTCATGCCTTGGCCCTCATCTAAACTGCGTTTTGCATGTGGCCAAGATCCTCCATGTTTGACTGCATTGTCCAGCCAAGTCATCCATCATGTCTAGGTGCAATGTACACCCTCTCCATCATGTGTGCATTAATTGCACAACTTCCTCCATCATCTCATCATGAATGCTCCTTGATCTTCTATTTGATCTCTTCAAGATCTTAGTTGACTGTGTCAACCTCCATGATCTATCTCATTAATGAAACATGATCTCCAATTCCATTCACATTAGTATTTTCTCAACTACCTCATTATGTAGATCTAGGCTTAATTAATCCACATTCACATACTAAAAGTGGATATTTATTCATATTGAGGATTATGGGTCCCTCCACCCTTTTATTTACTTAATTCATTAAGAGAATTAAGAACTATAATATTCCAAATATTAGGTGAAAATTTGGGAATATTACAATCCTCCCCGGAAAAATGTTGCTTGTCCTCAAGCAACTGCAAAAGTGGATGCTACAGCAAACATCCTCCCTCCAAATGGCATCCTCATGTGGAAGTCCTCCCCATCTGTCACAATGTGCTATGCATGTCCAACTCCAAATCTTCCTCTCTAGAATGTCTAGAATGGCCTTCGACTGAAAAGTTAGATACCCTTCCTTATCAATGAATCTCCAAGTGGCAACCATATGATGACCAAAGCTCTCCACTATACATAAGATAAAGTGGTTCATCCCCAAAGTGTAAAGTCCCAACTCATGAACTATCTCTCCAAACCATGATACATAGAGTATATTACATACATCAATGCCCTCATCATTAGCCATGTTGGTCATGTAGGAATCAAACATCACATCATCACAGTGAAAAACAAGAAGTAGAGACATATGGGAAAACATGAACAATGTCAAACCATATTCTCCTAATAGCAACCAATGCATCAAAGCCTCCTGCTGCCATGCTAGATCATCATGAAAACAAGTAAGAGAGCCATACTCTCTCAAAAGAAGCCACTGCAATAATGCTTCTTGTTGCCATGCCAAATCATCAATGAGAATATGAGAGCCATACTCTCTCAAAAGTAGCCATCTCAACAATGCCTTTTGCTTCCATACCACATCATAATTGTACCAAATGTAGTGGCCATATTCTCTCGAGAGAAGCCACCTCAATAAGGCATCTTGCTACCCCATCACATCATCATCATACCATGTATAGTGACCAAAATCACCCAACAGAAGCCAACGCTGTAAGGCCTCATGTTTCCATCCTCCAACAGTATCATGCAATGTATGGGAAGAATGCAGCCCATACTCTCCCAATATTAACCATAACAACAAGGATTCTTGCTACCTCCTTGCATTATCATGATGCAAGTCATGGAGCAACAATAAAGTAATAGACATGTGAGATGTCCCATCTACATAATACAAACAAGCCCCTTTATGCCACATCATGTGAGAGTTATACTTTCTCCCAAACCCAAGTACATACATGAACATGAGATACATCCCAAAAAAAGTTACATGGAAAGACATGAGATATATCCCAAACAAGATTAAATACATGGACATAAGATATAACATGTGTTGTCCAAACTCTCTTCTTAACAACCAAAGTAACCATGCCTTCTTCTTATGCATTATATCATTGAGGCATAAGGCATGAGACAAGAAAATATGAACCTTTGGGTAGTAACCATACTCACCCAAGAGCAACCAGCGCAACCATGCCTCCTTTTTCATTTCATAAGTGTTTTTCAAGGCATGGATCAGAGAAATAGGAACCTTTGGGTAGTGAAAAAGATCTCCCAAAAGCAACCAACGTAACCAAGCTTGCTGGCCCATGTCATATATTTGCAAGTGGTCATGCAACCCCTTACTTATCATCCCCACCCACTCATCCTAATGTGGATGATGAATGATGTACTGCATAATCATGGTATCCTCCCTTTGTAGAATACCATCCTCCCCAAACTGATGAAGAACCTTGCACTTCATGAAATGTTGAAGTGCACCTCAAATGAGATCTCTCAAGGAGATTCTCTTTTCACCAAAGGCCCTCCAAAACCAAATAGGTGTTGGATCTGCTGCAGGTAGAAGTTTCTCTTTGAGATGTGAGATGCTCATTGAGAAAGGGTCATATAGAAAGGAGAAAATATTTCTCATCTCAGGATGTCTACCATTTATCATCTTTACCTCCATTGCTTCATGAGTGAAGCTACCTTCAGAATGCTCCAAGGATGATGGGGCCTCTTTATTCTCACAGCTACTAAGTGACAACGATGTAGATCTGCATGGTAATACATATGTTGTCTCAAAGCAAGGCACAATACTAATCTCATAACCAATCATTGTACATAGGATAATACTCATCCCAATTTCTGAAACTCTACACTTCAACTCAAAGGGTTGAATGTAGCTCAACAATGATTAACTGGGACAATTCTTGACCTCCTCCTTGATTAGATCAAGGGTCCTTTGCGTTGTGATATGTTGCTGCTTCAAATCAACATTTTGTTCTAACCCTTGGTTATGCTTTGGCCCTAATGGCATGTCTTCATAAGTTTCAATAAGATCTATTGAAACAATATCTGATGAAAGTTCATGCATACCTTGGATCAACTAATGTGTGGAAACCTCTTACCAGAACACAAGAGGTCCTCCAACCGGGACAATAATGTCTCCAATTGCTGGTAAGAGTGATGGCTGCTCTTCTCCAAGTGTACCAGCGCTGGAAACTTCCTCCTCTTCCTCATGCATCCCTTGAATCATGCATGGGACTCTATGTGTCAAGAGCTCAAGACTATCTTGCAAGGTTGCAAGTGTCTCTTCTCCGGATGCAAGTACTTCTACAGCTGGTGGTGAAAGTAGTGACCTCTTGTCCAGAGTGACAAGATTGACATCCTCCTTTGTTTCCTTAGGAAATGCCTCCTTGTGACACATCTCTTGTTTTCTCACATCAAACTTCTTCCTCAATTTGTGAAAGAAATCTGAATATTTAGTCACCCTTGCATGCTCCATATGACCAAACCACCAGTCATTGGCTTCACCTAAAAGATGAAGTGTTGCAATTTGAACAGCCTCTCCTTCAGCTACAGGATGTAGCCTGAAAAATGAATCTAACTCTTTCCTCCAAGCCTTAACAGTGCTTGAGGAGGATCCATCAAATGTAGGCAGATAGAATATATTATGCCTCTTTCTTCTATTGCTGCTATAGGATCCTCTTTCTTCTTTGATTTTGAAGAATTGTTGGAGAGTTAACTTCTCCTTGAATGCTCTAGAATGTGCTTTGTACTCTTCAAGATATAGAATGAGAGTCTCATGAGTCTCAGGTTCTTTTCTATACCTCTCACCTTCTTCAGAAAAAGTGGGTATAGTAGATCTATGAGGAGATCTATGATTCTCCGATTTTCTTCTTTGCTGATAGGAAGTGCTTGGACCTTCCTCTTCAAATATTATTCTTGGATCCTTCCTTTACCTTTCCTTATTCATTTGATAGACCTCCTTGGAGAGATCTCGCATGGATATAAAGAAAGGAGTGGCAGAATTATCCTCCTTCATGATAGATCTCATCTATCTGCTTCTTCTTTTGATGCAAAAGATGAAGTGTCCACAAGCTGAGCCAAAGATCATGCTCTGATACCACTGTAATACCCCAAAAGGGAGAATGCAGTAATACTGAAACACAATATAAGAACTGCAGAAAGTAAACAATAAATCTATATACACATTAGAATGCACAGAAATAGCTGAGCCATTTTATTATATGGAGATTAATCAGTTACACAATGTTCAGAAAATGAGTAGATCTAGCCCAAGAGAAGGCCTAGAATCATGCTACAATGGTGCTGCAAGTGGCACTGCGTAACTGGTGAGCTTACAGAAGAAAATAATGCGTTGTCCCTTCTGCTGAAGATATGCATGAACTGCTGCAAAAGGAATTGCAGATTTAGTGAGCTTATGAGCTCCGATGATGCCAAGATTCAATATTTGGCCAATGTGATGGGTTCCCAAGATAACCCAGAAAGGATTTTCTAGATCTACAAATTTGGAAAATCACCCTCCTAGGATTTGATCCTTGATTTGCTGGGAATTACTGATCTGAAGCTAGATCTGTCAAATAGATGGCTGAAATATGTCACAAGATTAGATCTAAGCTTGAAGGGTTGATCCCTCCTTCAGATCTACAAGCTAGAAGCTCTAGATCTAGCTTTTCAATCCTCCAATGATGATTACAACTGCTGCAACACAGCTGCTCACAAAAACTGCGCTGTAAGGGAAAGAGAGGCCTTCTACTTGCTGAAATATGATGCAATAAACTCCAGGATGATGGAAATACTGATGGTAAGATGGGGATGATCCCTCACAGGATTACTAGCTGAAATGCTAGCAACTTCTTTCCTCCTTTTGGATCTGCAAAATGGACAACGTAATTCCTGAAGGGATTACTTCTGCTAGGAGGTCAATACCCTTTGGCCTGATGCCAGATCTGATATGAAGATATGGGAATGCTGATATTTAAGCCCAAGGTGATAGGAATAAACCTCCACTAGTTCTCTAGCTGAAATACTAAATACAACCTCCACCTTCCAAACTGATCTTCAGAAATCTGCAATTTCTAAATATGGATGTTCTGCAGAAAGTAGAAAAGATATGTGGCACCAATGTCTGATGTAGAATGAAGTACAAGACTCTTTCCAGAGCTACTCAAAGAAAGAGGTGGGATTCCTGACTAGGAACACCCTGTGCTAAACAACACTTGAAATCTTTGCTAAATAGCCCAAGAAAGCAATGGAATGTCACATGAAAATTCCAGATCTAAACAGATCCTCAACATCAATAATCTCAAGCATGTCTTCATTCTTGCCTTCATCTTCTGTATATAATGTTTGAGCCTTTCCATGCCTTGGCCCTCATCTAAACTGCGTTGTGCATGTGGACAAGATCCTCCATGTTTGACTATGTTTCCAGCCAAGTCATCCATCATGTCTAGGTGCAATGTACACCCTCTCCATCATGTGTGCGTTAATTGCACCAACTTCCTCCATCATCTCATCATGAATGCTCCATGATCTTCTGTTTGATCTATTCAATATCTTAGTTGATTGTGTCAACCTCCATGATCTATCTCATTAATGAGACATGATCTCCAATTCCATTCACATTAGTAGTTTCTCAACTACCTTATTATGTAGATCTAGGCTTAATTAATCCACATTCACACACAAAAGTGGATATTTATTCATATTGAGGATTATGGGTCCCTCCACCCTTTTATTTACTTAATTCATTAAGAGAATTAAGAACTCTAATATTCCAAATATCAAGTGAAAATTTGGGAATATTACATTATATGGTTCTTCTTTAATTCTCATTTTATGATAGTTTATTGACCATCTATCCTGAGACTATTCATTCTTATACCTTGGTTTATTTAGTTTTCAGTAGTTTATACTTACTCGCCAAGTTCCAGCTTCCATTTTTTTATTATCAATATCACTGGTGCTTCTAGTGGATATACTTGGTCTTACTTTGTTTCTATTCAACACTTGTTATTGTTGCAGTTTTAGTTCTTACAATATTTGGTTATCCAACCTGTCTATTTTGCGGATTGGTGTAGCCCATGGTTTTTTTTTTTTACTTCATTTAACAATCAACTTTCCCTTTAGGGGAATATACAAGGAATTTCCTCCTTACTCTATATGTTGACTGGTACGTTTCCTACCATTTTTTTTTTCCAGTTTGTTGTCTTAATTTTATAGCATACATTTGACTCTAACTAAGATTCTTTATACTTGGAAATCTGATTTGTCAATTTTGTACACAATTAATTTTCTTTAGCCTCATTTTGTCCTACAACAGATTTCATATTTCTACTGATAGAATGTCTATAATTTGCATTTATGTATAAATTTCTTGAGCAAATTCTATTTCTAAAGTATTTAATCCACGATCTATGTTTCATTATTCCGATCTTGGAACTTTGAGGGGGTTTTCTTATTAGATTGTGGTTCTTCCACTCCACCTCTTGCATCATTCTCTTTTCTTGCTAATCACAATTATTTTATTCTACAAATAGAAAATTTCAGTATTAGGGGTTTTCGAATTTCAGGAGACAGAATCCCTCATTCTTCTTCTTATAGCTAGTAGGTAGGCAATTTCTTACATGTAATATATTAGTTTCTTAGTAAAATTTTAAAGGTTTCTACAAAAAAAATTTCATGATCCTTCCTTGCCTTTTCTTTTAGTATTAAAAGGAAATTAGCGAAGTAGATTGGTGAGTTTGGTAACAACTCAACAATAAAAAGTTGTTCCAACCTAAGCTCTTGAAATTCTTTGGCTTTGCCATCCTACTATTGGTCATTCTGACGTTTAATCTGAACATCTTCTTAATTTCACTCACTTGTTTTCCTATTTCAGTATAAGGTAGCCTTCCCTTGAATTTGATAGATAGCCAACCTGGCTTTCAGGTTACTTTCATATTTTACTTTACCATTTAAAATTTTAGACTATTGACGAGAGGTTTCATCTTCCTCAAACTCTTCTGAGTGATTTACAGTCTCCCTTCTCTTTCTTCCCGGCCCTTCACCTTTGTGACTGTCCCAGGAGGTCAATTCTCTAATTAACCTTTCTTGTTCTTCCCTGGCTAAAGATTGCGTGTCATTTATTTATTTTATTATTATTATTATTATTATTATTATTATTTATTTTATTTTATTTTATTATTATTTATTTTATTTTTTTTTAATTTTTAAATTTTAAATTTAAATTTTTTTTATTTTTATTTTTATTTTTTTCCAGTTACATCAATACTCTTTGCATTCGATGCAACCCTCAATGTAGCATTTGGATCAACTAGATTTTTCTTCATCACCCAAATCCACATACGGCTCATCCCCATCACTCAGGTTTTCAGTTGTACGTTTCTGCACTATTTCATTGTACATAAAGTTACACATCAGTGCAAAATAAATTTAACAAAATTTTACAGCAACATAATTTTCTTTACTGGTGTGAGCACACATTATGGCCCAATGTTTTAACATGGGCTCCGATACCATTTGTAACACCTCTCATTTCGATTTTTTTCTTCTTCTAGTTATAGTAATATTCCTCACTTTTTATTATGGTTAAACTATCATTCGTCGCATTTCGACGTATTTATGTTACTAACAATTTATTATATCACTAGTTGCTCAGTTATAAGTTATGGCGGTAGTTCACCTAGTCACTATGTCAACGACTATTTTATTTTTAATTAGGGTTTTCTTCCCTCATTCACTATGGAAGTGATAAGTCTCCCACTTCTCACTTATGAATTTAATATTACTTTAACACTTTATCCATTATACTTTCTTTATTTAACCATCTTACATATGAAACCTTTACTCACCTATGTGTATTGCATTAATATATACATAGTGTGTATAACGCATACTTAGACTTACCACTTCCTTGCCTAATTAATCTAAGTTATTTTCCATATGTATGAGTTAATATCATTTAGGAAATATGCTATCAACAAACATACTCTATATACCATTCAGGACTTCTATATATATATGATTTGAAGACAATCCTGGTAACTTTAACAAATACTATTGTCAAACTTTGACGTTATATTTGGAATGAATCTTTTAATGCCTAACCTACCATAATGGTTTTATCACTCATACAAACGAAATAGAGTAATATTATTCTCACTATATAGTAGAGTATATTCCCAATGATTAACCCTTTTCATTAACCTCGACTTATATTCCATAATCCCACCATGAATAAATTATGTACCTTCATGGAATTATTTATTAACTAGGTGTCAACATTATCTTCGATGTAAGTTACAATTCTGATTTGATTCGATTTTCTGGTGTTTTGATTATAAATGCCATTGTCAGAATTTATTAACGTATCCCACCTCGAGGTCATCCGTCACATTCAAATTAGGAAACTACCACTTGAATCTCATGACACTTAGGAAGTTACAACTTGACTCTCATGAAAACGTTCAACCAGAATAGACACCATAATTTAGTAAATCTATGTACACTCATCCTCCGAACTCTGACATTTACCTATTATTAGTTATAACTTTAACCCTTATTGCCTATATTTATCAACGTATAATTTCTTTCTCCACATGGCATACGAATGGTTTCCCTTCACTAAGCATTTACTTAAGATACTGTAGATTTCTTAAGCACAATTTTCATTAATATTCATACAAATACCCCGTCTGAAATTGTTAGTGAATCGAATCTGCAATACAGGAGCATTTATTTGACTTCAATGAATTAATAACAATTCGTATATCTTGGTTGTTGAGTTACTGTACGTTAGTTACTTTAGGATCGGTTCAAATTATGACAACGTACAAATTCACATGGTCTATGACAGAGTCCATTAAGCTGCGAGAAACCTCCTCCACCCACAGATCCTTGACACTTGGATGACGCAGATGAAATATGAGTTAGGGTTTGATCCCATAAGAGACTTAGTTTTTGACCGAGAGTTTATTATCTCAGTTCATTTAGATTGAAATTGTTTTCTCCTTTGGGCGAACCCTTCTGCCATTACCTGGTTGGGTTCTCAGTCATTTGTATGAGGAGGTTTAGAAAACCACACCTCTATTCTGCTGGAGACTTCTATAACCTTACGCAGGCATTACTGGCAGTTTAATTTCAGGTATGTTGTCACTGAGTTTTCACTATCATCATTTTCGTTTCGGAGGGGTTGATTGTTTTTCTGAGATTATATACTCGTTTGTAAACTAAATTTACTCTTAATTTTTTTTTATAGTGAAGCCCAGAAACACATTCTCCCACATCGTGAATGATTTCTACTAAACAAGAATTCTCTGGAAACTTTTTACGGAGCCCAAAATTTGCTCTGCGTGGTTCTCGTTTTCCAGGTTTAATTTAACATTCTATTGCATGAATGCTAGGTTTCTCTATTAAGCTAATTTCGTTATGCAATTTCTGTAAAACTTACATGAATATTTGTACAACAAAGGTACCCATTGATCTTATCCCTATTTCGTCATGAAAATGACTGTTCTCTTTCACTTTATCATTTGGGACTCAATAATTTTTATTATTATTTTTAATATCGAATCCTCCATCTTATTTTTGTTTCATTGGTCAAACTCGTGTTTTCACCTGTTATGATTTTTCCATTTGGTTCAGAAGTATTATTGTTTTAGTTTAGTTAGGGTCTTATCTTATTTTTAATATAGATAGTGTTTTTGCAAAATGCATAGGGTTTTTCTGAGCAATATGTATTTCACCTTCCGTAGAGGGGTTATTCTCGTAGCTGGGTTATTCGATAGATTCACATCATATATGGTTCCACAAATCAATGGCAACCTACTCTAGGTAATTTCACACGGTTTTACTGTTAATTGTATAGAAATTATCTGTACTTATAATTCCAAGGTTCTGTACATTTTTCTTTTTCATACTTCTGAATTTAAATATTTAAAATCATAATCTACTATCTGCGTCCTGTGAGATTTATCTCACCAGGAATCCACTTCCATGCCCAGTTATGCGTAGTACTCATTCATCTTAGCTATGGTTTTTACGACCCAATTTATTAATTCTTTTGTTTTATTTTATATTGTGTTTTTTAATTAATTCATCCCTTTTATTTCTTTACAGGTGTAATATGAAGACAGAGCTCTGTAAGGTAATTACCTCCCCACGCTCTCCTTTATACCCTTGATTTTTTCCTTATATAAGTATTTAGTTTACTTATTCATTTTCAACTCTGACTCTCAGCTCCGTCTACGCAGGTATGGTTTGGGTTCACTTTACTGTGGAATTGGTTTGCGTCTCATGCAAATCTACATTTGATATTAATACATAATTCATTTTCTTGTACAGGTTGGTGAGACGTCTATTGACTTCCTTCCATGCAATAATGACATAGCTTTTGTTTTTCTATCATTAGTCTTTATAGTTATATATACGAACAACGAGTTCACTATGTGAATTTATATTCTCAAATCACTCTAGTTTTTTTTTTCCTTTTTATTTCTGTTAAATATCATTTCTATATCGCTGCTAGTTTTCCTAGTATTTAAACATTGAATCTTCTTGTTTCCAATTACAAGGGGAAATTTAAATAATAAATTCTTAGTATGATAGTATACAGTAGTTTTTTTATTATTCAGTATAAATCTAGAAAATTGAATTCCATAGCCTTCTAAATTATTGAAAAAGAATGGTACTGTAAGTCTTAATAAAATATAATCCTTCCGCTTATAGTCTTATATTCGGCTACAATATCTGAATGTTTTCTCTTTCCAAGGATACTTTCAATTTCTACTTTTAGCATAAAGATACAATTCAAGTATATGCATGTCTACATTAAATTCAGTTCTGATTTATCTTCCTCCAGTTAGTACAGAAATATTTATCTGTGCAATACAACATATCTTTAGCTATAAAGTATCTACCTATTCCATTTCTGTATATTAATTTCTATTTCATAATGTATTTCTCGATGAGAAGTACAGTTTGATAACATAATGCTAAACCAACTACAATATGGAAATGTCAGTTTCCTATGAGGTACCTAACCTCAGATCTAGACCCATAATTGGGTTTTAGACATTCTGAGAGTTGGTCCTCTACAGAATATGTTTGTGCAACAATACATATTTTACTATTACTTCTATAGTGATTTCTGTTAAATGTACAGACCAGCAAAAGATAATTGTAACTCGTAAATTTTCCAATTTCCAGATATAGATTTTAACTCAGAATTTCATAAAAACGTGGCCACTTTATCCTTCTCGGTAGTTCCTCACAACATTAAGATACAAGTCAAAACCAAACTATTTCAAATTAAATGTGCATACCACTTAAGGTAGACTAGTTGCCTCCCAACCTTAGATCTCTTTCTCCACAACTCACCCCCGAGCAGAGATATTTTCCTCCAGTGATAGACAACCCTTTGTCTATCCTGAATCACCTTATTTAATCTTGCTTTCCACAGCCTGTTTCCCTTAACTGCGTCCAGTTAATTCATGATGTTGTATTCTTGTTTTCCTAGGCTTTCCCTTTGTTTCTTCCACAAAGGTACTTTTAAAGCTAGCTTTTCTGCTTTCTAGCTTTATTCCACCTCTTCCCAATAATTTCCTCTTTACTGGGGTATTTTTTTTTTTAGATATTTATCTCCAATCTAATTTTAGTATTTACTTTATTCCTTCCAAGGATTTTTGGAAGTCTGGGGAAGTCTTACAACCTTATTCATCCTCATGGATTTGGTTTCCAGATCTCTAATCATAATCTAGTCTTTGAACATTAAATTCTATTTTATTTTATTAATTTAATTTAATAAAATATATCCACAATCAATGGGGTCCATTTTGATCCTTGGAGTCTTTAACTACCTATTTTTAAAAGCAGAAATTTAGGGACATTACACATTTGTGAGCTATAATAAACTTGTGCACTTTAGTTTTCACTAACTCAGGAAAATTAATTGTTTTGACTTTATGTACAAATGGTAGATTTGAAATCTAGAATGAAAACTCTTGATCGTCTCTCACATAAATATTTTTCCTAATACTATCACTACTCCACTAATATTACTTGATGAAGTGGACAATTACTATGTTGATTAACCTATAACCTATAAAAGAAAAAGCGGGCAAGGTTAAGTTTAAAATTATTGTAACAGGGTAGGAAACTATACATCAAGAGGGGTTGAACCCTAAAACAACATGAAATATGCTGTGAAAATGCATGCAATAACCAAAATCATAAGAAAAAAGACAAATCTACGTGAAATGTGAAACATTGAGGGAGGGCATTGATCTCACAAAGCAAGGTTATGCTAAAAAATGCATGAAATTTACTAGTTATAATGGACAACAAAGTACTTTTTTGTGTGGAAACTGTAAAACAAAGGTGCCCTACCAACACTCTAAAAAATATATAAATCTTGGACTATTTCTAACACCCTATCATGACTTGTTAAACATTCACTCACCTTCCCCTTGTATAGAATTTTTATTATTCCAATGGAAGGGATGCTTATGGTAGATGTGGGATGTTTATGATGGATGCCCACTTGACAATCTCCATAATTTTTATAAATATCCATTTACAATTTAAAAAAATAGCAATAATATTATTGAATCTTGGTACCTTTAAATAATATATTATGTATTGTACTTTACATCTAGAGATGCAAGTTTCTTTATAGAAAACTTATGCTATGTGGTCAACCAAATAGAAAATTTTTGGTGGTTGTTTTATGCATATTTTAATCGTGTCATGTGCCACACTGCACTCTCATATTATTGTCCATTGTGATATTACCTTAAGGAAATAACACCAAAAGAATACAATAATGAAAGACTGGACAAGCCTAATTTACATGCTTATCCTTTCCATGTAAAAAATACTCATAGAGAAATAGTTAATTTAAAATAATGAGAAGAAAGATAATTTCAAAGAGACATCATCTAAAAATAATATTGTGGATATATATTTGAGTCGACATTAGCTAACTTGTATGTGTTTGAATGTGTTGGTGATAGGCACTTTATACTATTGATTGGATAATGGAGGGAGGCAATAATGCACTATCCAAAAAAGCTTTATACTTTGCTAAGGAATCAACAACTTGTTAGAAAATTATATATTACAGAGCAATGGAACGCATAAAATATGCAGAAACACAAACACAGAAAACATATAAAACAAGAGAGACACATATATACGTGGTTCACCCAATTTGGGCTACATCCACCTTGAACAACTAGTTTTTCCTTTATATTATACAGCAAGATGAAGAGACACAACCTACAACAGATCCGCTGTAATATCCTCTACTCTCTCTCACTGTCCCCCTTTCTATTTCTCGCTCATAATACACATAGCATACACAACCGCAATACAATACCCTCATACAAAACAAGGGGTTCCTTATAGGGCAAAAAACCATAAATTAAACATAACTTCTACTGTCAGATCATCCGCCTAATGAACGGTACAGATTGACTACGAAATTACAGTATTTTACAAGGAAATTTTACATCTGTTTTTAGCTTCGGGGACGTTGCCCCTGAAACCCCCCCTTAGGGGGGGCTCCAAAAGGTTGCCACCGCCCCCCCTGGATCCCCTGGCAACGATTAAACGATGGGTGGCTTTGCCGCCCTGTTAAGAACAGGGGTCCAACGTGGCGATACATCTAGATAAGGAAGGTAATCAGGCTCCACACCCAAAACAACTCGTTTAAATATTTCCTATACCCAAGAAGGCAAATAATAAATGTCACATGGAATAGTGAAAGTTAAATTCATTCCGAGGTCCATGCAATTATAGGAAAGGTTATTTGTTGTCCTTAGAGATACATACATGAGTCTAACTCCATAGATTTTGGAATATTCTAAAAAAATGATAAACGTGAATGAAGTAAAACAATTGATTTTCATATTTATCAAATTTATGAAATATTTCAAAATTTTCAAAGAAGATAAATATGACCAAAATACACAACTTAATCAAGCTCCATCTAGAGGATGTTATAACCAGAGGAGATTTTGTTAACGTTGTACAAAACTTAATCAAGCTACCAATTAAAACAAGAGGAAATTATGTTAACATTGTACTATGATTTGGAAGTATAAAAAAATGTGGAGATATTTAATCGTTAATGAAAACATAAATTAAGTAATTTTAGAATGAGATTTCCTGAACTAAAAATCAAGCCACTACAAATATAATATTTGAATTATGTTGAAAATAGAGACGCAAAAGTTCCATGGGGTCTTGGATAGATGGTGATCAGGTGCTCTGTTAAGGCAGTCCTTGATGTGAAGTCACCGGTTCAATTCCTTGCCCTAACCAGTGTGATATATTGGACATGATGAAGGTGTAGCCCTGCCAAGCTAACAAAAAAATTAAAAAAAAAAGAGACGCAAAAGTGAAAAGTTTTATAAAGGAATAAACCCATTAATCGTTGTCAATCAATAGATGAACAATTTTCCATGCTTTTGAGATTTTAAAATTGAAGTAACAAGGAAAAACAAATAAGATAATATGTTATATGTCATAATTAACGTACCTTGTCTTGAATGGAGCAAAAAGATTTATCAAATGAATTATTAAGATCTTTGACTGTTTGAATGCCTATTATTTGTTTCATGTGAGATGGGGCTAAGCCATTTTGATTACAAGTTATTCAAATCACTTCAAACTTTAGTAAGTAGAGAGTGGCTTTGACTACAGTTGGGTAGATGTGGGAATAACTAAATTGAAATTTCCCATCAAAATAAAATTCTAATGAGGACTTCCAATATGTTGCTACCATGGGTTTCAAAAATAATATGATTGATCAATCTTTCAAATCCATTACAATAAAGAACACAAACACTAAGTAATTATGGTTTGAAATGATGAGGTTCCGATCAAAGCTACGCCAATATGTTCAACATTTAAAATTGAGGATCCTTATTGTAAAATAATCACTATGAGTAATCTGAATCTTTAAGGCCCTTCCAATAGAGTTCTATTTGATGAGCCCATTTTCGAACATGCCCACAAAAATTTTGGTCCACCCAAAATGAAAAATATAAACTAAATGCATTAAGGCCTTGAAAATTTTTGTTTGTACTAATCAAAGGAGCCCCTCTTAAGAATAAATCCTGCCACTAGGAACAAAAGTGGCACTTTGATCTACTTGCACTGTGACTCTTGCAGATACTTGGGTATCTGTCTTGATGACCACTTTGTTGTGAGAAACATTTTTGAGATCATGACTAGGAAACGAAGCATCAAATGTACAGAAAGAATGTAGAACATACTGAATAAGGTTTGAGAAGAGAAGGAAGGGATTAAATTCTATGACCCATTTGGCTCCATTGCCTTAGACTGTGCCTCGAGCCATGATTGATTTAAGTATCATCCCTAAGATAGTGTTCATGTCAACAATGATATGATCAATCGTTTCAAATTGTCCTCCCAACTGAATAATGTCCATGCCCTTCCACAAGCCACTAAACGTATTATCTCTAAAGTTGATGCCTGGTATCGTTTTCCTCTGCGATGATTGAGCTGAGAGGCTTATTCAACAACTTAGTATGTGGGGACGTGTAAGTATGTTTATGCTCAACATGGAGTTGATATGTGTCCCTCTTAAAATAAAATAAAAGTAAAATACACTATAAATAGAAAAATAATATCGGCTAAAATAAACTAAAAATGAATATGCTATGCATGTAAAGTAATTAATTAAAAGTAAAAAAAAAGGTGTGACTAAGATATTTAAATTTTATACTTTTCAAAAATATTTTAACACTAGATTTAAATAAACTATTTGAAGATCTATGTTATCTAATTTATTTTGATATCAACTTCATATATATCTATATATAGAAGAAAAAAACTTAATATAGACGCATGCTTAAAAATACTTTTTTCACATGAAGAAATTTGATTCCTCTCAGCTCTAGTTAGATCCATGCTTAAGATGGATCTTTTTACCATTATTTTGGTGTCGCCGAGAAAGAAACTACTGGCAACATCAACCTGCACAAGATCCTCCGCAACAATGACAATACAATCCTTATAACAACTAACAATCCTCGTATGAGTGAATCCATTGAGCTTTAGTTTGATTCCAACACCTTCGAAGCTCGTGGTCTTGTTATAACAATGGACTCCCATGAATATGTTGGCCTCCCTACTTACTGAAATCCCCACAATAGTTGAAAAGATAACAATGTCCATTACAACATTGTGATTGCTCATGAGACTTACGACCACACTGCTTAAGTCCTTGCAGGGGCTTTCACTCGCTATAATGCATTTCCCAAGGAAGGAATTCCAGATATATGTCTCATGACAATACATATACTGAACAAGTGATGACCAAGAGAGCGAATAGGTGGTGGGTTCTTACAGGGCACAAATAGAGGATGATAGATTCCCCATGAAACTTCCCCTTAAAGAATGCCTTCGACATAATTATAGTTTAGTTAATTTTTATGATTTTTTTAATATTGACAATGTGATAAGTATTATTAAGTGCTTTGATGCTTGTCATGAATGTATGTGTATCTATGTTTACCAATCAACAATTTAATTTATATGATTACACTAATCTTACTTAAAATTAACATGTTTTATAATTCATTCTATAATAATTTTTTTAATGAATTTAACACTCTTAACAATAAAATTCATCCAATTAGAAATAATCTTTAAATAAAATATACAATTTTTTTTCAATTAATTAATTATATAATAAGTTTTTAATTACATGATAGTAGTAAGATGTTTTATCATACATAATTTATTATTATTATTGCAAATTAATTTAAAAATATTAAAAATTAAACTAAATAATATATGTATATATTTATAAACTAACTTAAATTTATTTAAAAGGAAAGATTGAATTTTGAATGTATAATTTTTAAATAAATGATTTAAATAGTTAAAATTTATATATTATAAAATTTATTTGTTTTGTTCTTGTTTGTTAAGTGGTTTAAGTTTATTATAGATTATATTAGATTTGAGATATGGGTTGCCAAATTTTAATATAGGAAACTTTAATTTAGGAGTATCTAAGTTGTCAAAATCACAGATGGATAGCATTTTTGTGGGCCATACTAACCTTTAACATGACTGATTTTTTTTGCCCACAAAATTGAAACCAATAACTTTTCACATCACAAAATAACTTAACAATACAGCCATTCACCATCTATTCTAAACCCATAAACTATAAAATATAAATTTTAAATATTTAAAAAATCTAAATTTAAAATATATATTATATAACTAACTCTCTCACATATAAAATATAAAATGACTCTTGATTTTTATCAATGAGTCTTCTAGATATGAAGTTATTACTGCATCCAAAGTTGCAGTAAGTCGTTCGACGACCATTGGACTGGCTACATTGAGCCACGATGGAATTCAATTTTTAGGAAATTTTTAGGTTTGTCGGTTCATTCAGGGAGATATTTGGGTTCTCATAATCTTCTTTCTCATTTACAAAAATTCAAAACATTTAATTAAATGTTTAATTTGTATCTTTCACATCATATTACAGATATTCATTACGCCCATCAAACCCTCTCTAGCTCTAAGCTCTAGCCACCATGTCCATGGCTTTACAGGCCACAGCACAGGCAGCCTTGCCTGTAAAATCACCTTCCTGGCTTTGCAATTGCGATGGCAGCCAATACCAGAAAGTCCATGTACTTAATTATTCTCGAATCACTCAATTTAAACTCCGCTTGAACTATGTCTCGTCCCAGAAACATAAGCTCATCAGGAGGAGGAGGAGGATGGGGGTGACGGCGGAAGCCGCTGGTCGCAGTGATTTCCAGGAAATGGCGTTCAGGGTAGGGGAAGAGGCGCGAAAAAAAGCAAGCGAAGCTGCAAAATCGATCTCAGACGCTGCCAAATCAGTGGCGAATGCTGCCAAGGAGCGAATTGACGGATTTCAGAATAGCCGAGATGACGATGATCTCAACCGCAGGTTTCGTAAAGCCATCGAAGCCGCCAATGCATGGTTGGGGACTCTGGCTTACGAGACAAGGAAGACGGCCGAGAGGTGGAATCGCCAGTATAGGGTTTCAGAGAAGGTCGATGAAGCGACGGAGTCATTTAGGGAGCAACTTAAGAGAATCGATCGCGAGTTCGGTATCGCTCAGAAGAGCCGCGCGCTGTCTATGGATTTTCGCATGAATTGGCCCCGGGTATGTATGTGTGCACGCTTTTCATATTATTAATTCCAAAATCTTGTGGGAGAATAAATTGCGAGTGCGTTTTTGCTTAATAAGTTTCGATTCTTGCTGGAGGATTGAAATCTGATCAAGTTTTAATTTCCGCACGTAGAAAGTTTGGAACGATTTACATTAAACTGATCAACGATTCTTCCCATTTGCACAGCCATCTCTCGATGAATCACTTTTTAATTCTAGTTTTTCGTTAGTCGAAGACTGAAGCCATACTTCTCATATCTTGTGCAAAAGACGGTCAGAATATGTGTAAAATTTGATTTCTCAGAAAATAAGAACCAGAAAATTTCAGGAATGCATGTTTTTTGTATATATTTAGAAGTACTAAAGATATATGAATCAGAGCAGGTAAAATATCGGTTTAATAGCATAATTCCGAATTTATGAGAAATGTTTCATCAGTGACACAAATTGAATACAAAATGTAATTGAGTCTGAGCTTGAGAATTATTCATTTGGTACATTTAACTGTAATTTAACGTTTAATGCCGACGTTTAGTTACTTTAGACTGACACGACTTTGCAATTTAACAAGGTCATAGGTATTGGCATGTCCATAAAATGTTTAAACATGTTGGTAGAACGTAATGTGGCTGCAATTCGTACTTCTGCTATAAGGAAGCACAATTAGCCAAGGAAATAATGAAATCCCTTTCTGTTATAACCTGGTTGCTTCAAGTACAATGGTCATATGGCCTTGCTCTGCTTTGGTATTGGGATTGGTGATCTGAAATTATCTTATGCAAATAGGACTGTTATCATGTTCCAGAGTCTTAGATTCATCCATACGCAATTCAAGACTCACAATATGCACACAGGAGAGGGAAAGTTTCAGTAGAATTCATTAAACATAAAGTATGAGAATAATTTAATGGTCATTTCTCAGTGAGGGAGAGTTTAAGTTATGCAACCTCTCCTACACCTAATCACTAACCTATGACGTAATTAATATCAAATCATTAACTGAAATTTATTACGTCTTTATTATTCCTTGTTTGCAATAAGGAATACAGTATTCAATTTATGCTAAAATATGAGCAAATTGATCAACAAACCATGCACAACCTAAAGTTTTCAATTCATATACCAAAATTTTATTATTGTTTATTTTTCTTATTTTGTAAATTTCCAAAAGCATATGGAAAACCTTGCAGGCTGTAGAGACAAGATTTATTTGAAAGGAGAACTCACTCAAGACAAAACTATCCTTAATGAGCATCCTCTCTAGTGGTCGCCATTGTTGCTTCATAATGCAAACTTTTGGCTAAGACCTTATATTATTTACCATTTAGAATAAGCATTAGTGATGTCTTTCACTTATTTCACTCTAAGATCAATGGCTAGATTTGAAGGTCAAGCTTCGTTTGGATAACCTCGTTGGGTTAATTATAGAGTGTATCAAAGAGCTGGATTTCATGATTAAGCTTGGCCTATAGACATCCATAGCTTAGTGAAGAAATTGGAGATGGATCTGAACAAGGATTTTTTGATAAATTGTTTTGCAAAAGCTTGTATCCAATGTCGGGGTAAATAAAGTTGTAGAGACTCAAATTGAACAGAGAAACTTGGTTCTTCAAGCTTCTCAATTTGTGGAAATCTTTAGTCAATCCAATGAAGATTTCTTTCCTTGGTCAGTGATTCTTGCGGGGATGGCTCTACGCTAAAGACTCATGCATTTGGGGGGGGGTCCAATCAAAATGCTTCACATGTGGTAGGAATGAAACTTAGAAACACTTGTTTTGTTCCTTTGAGTTTGTTCAATTCATTCAAGATTGAATATTTGAGTTCTCTAACCAATTTCTCCATGTTTCCATTCCTTGGAAAGTCATCCTCTTATGAGACAACTTTTTTGGGTTGTTGTGTTTAATATAGCTTGACAATTCATTATAATAGAAATTAGTGTTGCACAATCTGTTCCTCCCTCCCTCATTTCACTCCTAGGTTCTAGAATCGTGCTTTGAGTGAGAGGCTTAGGGAGTGCCCTTGGTGGCATGCTTTGGACCTTTTGGGCATGCTCCCTATCAATTTGGGAGCATGGTTCTCCTAGAGCCAAGGAGCATGCTCCCAAGGCGCTTCCTGGATACTCCATAGGTGCTTCTTGGACACTCTCTAATGGTAATTTTTAATTCTTTACTTTTTATCTTTTTACTTAAATTTTTAACATATCCGTTAATTATTTCATGATGTTTGTATGTTTGTGTTAGGTCCCCATAATACTAGTGCATCCCCTTATTTTTATTGTTAGTGTAGCCCCTTATTGTTATTGTTGTGCCCATGTAGTCCCCATATTGTTACTATTGTGCCCCATAAAAACCCACTATTGTTATTGTTGTGCCCTTACATTATTATTGTTATGTTGGCCTTGATTATATTGTGACCCCTTAGACTCCTATATATAGAAATGAGGTTTTGTCATTTGAATAATCCAAGAATTGTTCATTTATGTAATGTAAAGGAGGTCTCCCCCTCGAAGAGGAAAATTTTTAAGTCGTTGATCTATTTTTTCTTCTATTTTGTGAGTTGGTTGCATAACATTTGGTATCAGAGCTTTGGATTCTAGGGCTTCATTGCTGCAAACAGGTCATCTTGGCATTTTCGCTATAACTTTTTTTCTACGAAGGTTCATAAATTGAAATTTTTACCACATGATTCCAAAATCCTGAGGAATGTCCCGTAAAAAATTCAGATCTTGGTTGGATATATTGTCGGAGATATGGTTCGAAGAATTTAGAGTTTTGCCATGTTCCAAAATTTTGTCTCAAATAGGTGACCTTGGGAAAATTATCATAACTTCCTCTACAGGCATTGGATTTGAATTTTGTAAACTGTGGCCGAAATTGCACAGATCGTAGTATCTTGTGTATCGTTTTCAGACCCAAAAGGTTGAAACAGGGACACGTGACACTCTGTACAAGTTCGCTCTACTGAACAAGTCCATAATCAGGTCATAGTGGGAGATTGGGCATAACTTTATCTTGAGGAATCCAAATTTGGTTTGACTTGTGGCATTGGAAATAAGGCTCAGAGGGCTTCCATAGGACCGAATTGCAGATCTTGGAGATCTGAAATCACAGAGATACAACAGTTTCAATATCGACCTCCTAAAACACAAAAAAAAAGTGTGTATTTTTTAATTTTGCGTAACTTTTGTTTGAAAAATTAGTTTGAAGTGATTTAAAGGGGCATATTGAAGCATATATGTCATTATTTTGGTTCTAAGATGCCTCCCAACCAAAAAACTTCTACGCCCAAAAGTCCTTAGAAAGCTCTACTATGACGCATGAAGAGGAAGAAATGCAACACGATATATCTAATTTACGAGACCAAGTGCAACAAATTTCACTTTTGCAAAGAGTAACCAAAAATGAAATGGAAGCTAAGATAGATGGTTTGAAAAATGGTTTGGAAGCTAAGATAGATGGTATAGAATAAAAAATGAAAGGCAACATCGAAGATTTGAAGAATGGTATAGAAGCAAAAATGAAGGGCAACATGGAAGATTTGAAGAATGGTTTAAAAGTAGACATGGAAGGTTTGACAAAGTTGCTACAAGAAATGCTTCCTAATGAAGAAAAGGTATTAGATGAAACTCATGATGAGAAGAAAAGACATGTTAATCATGATTTCATAGACTCTAATGTTGGATTGAAGACCCACCATATTCTAAAGATCAATATGAGGAAGTTTGATGGCAAGGATCCGGTAACATAGATACTACAGATGGAGTAATATTTTGATATCCATAATGTGCAAAACACACAAAAGGTACGCATTGCAACTTTATATTTAGAACCCAATTAGTTTGTATGGTATCCATGGCTTTGTTCTCGTAAACCACTTGTCATTTAGTCAATTTCTAAGGAGCAAATGATTGCACATTATGAGGATACAAAGAGCAACACCTTCTTTAGCCAATTGATAAATCTCAAACAAAAGTGTTCAATGGCGGAGCACATTGAGGACTTCCAAAAATTGAATATTAGGGTAAATGATATTCTAGAAGAGCATATGGTTGATATCTTCATAGGGACCTTAAAGGATAACATCCAACATGAGGTTCACCTTTGGGAACTTGATTCATTAGAGAAGGCATTCAGGGCGGAAAAAAAAGTTGAAAGCAAAATTATGGCAACATGGAAGTATACTACTCACAACGATAAAGATGGAAGTGTTGCTCCTCCTAGCCTTCACCAACCTACAAGGCTCACACCATAATAATTGGAGGAAAACAGAGCAAAAGGGCCCTGTTACAGTTGTGATAGCAAATACACTAAAGGTCACACGTGTGCTGAGAAGAAATTATTTTACATAGATTGTGAAGAGGAGGAAGAAAAGGAACAAGAAACGTCAAAAGAAGAGGATATACACTAGGAACCAACTCTAGAGAAAGAAGAAATGAGTCCGACCATATCTTGTAATGCATTGGCAGGAATTACCACTCCTCAAACTCTCAAGATAGAAGGACATATCGAGAAGAAAAAGGTAATAGTGTTGATTGATTCGGGTAGTACCCATAATTTTATTCATTGTAAGATAGCCAAGGAATTGAATTGCTTCCTATATCCAACACCAAAGTGTCAAGTGATGGTTGCAAATGGAGGAACTATAAATTGCTTTGGAAAGTGCCATAATATAAAACTATCCATGGGAGAATAAGTATTGAATAGTCCAATGTTTTCCATTCCAATCGGTGGTGCCGATGTTGTACTAGGAGTCCAATGGTTACAATATTTGGGTACGATAGCTTTTAATTTTCAAGAAATTTTCTTAAATTTTTTTTAGGAAGGAAAGGAAGTTGAATTAAGGGGTATCACAGGGAAACCAGGAAAGATAATTAACTCTAATGGCATGACAAAGCTTCTAAAGAAAGAACAACAGGGTGTAATTGCACAATTATGTTCACTAGAGGTTCAAACCATCGAAATCATCTATTTCTCCAGATCTCCAAAAAGTCTTGGACAATCATTCCAAGGTATTTGAGACTCCCAAAGGCCTCCCACCTATTCGTGATCATGATCATGCTATTCATTTGGTTCTAGAAAGTGTTTCTCCAAGCATCTGGCCTTACAAATATCCCTATGCCCAAAAGAGTGAAATTGAATGCATGGTTGCAAAAATGCTAGAGGCCGGTATAATTCAACCTAGTCAAAGTTCTTTCTTTGCTCCAGTAGTATTGGTGCTTAAGAACGATGTATCATGGCGCATGTGTCCGGATTATAGGGAGCTCAACAAACTCACTATTAAAGATAAATTTCCCATTCGTGTGATTGATGAATTATTGGATGAATTACATGGAGCAATTTACTTCACCAAGTTGGATCTTCGTTCAAGATATCATCAAATAAGAATGAAGACTGAAGACATTCCGAAAACAACATTTAGAACTCATGAGGATCATTATGAATTTTTGGTCATGCCTTTTGGCCATACCAATACATCTTCCACATTTTAAGGTTTGATGAATTCCATTTTCAAACCTTTCCTTAGAAAATTTGTGTTAGTATTTTTTGATGATGTACTAATCTACAACAAGTCTTGGAAGGATCATGTTCAACATGTTGACAGGGTGCTCAAACTATTAGAGGAGGAACAATTATATGCAAAAACCTCCAAATGTTTCTTTGGAGTACAGGAGGTGGAATTTCTGGGTCATATTGTATCTCATGAGAGTGTTAAGTTAAACCCTAACAAAATTAAAAACCATTAGAGAATGGAAAATCCGCACAACCATAAAGCATCTGTGAGGATTTCTTGGGTTGATAGGGTATTATTGCAAGTTTGTTAAGAATTATGGGCGAATAGCAGCACCTCTAACAACATTACTGAAGAAATATGCATTTTCTTGGACTCCAAAAGCAACTATAAGGCCTTTGAAAATCTTAAAGAAGCAATGTGCCAATCACCGGTCATAGCTACGCCAGACTTCACAAAAACCTTTATTGTGGAATGTGATGCCTTACGAAATGGAATTGGTGTTGTTTTAGTGCAAGAAGGAAGACCCATTGCTTTTGAAAGCCGTCCAATCAAAGGAAAATATTTACACAAAGCTATTTATGAGAAGGAAATGTTGGCAATACTACACACACTTAAGCAATAGTGACCTTATCTAATGGGAAGACACTTCAAGGTAAAAACAAATCATGATAGTCTTAAATACTTTTTAGAACAAAGATTATCTTCAGAAGAGCAACAAAAATGGGTCACAAAGATATTGGGCTATTGGGCTATGACTTTAAAATCATTTACAAAAAAGGGAAGCAAAATGTTGTTGCAGATGCACTCTCAAGAAAGGATGAGGATGTGGAAGCATTGCTTTGTGTACCATTTCTATTATCCAACCACATTGGATAATCAAAGCAAGGGATGAATGGAAGAATGACAAAGAAGTGTGGGAACTCATTTAAAAGTTGCAACAAGATCCCAGTACATATGATACATTTAGCTGGAAAAATGATTCATTATGGTACAAAGATCACTTATACCTTTGTAAGAATTGCCAACTCAAACAAAAGATTCTTCGGGAATTGCACATCTCTCCCTTAGGACGGCACTCGTGATTTTTAAAAACTTACCACATGGTTAAGAAGGAATTTTTTTGGGATGGCCTTAAATTTGATATTCAAAAGTTTGTGCCAGAATGTTTGGTTTGCCAACAAAATAAAGTTGAGAGAATTAAGACCCTAGGTCTGTTACAACCTTTATCCATTCCAAGTCAACTTTGGGAGGAGGTTTAAATGGATTTTATTACAGGTTTACCCAAGTCCAAAGGAAAGAGTGTCATCATGGTGGAGTTGATAGTGTTACCAAGTATGCACCCTTTTGTGCATTATCTCATCCATTTAAAGCCAGTACAGTTGCTCTGCATTTATGGAAACAATTCAAAAGCTACATAGAAACCCAAAGATTATCGTAAGCAACAGAGATCCCATTTTTATAGGAAATTTTTGGACGAAATTATTTTCTTTTTTGGGTATTCAATACGAACTCAAACCAAACCTATTCATTTTCAAACCCGAACCATGTGACTTAGGTTCCAACCTTATCCAACTTCATATGGAGAAAATATAATTTCATATCCCATTCAAAATTTAGCAGATTTAACAATTTTCAGGATTTCAAGATCAATGGGATTGGAACATTTCATTGGATTCTTTTACCTATGAGGGTATGTGTTGGCATTTAATCAACAACACCAAGCCCTATATGTACCCCAATGTTGGTTGTGTTGTTTGTTGAACTCCTTTGTTATGGATTTAGGAAAAATGTACCAAGCCAAAATAATTAATCACACATGTTAAGCTTTTTCTGCCATATTTAAAAGGCTCGAATTAGGCAGTTTCATTAAAATTGGGATGGTATCAACTGATGTCTCTAAAGTATCAAGGTAGAGGAAAAGGTAAGACAAGAGGAAAGGAATGAAGGATAATACTAATGATGAGGGTCTCAGTATAAGTGATGGTGAAACATTGCTTCTCAGTGAGTGGTGTAACATGCATGGTAGTGCTACCCTGCATCTGCAACATTTGGCAACATGGGTGCTTTCATAATTGGTGAACACTTTCTTAATTTATTGTTTTGGAGCTTTCAGTCTTCATATTTCTATGTGTAGATGGCCTATTTTGTAAACATAACTATTAGGTCATGTTATTGTTGATAGATGCTAGATAACCCATTTCATTTCATAAGTTAATGGTCTACTTTTTGTTATGTGGCTTAAAAATTTGTATGCTTGTTTGTAATTATAGATTCTAGATTCTAGATGGTTGATCCTCGAATGATTAATCACTAATGTACTATATATGCCATTTCTATCTTCATTGATGTGCAAATATGCATATTTTCATATATTTTGCAACTAAGTTGGCATTCTAGATAATTTTTTTGAATTTAAATGCAACACACACATACACACACATAAATACATGCTCTTGGGATGCTTCGCTCCGAAGGATTTTTGGAAAATGACGCTTCTGATGATCTCGCTCTAAAAAATGCTTTTTCTCCGTGCAACCTTGATAGAAATACTCTTCTTTATTTAGAAAATAATGAATGAGGCATTGTTCAAGAAAGGTTAACATAGTGATTGTTTTACACAATATTATGACTTGCTGATATGTACAATCTCACTTGTAGATCGCATGTAAGCCCGAAAGGTATACATGGATGTGGTGCACTTGTGCCAATTGCTTTTTTTTGTTTTTTTGTTTTTTTGTTTTGTTTTTTTCGTTTTTTTTGGGTTCCCTGCACTATGAGCAGGGAAACTCTTGCCAATTCCATGTTCGCTTGACCTCCTCTTGCTGGTAAGATATGAAGGGAGGCTTTGTTGCCATGTCGGTTGAATTGTTCATGAGCAAAGATAAAATGTGCCACAACTAGCCTCCCTCAACTCCTCGTTAAGGGAATAAGTATTTTTTGCTTGCCTTAGGTACATTTGAGACCAAAAAAAATCTTGATCAAGAATAGGATGATATGGGTTGGTGCCCATTATAATTGACCTAGATCTTGTGATGGATGGATGGGGGTTGCTCCTAAAGGACAAAGACAACCTTTTTCCCAATGCAGGAATGATTCCTCAACTATCTAGTTTAATACTTCTATTGTGTGAGCTAGCTGGGCCAAGGCTTGCTCATTTTTGGATGTGCTTGCATATTGAACTTACAAAGCAAATTTGGTACTTTGACATAGGCTATTGTGAGTGCTACTAGCTTGTGGTTGTTGCATTTGCAATTAATTCTTTTGTATTAAATGCCTTGTATGTACATACTTTGCTTATTTTAATGTCAAAGAAAGCATTTTATTGAAAAAGAAAAAATGTGTCTATACAAAAGCTACATTAAAAAATAATAGGCCTGAGCTGAAATAAGTTAAATGATGTGACATGTATTGTTGAAAGAAGGGTTGTGAAGAACTTTGAACATTGATGAATCCTTGTGGGTGTAGTGCTATTCTCTTCTATCTGGGCATCAGGTCATGTTAAATAATCGAATGACCTCGTTGTTGAGTTTTATTGTGTGTTTGGGTCAAGCGAGTGAGATTATGAAGGGGTCTACTGTTGAAATTCTAGTAGAGAAAATAACTACTTCTATTGATAGTTACTTGTTTATTCTTTCATCAACAAGTAGATATACATGAAAAACTTCAACCAATGATTCTTCAATAGGAGCAATAAATATAGATCACAATAGACAATAAATAGTAGATAAAAGCAAGAGACAAGAGACACCAAGATTAGGCTCATAGCCAAGGCAAAATCTACTCCCAGGAAAACCTAAAAGTTCTTTCCTTATGAGAGAGAGATTTTATCCATCAATAGTACATCAAATATTCCAACAAATCCAAAGTGATCAACAATAAAGTACCTATCAAAGTCTTGATCAAGAATGAGAGCGATGACACTTCTGTCCAATAGATTGATCTGCACAAGGAGGTTGAAACTAGGTTTAAGGTCACTGCAACAGAGGGTCGAAGTCTTCACTGTGATACCCAACGAATTGTGGAGAAGAAATGTCAAGAAAAGTCTCAGTCAAATTCAAAGATATGTTATAAGAGAGAGCGAGCTTGATTCTGCACTTTTCAGCCCAAATAGAAGTGCCAAAATAGAGGTAACAAATGATCCCTTGTCACTGTAGCATGAGCCCTTTGAAACGATCCAAACCGTAGTAAAAATATACTTGAAGTCTTCTTCGCACTCCTGAAATGAAGGCCAAATTCACATGCAATTCCAGACGAAATTGTTGAGCCTTTTTACGTGTCAAATGAGAGTGAATGATGCCCAATTTATAGTTGTTGTATGAGAGCTAATTAGCCCTAGTAGGTCCGACTTGTCATTGTTGAGAAATATGGGGTAATATTGATAGGACTTCTTATTAATTTGATTTCTCTATTACTAGACAATTTCTTGTGATTAGGTATTTCTTCTTCGTTTTTATTACATTATTATCATCAAGACTATTTCCAAAGCACAAAAACACAAGAGAACACAAGATATAGGTGCTCAACCAAGGCAAAACCCCTAGGTAGGGGAAAACCCAATCAAGAACTCTTCCTTAATTCTATTAATTCATCAAGTAATACTAATTCTATTAATTCATCAACCAGAGGTTACATTGGTCATCCTCGGAAATGGAAAGATCCATGACAGAGGGAATAGACAAAATACTGCTGTCCAAAACTAGATTGCCCCTAGAGGGGAAACCAGCCTTAATTATCCAGATAGAACGAGATGCCATAGCGGGAAACCGACCTTTAAAACAGTGCAAAAAGAGACCAAAAGAGCTAGCATAGGAAACAACTAGAACCAACAAACTAAGAAACCCGAAGAGAGAGTGCTATGGAGAACATTCATGCTTGTCGCTGGAGGGAGGTTCCTCTTCGAGGATGCGGTAGATGTAGCCGTAGTCCAGTGAATCAAGTCCAGGGTCAGAGTCTTCAAGCTGCTCGCGTGGGGATTCAGGAAGCCCGAGGCGCTCTGCCGGAGTGTCCTGAGTGGCGTTATCCTGCATAGATGCTGTAATATCCATGGCGTTAGTCGAATTGAGGTCTTCTTTCCTCTTGGAGGAGCCTGAGAGACACAGACCTGGTAGATGCTTCTTTTCGGCCGGCTCGGAGTCGCTGTCATCGGAATTGGAGCTGGGGGCCGGCTGCACAGGGAGGGCTTTGAGTTTACGGGGGATGAAGGCAGACTCCGCAGGGATGGTGGACTGGCGGGCTCTCTTCTTACCGCGGGAGGAGGAGGGGGGAGCGGAGGGGTCCAGGAGCTGCGTGGGAGGAACGAAGGAGTTTGATGGCTCTGCAGGCGTGAAGGCGGAGGGTGACAAGTCCGCCATGTCCCAAGAGACCTGAAGATTTAAGTCCCGAGGGATGGCATGGGGCAGAGGGGGACATGAAGGGAGGCCCCTGCCCCCAGCTCGTCTGCACCATTTCCAGTGTCGTCGCGGCATCACGACAGGCTTGGACAGGGCGCGATACTGCGGAGGGGTTGCTGCAGAGGCCTGAGCCTAGAAGCTTCTCGCCTGAGCAGGGGAGGGCCGAAGCAAGAAGAACAGAGGGAGAGCGATCAGAGTAGGCTGAAGAGCCAAAGAAGGAGCGGGAGAAGTGAACAACATGGTGCCGGGAGGAGTTAATACCAAACGTATTGAGTACGTCGAAAATAAGGTGGCGCATGGGACTTTAAAGCCCAGTCCACGCGAGAATTGAAGGCACTGTGCATCCCAAGGCTGGGGCACATGGGCGCGCTGTGTGGTGATCCACATGGCCGCACTGTGTAGTCTTGCAAGGCTAGGTACCACCCGCATCCGGGTTGTTTCGGTCCTTCTTTAACCAACTTTGGCTTCTACAATTATAGGAAGAAACTTTGGTCCTGCAATTTAACTCTGGCCCTGCAATGATAAAAAATTTCAACCTCTGTAATTGTTGAAATTTTTGGTCTTGAATTTATGTCATGCTTCAGTACTTTGCTATCTTGTATATGATCAAAACTTTGCTAACTGTAACTTCGCTGTTTTGTAATCCTTCGAGTTGCTTGACTTGTTCTTCATTTGGTTGAGGTCAATAGGCTATATATATAGGTTATTTTTTCTTTTTCAATAAAAATGCTCACTGTGGAGATTCTGAACTCAGAAACTCAAGGCTATATATAGTTGTTTCTATCTGAAGTTGAGGCTGACATGAATAATTTGAGGAGCCAACTTGCAAAGGATTAATTTCGAGGTCGACTTGCAAGGAGACCAAGGCCGACTTGATGGAGAAGAGGTAGGACTTTAATTTGGCACTCAAATTTTTTTCTATGATGTTCCTAAGAAGGGTTTCTTACATCAAACTTTGACTTTGACTTAATGAAAAAATCCTAGAAGCCTACAATGGAGTCTTGACCTATGACCATTTGACCCAAGCATGAAATCCATGCTTTAATAAGTCAATTTAATAATAATAAAAGTTTCTTTTGACAAATATATGACTCAAGTACAATTATGAACACCGACACTAGTTACATTCTTCATCAGTCATCCATCAAATGAGTCGACTTGTGGGGCTAGTTATGAGCCGACTTGTGATGACAAACAATTAAATTCTCCTTTATAATCTGATGAAAAATGCCGACCATAGCTAATACATATTTCAACACTCCCTCTTAAGCTAGGGAGGTTGTTTTTCATTTTCTCTCAAGGTCCATCTTCCCAACAAATCCGTAGGTCTCTCGGCTCATAGCCTAAGGAAGAGAACACAATCCAAGTGTCTCTCTCTTGATCTCAACATAAGGAAAGATACATAGCATCTCAAACCATCTCCCAGACAACAATTTCTCTTGGCACATAGCCTACAGGAGGAATTATCAACACATCTCCCAGACAACAATGTCTCTCGGCACAACCTACGGGAGGAATCATCAACACATCTCCCAGACAACAATGTCTCTCGGGCTCGGCACACAACCTACAGGAGGAATCATCAACACATCTCTCAGACAACAATGTCTCTTGACACACAATGATGCAGGGGCATTCTTCGAAACTTATAAGACCCATGAGTCTTATTTCTCATTTACTAAAGGGAGTGGGTTCCCTTAATCATTTTATTTATTTTCCTAAGTTTAGTTGAGTTCGAGGAAATTTAATTGTAAATTGATTTATGGAGAATATCTCGTGAGTTGTAAAATCTTAGGGATGAGTAAGGAATCCTAAGAATAGTGAGGATTTAAGGGATTTAAAAAAAATATAATCTAGGATTCTGTTGAATAAAGAGAGGAGCTGAAGAGATAATTTAGGAGACAGTGAGAGATTTTTGGATTTGAACTAAAGTGGTTCATGAATCCTTTTCTTTTATAAATTGTAAGCTTTTGAAGCATTTAAAAGACAACAGAGAGAGATTTGAGAAGAGTAAGAGTGTGATGAATGAATGAAGAGTGTGATGGAAGAAGGAGAGTGGTAGAAGAGTGCAAGAGTTAGGGTTTAGAGAGAGCGAGAGATTAGATAGAGGCAGAGCTGATGGTCAAAAACCAGTAGATAGGTCTCATAGAGGAGGTTTTGATAGTAGTTAAAACGAATGTATTTTCGCTTGTAAATATTTTATGGAAATACCAAAAATAGTGTGGAATTGTACATATCGTGTATCTGTATGACCTTATGGTTTATTTATTGTGAATCTGAGAAATATTTAGGATAATCTGTGCAAATTACTGTGTTTGATAATGGCTGGAATATGGGTTATTATTGCCTCTTGTTGATTGATTGTAAGTGATAACGGATGACCAATTATTGTGTACAAATTTGTGGATAACCATTTCTTGTGAATTTTGCTGAACCACATCAACGATCATAAAGTAAAGGCTTGATAAAACCTGTGTATAGATATGCAGAGGGGTTGATTCATGTGATGGTTCGTTTAGTGTTGAAGGTGAGTCAGGCAAGGTTAAACAGCGGAACAGTGAAGGCGGGTTTGGAAAACCACTAATGGTTTTTGCGTAGCGAAAGAATGGTAAGTGGTAATTGTTGGATTGAACGTGATACGCCTCCGCAAGCGACACGTGGATGTCCAAAACCACTTTTATCGCGTGGTAAACGTTCACGTAAGTTGCAGTGGGTTGGAATGCGAACACCGTTCGATCAGAAACAAAGTAAATCTGACAGCAGAGGAAAAAAGGTACGTTTGGAATTGTTGTGGGACGCAGATATAATAATACGTTTTGGGTTTAATATTATGCTGGTGCTTTGGCTTTTTACCCAAAGTCGAACTTTTAAATCAATGAAATATTCGCGTGGTTCGAATATATGATGGTTGGTAAAAGCTGTGGGCCGAAGATTTGTTTTGGGGTTTTAACCAAAGTAAATGTGGGCCGAAAGTATATATGTGTGATTGGTAAATGTGGGTCCAATATATAAATATTGATGCGTAGATAGGAGTTATATTGGAGTAAAGGTTTTAAACAAGGGCTTCCGCTTGTGAATAAATTAAAGGAGAAAACCTTGGATAAAGTGGGTTATTTAAATCAAAGAAAGTGTTAGATGATATGAAGAGCTTATTGATGGGTTGATAACCATAGGCTATGAGAATGGGAACTTCAGCATTTCATCAAAGGCAGATTGTGAAAAAGACTTTAGAAAGAAAGGATCAGGTAAAAGCTTTGCAGAATTTTAATGATATGTGTATGTGATGAAAGCAACAACAAAAGTTTCAGCCAAGTAGCTGTGACAAAGAAATGAATGAATAAATTACAACAGAAATGTTGTAAGGAAATAAAATGAATATGGATGTACTCAGCAAGAAGGGAAATTTAGTTGACAGAAGAATTGAAGTGCAGACAGTGAAAAGTAAAGCAACATGTGTATTGTCCAAGCCAGTGGAAGCTCAAAGAGATCAATCATTTGAATATCTCTCAGGTATGAGCCATATTTTGATGTTGGTTCCATTTGAATTGTTTCTCTAGGAAATAAAATGATAGCAGCAACACACAGTAGAAGGCTGTGTAAAGAGAGAGAAGAGTTGTGTTAGTGGCAGTGAACTTAAATATTCCAGTTAAAAGTTGGATAGGGAGAACAGCTGAAGTGTTCTCAAGAGAAGGTGAGCGGAGGATATAAGCCTAGGAAGAAAGAAGAATGCTCAGGAGGTTCCAGAAATAGAGAACCAATGCTTACCAAAAGACCAAGTCCAGAGAAGGGATTGGTGAGGTAAGTGGCAGCAGGGAGGACTTGTTGTTGCAGAGGCTTAGTGCAGCTCATAGTGAGTGAGGAGCTCATAGAGATGGAGGAGAAAGTGACTACTGATAGTCATAATAGGAGTTCAGAGAGAAGCCACAACAGAAAAAAGAAAGGTGCCAAGGAAAATGGCAGAGGCAAGGAAATGAGTCAAGAAGTATTTGACAGAGAAATTGCAGAATTGAAAGCAAGTGTTGATGCAATAATATTGCTGCTTGAGAAGAGTATGAAGGACCAAAGTTATGGTTGGACTATGAGAAGAAAGAAGATAAAGTGGAAGCTGTTGCAAAAGCAGATAAACAGAAGAATGTATATCAGATGAAGAGAGGAACTCAGAACAGTGGAGTTAGAGATGGAAGATGACTACTATAGACCTGAGCAAGAAGATTACTTTGCTGAGGAAGGAATCATTGATGAATTTCTGAACTGTTGGACAAGTTCGGATCAATAGAGAGATGTGATGATTGAGACATCAAAGAAAGAGGAGCCTAGTATTTTTGAAACTGATGATTTGAGTATGTATGCAGGTGATTAACAGTCTTTACAAGATATGTTTATACAGGTTGCTGAAGAAATGAAGATGTTAGAAGAAATCGCTGTAATGAAATAGTTCTTGGATGAACATGTGTTCAAAGACACTATAAATTTACAAATGATGGAAACTACCATGAAAGCTGGAGGTAATGAATCTAGTGAGATTTGGCAAAGGAAGGAGAAATAGTTTGGAGCTAAAAGGAAATTGCAGATTGCAAAAGAAGAAGCCGAAGAGAGGTATGAAGATAGCCATGTGACAGGAACAACCAAAAGTATGTGTACAGTGCAACCATTTGAGGTAATGGGATTATCTCTTTCATTTTTACTCAAAAATTATGGACTTGTATTGATAGTTAATGGACAAGAAATTGTCTTGGAAGAACATAATGGAGCATTAATGGAAAAGGATCTTACTAGAACAGAGATTTATAAGAAGAATTCAGTCCAAGAAAGTGTAGCTAGTCCAGAAAAGGCTATGAAGAGGAAAGAAAAAGAAGGCAGCCAAGAACTCAAGAATAGCTTGGCAAAGGTTGATGCACAACAAAAATTTGGAGACAATGTTATTTGTACAAATTGCAAACAGAGTAAAGATAAATGTAATCAACAAACTGGTGAGAGACAGGCAATCTCAGAGGATGGAGGCAAGGATGCTTTCATGAACAATGCATTTACAGTGAGCAACAAAGGGTTTCAATGGAAAATGATATTCATGGTGTTGACAGTAATTTTTATTCTAAAAGGAACATTATCAGGGAAGGAAAAATCTGTTGCATATAATTTTGTTTAATGTCAAGAAACAAAGAGGATTAGAGATTGGCAGATTTTGACTGAAAAGGAAGAGGCATGGAAAAGACAATTTAGTAATTTACAGAGTTGTAAGGGAGAAGAAGGAAGAATGAAAAGAAGTGTGAAAGGAAGGAAGGCTAAAGAAAAGAGCAGAGAACAGAATTTTGAAATTAGACAGCATTCAAAGCAAAGTGAAGACAAAGCAGACTTTTTCAAGACAAGGCAATATGGAGGAAGATATGACAATTTTGATATGTCATATGCACATCAAGAAGATGACAAATCAGAGAAATTATGGAGTAGGATTGATGGAAAATGTAATGCATTTTCTGATTTTGAATTATTAATTTTTGAATGTGTTTTCCAGGATGAAGGACAAACTACCCTTGGAGATATGTTTGTTTATGCAAACATGAAGAAATATGAAAATTCTGAAAATGCAGAAAGTCAGTTTTCCTTATGGAACCAAGAAGGTGATAGTAAGCAGTTGGTTGATTCAAAAGTTCAGGATGAAGGAAGGAGAGTTGGCATAGCTCTTAAACAAATCATTGCAAGAGAGAAAAAGGTTACAGAGGATGTGAAAGTACAGTCCACAAACGGATTTTGTTTTTAATCCAAAGGAGGTTTGAATTTCAAGATTTTATCTTGAGTTTGCAATTAAAAATTTGGATGAACAATTTAGTCATATTTTATGTAGATATGGAGGTATTTGAACCAAGTTTAATAACTGAATTATTTGCAGCTGATGGACAGTATGTAGTTGGGAAGTTATATGTTCTTGTATCAAACAAGAAACAATCTTCTTTTGAGGTTGGAAAATTGCTACTTCAATTGTTGGATAAGTGGATGGTGGAAATTACAAAGATGATAAGCATAAGAATTTGTCAAAATCAGCAAGTCAATGAAAGATGGAAGAATATACAGGACAACATAAAGGAATTGATTTGGGGACAGAAGACAATGCTGGTGATCAGGTTAAGAATTAGAATGAACAGTCAGGTACAGGACAGGAAAAAATACATAAAGTTGGAACTCAATTTTATTGAGATAATGGCAAGACAACAGCAGAGCAGGGAGCAGAAATTTATATTGTTTGAGAAGCTATTTATGCAGGATATCAGCATCCAAGCATTATGCAAAAGAGATGGTTATGACAACAGAGCAAAAGGACATCCACAATACAAAGTTTGGCATCCAGGAGAAAGAGAGAAGGCAACAAATGCACCTGCAATTGAAAGAGGGCAGACAACTAGTTGGAAGATGAAATTTGATGAAGTTTACAGCAGAAGCAGTTGGATGACTCATGAACAGGAGTCCATGAATTTTTTCAACCTAGGGAGTCTGATGCAGGGGCATTCTTCGAAACTTATGAGACCCATGAGTCTTATTTCTCATTTACTAAAGGGAGTGGGTTCCCTTAATCATTTTATTTATTTTCCTAAGTTTAGTTGAGTTTGAGGAATTTTAATTGTAAATTGATTTATGGAGAATATCTCGTGAGTTGTAAAATCTTAGGTATGAGTAAGGAATCCTAAGAATAGTGAGGATTTGAGGGATTTAAAAAAAATCTGATCTAGGATTCTGTTGAATAAAGAGAGGAGCTGAAGAGATAATTTAGGAGACAGTGAGAGATTTTTGGATTTGAACTAAAGTGGTTCATGAATCCTTTTCTTTTATAAATTGTAAGCTTTTGAAGCATTTAAAAGACAACAGAGAGAGATTTGAGAAGAGTAAGAGTGTGATGAATGAATGAAGAGTGTGATGGAAGAAGGAGAGTGGTGGAAGAGTGCAAGAGTTAGGGTTTAGAGAAAGCGAGAGATTAGATAGAGGCAGAGCTGATGGTCAAAAACCAGTAGATAGGTCTCATAGAGGAGGTTTTGATAGTAGTTAAAACGAATGTATTTTCGCTTGTAAATATTTATGGAAATACCAAAAACAGTGTGGAATTGTACATATCGTGTATCTGTATGACCTTATGGTTTATTTATTGTGAATCTAAGAAATATTTAGGATAATCTGTGCAAATTACTGTGTTTGATAATGGCTGGAATATGGGTTATTATTGCCGCTTGTTGATTGATTGTAAGTGATAACGGATGACCAATTATTGTGTACAAATCTGCGGATAACCATTTCTTGTGAGTTTTGCTGAACCACATCAACGATCATAAAGTAAAGGCTTGATAAAACCTGTGTATAGATATGCAGAGGGGTTGATTCATGTGATGGTTCGTTTAGTGTTGAAGGCAAGTCGGGCAAGGTTAAATAACGGAACAATGAAGGCGGGTTCGGAAAACAACTAATGGTTTTTGCGTAGCAAAATAATGGTAAGTGGTAATTGTTGGATCGAACTCGATACGCCTCTGCAAGCGACACGTGGATGTCCAAAACCACTTTTATCGCGCGGTAAACGTTCGCGTAAGTTGCAGTGGGCTGGAATGCGAACATCGTCCGATCAAAAACAAAGTAAATCTGACGGCAGAGGAAAAAAAGGTACGTTTGGAATTGTTGTGGAACCCAAATATAATAATATGTTTTGGGTTTAATATTATGATGGTGCTTTGGCTTTTTACCCAAAGTCGAACTTTTAAATCAATGAAATATTCGCGTGGTTCGAATATATGATGTTTGGTAAACGCTGTGGGCCGAAGATTTGTTTTGGGGTTTTAACCAAAGTAAATGTGGGCCAAAAGTATATATGTGTGATTGGTAAATGTGGGTCCAATATATAAATATTGATGCATAGATAGGAGTTATATTGGAGTAAAGGTTTTAAACAAGGGTTTCCGCTTGTGAATAAATTACAGGAGAAAACCTTGGATAAAGTGGGTTATTTAAATAAAAGAAAGTGTCAGATGATATGAAGAGCTTATTGTTGGGTTGATAACCATAGGCTATGAGAATGGGAATAACTTTCGATAATGAGGTTACCTCTATGAGGTCTATTTGAGATGTTTAATTTGGAAACACATTTTTTATGTGTAGATGTGGGTTTTGCTGCTGTGGCAGCATCATTTTGGTATCAGAGCTAGATTAATGCTCTGTGGAGCTGATTGAAAAAGATTGTATTTTATTCTCAGCATGTATATGATTTGCGTTGTAATGGATCTGATACAGAGGAAGCACAGGAAACAAGAAATTGTATGCAAAGAGGAATTTTGAAATATTTCAGACAATGAGAACTTCAGCATTTCATCAAAGGCAGATTGTTAAAAATACTTGAGAAAGAAAGGATCAGGTAAAAGCTTTGCAGAATTTTAATGATATGTGTATGTGATGAAAGCAGCAACAGAAGTTTCAGCCAAGAAGTTGTGACAAAGAAATGAATGAAGAAATTACAACAAAAATGTTGTAAGGAAATAAAATGAATATGGATGTACTCAGCGAGAAGGGAAATTTAGTTGACAGAAGAATTGAAGTGCAGAAAGTGAAAAGTAAAGCAACATGTGTATTGTCCAAGCTAGTGGAAGCTCAAAGAGATCAATCATTTGAATATCTCTCAGGTATGAGCCATATTTTGATGTTGGTTCCATTTGAATTATTTCTATAAGAAATAAAATGATAGTAGCAACACACAGTAGAAGGTTGAGTAAAGAGAGAGAAGAGTTGTGTTAGTGGCAGTGAACTTAAATATTCCAGCTAAAAGTTGGACAGGGAGAACAGCTGAAGTGTTCTCAAGAGAAGGTGAGTGGAGGATATAAGCCTAGGAAGACCAGAAGAATAATGCTCAAGAGGTTCCAGAAATAGAGAACCAATGCTTACCAAAAGACCAAGTTCAGAGAAGGGATTGGTGAGGTAAGTGGCAACAGGGAGGACTTGCTGTTGCAGAGGCTTAGTGCAACTCATAGTGAGTGAGGAGCTCATAGAGATGGAGGAGAAAGTGACTACTAATAGTCATAATAGGAGTTCAGAGAGAAGCCACAACAAAAGAAATAAAGGTGCCAAGGAAAATGGCAGAGGTAAGGAAATGAGTCAAGAGGTATTTGACAGAGAAATTGCAGAATTGAAAGCAATTGTTGATGCAATAATAGTGCTGCTTGAGAAGAGTATGAAGGACCAAAGTTATGGTTGGACTATGAGAAGAAAGAAGATAAAGTGGAAGCTGTTGCAAAAGCAGATAAACAGAAGAATGTATATCAGATTAAGAGAGGAACTCAGAATAGTGGAGTTAGAGATGGAAGATGACTATTATAGACCCGAGCAAGAAGATTACTTTGCTGAAGAAGGAATCATTGATGAATTTCTGAGCTGTTGGACAAGTTCGGATCAGCAGAGAGATGTGATGATTGAGACATCAAAGAAAGAGGAGCTTAGTATTTTTGAAACTGATGATTTGAGTATGTATGCAGGTGATGAACAATCTTTACAAGATATGTTTATACAGGTTGCTGAAGAAATGAAGATGTTAGAAGAAATGGCTGTAATGAAACAGTTCTTGGATGAACATGTGTTCAAAGACACTACAAATGTACAAATGTTGGAAACCACCATGAAAGCTGGAGGTAATGAATCTAGTGAGATTTGGCAAAGGAAGGACAAACAATCTGGAGATAAAAGGAAATTGCAGATTGCAAAAGAAGGAGCCGAAGAGAGGTATGAAGATAGCCTTGTGACAGGAACAACCAAAAGTATGTGTACAGTGCAACCATTTGAGGTAATGGGATTATCTCTTTCATTTTTACTCAAAAATGATGGACTTGTATTGATAGTTAATGGACAAGAAATTGTCTTGGAAGAACATAATGGAGCATTAATGGAAAAGGATCTTACTAGAACAGAGATTAACAGAGATTTATAAGAAGAATTCAGTCCAAGAAGGTATAGCTAGTCCAGAAAAGGCTATGAAGAGGAAAGAAAAAGAAGGCAACCAAGAACTCAAGAATAGATTGGCAAAGGTTGATGCACAACAGAAATTTGGAGACAATGTTATTTGTACAAATTGCAAACAGAGTAAAGATAAATGTAATCAACAAACTGTTGAGAGATAGGCAATCTCAGAGGATGGAAGCAAGGATGCTTTCATGAACGATGCATTTACAGTGAGCAACAAAGGGTTTCAATGGAAAATGATATTCATGGTGTTGACAGTAATTTTTATTCTAAAAGGAACTTTATCAGGGAAGGAAAAATCTGTTGCATATAATTTTGTTTCATGTCAAGAAACAAAGAGGATTAGAGATTGGAAGATTTTGATTGAAAAGGAAGAGGCATGGAAAATACAATTTAGTAACTTACAGAGTTGTAAGGGAGAAGAAGGAAGAATGAAAAGAAGTGTGAAAGGAAGGAAGGCTAAAGAAAAGAGCAGAGAACAGAATTTTGAAATTAGACAGCATTCAGAGCAAAGTGAAGACAAAGCAGACTTTTTCAAGACAAGGCAATATGGAGGAAGATATGACAATTTTGATATGTCATATGCACATCAAGAAGATGACAAATCAGAGAAATTATGGAGTAGGATTGATGGAAAATGTAATGCATTTTCTGATTTTGAATTATTAATTTTTGAATGTGTTTTCCAGGATGAAGGACAAACTACCCTTGGAGATATGTTTGTTTATGCAAACATGAAGAAATATGAAAATTCTGAAAATGCAGAAAGTCAGTTTTCCTTATGGAACCAAGAAGGTGATAGTAAGCAGCTGGTTGATTCAAAAGTTTAAGAGTTGGCATAGCTCTTAAACAAATCGTTGCAAGAGAGAAAGAAGGTTACAGAGGATGTGAAAGTACAGTCCACAAACAGATTTTGTTTTTAATCCAAAGGAGGTTTGAATTTCAAGATTTTATCTTGAGTTTGCAATTAAAAATTTGGATGAACAATTCAGTCATATTTTATGTAGATATGGGGGTATTTGAACCAAGTTTAATAACTGAATTATTTGCAGCTGATGGACAGTATGTCGTTGGGAAGTTATATGTTCTTGTATCAAACAAGAAACAATCTTCTTTTGTGATTGGAAAGATGCTACTTCAATTGTTGGATAAGTGGATGGTGGAAATTGCAAAGATGATAAGCATAAGAATTTGTCAAAATCAGAAAGTCAATGAAAGATGGAAGAATATATAGGACAACATAAAGGAATTGATTTGGGGACAGAAGACAATGCTGGTGATCAGGTCAAGAATTAGAATGAACGTCAGGTACAGGACAGGAAAAAATACATAAAGTTGGAACTCAATTTTATTGAGATAATGGCAAGACAACAACAGACCAGGGAGCAGAAATTTATATTGTTTGAGAAGCTGTTTATGCAGGATATCAACATCCAAGCATTATGCAAAAGAGATGGTTATGACAACAGAGCAAAAGGACATCCACAATACAAAGTTTGGCATCCAGGAGAAAGAGAGAAGGCAACAAATGCACCTGCAATTGAAAGAGGGCAGGCAACTAGTTGGAAGATGAAATTTGATGAAGTTTACAGCAGAAGCAGTTGGATGACTCATGAACAGGAGTCCATGAATTTTTTCAACCTAGGGAGTCTGATGCAGGGGCATTATTCGAAACTTATAAGACCCATGAGTCTTATTTCTCATTTAATAAAGGGAGTGGGTTCCCTTAATCATTTTATTTATTTTTCTAAGTTTAGTTGAGTTTGAGGAATTTTAATTGTAAATTGATTTATGGAGAATATCTCGTGAGTTGTAAAATCTTAGGGATGAGTAAGGAATCCTAAGAATAGTGAGGATTTGAGGGATTTAAAAAAAATCTAATCTAGGATTCTGTTGAATAAAGAGAGGAGCTGAAGAGATAATTTAGGAGACAGTGAGAGATTTTTGGATTTGAACTAAAGTGGTTCATGAATCCTTTTCTTTTATAAATTGTAAGCTTTTGAAGCATTTAAAAGACAACAAAGAGAGATTTGAGAAGAGTAAGAGTGTGATGAATGAATGAAGAGTGTGATGGAAGAAGGAGAGTGGTAGAAGAGTGCAAGAGTTAGGGTTTAGAGAAAGCGAGAGATTAGATAGAGGCAGAGCTGATGGTCAAAAACCAGTAGATAGGTCTCATAGAGGAGGTTTTGATAGTAGTTAAAACGAATGTATTTTCGCTTGTAAATATTTATGGAAATACCAAAAACAGTGTGGAATTGTACATATCGTGTATCTGTATGACCGTATGGTTTATTTATTGTGAATCTGAGAAATATTTAGGATAATCTGTGCAAATTACTGTGTTTGATAATGGCTGGAATATGGGTTATTATTGTCGCTTGTTGATTGATTGTAAGTGATAACGGATGACCAATTATTGTGTACAAATCTGTGGATAACCATTTCTTGTGAGTTTTGCTGAACCACATCAACGATCATAAAGTAAAGGCTTGATAAAACCTGTGTATAGATATGCAGAGGGGTTGATTCATGTGATGGTTCGTTTAGTGTTGAAGGCGAGTCGGGCAAGGTTAAATAGCGAAACAGTGAAGGAGGGTTCGGAAAACCACTAATGGTTTTCGCGTAGCAAAATAATGGTAAGTGGTAATCGTTGGATTGAACGCGATACGCCTCTGCAAGCGACACGTGGATGTCCAAAATCACTTTTATCGCGCGGTAAACGTTCGCGTAAGTTGCAGTGGGCTGGAATGCGAACACCGTCCGATAAAAAACAAAGTAAATCTAACGGCAGAGGAAAAAAGGTACGTTTGGAATTGTTGTGGGACCCAAATATAATAATATGTTTTGGGTTTAATATTATGCTGGTGCTTTGGCTTTTTACCCAAAGTCGAACTTTTAAATCAATGAAATATTCGTGTGGTTCGAATATATGATGGATGTTAACTGCTGTGGGCCGAAGATTTGTTTTGGGGTTTTAACCAAAGTAAATGTGGGCCGAAAGTATATGTGTGTGATTGGTAAATGTGGGTCCAATACATAAATATTGATGCGTAGATAGGAGTTATATTCGAGTAAAGGTTTTAAACAAGGGCTTCCGCTTGTGAATAAATTAAAGGAGAAAACCTTGGATAAAGTGGGTTATTTAAATAAAAGAAAGTGTCAGATGATATGAAGAGCTTATTGTTGGGTTGATAACCATAGGCTATGAGAATGGGAATAACTTTCGATAATGAGGTTACCTCTATGAGGTCTATTTGAGATGTTTAATTTGGAAACACATTTTCTATGTGTAGATGTGGGTTTTGCTGCTGTGGCAACATCACACAACCTACAGGAGGAATCATCAACACATCTCCAGACAGCAATGTCTCTCGACACAAAAGCTATAGGAGGAATCATCAACACATCTCTCGGACAACAATGTCTCTCGGCATACATCCTACAAGAGGAATCATTAACACATCACCCGAACAACAATGTCTCTTGATGTGAAAATTTCAATGCATAAAATATTTCTGCCGTGATAGATTTATTTCTCCTAATTATTATTTCCAATAATTTATTTACAAAATTCTTCAAGTAAATTTTGAAATAAATACTACTGCAACATTCACTTAAGTATATGTAGAGAAAGGAACAGTAAGAAATACAAGCATAAGAATCAATCACATATACACACTTATTTTTGGACAATTGTCCCTGGAAAAACCCAATGCGGGAAAACTAGTGCAACAAATGAGGGTTTATATATTCTTCTTCAACAATGAAATTCTTTACAAGGAAAACACGAGCATACTTCTTTAGAAAACACCTGAGATAAATTCTCCCGAACCCTCATGAGAATTTCTGACACGCAGAAGACCCACAGATTCCCTCTGCGTGTCTCTCTGTGCAGTGCCTGCGTCACTCTGCGCTGCCTTCTCTGGCCTACTGCGTCCTTCTCTCCTCCACCTTTGTCACTGCTGTCTCCCTCTGCTTCTTCTGCCCTGCAGCTCTCCCTCCTAAATCGAATTCTATTCCTTCAGAATTGACTTCCTTTGGGTTACTATGTGTATGCCCGGCTTACTTTCCAAATGACCCTCAAGCCTTTTTTTCTAATCTTCTCATTGGTGAATCAACGACCCAGATTATAAGTCTAATCGATGGCCAAGATTAAAACTTGACTTGATCTTTGTTATCTAGAAGATTCTCACTTTGTTTTATTAATACCCATTAATTATTTAATTTCCCTAAGTTTATTCTTAGGGTCTCCATTAAAATAATTAATTATTTTAATAAAACATAAACCGAGTGGAATTTCCACAAACAGTTTATGGGTTCTTTGGAAAACTGATGTCCAAGCCTCCTTACAAATTTTGAGACTTGGAATACTTTTCAATGCTACAAAAATCAACACTCCCTCTTAGCAAGGAAAGTGTTCTAGCAATATGCCTGCTGCATGCTGCTCTGTCTTGAAGCATCCTTTGCGCTGCTGATGCCTGGTTGCTGCCCCTCATCTGTTGCGCTGCTGCCTTCTGTACTGCTGCCCATGACACTATCACTGTCACTACCTCATCTGTACTGCAACTCCCTCTTTATTTCGAGTCTATCCATTCCTACTACTGAAATGGATTCTTGATCATCCCCATCTTTTCTCTGGAATAGACAAACTTAGTCTTCCCCAGAGATTTCGTGAGGATATCCGCCACTTTTTCTCCTGTAGGAGTGTATTGCAATTGTACAACTCCTTGTTGGACACAATCTCTGATGAAGTGACACTTGATATCAATGTGCTTTGACCGATCATGAAACACAGGGTTTTCAGAGAGCTTGATGCAACTCTGATTATCACATAAAATACTGGTCGCCTCCATCTTTTCTTTGAGTAAGTTCACAAGCAATTTGCAAAGCCATATGGCCTCACATGAAGCTTGCTTGCTGCCATATATTCAGCTTATGCGGAGCTTAGAGCCATGGATTTCTGTTTCCTGTTACACTAGGAGGTCATTCCCGATCCAACACTGAAACAATGCCCACTGGTACTTTTCCGATCTACTGGGCTCCCAGCCCAATCTGCGTCAGTGAACCCACTCAACTTGATGTCATTGCCTCGGGTGTATTTCAGTCCAAGCTCGATTGTTCCTTGAAGATACTTGAGAACATGTTTGGCTGCTGCCCAATGAGCCCTCATTGGTTCTACAATGCACTGATTGAGAGTATTGACAGCATAACAGATGTCTGGTCTCGTGTTGACGAGATACATCAGAGAACCTATGAGTTGCCTATACAAAGTAGGATCAGCCTCATCATCTTTGGACATCTCAATTTTCTTCTAGTTGGTAATCATTGGAGTAGCCATGGGTCTATAGTCTTCCATCTGAAACCTCTTCAAAATTTCTGTAGTATACCTTCCTTGACCAAGGAAGATCTCACCCTTCTACTGCCAAACTTCCAATCGCAGAAAATAATGCATCAGCCCTAGATCCTTCATGTCAAATTCTGCTGCTAAATTCTTCTTGCAGTCCTTGATGAGCCTAGACGATCCTGTTAGAAATAGATCATCCACATGCAGCACCAGTATCAGAGGCTCATCCCCTACTCTCAGATAGTAGAGATTAGGATCTGCGTCACACTTGACAAATCCCATATTCTGCAAGTAGCCGTCAATTCGACCATACCAAGCTTTAGGGGCTTGCTTCAGTCCATACAAAGCCTTCTTGAGCTTGCACACATGAGTTTTCTGCTCATGCGTCTCAAAGCCCTCTGGTTGTTCAATATATACTTCTTCTTCTATCACCTCATTCAGGAACACAGGCTTGACGTCCATCCGTTGAATCTCCCATCCCATCTGCGTAGCAAGGGATATCACGGATCTAATAGAAGTATATCGGGCTACTGGGGCGAAGGTCTCATCATAATCTATCCCTTCCTTCTGAGCGTACGCCTTAGCCGCAAACCTGGCTTTAAATTTCTTGATGCTGCCGTCTGCAACATATTGATCTTGTAGATCCATCTCGAACCTACAACTGATCTGTCCTGAGGCCTAAGAACCACTTCCCAGACATCATTTGTCATGATGGAGCTGTATTCTTCCACCATCGCATCGACCCGGACTTGGTGCTGAGCTGCCTCTTGAAAACTAGAGGGTTCCCCAACCTGTGCTACCAAAGCTTGGTACCTTTTAGGTTGCATGTGCTGCCTCTTCTCATTTCTGGGGGCTCCGAAAAATTCTTCTTCGTCCCTCAGAATTTGTCGTAATTCCCTGCTCGTCCTACCACTGGTAGTGGGTGGATCTCCCTTCTCGTCCTACCACTGGTAGTGGGTGGATCTACCTGCTCTCCTTCCTGCAAGTCCTCGAAAGATGTATCCCTTGGATCCCCATGCCTTGGGGAGGCACTCGTATTACCCTCCGCAGGTCGTTGTGGTTGGACCAATGGATCCTCCTCAGACTGCGTAGCAGAAGGCATCTGCCGGGATTTCCTGAAGGCCCTTTCCTCCATGAATTTCACATCCCGCCGTACTACAATCTTCTTGCTCCTAGGAATGTAAATACGGTAAGCCTTTGCGTTCTCGCTATATCCAACCAGATATCCCTTTTCTGCAGTCTTATCCAGTTTCTTCCTCTTCTCTTCAGGCACATGATAATATGCCGCACTGCCAAAGATCCTAAGGTGGCTCACTTCAGGGTTGCTGCCAGTGAAGACACTTTCTGGAGTGATCTTACCCAATGCGTTGTGAGGAATCCTTTTCTGTACGTAAATAGCTATATTACAAGCTTCAACCCACATAAATTTGGGCATGTCTTGATCATACAACTTTCCCTTGTAGCCTCGACAATAGTTCTAATCTTTCACTCTGTATTCCATTCTGCTTAAGATTATACAGAGTGGTCCACTCCCTTCTGATGACTTCCCTTGCACAGAATTCTGTGAAGTCTTTATCAATGTATTCTCCACCATTCTCTGATCGCAATGTCTTGATCCGCTTTCCTGTCAGATTCTCCACCAGAGCTTTAAACTCCTTGAATCGACCAAAGACTTTGTCCTTGGTCTTCAGAAAGTACATCCATGTATTCTTGGAATGGTCATCAATAAAGGTGACGAAATATTCGGCACCACTAAGAGCTCTAGTGGACATTGGTCTGCAGATTTCCGAGTGTATTAAGCCCAACACCCTCTTAGCCCTATTGCTGCTTCTATGGTACGTTGCCTTGGCATACTTTCCCAATACGCACCCTCTGCAGACATCGTCTCACTTGGTGCTCAGTTCTGGAACTCCTGTGACAATCTTCTTGAGAATTATTAACGCCCCATGATGCAAGTGCCCCATTCTCCTGTGCCATAGCTCATTTAAATCCTTCTCATCAGTGCTGCCTGTCAGTGCCATTGGGGATTTGAGCTGTAACTTGTAGAGTTTATTGCTCCTGACTCCGATTTGTGCCTATTAATTTTGGGCAACTAGGTCCAAACTCCATGTTGTTGCTCAGATGACAATGCTAATATTTTTATTGGATTCCTCTTTCGGAGAGGTGCAAGATCGATCTAAAGATACTCTTGATCGGATGAGCAGAACATTTATTTTGAATTAATTCCACTTATGTACAAGGTTGGCCAGAATTGTAATGTAGGCTTGGAGCCTCCAACAGATGTGTCACACACCCTCACATATGGATATATATTGGTCAAACTTGGAGGTCATTTTCACCATCACTCATCACACACTTCTCTCTTGTGTCTGATTGGTTCGATCATCATTTGGAGGCTTCTCTTCTCTCGCACGTGGGAAAACAACAGCTAGGGTTTCAGATCTGTTCTAGGGTTTTCAGTGCAACTTTGACCAACGTTGACTTTGGTCAACTTGACCTCAAACTGTCCCAAAACTTCGATCTTTGCAGTCTGCATTTTTTGGCACAAAAACTGAGGTTGGATGTTGACCTTTGACCTTGCTGCGTTGACTTTCTGTTGTTGCTGTTATGTGTTGACCATTGACTGGACATCGTTGACTTTTGTTGACTTTGGGTTGACTGTTGTACAGTTGTCTTGAGGGTTGTGTGACACTTCTGGTTGGTTGACCGTTGGGAGACTTTGCTGGTTGAAGCATCCTGCTGACCGCTGTAACGTACCACAACACATAGATTTTGCTGATCAAGTTAAGTGTATTTTTGGCTTGTCTTCCATCGATCTATTGGTATGTTCTATCAGCATTTTACTTTCATTTTTTATGTCATTACTATTTGATATCGGGTTTAAAGTAAAGTTGCATCAAGCATAAAACATCTACGAAAATTTACATGGTATCAGAGCTTAAGGTGAAGACAAAGCCCAAGTTTGTGCAGGGTAAAATCCAAGAGCCTCCATCATCTGCACCTGCTGCCATAAAGACGAAGTATAGAAAAGGAGAAATCAAAGCTAAGCTGATCATTTGGGATTCCATCCATAAAAGTCTGGTTGCTTACATCTCTGAGCTGGGCACATCCAAAGAGATGTATGATAAGTTGGTCAATATGTTCAGGGCTAACAATGCAAATCAAGTTCTTTTCTTTAAGAACCAATTGTGGAATCACAAGAATGGCAGGGATGAATCCGTTCAATCTTATTTTCTGAAGTTGATTGAAATCAGGAATAACCTTCTTGCCATTGGGGAAACAATAGCTGATCGAGAAATGGTTCTCATTGCTCTTGGAGGTCTCCCCTCTGAATGGCATGTATTCATTACTACCATTCTCAATAATAATGTGATTCTTGATTTTGATGAAGTATTGTCGAGATGCACTTAAGAGGAGAAAAGAATGATGGAATATGGAAATGAAGGTAATGCTGCCTTCACCGCTCATGCTAAGAAGAAGAACTACGGTTGTTTGAGGAACCATGGAAGAGTAGGGGCCAAAGGAAAGAAAGGAAGATGTTACACATGTAACAAGTTTGGCCTCTATGCTAGAGAATGCCCTAATAGAAGGGATTCTCCAGGGGATGATGACAACAACAACAGGGGGAATTGCAATCAAAGGAACAACATGTTCAAAGGGAAGAGGAAGGCTCCCTCTTGTTGTAATGAAAATGGGCAACCTTTCAAAAGGTCAAGAAATTCCAGGTATGAAGAATCTAATGTTGTTGACAATGAAAGAAATAAATTCATTTTTGTATCTGCCCTCTCTGTTGCATTGCCACTCGACACCTTGGATGTCTGGTTGATTGATAGTGGTGCTTCAAGGCTCCTCATTGGTTTTAAAGAAGCCCTCCCTAATTTGATTGAGAAGGACACCAATCTGCAAATTATCCTTGGAGATAATGCCACCTATCTCGTGAAAGGGACAGGGACTGTGACCCTCCATTTATCTCAAGGTCAAGTCCTCTGTTTGCAAGATGTATTGTATGTACCTGATTTGAAGAAGAACCTAGTGTCTATTTTGGCCATGGAAGACAAAGGATTCAAGGTGGCATTCGTTGATGGAAAGGTACGGATCTGGAAGAAGAGGTTCAAGGAAGCTCTCATTATTGGTTTTAGAGTTGATACACTCGACCAGGTTGGAGGAAGTCCATTGGGGGCTATGATATGTGGTACAATTCGTCAAACTGAATTATGGCACCAGAGGTTTGGACACCTTCATTAAACAACCCTTCCCGAAGCAAGGAAGGTGGTGATAGGGATGCCCGAATTCAAAAATGATCATGAAGGTGTATGTTAGGGTTGTGCTGGAAAAGAAGTGGAGATACGCTACGATGTCAACTTCGATGAAGATGCTTCCCTCAGGAAAGTGATAAATCTTCCTGGCTCCAAGGAAGACAATGATGAAAGAACATGGAAGCAGAAGAGCCGAAGGATGAGATGATGCCCGATGTTGAAGGATCGATGGACCCCATTAATCCACCTCCTTCAATGAAGAGAAGACCCTCATGGCTCAGGGATACTCTCGAGGATGCCGAGAGACATATGGCCCCAAGGGGGATATTCCGTGAAAGCAAGAAGCCGAATAGATACCAAGGGCATCTAGTAGCCATGAGCACAATCGTACAATCTGATCCTGGAAGATTTGAAGAAGCCGTAAAGCATCAAGTTGGGAAGGATGCTATGCACGAAGAGTACGAGTCCATTATGAAGAATGATGTTTGGGATGTGGTCTCGAGACCGGAGGACAAAGTTGTTGTCACCTCGAAATGGCTCTATAAGATCCAGCATGGATCTGATGGTAGTGCTGAAAAATTCAAGCCAAGATTCGTTGCCCGAGGCTTCTCTAAAAAGGAAGGCGTAGACTATGATGATATATTTGCACCTGTGGCCTGGTATAGCACTATTCGATCTATTATTGCCCTTGCTGCCACGCAAGGATGGAGTCTCCTTCAGATGGATGTGAAGACCGCTTTTCTGTGTAATATTCCTAATTAGCACTGCTAATTGGAATATTTGATTTTTGTATAGTTTTGCTGCCTATAGTTAATTAATAAATAAAAGTGAGAAAAGAGGGGTCAACTCACTTAAATAAAATAAAGTGCTTCCCTAGTAGGAGCAACGTTATAACTTAAAGGGGAGCCTTGGGGGTCCACACCACATATGAGGGAGGCCTCACGTAGCCTCTAGGAGCATCTGCGCAGACTTATAAGGAGCACGTGGGGAGAGGGGGACCACGTTAGGGTTTGAGGAGAGCTAGCGTTATAAAAGGTGGGAAAGCCATTTCATTTGGCATTCTTGTTGTTGATGATATTTGAACTAGACTCCTGTCTTCTTGAGCACGCTGGCTGTTTAGCCTGTCTGCAGCACTGTTTAGTGCGACTGAGTGTCTCCGGTCGGAGATCTCACCCTTAGCCCCGGGGGACTTCGAGTGCCTGCTCGGGCAAGGTCTTTTCTACAGTTTTCAGCGGAGGATTTGGTTGTTGTTTTGCGGAGGAGCTGGGCTTCTTTTGGTGACTGCCCAGTCCCTAGGAGAGAGGACGCAGTTCTTGGTGGAGGGGTGCTATTGCGGGGTTTTCTGCAGGAGATTCAGTGTTATTCGGTGTGGAGGTTCAGTATTTATTAGTTGGAGAGTTTCCTGAGGAGTTTGTGGCTCCATCTCAGTATATTTCATTTGGCATCTGCGCTGGGCCTGGAGGGACAGCGTTTTTCCTTGAGGAGGGTTTCTGGGGTGATTTTCGGAGGTGGTCCATTTTGTTTATGTTTTCTGGGTTTTGTCCGGAGCAGTGAGTACAGGTGATCTACAGATTTTCAGCTCATTCCGGCGAGGGGATCAGCCCCTAGTTCTAGTTCATTCCAGCAGCAGCAGCTTACGGCAGTTTCTTCCAGCAGCTGGGACGCAGTTTCTGTAGCAGCCATTTCCTGTTTATGAGAGGGTTCTTCACTTGCCTTGTGCAAAGATAGGTGCTCTTATTCTGATTATCCATTGTACCCATTTATATTCTCAGATTAATAAAATGGCTTAGCATTCCTGGCATTTTATGTGTACTTGCTTTATGTTCTATTTCCGGCATTTTTCTATATAGTTGTATGCTTGTATTGCTGTCTATTTCCTATTCGGGATATTACATTCTGCATGGTTCGATAAAGGAAGAGGTGTATGTGGAGCAACCTCTGGGGTTTGAAGTCCAGGATAGAGACTCTCATGTATGTAGGTTGAAGAAAGCCCTTTATGGGTTGAAGCAAGCCCCCAGGGCTTGGTATGAGAGGATAGATAGCTACTTGATGAAGCTGGGCTTCACTCGAGGAAATGTTGATCGGAACCTTTACTTCAAGTTTGATAGAGAAAATCCTCTCATTCTGGTTCTCTATGTGGACGATCTCTTCCTGACAGGTGCTGACCCTCTCATTCATCATTGTAAGAGGGAGCTCGCTTCTGAGTTCGAGATGAAAGACCTAGGACTGATGCATTACTTCCTAGGCTTGGAGGTCTGGCAGAGACTTGGTGAGATTTTCCTCTCTCAAGGAAAATATATTGTGAAGCTGCTATAGAGATTTGGTATGGTGGATTGTAAGTCAGTGTCGACACCGATGGAGCTCAACTTTAAGAAGTTGAGTGGAAACGCTGTTGGGCCCGTGCTAGCAAATCCTACCGAGTATCGTCGACTCGTAGGGGCCTTGATGTTCTTAGTGAACATCCTTCCAGATGTATGTTTTCAAGTGAATATTGAGTCAACACATGGTTGATCCTCATAACATTCACTGGGTTGGTGCCAAGAAACTCTTGAGATATTTCTGGGGCACAATAGACCATGGGCTGAGATACACTGCCGGGAGTTTGAGACTCCATGTATATACTGATGTCGATTGGGCTGGCAGTGTGGTGGATCGCAAGAGCACATCTGGATGCTGCTTCACACTTGGGTCTGCTTCGAGCAGGAAGCAGAAGTCGGTAGCTTTGAGCACCGCTGAGGCCGAATACATTGCAACGTGTATGGCCTATTGTGAAGTCACTTGGTTGCGAAAGCTCTTCAGTGAGCTGTTTGAGCATGTGCTAGATGCCACTGTTATCCTTTGTGATAACCAGAGGGGGATTCGTTTGTCAGAGAATCTCGTGTTCCACGATCAATCCAAGCATGTTGATATTAGGTACCATTTTATTCGGGATATGGTACAGCAAGGCGCCGTAAGGCTCGATCATATAGGAACTGATGAGCAGGTTGCGGATATTCTCTCAAAGCCCTTGGAGAAGGTCATGTTCCTAACCTTTTGTGAGAATCTTGGAATCGTGGAACAACCCTTTACGGAGGGTCCTGTTGGACGATGAGCTCTGGGAGCTCCAGGGGGCTTTGGGGATAACTTCTTGGAGCTATAAGCAACCACAAGGCTAGGCTTGCCGAACCTTGTTGGTGTGCTTCCACCCCACCATGATGATATTGAGTTGGTTTACCTCTCTTTGATCTTGTGCCCCGTATGCATCCTACCCATGGATTACCGGACTCATGGGAAGTACCTCTCATCTTGGCCAATGAGGTGGGAAAAGATAGAGACCAGTGGCAAGACTGATGGATGCATCGAAGATTGTCATACTCTCTATGTCTAGGATGGCATGTGTCCAACTACTTGATCTGGGATCAAGTCTAGTGAGGTTTTAGGCCTCCAACTGACTTTGGGTTAGTTAAACTAACTTCGGGTTAGTATGAGACTCCTTTGAGTCCTATAGAGGTTTCAAACCTCTGAGTTGATTTTGTCAGCCGGGAGTGATGTCTTTGTGACTCACCTTTTGTTCTGAAATAAAGAAGCCAACAAAGCAAGTTACGGCGGGATGACGCACGATATTTGGATGGCACAGGTGGATGGAGTTCTCCCTAGTTGAGAGGGAGTGTTAATTTTGGGCAACTAGGCCCAAACTCCATGTTGTACTGCTCAGATAACGATGCCAATATTTTTATTGGATTCCTCTTTTGGAGAGGTGCAAGATCAATCTAAAGATCATTTTGATCGGATGAGTAGAACATTTATTTTGAATTAATTCCACTTATGTGCAAGGTTGGCCAAAATTGTAATGTAGGCTTGGAGCCCCCAACAGATGTGTCACATACCCGCACAGATGGATATATATTGGTCAAACTTGGAGGTCATTTTCACCATCACTCATCACACACTTCTCTCTTGTGTCTGATTGGTTCGATCATCATTTGGAGGCTTCTCTTCTCTCACATGTGGGAAAACAACAACTAGGGTTTTAGATCTGTTCTAGGGTTTTCAACGCAGCTTTGACTAGCGTTGACTTTGGTCAACGCTTGGTCAACTTGACCTCAAACTCTCCCAAAACTTCGATCTGTACAGTTTGCATTTTTTGGCACAAAAACCGAGGCTGTACGTTGACCTTTGACCTTGTTGCATTGAATTTCTGTTGCTGCTGTTCTATGTTGACAGTTGACTGGACATTGTTGACTTTTATTGACTTTGGGTTGACTGTTGTAGAGCTGTCTTGAGGGTTCTGTGACACTTCTGGTTGGCTGACCGTTGGGAGACTTTGCTGGTTGGAGCATCCTGCTGACCACCGTAACGTACCACAACGCATATATTTTGCTAATCAAGTTAAGTGTATTTTTGGCTTGTCTTTCGTCGATCTATTGGTATGTTCTTCAACATTTTACTTTCATGTTTATGTGATTGCTATTTGATATCGGGTTTAAAGTAAAGTTTCATCAAGTATAGAACATCTACGAAAATTTACAGTGCCTTCTTCTTCCAACTTCGGTGTTTGACGTATACTCTATTGCCAATGAAGTAAACGTCATACCCTTTGTTTTGAATCTGCGACACATAGAGTAAGTTCATCCCCAAACCAGGCACATGCAACACATTGGTGGCTCGAAGCTTATTACTAGCTTCCGTTTGAAACACTATGGTACCTCTTCCAACAGGGGTACATTTTGCTTTATTGCCCATGGTGATTTTTAAAGTTCATCTGCTCTTCTTGGTAGCTTGAGAAACATTCTTGCACTCCCGTCATGTGAGTAGAAGCCCCATTGTCAATATACCAGATCTCAGGAGAAGCAGAGCTTGACTCAAGCAAATTCTTTTTCCAACTAGATGCCAGAACAAAAATGTCGTGATCCATCTGTTCTTTCGTAATTTCCTTCTTCTTTGGAGAATTGCGTGAACCCTTCCGAGTTGATGTTGTAGCAACGTTTGATCTTTGTTCCATCATCGGTTCTCTGCTCCTGTTTCTCATCTTTGCTCTGATACCATGTGAAAATTTCAATCCAGAAAATATTTTTGCAGTGATAGATTTATTTCTCCTACTTATTATTTCCAATAAGTTATTTACATAGTTCTTCCAGTAAATTTCGAAATATATACTACTGCAGCATTCACTCAAGTATATGTAGAGAAAGGAACAGTAAGAAATACAAGCATAAGAATCAATCACATATAGACACTTATTTTTGGACAATTGTCCTCGCGAAAACCCAATGCGGGAAAACTGGTGCAACAAATGAGGGTTTATATATTATTCTTCAGCGATGAAATTCTTTACAAGGAAAAGACTAGCAGACTTCTTTAGAAAACGCCTGAGATAAATTCTCCCGAACCCTCTGGAGAATTTTTGACACTCGGAAGACCCACAACTTCCCTCTGCGTGTCTCTCTGCGCAGTGCCTGCGTCAAACTATGTCACTTTGCATGGGCTCTCTGCGCTGCCTTCTCTGGCCTTCTGTGTCCTTCTCTCCTCGACCTTTGTCACTGCTGACTCCGTCTGCTTCTTCTGCCCTACAACTCTCCCTCTGAAATCGAATTCTATTCCTTCAGAATCGACTTCCTTTGGGTTATTGAGTGTATGCCCGACTTACTTTCCAAATGACCCTCAAGCCTTCTTTTATAATCTTCTCGTTGATGAATCAATGGCCCAGATTAGAAGTCTAATCAATGTCCAAGATTAAAACTTGACTTGATCTTCGTTCTCTAGAAGATTCTCACTCCGTTTTATTAATACCCATTAATTATTTAATTTCCCTAAGTTTAGACTTAGGGTCTCCATTAAAATAATTAATTATTTTAATAAAACATAAACCGAGTGGAATTTCCACAAACAGTTTCTGGGTTCTTTGGAACACTGATGTCCAAGCCTCCTTACAAATTTTGAGACTTGGAACACTTTCTGATGCTATAAAAATCAACACTTGACACAACCTACAAGAGGAATCAATCAACACATCTCCCAGACAACAATGTCTCTCGACACACAACCTACTGGAAGAATCCATTAATATGTCTCCCGGACAACAATGTCTCTCGGCACACAACTTACGGGAGATGGTTTATTTATGATGCTATGTTATCAATGCTCCTTCTTCAAGTGGATTCTCACTCATTCTAGTTTCTTTACACAAATATCGACAATCAATTCATCATGAAAGTAGCCATGGTGGATTTCAGTTCTTTATCGAACACAATAACATTCAGTTGTTCATTTAGCTTCAGCCAGGGCTTCTCTCGGAAGCAACATTATTAGTAGCAGACCATAATCGAATTAAGAAAATATCAGAGGCTTGCATCTTCTTCAGATCATTCATCCTGTAGTCCATTGTGTCAAGGATACCACCAGATTCATGCCTCAAAAATAGCTCCCTCTTGCACAAAAGTCCTTTGATCTTGTTTGCTCCCCCTGAGTATACAACCTAACATGTGCCCTTTTGTCATATTGTTCTTCCGTCATTTCCAATGATTGCTACACCTTGGCAGTCTCCATTATGTACCTGCAAACCTCACTAGGAGGCTATGGAAGAACGCGAGCAACCAAGCAAGCCAAGGGACTCGTAATGAAATAATCAATAGTAACAATTAAGATAATACTTATCTTCTAAGAGTGTGACAACTCCCTCTTAATCTTAGCCTTCTTAGATCAAGTCAATTTTGTTACATCATCAAGGAGTCCATACTTTTATCAAAGAGTCCATGTCATCAAGGAATCCACAATCTTTAAGAAGTTCCTATCATCAACAAAGTGTTTATGGAGTCCAAGTCATGAAGTTTTTATCATCATCATCAAGGAGTCAATAAATCATCAAGTCTACATCTTCTTCATCATTAAGTAGTCTTATTCATATCACAAAGGAGTCCATACAAGTAGCACATATCATATTATATTATCCTCGTTAATATCATCATCAAGGAGTCTAGTCACATCATAGTCAACCGAGAGTTCTTATTATCATTAAAAGGGAGTACACATTGTCAACATTATAGGGTACTTATCATTCATCATTAAAAAATCAACATCAACATCTTTTAGGAGTCCATATCATCATTCGTATGACCAAGAAGTCTATATGATTATCATAGAGCTCACATCACCATTAAGTCAACATTATTATCATCAATATCATTAATGAGATTACGAACCCACATCAACATTATAATCATTATCAACATCCTCAAGAAGTCAGTTCTAGGATTAAACATTCAAAATATGAGATACTTATCTTTTGAGCTCATGACAACTCCCTCTTGCTCTTCAATCTTCTTGAGTTTAGTCATTAATCTCCTCTTTCCATCATGCTCATCATCATCTTGCTTCCTTAATAGTGAATTTGCATTTTTCATTAACAAGTACAACTAAGCAAAGTATACAAAAACAAGAGCATGATGTTCATTCTGACAATCTAGGGTTTTTATAATTTCTCAAAGGTGCGCTTCTAGGGTTTTGGGTACAAACCCTAGATATTCCAAGACCTATCCTTATCTGGTTTTGAGTATCAGGGGATCAACTAGCCCTAGGGATTTGATTTTCAAGCCCTAGGTTTCATTAGTACTTCAACCCTTGCTAGGGTTTTACCACATTCCCTAAATTATTCTTTCAAAATTTAGATCATGCAAACCCCATACGATATTTTCCAAGAGTTAGGGTTTCTTGAGAGGGAACAATCAATTGCGGTTAGGGTTAATCAGACTTAGATTTTTTTCTCCAAACCCAACCTAGGGTTTAACAAATCAATCCAATGACAGTAATAATTAAAATAATGAATGAGATACAAGATACTTATCTTTTTTCTGATGAGGACAACTCCCTCTTGAATCCAACTTTAGAACTTCTTTTCAAGTAATCTAGATAGCTGGAATGACTGTTCCGATTTGGATTCACTTCTTTTATGCCTTCTCTTTGAAGATGGCTCATCTAGATCAACAATAAATGCATGATGACTTCTACTTCTTTTACGATCATCATCCCTTTCATAGTCATCTCTTCGATTCCTTCGAGGACATTGAGCTTGATAGTGACTATAAGCTTGACAACAAAAACATTGAATATTAGATAAATCTCTTTTATCTCTTTCGTGTCTTCAATCTCTATCATTTCTTTTGTCTCTTCTATCTGGAGATGGAGGAGGAGTCCTTCTATGAGAAGTAGGGTCCTTCCTTGAAGCAGATTTAGGTCCTTGTCTTTTGCCAACACTTCTTTGGAATTTGTCAAAAATTGGTTTCTTCTTTTTGTTTCCTTTTGCATGAGTTGTGAAAGCTTTTATACTTTGATCTTCAATTTCTCCTCTAGAATAGAGTCTTGACTCTTCTTGAGTGCAAGCAACCCATAACTTGTCAAAGGTTGGAGCATTTTCTCTTGTGCTAATACCTGAAGCAAATGAATCACAGGATCTAGGGAGACCATACAAAGCAACAACTACCAACTCCTTAACAAACACTTCTTCATTAATGGCTTTAAGTTGGTCTCTAATTTGAGATATCTTGACAAAATGTGATGGCATCGTGTCATCCTTTGTCAACTTGATGTTGTGAAGCTGGCATCTTAGATTGATAGATTGATTCACATTATTGATGGTGTATAATCCAATGATGGCATCGTACATTGCTTTAGCAGTCTTGTGTTCAACAATATAGGTAATCAAATGATGGCATCGTACATTGCTTTAACAGTCTTGTGTTCAACAATATAGGTAATCAAATGATCCCTAACAGAATCTAACAGGATGCTTCTTGCCAAAATGTCGTCTTCATGATACTTTTCCTTTCCTGCTTGATTAGGTGTTTCCGTAACTTTACCAGTGACAATTCCCAAGACTTTGTTCCTTTCAAGAATGATCTCAACTCTTGCCTACCACGCCTTGTAGTTAGTAGCTCCTTCAAGCTTGCTTTCGGTCTTCATGAATGAGGAATTCATGATGAAGGTATAGGACATAACCCCAAAAACTTTCAAATTCTCTTTAAGATGATCTTCAAGTGTCTTTCAAGTGCTCCTTAAGATGATCTCTATGCTCTTTACCTAACTCTGAAACCGTCTTGAAATTCTAATAGAGCAATGACTAGAATAGTTTTTCAAATTTGATAACTACTTCTATTGATATATACCTATTTATTCTTTCATTAACAAGTAGATATACATGAAAAACTTCAACCAATGATTCTTCAATAAGAGTAGTGATTAGAGATCACAATAGATAAAATCAAGAGACAAGAGACACTAAAAATTCATGATGACACTAAAACCCACTCTGGGGAAATCCTAAAAATTATTTCCTTATGCGAGAGATTTTGTCCATCAATAGTACATCAAATATGAGAGAGATGTCACTTCTGTCCAATAGACTGATCTGCCCAAGGAGGCTGAAAGTAGACCTAAGGTCACTGCAACAGAGTTGTTGAAGTCTTCACTGTAATACCCAACGAACTGTGGAGAAGAAATGTCAAGGAAAGTATCGGTCAACTTCAGAGATATGTTATAAGAGAGAACGAGCCTGATTTTGCACTTTTCGGCCCAAATAAAAGTGTTAAAACAGAGGTAACAAATGATCCTTGTCACTGTAGCACGAGCCCTTTGAAATGATCCAAATTGCAGTAAAAAATATACTTTAAGTCTTCTTCACACTCTTGAAATGAAGGCCAAATTCGCTTGCAATTGCAGACCCTTTTTATGTGTCCAATGAGAGTGAACGATTCCCAATTTATAGTGGTTGTATGAGAGCTAATTAGCCCTATTAGGGCCGACTTGTCATCCATCAAATGAGCTGACTTGTGGGGCTAGTTATGAGCCGACTTGTGACGACAAACAATTAAATTCTCCTTTATAATTTGATGAAAAATGCCGACCATAGCTACTACATATTTCAACATCTACACTGTTATTAACGTTGACACAACAAATGAATGTCCAAGGAATGTTGACACAATAAGCATGACACTGCCTTATGATGACTATTGGTGGGCAAGAAAACAATTGAGTAGAAAATTGACTACAAGAAGAGGAGTAAAGGTGTAGATCTTTTTGATGTTTGATTGTAACGATTGTCTTTGAGGAAATCTTAGATGCTTAAGGGGGGAATGAAAATTGCTACTTTGAAAAATAAGGTGACTTGGTGAATAGTTCATCAAAGAGAATGAGAACAACTTAGAAGAAGAAGTTCAGTCTCAATATTGCAAGAAGGTAGGCCACCTTGAATAATATTGGTGTTTCTTGCATCTGGAGAAGAGATCACTAAAAGCCTTCCATATGTTGGTGACTAACAACCAACCACTTATAGTAGAGCAAAAATTGATCAGAGGTTTGAATCATAGCTAAGAATAGTTGATATATCATCATATTGATCATAATGTAGTTTTTGAGACCACATATAGGTGAAGAAAAGTTTGGTACCTGCAAACTTCGATCTAGGGAGTTGAAAGAATTCAATAGTATAATGTATAGTTGATTGTTTAACCTAATAGAAACCCTAAATTTGAAGTCATACTCTTTGGGAATGTTGCACAAAGACATTTTGTTCATAATAACTAAGAAATGCAAATCCCCAGTTGAAGTGACAGTTCTGCTCATGGATTAGATTGAATGTGATGTTGTACTATTCGATGTATGTTGAAAGTAATTGACACCATCTATTTGACATGGGCTGTGTTATAACAAAACCTAGGGCCCACAAAGTGTATAGTCCCAAGCAACAGGTACTAGCACTGCATAACTTATGGAGGCTATCCACTGTCACTTTGGTAGCTCTTCCTCTCTTTTTAGGTTGGTTCTTCTCCAACACAAGTGGCGTACCCCTAAGAAGGATTGCTAATGTTGGAAAATCAATATTATGTAGATTTAGAGTTGATTCTCCTTACTTGATAATTACTTCTGATGTTTGTTGGCCTTTTATTTCTGTATTAGTTCTTCTTCATCAAGCAATTACCAAAACAAAAATACACGAATATCACAAGAACACAAGATGTATGCTCCAAGACAACACAAAACCCCTCCAGGGGGAAAACCCAATTAGATTCTTCTCTTCTTATAGAATCAAATCAAAATGAGACATCCAGGACCAAGACAAATTCCTCCATAAGATCCCCAACCAACCCTCCAATTTTCTAAAGATTCATCGTTAATAAGAATAGCTGATCTGTCTCAAGATGCCTTATCCACAAAGATACCTCATTCTTCCGGTGACTCTCTTCTTACAATATGTTCAGTCCTCTTCTAGCTCGCATATTACATTCATTATGGCTTCGCACTATATATATATCAGTCTTTTTGGGGCTCGCAAGTCATCATAGAAATAGCCTTGTTTAATAGCACATATTTTCAAAATTTTAACTTCAGGGATTCACATTCTATCTTGATCATACGTCAAAAGAAATTTGGATCTTCCCACATCCCTTTGACACAAAGAAACTTGCTCATCCTGCCTCAAAAGATTCGCATATATATATATATATTTGAACTTCCACGAAAATCCTTCCACAATGAGAGAGAACAGGTGCCGATTTATAGTTGTCTGTCTAACAAAGGGCTGTGTCCCTTTGGGCAAGTTGATTTGATAGTCTGGAGGGCCGACTTGGTCTTATGGAGGACTATTTGACTCATTTTGACTCAAAAACCTAGAAGCATGAAGAACATGCTTGACCTAGATGAAAAAATAAACTGAGAATGAAACCCATGCTTTCAAATCAATATTCTTTTTCTTCTTTTTCAATTATCTAATGACATAAGTACAATAACAATTATGAAGACCGAACCTAGTTACATTTTCCAACACTCCCTCTTAGCTAGGGAGGTATTCATAATTACAATAGGTACAAGGATTCTCAAATTGAAGTATTCTCATAAGAAGAGTCGGATAGATAAGCTATCTTCAAGCATCAACATCATAACCAACATATACTACTAAAGGGATCTAAATGCCTCTAGGCTATTGCTAAGGTATCGACCCAACATCTTACAGGGATCTAGGTACCATTTGGGTCTCTGCCAAGGTACCGACCCAACATCTTTTAGGGATCTAGGTACCATCTAGGCTTCTGCCGAGGTACCAGCCCTACATCTTCTAGGGATCTAGGTATCGTCTAGGCTTCTGCCAAGGTACCAACCCTACATCTTCCAAGGATCTAGGTACCATCTAGGCTTCTGCCAAGGTATAACCCTATATATTCCGGGGATCTAGGTACCATCTAGGGTTCTGCCAAGGCTCCAACCCTATATATTTCAGGGAACTAGGTACCATCTAGGCTTCTGTCATGGTACTAACCCTATGTACCATCATATAGGCTACCCAGCCTATGGTACAACAATACTATGTACCATCATACATGCTACCTAGCCTAAGGTACAACAACTAGTCACCATGATCTGGTTGACACCACAACCTCATGGTATACAGACTAGTATAGGTTTGTCATCACTAAGGTCAAACCTCCTGGAACATCTGTGTTCCAACTATGCAGAGTTGGCCAAACCCTAGAGGACATTCAACTCCTCACACCACATGATCAAAACCCTAAGGGATCCTTACATTACAGGGTTTGCATTATATTGGTCAAAACCTAACATCATAAGCCTCACTCTAGGCCAAAAAGTGCACTCAACAGGTAATCGAGCCTAACAAAGGCACCACCCACTCTTATAGAGTGATTGGGCCAACACAAAAAGGCACCTACTTTTTTGAGTAATGGGGCCTTAAGGACCATTCTTCTTAAACTAGGAGAATGTCTGCTCTTATTGTTATCTTATTAATGCTCTTTCTTATTGAGAGAACTTATCTTAACAAGTCCAGGCTTGTCCCTGAAGTACATGTACTTCATCCAGGACAGAGGCTTGTCAAAAGCCTATCACAGCTTTAGCTTTTAAATATAATTTAAAGATAATACTTAAAGACATACCTTAAAACTTGAGAGTTGAACTGCTCCCTCTGAATCAAAGCTTCTTTGAATTCATAGTTCTTTCTGGATCCAAAGCTCTCTCTGAATCCATATCCCTTTCAAGATTCAAAGCTCCTTCTGAAGCTTTGTCTGAATCCAAGATTTGTCACAAACTTTTGTTTTGATATTATAACTTCTTCTATCCCAGACAGTTTTCAGCATGTACCTGCAAACCTATTTGGGGATTTCACAAAAGAATAGTTACAATTAAGCAATGAATGTAAAACAAGAGACTAGATTAAAGAAATCAATAACAGTATAAGAGAGATAGAGCACTTATCTTTTATGAACAATAGTAGCTCCTTCTTGATCTTGTACTTCTTGCATCCATTTAGTAGATCAACATCCTCATCATCAAGGTTTCTTTGTTTCGGAAACTCATGCTAGGGTTTTGTTCAAACCCTAGGCATTCTCTTATCAAGTCTTTCTCTGCCACTGTCATCAAACCTGGTCTTCACATCAGCATGACGTAGTACCTGCCATGCTTAAGAACTAGGTTCTTTTTCCTTTCACAGCTAGAACAAACAATTAGGGTTTCTATCTCTAGGGTTTTCTCCTTCTTTCTTCCATACTTTGCTAGGGTTTACAATCCCTAGATGCCAAGACCTGCCACTTACAAATTGTAAAGTTCTACAACTACATACAAGAAGGTTTGTTGCAAAACCCTAAATTTTAATTTAAGGTCTTCAGGATCTCTGCCACTTTACTATGAAGATCTGGTTCTTTCTTCAAGTCCAATCAGCTTTTGCTGTTCCCATATCCATTTCTACAAGAAATTTGCTTTGTAGATAGGTTCTCAAACTTGCAAGGCAGAGAGAATAATTTGATCTTGGTATAGTAGCTCAAAATGAATTCGCATTGTCTTGTTGCAACTTGCACCATAGCAACCAATATTTCATATTATCATATCACTGTTGTGATTTGTTTGACCTACTATATTTGCACACTGTAGCAGCTTGGATATCATACTGCTCATATTACTGTCAGTTCTCACAGTCCTTCATTGTTTGTCAATACACCATACTTACAGTCAAAGTCAAAGGTCATCACAGTGCTTCAAATAGGTTCCTCAGAATTTCAAATCAAGATCCTGTAGAGTGCTAATTGCAACCATCTAACTGTCACCATGGTTACTGTTCAACATGACCATATCACTAATTTTCCATCAAGGGCATAACCACACATATGATCTAGTTATATAAGCCATCGTATATTGTTTGTCATTGTCATATGAAACTATTCCATTGTATGTTAGTGAATTCAATGCCACTGAAATCATAGTAGGATCATTGAAGATATCATAGATTGAGACTGTACTTAATTCGATCCATGGGTAACAAATTGAATGAGTTAATTAAACAAACCACTGTTCCGTCCAGAAGCCAATATGAGCCACAGGAGCAAGGAATGTTAATCTATCTTCAGTGCCATAGAATAGTACAAGATCATCATAGAACTAGCCTTCAAAATGTATATAGTCAAGGATCTTTTACACGAGCCTTTATACTGTATATGAAGAAAGAACGAGTCACTGTAATCAAATAATCCTTAGTGTATTCCGCAGATTGTCATCACAGGTTATTGCGAGAAGGCTACAAACTTTAGGTAAGAGCGAGCCACTTTAAAATGATGCCAATATCTTGTCAAGATCATGGTTTATATATGAAGGTCTCTTTTTCACACTTAGTGATACTGTTAGTTATCACATGTAAAGGCAAGTGAGCCACTGAAATAGGTCGTAAAGTACAGGCTGAAATTTATTTGTATGGTGCAAGCCAACTGAATGCGATCTCCAAACCTCCTTCTTCAAGCCACCTTAGCTCTGAAACCATGCTGGAAAATCAATATAATGTAGATTTAGAGTTGATTCTCCTTACTTGATAATTACTTGCGATGTTTGTTGGCCTTTTATTTCTTTATTAGTTCTTTTTCATCAAGTAATTATCAAAACAAAAATACACGAAGATCACAAGAAGACAAGATGTAGGCTCCAAGCCAGGGCAAAACCCCTCCAAGGGGAAAACCCATTAAGATTCTCCACCTCTTATATAATCAAATCAAAATGAGACGTCCAAGACCAAGACCGAGACAAATTCCTCCATAAGGTCCCCAAGTCAGCCCTCCAATTTTGTCAAGATTCATCTCTAATAGAATAGCTGATCTGTCTCAAGCTGCCTTATCCACAGAGATACTTCATTCTTCCAGTGGCTCTCTTCTTAGTCTGTTCAGTCCTTTTCTAGCTTGTATATTACAGTCATTATGGCTTCGCACTTTCTATATATATATATATATATATATCAGTCTTTCTGGGGCTCGCAAGTCATCATAGAAATAGCCTTGTTTAATAGCACATCTTTTCAGAATTCTAACTTCAGGGATTCACATTCTGTCCAGATCATATGTCACAAGAAATTCAGATCTTCCCACATCCCTTTGACACAAAGAAACTCACTCGTCCTGCCTCAGAAGACTCGCATATATATATATATATTTGAACTTCCACGAAAATCCTTCCACAATGATAGAGAACTGGTGCCAATTATATATATATATATATATCTGAACTTCCACGAAAATCCTTCCACAATGATAGACAGCAGGTGCCAATTTATAGTAGTCTGTCTAGCGAAGGGTTGTGTCTCTTTGGGCGAGCCGACTTGGTCTTATGGAGGACTATTTGACTCTTTTTGACTCAAAAACCTAGAATCATGAAGAACATGCTTGACATTGATGACAAAAATAAATTGAGCATGAAACCCATGCTTTCAAATCAATATTCATTTTATTCTTTTTCAATTATATAATGACATAAGTACAATAACAATTATGAGGAACGAACCTAGCTACATTTTCCAACAGCTAAGGCCATGGAGTCGAGGTTTTAGGTGATGTTTAAAGAGTAAGCCTTAACAAAACAATTTGTTGTAGGAGTGGTGAAAATATGAATGGTTTGAGAACTATAAAAGGTGATGGAAACCCCAAGACTAGTGCCTACCAAATTCTAGGAAAAATGGAGTCAAGGATTATCACACTAGAGGGGGATGATTTACCAATAATTATGGAGGGAAAGGCATAACATACCACAATCACCCAAAGGTTACTTGGAGCGGGAGCGGGGAGCGACATTTTCAAAAGATCCCGGCTCGGGAGCGAATCAAGAGCGAATTGGGAGCGAATTTTTATATAATATATATTTTGATGCATATATGTGAACAAAAGCATTTCGAATGATGAATTAGATATAAAAAGCATAAAAACATGGATTGAACCATATAACATCAATCATCTAGAAGTTATAATCTTCATCAACCATGTCCACAAGTTAGTAACATACAACATATCGAGTCTCATGATTCATCAATCTTAAAGTTTCAAGCTTTCAAAATTTGATATATAGCATTTATCATCATTGATCACAAAAGTTGGAACTTGTACTTGTAACCATTACCATTACCAAGTAACCAAATGATAACAAAGAATATCTAACATGAAATGAAGTGTTTCAACTTTCAACTTTCACGAAACATCATATTCATAATTCATTACCAATGAGTTATAAATGCCAACTTCAAACTTAAATTATCATACAATGTTTACAAAAATTACCGTAATAAATATGAAAAGAGTCGATAGTTATAAAAAGTACTAGAAATTAGAAAAGACAAGTAAATCTATTATCTACTGCTTGACCCTCTTGACACGAGAAATTTCTGATTTCCTGTTTCATGCTTTATTGGGAGTCTCCTCCTGCATAGTCGAACGACCTTGATGCTCTTGATTAAATACAAGTTCCATACCCTGGTACCCTAGGTGCTCTTGATTATTGGGAGTCTCCCCTGCATAGAGGGCTTGCTGCTCTTGATTAAATACAAGTTCCATACCCTAGTACATGACAAAATCAAATGGAAACATTGCAATCCCCCCAATCTCGAAATCCTCAGAAAATGACAAGTCTGCTGGATTTTGAGTGAGATCTAAAATTCTAATTTCTCCATATGAAATCCAATGAGGTTGAAACCACTCTCAAACATCCAAAGTCATTTCATGGTAATGTTAAAAATTTAAGTAAAAGGATGAAAATGAAAGAGAAAGGAGAAATAGCAGATTCCTTGCTATAAAAATATTTATTACATAGATCTATTTAAATAAAAGCACAAATAGGATTTAAACAATTATAACACAAGAAACAAACTTAGACACCAATCTCACAAAGCACATACACACAAGATTTATGCCCTTCAGATCAAGTTTTCATTCAAATAACTTCATAACTTAAAAGAACTCTCATTTTGGGATAATGGTCCACTGAGGAAAATACATGCAACACGAGTTACTTTAGAACTGATTAAACCCTAGATCTGCCCTTCGATCTTGCTTGGTGTTGGAAAATGTAACTAGGTTCGGTCTTTATAATTGTCACAACACTCTTGTCATTATTTATATCTCATGCAACAAACAAAAGATGAAAGAAAAATATTATTTTCAAGCATGGGTTTAATGCTTCTTTTGATTGGTCAACTAGGTTAAGCATGTTCTTCATGCTTCTAGGGTTTGTCATGTCATAAGAATACTTGTCATGAGTCAAGAAAGTCAGTACCATATGTGTATGATCCTATTAGGAAAGTTGTAACTTGTGAAAGGACTTATTTTGAGTCTAGAAAGTCAAAATAAGCCTCCAAGCACAAGTTGTCCGTACCAGGGAGAAGTCGGCCTAGACAGGGCTATTCGACCTCTTGAAAAGCATATATATAAGGATATTCGACTCATTTGGACTTACACTTCAACAATTCGATCTGAAGCAAGAGAAGCAAGACAAGAAGAGCGAAAGAGCTAGAAGACAAGGAGAAAATCCAAGTGAAGGAAGAAAATCCTATTTCTATCCATTTTTGTCCACACGTGTGAAGGTTTTAGGGTTTCTGCAATTGTTGCAGGGCTGAGAATTGCAGGTCAAGATCACAAGTCTGAAGTGAAGGGTTGACTCTTGTTGACTTTGACTTGCTAAAGGAAGGATTCCTTGGAGAGCTAACTTAGTGATTGGAGGAGGTCTTGGTCTAGAGTTTTGGGTCTTGGTTTTCTCATTTGAAGCAGATTCTGCAAGAAGAGAAGAGAATCTTTCTGGGTTTTCCCGATGGAGGGGTTTTTCCCTAGCTTGGAGCCTACTTCTTTTTGCCCTAGCTTTAAGGCGACATTGTTCGCTGACGCGAAGATCCCATCCTTGGTGAAGCCACTCGATGTTGTATGGTTGTGGGTGTGTTGTGGTCGGCAAGCCCAGCCGCTTCATGACCTCTGCTAAAATGAGGTTCTTTTGGCTCCTGCTGTCGACAATGAACTGCAGCGGTGAACCCTTCACCCACATCTGGGAATGAAAGAGGCACCCCCCTTCCTCTGGATCTTCGGGTTCTTCCTTCTGGATCTTGGTGGTGGAAACGTCAACACTGGGCTATGCATCGATAATATTCTTCCCTTTGTTATTCCCCTTGTCGGGTTCTGACTCAGAGTCGGAACGTGCATATGATTTGGAAGCCTTCATCTTGACCACCAGTGACTTCTTGGCCCGACACTCACTTCTGTTATGAGTGGAGATCTTATGGAAGTCACACAACTTTCCCGAGTCCTTCTTTGGCTTCGTGGTGTTGTTCTTCGCTTGCGGCTTCTGGTTGTTGTCTTGGCTCGCCCCGCCTTGGCTTTGTCCTTTCTTCTGTTGTTTGGGGGTGCCTTTCTCTTGATTCTGATTCGCAAATCCAAGGAATCTCTTCTTCTGTTTGATTTTTTGCTCAATCTTGGCAGCATACTGGTATGTTGCACCAAGCAAGGAGATGTCGAGGAACTTCATTTCCTCCTAGATGTGAGTGTACATACAACTGTGGTACTTAAGCACCAAATGTTTCTTCGAATATTTGATACCTAACTTTGGGCATAGCTTATGGAACAAATTCGTCAGCTCATGAACATCTTGATCCCTTTGTTGTTGTAGTATAATCCATTTATGCACTTGTCCTCAAATCTCCCCATGGGGTAATATTGTTCCTTGATGGCGTCTGGGAAAGAATTATAGGTGGGTGCGGACGAGAAGAGGGAGGATTCCCTCTCGTCCCTTTTCTCACAGTATGTTTCCCACTAGTCCTTGACATGGGGGTACTTTTCCATAGCCCAAAATCTACTGGGTATTTTTGAGGACACTTGTGATTTATTTTAGTTTGAATTTATATTTATATTTCCCGTGTGAACCATTGGTGAGGTGGAAAAAAAAATCCATGTGGAGTGAGAGGATTCCCATTGAAAAATAGTAAATTGGTTTAAATGTGGATAACCATTAAAGAGGGCAGGGGTGTAGACTGAAGTAGTTGCCAAAGGGCATCTCAAGTCGGGCCTGATTGGATAGGTGAGTATTGTGGTGGAGACTCAAAAGTGAAACTTCTCCCTAAGGATGCTAACCCTATAGAGTGCTTTAATATCTTAGCCAAGCTCCATCATAGTGAATAGTTTGGTACATCAAGCTCCATCCTAGTGAATAGGTTGGTATATCGTTTATAGATTGGGACAATTTTACAACCTTTAATGAGAGGTGTTGTGAGTGTGATCAATTCCTTGTTTCCCTTGCTCAACTATTTATGTCTTTTTTTTCTTTTAATTTCCATTTCCCATTGATCATCCTTAAATGATAATGAGAATACATTTGGTCTTGGATCGAATCAGTGACAAAGGTTAGGGTTAGTGAGAATAAATTTATGGCTAGCCTTTCTTGATTTTATTTTGCGAATTTACCACAAAATGGGTTGTTTTCATGCTACTAATACTATAGAAAAATAAATATACATGTGAATCCTTCAAAGGGTGACAACAAAGTTGGTCACTATACAACACATCTACCCATCAACTCTCCAACCCTGGGTGAGTACTCATCGCCCCCTTATTCAGTTCTGTTAGTGTTCTTGAAAAAATGCTCAATTTTATATCTCTGTGAAGCTAATTTTAAGGTATTGCATAAAATGGGTTATTTTTCATTCTAATAATTTTACAGAAAAATACAAAATGTTGGCACGTCTTTTAATGCAAAAACATACTAGTTCATGCAGTTACTCTCTTGGCGTGAAATGGTATCAAATCACAAGTACCAAATTATCTTTTTTTGTCTTGTAACCCCTGTCATTGTCCTTCATTTTTTCCCTTACATTATTCTATGTCCCTCTACCAAAATTTGGAGCATTGTCTGCATTGAAATAATTGTCTGTTGGTTGCATTGTAATTATGAATGTGAGACCGTATGTTGGGTGCTCGAAGGTTTGCGTGTAAATTTTATGTTGGATCATACCCTATGTTGAAAGGAACGTTGGATCACTGCTCTGCGGTTTTTTTTTTTTTTGAAACCATGGCTCCTGGCACTTTTGTTGAACATCATGAACCTCATTGACTCATATATATGATTCTTGGTCGATATATGGTTGTGCATTAAAGTCTGCGTTGTGTTCTCCTATGTGCGGTATATGGTTATCTACTACTAGCCATAAATATTATGATGTTGTATGTGTTGAAATGTGCGTTGAGCCTTTTTTATGAAAATAGAATGGTGTTATTTTTAAATGGTGAAGGGCCATTACATAAATGGTATGGTATATATATATAGAAAGAGTCATATGGTAATGTACTAGTTGTGCATTAAAGTTTGCGATGTGTTCTCCTATGTGCGGTATAGCATTATCTGCTACTAGCCATAAATATTATGATGTTGTGTGTCTTGAAATGTACGTTGAGCCTTTTTTATGAAAACCGAATGGTGTTATTTTTAAATGGTGAATAGTCATTACATAAATGGTATGCTATATACATATAGAAAGAGTCATATGGCAATGTACGTTGAGATTTTTTTATGAAAGGGTCATATGGTATATACATATATAATGGTGGATTTATATGAGGTTTAGAAGAAGACCCTTATATGGGTTATAGGGAATTGGATGGTAGTTGGTGAACATTTTCTATGTTCTCATTAAATTTGAGTTCAATATATGTGCATATATAATATAAGGTTGAAGTTTACATGTGGAGCATTTGGTTATGTATTCTTTGAGATATATGTTGAACCATTCAATTTTTGAAGAAATTCTTCAAAGATTATTGGTGCAAAGATTTTGTTCATTCAATATATAGTCAAGAAATTTTGAAAGAATGTGTTCACTCATCTCTATAGTGGGGGTAGTTCTTTCTGGAAAACAAAACTACCATGAGTGGTCCACGAAACATAAAATACACCTTGATTTTCAATGAGTTGTGGAAAGGATTTTGTGAAGGAGATGGAGACTATGCACCTGAAAACCCCACTTTAGACAATGAGCTTTCCATTTGGTAAAACAAGAATAGTAAGGTCTATGCATTGATTGCATCGTTGGTAATTGAAGAGGTGAGTCGCCATATTTTACCATTTTCAAATGATTTTTAAGCTTTAAATACGTTGAAGGAATTATATGAATCACACTATGAGCTTGAAGTTGTTCAATTGATGATCAAATGATTCAATCTTTAGTTTGAAAAATAATGACCCTGTTGCCTTAGCATTAGAAATAGATGTTCCTCTCACTGCTTATGTTAAGGAAATATATCCCACTTATTCACATTATGTTGAGTCATTGCAAGCAAGTGGAAAAATTAAGGAGATTTTCTTTGAATCCCTTGAGGAGAAGTGTGTTGAAAGAGAGAAGGATTTTGGGAAGAATAAAACCTCAATCATTTGAAGAATTTATGTTCTTTAAATAGAAAGAGAAGAATCATGTACATGATTCTTCTAGAGGAATAGGTAGTAGAAGATGACGTGGAAAGAATAACTTTAGAGGCAGGGGGGCAAACATTTCCAAGGAGAAAGGTCTGATATTCATTGCATATGGTGTAAAATAAATGGACATGATGCTTCGACATGTAAGATTCCTTGTGATAAAATGAAGCAAGAAAGAAATGAAGAAAAAGTAAAAACACCTCCTAAAGGGAAAGGAAAAGCACCCTAGTCCACTCATTATGTTGTGGGACATTGCAACATTAGAGTAATTGAAGACTTACTTATTGCTTCATGTGATTCATGGAAAGATGTTTGGTTTATTAATTCAGGAGAAACTTGCCACATTACTTTCAAAAGAGATTTCTTTGAAGAATTCACTCACAATGTTAATGGAGAAGTCTACATTACAGACAATTCAAAACTCAAGCCATCAAGGCTTGGCACCATCAAGCTCAAATTTCGTAGACATATAGACTTTCTTCGACAAGATGTTCTATACATCATGAAGTTGAGGAGAAACTTGTTGTATTTGGTCCACATCCTCCAGCAAGGACACTCCATTCACATATTTCATGGAAAGGCTGAGGTTAAAAAAGCACCAGATCATTCACTTGTCATGGTCAGGATAGAAGAAGAAATACCTTTGAAGCTACAAGGAAGCTATGCTCATGAACACAAATTTTCATACAATTCTCACTATGATGAAGATACACTTCCATCAAGTCTTTTATGGAATGCTAGATTTGGGAACTTGAACTATGAAAACCTTTGTTTGTTGAAGAAAAATGGCGTTACTCGTTTGCCTACAATTCCTAGGAAGCTTAAGTAATGTGATGCTTGTATCTTAGGAAACCATAGAAAAAAATCGTTGAATTATTCTCATTCCAGAGCACATAGAAAGCTTGAACTCATTCATTTTGATTTGTGTGCCTCCATTCTTATTCCTTCTGGAAATGGTATTAAATATGTATTAACATTTATAGATGATTACAACAAGAATGAATTGGGTTTATTTAATGAAGAACAAATTTGAAGCTTTTGAAGCATTAAAAAACATTTATCATGAATTAAAAATGTTATGCAATCTCATATTGCCCCTATTAATATTGATAATGGAAAAGAATATACCTCAAATGAATTTGAAAACTATGTTTTCCAGAATGGGATCAAATATCAAAAAAATGTGTTGTATATTCCAGAACAAAATGGAGTACTTGAAAGAATGAATAGGACAATCTTAAATATGGTACGTTCAATGATGGTTTTCAAGAATTTTAATCTAATGTTTTTGGTTGATGCATTTATATATATTGTGTATATAAAAAATATGTGTCCATATCATCGTATAAAAAACAATTCTCCCTATGAAATGTGGTATGGGCACATTCCTTTGGTGATGCATCTCAGGGTTTTTGGTTCCATCTGTTATGCCTTGATACCTAATGAATAAAGAAACAAACTCATTGCAAGGAATAAAAAATGTATCTTCTTTGGGTACTCAATACCTCCAAAGCATATAGTCTCGATGACGAAGTTAATAAGAAGTTTATAATATCTATAGATGTGATATTTCTTAAATCTTGCAAGACTCACAATCTTGGTGAGTGGAAACCTTATTGCTTGGATAGATTCTGACATGCAAAGTATTTTCAAGAGTTTGATAATGGGATTCCACAAGTTGAAGGGGGGGATCCCTATACTGGATCAATATCTGGAATCTCATTTTCAAGCACTCTCTCCCCCACATGAAGGTCCAACTATTTATCAACAAGAGACTTTGAGTGATGTGATTCAGAGGATTGGGAAGGCTAAATATTGATTCAACCCCATCTTAGTCAACTGAGTAGCCTAGGCCATCTGAAAAAGTCCCCCAAAATGGATCACAAAGACACTCGAAAGTGTTCATCCTGATGAGGTTGGAAAGATAGGAACAAGAAGCTCAACCATGTAGATTGGTGGTGATTTAGATGATCCTAATTCACCTATTGATATGGATCTTTCTTATTGTTGTGAACTAAATTTGTCTACAAATATCGTTCAAAACATATCAATTTCAAATCAAAATGAGACATCCAAGACCAAGACCAAGACAAATTCCTCCATAAGGTCCCCAAGTCAGCCCTCCAATTTTGTCAAGATTCATCTCTAATAAGAATAGTTGATCTGTCTCAAGCTGCGTTATCCACAAAGATACTTCATTCTTCTAGTGGCTCTCTTCTTAGTCTGTTCAGTCCTCTTCTAGCTTGCATATTATAGTCATTATGGCTTTGCACTTTCTATATATATATATATATCAATCTTTTTGGGGCTCGCAAGTCATCATAGAAATAGCCTTGTTTAATAGCACATCTTTTCATAATTCTAACTTCAAGGATTCACATTCTGTCCAAATCATATGTCACAAGAAATTCAGATCTTCCCACATCCCTTTGACACAAAGAAACTCACTCGTCCTGCCTCAGAAAAATTGCATATATATATATATATATATATTTGAAGTTCCACGAAAATCCTTCCACAATGATAGAGAACAGGTGCCAATTATATATATATTTGAACTTCCACAAAAATCCTTCCACAATGATAGAGAGTAGGTGCCAATTTATAGTAGTCTGTCTAGCCGACTTGGTCTTATGGAGGACTATTTGACTCTTTTTGACTAAAAACCTAGAAGCATGAAGAACATGTTTGACATAGTGACAAAAATAAATTGAGCATGAATCCCATGCTTTCAAATCAATATTCATTTTATTCTTTTTCAATTATATAATGACATAAATACAATAACAATTATGAGGAATGAACCTAGTTACATTTTCCAACAGCGAAGATCATGGAGTCGAGGTTTTAGGTTATGTTTAAAGAGTAAGCCTTAACAAAACAATTTGTTGTAGGAGTGGTGAAAATATGAATGGTTTGAGAACTATAAAAGGTGATGGAAACCCCAAGACTAGTGCCTACCAAATTCTAGGAAAAATGGAGTCAAGGATTATCACTCTAGAGGGGGATGATTTACCAATAATTATGGAGGGAAAGGCATAACATACCACAATCAGCCAAAGGTGGGAGCGGGAGCGACATTTTCAAAAGATCTCGGCTCGGGAGCAAATCGAGAGCTAATTGGGAGCGAATTTTTATATAATATATATTTTGATGCATATATGTGAACAAAAGCATGTCGAATGATGAATTAGATATAAAAAGCATAAAAACATGGATTGAACCATATAACATCAATCATCTAGAAGTTATAATCTTCATCAACCATGTCTACAAGTTAGTAACATACAACATATCGAGTCTCATGATTCATCAATCTTAAAGTTTCAAGCTTTCAAAATTTGATATTTAGCATTTATCATCATTGATCACAAAAGTTGAAACTTGTACTTGTAACCATTACCATTACCAAGTAACCAAATGATAACAAAGAATATCTAACATGAAATGAAGTGTTTCAACTTTCAACTTTCACGAAACATCATATTCATAATTCATTACCAATGAGTTATAAATGCCAACTTCAAACTTCAAACTTAAATTATCATACATTGTTTACAAAAATTACCATAATAAATATGAAAAGAGTCAATAGTTATAAAAAGTACTAGAAATTAGACAAGTAAATCTATTATCTACTGCTTGACCCTCTTGCCATAAAAAATTTCTAATTTCTTGTCTCATGCTTTATTGGGAGTCTCCTCCTGCATAGTCGAATGACCTTGATGCTCTTGATTAAATACAAGTTCCATACCCTGGTACCCTAGGTGCTCTTTATTATTGGGAGTCTTCCCCGCATAGAGGGTTTGGTGCTCTTGATTAAATACAAGTTCCATACCCTAGTACATGACAAAATCAAATGGAAACATTGTAATCCCCCCAATCTCGAAATCCTCAGAAAATGACAAGTCTTCTGGATTTTGAGTGAGATCTAAAATTCTAATTTCTCCATATGAAATCCAATGAGGTTGAAACCACTCTTAAACATCCGGAGTCATTTCATGGTAATGTTAAAAATTTAAGTAAAAGGATGAAAATGAAAGAGAAAGGAGAAATAGCAGATTCCTTGCTATAAAAACATTTATTACATAGATCTATTTAAATAAAAGCACAAATAGGATTTTAACAATTATAACACTAGAAACAAACTTAGACACCAATCTCACAAGCACATGCACACAACATTTATGCCCTTCAAATCAAGTTTTCATTCAAATAACTTCATAACTTAAAAGAATTCTCATTTTGGGATAATGGTCCACTGAGGAAAATACATACAGTGCGAGTTACTTTAGAACTGATCAAACCCTAGATCTACCCTTCGATCTTGCTTGGTGTTGGAAAATGTAACTAGTTTCGGTCTTCATAATTGTCACAACACTCATATCATTATGTATATCTCATGTAACAAACAAAAGATGAAAGAAAAATATTATTTTCAAGCATGGGTTTCATGCTTCTTTTGATTGGTCAACTAGGTTAAGCATGTTCTTTATGCTTCTAGGGTTTGTCATGTCATAAGAATACTTGTCATGGGTCAAGAAAGTCAGTACCATATGTATATAATCCCATTGGGAAAGTTGTAACTTGTGAAAGGACTTATTTTGAGTCTAGAAAGTTAAAATAAGCCTGCAAGCACAAGTTGGCCGTACCAGGGAGAAGGCGGCCTAGACAGGGCTATTCGACCTCTTGAAAAGCACATATATAAAGATATTCTTCTCATTTGGACATACACTTCAACAATTCGATCTGAAGCAAGAGAAGCAAGACAAGTAGAGCGAAAGAGCTAGAAGACAAGGAGAATATCCAAGCAAAGGAAGAAGATCCTATTTCTATCCATTTTTGTCCACACTTGTGAAGGTTTTAGGGTTTTTGCAACTGTTGCAGGGCCGATAATTGCAGGTCGAGGTTGCAGGTCTGAAGTGAAGGGCTGACTCTTGTTGACTTTGACTTGCTAAAGGAAGGATTCCTTGGAGAGCTAACTTAGTGATGGAAGGATGTCTTGGTCTAGAGTTTTGGGTCTTGGTTTTCTCATTTGAAGCAGATTCTGCAAGAAGAGAAGAGAATCTTTCTGGGTTTTTCCACTGGAGGGGTTTTGCCCTAGCTTGGAGCCTACTTCTTGTGTCTATTGTCTTTATTGTTTTTGCTCTTGATAATTGTTTGATTAAAAGATCTAATAAAGAAACATAAAAAGATAACAAGAGGTCACAAAAAATTATTAAGGTTATGGAGAATTGGTTTAAACAACTGCCCTATAGATTCTCTAACATGGTATCAGAGCTAAGGTGAAGAAAGAGAAGTCAGCTTAAAGATCATCTTGTTGACACAAGAAAAGAAGAAGACCACCTATTGACCTAGAAGAAAGGGTACTACATTAAACTTTCATTGAATGCCTCATCATCTTAAGAAGGATCAAGCTCTCATTGAAGGAAGGAGGGATAAGCTCTTGTTGAAGGCTCTCTAGTGCACTCCATCATTTTGAAGAAAAGGAAACACCAAAGAATCTTGGGATCATCATCCACTCTTTGAAGCTATTTGAAGACACTTCTTCAGGGCATTTTTGAAGTCTCTTTGAAGATCTTGAAAGCATCAAGATAGTTGGAAACTTCATCAAGAAGGAGGACTCTTGGTTGATAAGTAAGTATCATATTGTGTTTTATGTCTCAACCCATAGATCAAATGGCTACATTTTGTAAGGAAAGCAACAAGCTTGTTGGATCAACAAACTTCCTAGCATGGAAGAAAAGGATTGACTTGGTGCTCACAGAAAATGAAGTCATGGAATATGTTCTTGGTGAAGTTCCTATGCCAGAAAAAGGGAAGACTCAAGAGTTAGCAAAATACAATAAGGGAGAAGTGAGGGCACAAAGGATTCTTATTGAATCCATAAAGGATCATCTTGTTCCCTTTGTTGCTGATTTGAAGACATCTAAAGCTATGTATGACAAGTTGGTGAAATTGCACTCTATAAGTACATCAGGTCAAAAGATATCCTTGAGAAATCAACTATATAGAATAATTCAAAGGATGAAGACATGGCCGCTTATATTATGAAAATTTCACAAATAAGGGACTAGTTGCAAGGGCTTGGAGAAGTCGTTTCCAATTCAGAGATGATTACTTATGTATTAAATGCTTTGCCACTTGATTGGAGCAACTTTGCAACTAGTGTCTACTCAAGAAAATATACTACTCCTTTTGATGAACTATGGGCTCAATGTATTTTGGAAGAAACTAGGATAAAGGCCAAGGATGACACCAAATGAAATGATAATTGTAAAATCCAAGAAGAAGAAGGAAAGTTTGGAAAGTCCAAAGGAAAACCAGATATGTCCCAAATTCAATGCTTTGGATGTAATGAGTATGGACATTTTAAGAGGGATCGTCCAAACAAGAAGAATAACAAAAGGAAGGAAAGGAGTGAAGCTCACATAGCTAAAGAAAAGGGAGAACCTGAGAAGAAGCCAAAAGGAGAAGATCCCAAGGATTTTTACTATTGAAGGAAGCTCCATCCCTATCAAGTTCATTTGCATTTTTTCTTTCTTTTATTAGAAAGTAGAAAGTAGAATAATGACCAGAGGAAAGTGATATGAAAGGTTGATGGCTTGAACCTTGTTGCAAAAGAAAGTTTGGCCTCATTACAAAAAGCTTAATATGATGAGATGCAAAAGTAAGGAGGAGCCATGCATCTATTTGAAGATCTCCATCAATAACTAGTCGTTGATGCATTGATAAAGAAACAATAAAGAATCTCGTAATAATGACTTCCCATTAGAAAGGAAGTAAGGAATCTCCTCTATGCATAAGAGGGAGTAAGAAGTCTCCTTAAATGATGATAAAGGAGCATGGATCTATTCCCTAATTAAAAGGGAATGCATATAACCTCCCTGGTTGAAAGAGAGTGAGGATGGACATCGTATTCTCTTCTATCATGTGTCATGCACTAGGCTTGGACTAACAACCATATGTTTAGTGAAGGCCATGGCATGGAGAATCGAGGATTGGATAAGCATCTGAAATTGTTACTCCTTGAGGATAGAGAATCCAAGAGAGGAAGTTGACTGACACTCTTTGAAGATTGGACAAGTATCTAATACATGGATGGTCGAAGAGGACCGATATTCTTTGAGGATTGGGAATCCAAGATAAGAATAGCCCTAAAAGGACATACCTAGTGAACATTTGGATGGGGTATGTACCTTGAAGAGGTAGTGTGGTGTCTCACGTAAAGCCTCCCAACATTATGCTCTAAATACGAGCTTGTCAAGTTACTTACTATGTTGACAATGTTGGCTATGATTTTGATGCTTAAAGATGGCTTATCAATTTGACTCTTCCTATGAGCACCCTTCAATTTAAGAATATCCTTGTATTGGTTGTACAATTATGAATTCCTCCCTAGTTAAGAGGGAGTGTTGTATGTAATTAGTTTTGGTCTTCATTATTGTCATCGTACTCATGTCATTATGTGTATCTTATGTAACAAGCAAAAGAAGAAAGAAAAAAATTATTTTCAAGCATGGGTTGCATGCTTCTTTTGATTGGTCAACTAGGTTAAGCATGTTCTTTATGCTTCTAGGGTATGTCATGTCATAAGAATAATTTTCATGAGTCAAGAAAGTCAATACCATTTGTATAAGACCCTATTGGGCAAGTTGTAACTTGTGAAAGAATAGTCCTAACCAGTGAGAAGTTGGTCTAGAGAGGGCTATTCGACCTCTTGAAAAGCATATATATAGAAGGAGGTTCGACTCATTTGGACATACACTTCAACAGTTCGATCTCAAGCAAGAGAAGTAAGACAAGAAGGGCGAAAGAGCTAGAAGATAAGGAAAAAATCCAAGCAAAGGAAGAATATCCGATTTCTATCCATTTCTGTCCACACGTGCGAAGGTTTTAGGGTTTTTGCAGCTGTTGCAGGGCCGAGAATTGCAAGTCGAGGTTACAGGTCTGAAGTAAGGGCCGAAACTATGATTGGAAGTAGATTGAAGAAGGGTTGACTCTTGTTGACTTTGAAGACTTTGACTTGCTAAAGGAAGGATTCTTTTGAGAGCTGACTTTTTTTTTGGAGTAGGTCTTGGTCTAGAGGTTTGGGTCTTGGTTTTCTAATTTGAAGTAGATTCTGTAAGAAGAGAAGAGATTCTTTTGGGTTTTCTCCTTGGAGGGTTTTTGCCTTGGCTTGGAGCCTACTTATTATGTCTATTGTCTTTATTGTTTTTTCTCTTGAGAATTGTTTGATGAAAAGATCTAATAAAGAAACATAAGTTCACAAGCAATTATTAAGGTTAAGGTGAATTGGTTTAAACACCTACCCTAGTAGATTCTCCAACACTTGGCCGACCTAGACCTCCCTTGTTGGCCCTTGCACCTTCTTTGAATCTTGCACACGTGAATGGAAGTTCTTCTGCACCCAATCACCGAGATGTCCTTCTCTCAATGTCTTGTGTGCACTAGATGCCTTATATCTTCTCCCTTAGTCTAGCCTTCCTTTTATAAGTTTGAGTTATTGACCAAACTAGAACACTAATCTCTCAAGTGATTGATGGTTGAGATTAGATCTCCCTTCACTTTAGATCAACAGTTGAGATTCATCTAATCACTAATGCAAATAAACTTTGCATTTCATCAGATTAACTCAGTTAATCTTATAATATTCAGTTACTTCAATAACAAAAGCAATTGCTAAGGTTAACGGTCTATTAGGAAACTTCAACATGCCTGGACACTTAAGCCTGTGCAGAAGTACTTGCCAAAGCGGAAATCATCAACGCCTCTAACCTTCCATTTAAGCTTGCCAAATCATGTACCATGTAGCCCAAGGGGGAGAGCTCCTTGATCCCTAAATTTCCAATTACCTCTACAATGGAGAGAGAGCTCTTCTCTGAAGATTGAATTTCTTCTCTCATACGAGAAGAATTATTATCCTTCTAACAAACTCCATGACAACATTGACAAGTCAAACAAATATTATAATATTGAGGTAGTTAGGTCTCTCCTCAATCCATGGTTGACCATGGCTCAACTCACATCATGTGGATAAAACGCTCTCAACGTTAACTCATTCATCCAAAAATGGTAGTGAAATAACAATATAATGTTCATGAGAAGGGGGCAATATCACTAAAAGTAGGCACCCTCCAAGAATGCATACATGCAAGATACAAAAAAATAAGTCTCCACATAGGAGGATGTGCTTCAAGGTCCACCTAGAAGAACTCAGTAAGTGTGCCCTCCAAGATGCATGTGAGAGTAAACAATATAATAATCCTCTTAGGAGAATGCTCCCCAACAATCTTGTCCAAAAATAGCAGGAGTTCCACATACATGCAACCAATTCCACTTGTGTGAATCCCAAGGCAACCAACTCCATAGATGAACGTGTAAGATGAAAAATAGTTGGAGTGCTCCATAAGAATTCAAGTAGTCAAAGCCCCAAAACAACAAGTGGACCATCACCACAATACAAATACAAGGAGATACAAGCTAATTGGGATTTTGACCATGCCAAAACTCCATGAAATAATACGACATATATCTCCAAGAATAGTAAGAAGCGTCTCCACGAGTGCGCCCTCCAAGGATATGCTCAAAAATAGTAATGAGCCTAAGTAAAGCATGCAAAAGCCACATGTGTGGTCCTGCAAGTATGCCGCATGCCCCTCCATGAAACTCCTTCATAACCATTTTCAATAAATAATATTGATTCTAGATCAAAGACATAAAAATGTTCTCCAATGAACGTGAAATGATGACAAATGTGGTTGAAGTATACATGCAATAAAGATGAGAGCACTTGGGAGAGATGCATCCTAGTAAAGAGTGCCATGTAACTACCTCAACTAACCACAAATAATAAAATACTCTCCCATGAAATGTGCCCTAGGAGAAGTATGCCAACCTCTCCAAGAAACAATATAATAATACATGCCTTGTTAACTAAGCCCAAGAGGGTGGGGCATACCACTAGAAAGCCTCAACTAGCTTCAACTAACCCCTTCAAATGCGAAAGGAGGCTAATGAGGCAGGGCATTTAAGTTATTAACCTTAATTAGGATAAATTAGATTAATCTATCGATTGAATAGTTAAATCAAGCTTAACATGTGTGCATAGAGGTTAATGCTCAAATATAACCATAGTGCTCCACCCAACTAGTCACCACCATGTTAAATCACTATGAACATGTGTGGCAATAAGGGGTGCACTCTTATAAAGTGTTGTACAACGTAAATCAAAGATGTTTTCCCTAGCAAAACTCCACCATGCTAACAACAAAACATAAATTCCAACCTAAGGCGCACCACCACCAAGGGATTGTTACATCACAAATCACTATCTAACCTTAGGAAAATGTTATATCACCATCAAACCATATGTAGTACCTCCCCTCTAACTGAAACACATGAAATAATGTTGATTTTTGATGATTTCCTATACCAATAATTACTTCCAATGATTTCTTCATTAATTTAACTTGTGTCACATTCATCATTAAGCAATTATACATAGAAAATCTCAATAGCGAAACAATAATGCCAATAAGATCATGAAGAGAACCAAAAAAAAATGAGACACCAAATTTATCTTGGGAAAATCCTAATAGAAAATCTCAATAGCGAAACAATAATGCCAATAAGATCATGAAGAGACAACCCAAAAAAAATGAGACACCAAATTTATCTTGGGAAAATCCTAACTAGGGAAAAACCCAACAACCTTTTCTTAGATAAATTTGTCCATTTCAACAAGGAATACAATCTGAGTTCTACAAAAACAACCTAGGAATTTTTAGGGCTAGACCAACCCTTTTCCATGAAAAATAATCCTCAACAATCTTGAACAATAAGCCTCCTACAAAAATTCGACCTTCAAACTAGACTTTCTTCTAGGAGAAGTTTGTCCTCCATAAGAGCTCGTCTTTCCTTTTTTTTTGTCCTTCTTAAGATGATCTGCAACTGCCTCAGAAGATTCTCTTATGATCTGGATTTATGCTAAGAGGAGGTCTAATGAACTTTAAATAGTGATCTAATGAGCCTGAATAGGTGTGCTTGCTGGGGTTGGCTAACTTGAACAATATGGAGCCAACTTATATTTTTGGAGGCAAAAATTCAAAATTTAAATTTCTTTCTTTTGGGATGACTTGAATACCGACCAAAGCTACAATAAATTAACAAATAACACATTAATGAGGGTACAAACATCATGAAACACATTCCCCCTAATTGACGTCTAGCAAATGTTACATCATAATGTCACCTACGAAAATCCCATAAAGGCAACATGAATCATCCCACCATAGCAACATTATAAGAGAAGAGGACATAAAGAAATGCTAACCCCATCTAGTCATCAAGTGTGTCCCTATCACACATCCAACACATGAGGACCATATAGAACATCCCATCCTAGTGACACCAACATCATGCATCAACACACCAAGTCACTAGGAAATATCAACAACATCATGAAACATCTACCTCTACATCATCCATATCCATGATGAGCATTATAATGAGACAATATGCTCTCATCTATCAAAAAAGTACAATCAAGCGATGATCAACAAGGCAACATGTGAGAAGACTACCAAGTAGCAAGCACACTCATCCAACCAAGGAGAAGTTAGATTCCTCCAAACCAAATATCTCCATTAAATGATCTAAGGCCATGAAGGAAAGGAGCTCCATGAAGATAAATCTCCCAAGTTGGTCCAAAAACTCCATGGAAATAGCAACAAAACCACATCAATGTGATGAAAATCACAATATGGAACCTCATACAATATGAGATGTAATATGCTATACCCATACAAGTTGGTAAATACTCAAGAGGCTAAAGGTTTCATTTTGTATTCTTATAAGGTACAAGACCAAATGGCATTGATTTACGCTGGAGGAGCAAACAATGAGCTTTGACTTTAACATTGTTTGTTCTGTTGTGTTAGAAGTTTATGTTAACATCAATGGCATGATGTGTAACCTATATAATTATCAAGGTTAAGGTTTGTGTTAGGTTGTTAAACCACCATAATGGAAATGTGAAACTATTAATAATTTAATAATGTATATAGGAATTGATGCAAGTGAGGGTGTATGTAACGAATAAAGTTTGTATACTCAAAGGAATGCTCTGATACCAATGTAATGAACAAGGTTCGTATACGCAGCAGAGTAAGCTTCCAAAAACTTCGAAGATAAAGACATCCATTGTAGGATAGCATATTAAGTAATGTATATAAAATTGATGAGATATGTGATGGATACAATGAGGGTGAGAGTATGCTTATATACCCTAGGCAAGTACCTCTTCACTAATGGTTATGTCCTTAGGGACATACATTTTCATTACTAACTATTAGTTAATTAAACGTTACTCATTATTATTGTTGTTTACATTATTTGTGTTATATTATATATATTTTTATTTATAACAATGTATGGTACAAGAGTTTGGATATTGGAAAACTATTCAGGGCTAGCGCATTTTTATGTATGTTGCAACAATGATATAACATCGTTTCATATTCCCCATTTTCTCATGTTTGTCATGAATGTGCTTACAGTCCTAAAACTAATAGATTTATGCACATATGTGACATGATTATTTGATATATCAAAGAAGTTTGTGTTAGAGGATTTGAAGCATTTAATTAAGAGAACATTGAGTGCCTAAAAATCAACCATATATAATGTAGATTGAGACTGAAAACCTAAGATACTTTTTTTACTACTATAAAGGTGTATTATTGGTTTTACATCCTACTAAATGTGGTTCTTATAGAACAATAATATAGGAGTCTGTTGAGCGTAAATATTTTAAAATGCTATTGCTTTATATGATAAGATAAGATAATTTTGTTAATGTTAAAAAATGACCAAATAATAATTCAATGTGACTAGAAGATAAAAGGATTTAACATGGGATTATGGGAGTGCTTAGATCACTCATAAATGCTAAAAGATGAAAATATACTTACTAAAGTATAAGAGAAGAAAAGAAGCGCATGGGAATGGGTGAACTGAAAAGGTAAACCCTAGTAGAGAGGGGCGAATAAATATCATAGATAGAAATAGAGGTAGAAGTAGAGGAGGGAGTATATATATGCTCCTATCATCGTCTATTACTTGTGAAGGTAACTAATGTATACCTCGATAATGTCCTTTTGGTAGTGTTTGGGGTTGAGACTCGAGAGGACATGGTGAACTTGAGAGGGGCCTAGGAGTAGTTGGTTTCTTTCCCAACATTCAAGTTTGAAGAGAGAAATATAGTTATGGATATCTTTGTGCTTGATTTTTCCAAAGGGGTAGTGCCATGCAAGGAGTAAGTTTGGTCCCATGATCTCTTGGAGATGGGAAGTCTACTAATTGAGCAAGAGGATGTGCATTCTTTCATAGACGTGTCATTTGCACCCATGGTTGGGAATTCTATATTGTGTTTAGCACCTGCAATCATTGAAACAAGACAAGAAAGGAGCTTATGGGTCTATTGGTGCAAGGTTTGGAAAGGTCTCACAACATCTCGTCTATGAGTGATTGCCTCAAGTATTTATAAAGTTAGAAATATTTGATTGAGATAACGAAAGAAGGTGGTAAGAAACCCTCCAAAATCATGGAGCATGTAGTGATATCTCTCCTAGATCTCACATATATGGGACATTTGAAGACAAAATGCTCGTTGGTCCAAATCTCTTGAAAATGGCACCACTAACCTATCCTCTTTTGTTGCAGTATGTGGTGGTTTGACTTGACCTTCAAGTAGTGAGAACAAATCCTCAACAACCAAGTGAAACCTTGAGGCCTTGTGACCAATGTTGCTCAATTTACTCAAGATGGACAATGAGATTGCAACAATAAAAGTACTTATAATAGAAGGCCATCTTGGGGCTAAGGGTCTGAGGTTGGGGGGGCTGGGAAGATCCAAGTGAGCTAGGAATTTGAAAGACATTGGCACTTGAGCGTATAAAGAGATGCATACCCTTTTTTAGTTGGGATTGGGAAACAAGTTTCCTACCAAATCTAGGGATTGTGAATTGGAGTCCCAAGTAGGTGTATGTTGTAGTGATTGGTGTTAAAGGTATTGAAGAGCATAACCTTAGTGTTGCTAAGGTTCACCACTGTTTGACAATGGTCACGGAAATTAGTAAGGGCATCCAATTGTGTTTAATGGTCCTTGGGGGAGGGGGCCAAGAGGATCACATCATCTACAAATAATAGTGCAATTTGGATGTGGTGTAAAGGGTGGTCATTATCAACATAAGTGTTTTGCCTAAGGTGTCCTTTGTAAGAGCTTATAGAGAGGCTATATCCAACTAAGCTCACCATATCTTGGATTAATAGTAGTACTAGTACCAAAGAAAGATGTTATTTGGGTTAAGTTCAATCAATCACTGAGCGCTGAATAGTAAAACCATAAAAATCAAGTATTTATCATCATAAATTGAAGATTTGTTAGATCATCTATGTGATGCAGAATACTTCAACAACGTGGATTTAAAGTTGGGATGGAATTAGGTGTTGTGAAAGATAGGAATGTCTTGAAGATACCCTCCAAAACTGTGAGGCATTTGGCCTCATTAATGTATTGGCAATATTGCAATATTTAATGACCAAGTGTTAAGGGCCATATCTAGAGTGATATGTGGTAGTTTGTGTTGGTTTTTAATGTACCTTGGACAGGTGGGGCCTAGGGAAAAGTGTCCAAAATAATTCTTTTCCTAAGTGTGACTTTATAAAGTGAAAGTGACTTTATAAGTGGTAAAGTCAATGTTAAATTATAAAGTGAAAGTGACTTTATAAATGGTAAAGGCAATGTTAAATTATAAAGTGAAAAGTGACTTTAGACATAAAGTACAACATAGGTACTTTCTTTAATGGGTGAGTTAAAAAATAGAAAGTGAGAATTAAATGCACATTTATTCTCATCCCTTGATCTAAATGAATTTAAGCCATTAGATCTTAGGGTTGCCCAAAAGTCATTTAGGGAAACAAAAGGGGGAAAAGAAAAGGGAGACTGCATTCATTCATTCATTCTTCATGAGCAGATTGGAGAAAGGAGGCTGAGGGTTGGAGAAAAGTTCTGAAGGAGAAATTTGTTGCAGCAAGTTGAAGGAGTGATTTCTAGGCAAAGTTAGGCACGGAAATCAAGGCATAGAAAGCAATAGAAGGCATAGTATGAACAACATTTAATGCTGTGAGCTGCACGCAATTCGAGAGAATTTTTTGAGATTTTTTTTTGAAAAAAATCCATACAGTCCGTACGTAATCCGTATAGTACAATCCATACAATATGTATCTGTACAGTGCATATTTTCAGCTTCAGGTGGGCACAGAAATCGAGGCAAAGTGGGCATAGTTTTCAAGGAGTTTTGGGTTGAAGAGATAAGTTGTATTTTGCTGTTTTGTTTTGTTTGCAAATGTATTTTTCTTGAACTTGAAAGATAAATAAATTTGAAGAGCCTCTGATAGGTTTTCCCTGGAGAAGATTGAAGGGGTTTTGCCTGGGTCTAAGTTGACCAAAAATCTGTGTATTTTTTAATGTGTTGCTGGTCTGTTTATGTCCATATTTATTTTCAGCATGTGTTGACAGTCCAATGTGTTTTAATCTGGAAATTTAATTTCCAGAATTCTATATGTTGAATGTATGTTTATGGGAAAGGGCATTTAATTGAATGAGAGTGATAAAGTGAAATTAAAACCTGGTTAGGATTGCAAAAAACTTTTTAGTCATCAAATTTCAGCATGGTATCAGAGCTATAGGCTGAAAATTGCAGTTTGAACAACAGACGGTAGTTTGGGACAACAAACAGTGGTTTGGACGACAAACTGGATTTTTGGACAACAAACTCAGTTTGGAGAACAAACTGATATTTTGGGACAAGAAGGAGGAATTTCACACAAACTGAAATTTTGGGACAACAAGGTGTGTTGGAAAGTTCATTTCTCCATTTTCCTGGTTTTGTAAATTTTGGACAACAGTCATGGCCATGTTCTTAAGGATAGAGGACAGACTGGATGGGATATCCAACTATGCCGTTTGGAAGGACAGAATTCAGACAGTGTTTGAGGAGGCAACAATTTGGGACATAGTGCGGCATGAGGTTGTACCTCCTACTGCTGTAGATGAACTTGTTGGATTCACAAAAAATAATGCAAAGAAAAAAAGGATTTTGATGGACAGTCTGAAGGATCATGTGGTTCCTCAGGTGAGAGGAAACACATATGCATATAAGATGTGGACAACTCTAACCACTCTCTATCAGAGTACCAATGAGAGTAGGAAGATGGTACTCAAAGAACAATTGAAGAACATCAGGATGACAAAGGCTGAGAGTGTAGTTCATTATCTTGGCAGGGTCAAATAACTACGTGATGATTTGAATGCTATTGGTGAGGCAGTTGCACCCACATTGTTAGTCAGGATAGCTGTAGTAAGGCTTCCTAAGTCTTGGGAGGTCTTTGGAGATACTGTTACCTCTAGGGAGAATCTTCCCAATTGGGACAAATTGTGGGATGATTGTGTGCAACATGAGATACGAAAGATTGGCAGTGGTGGGGTGAAGATAGCAGATGAAGAGGATGTAGCCTTGATAGCCAGGGGGAAGAACAAGGGAAGGCCAAGAAAGGGGCCTCATCAGATGGGGCTAAGGGAAAGGAGGAGAAGAAGAAGAAAGATATAGACATGTCCAAAGTCAAATGTTGGGCATGTCAGAAGACTAGACACTATGCTGCTACGTGTCCTGAGAGGAAAAACAAGGGGAAGAAGGGTACTGCAACTTCAATAGAGGTGGAGCAGTTTGCTTCACAGTTTGACAGGGACTTTGCATTTATTACTTCTACATCTAGTAGGAGTACATCATCCGATGTGTGGTACATAGACAGCGGGGGTTCCCGCCATATGACAGGTGCACGGGAGTTCTTTTCAGAGCTTGTAGAGAGGGCACTTGATATTGAGATTGTACTAGGAGATGACCGCACTGTGAGAGTTGTTGGTGTGGGGATTGTGACCGTTGAGAGGGAGTCTTTGCCTCCTTTGAAGGTCATGGATGTTTTGTATGCTCTGGGGATGGAGAAGAACTTGATTTCAATGTCTGCTATGGAGGAGAAGGGCTTTGACGTCACTTTCTCAGGAGGGCAGGTATTGATGCATCCCAGGGGAGCTTCCATCACTTCGACCAAAGTGATTGGAGTCTGCTCTAGGAAACTATATAGGTTCAGTTTTCAGTTGACATGAGCATTGGTGAGTAGCACATCTGGTAGCACTCACACTAGTACCACCAGCATTAGAGACTTGTGCGAGTTATGGCACTAGAGGATGGCGCATATGCATCATGGAGCTTTGAGAGTTCTGAGGGAGATCACTATTGGAGTTCCTGATTTTAGTCTCGAGCATTATGAGGTCTGCAGAGTGTGTGCTTTGGGCAATGTACACCAAGTTACCATTCTCGACGAGCGACAACAGATCCACAGGTATACTTGACTTGATTCATATTGATGTTAGTGGTCGTATGTCTCATGTGTCTTTGGGTGGTTATTAGTATTATGTTATATTCATTGATGACTACTCTAGGAGGACTTGGATATATTTCCTGAAGACCAAGGGTGAGGTCTTCAGTTGCTTTAAAGAGTTCAAAGCTCTTGTGGAAAAGCAGACAGGTAGGAAGATTCAGGTCTCGAGGTCAGACAATGGTGGTGAGTACACCAATGGTGGGTTTTCTAACTTTTGTGCACAACACGGCATTAGGAGAGAGTTCACGGTTCCTTACAACCCCCAGCAGAATGGGGTGTCTGAAAGGAAGAACATAGCTATTGTTGGGGCTGCTAGAGCGATGATTCATGATCAGGGGGTTGCCTTTGTTTTTGTGGGCTGAGGCCTGCAATACTACTGTTTATCTTCAGAACATGAGTCCTCACAGAGTATTGGGGAATATGACTTTGGAGGAGGCTTTCACTGGAGAGAAGCCTCATGTGGGACATCTTCGTATCTTTGGATGTCTCACATATTCTTATATCCCCAAGGAGTAGAGGACGAAGCTGGAACCCATGGCCGAGAAGGGTAACTTTATGGGTTAGAGCGAGATTTTGAAGGCCTATCGGATCTTCGTTCCTTCTAAACAGAGTGTGGTGATTTGGAAGGATGTGAAGTTTGAGGAGGAGAGGGCTTATTGGAGATCACGAGAGTATGATGAGAGAGAGTCACAAACTTCTCCTCAGTAGGGAGGTCAGGTACAGGGAGCAGGACCTTAGGGTTCTGGATCGACTGGTGCATGAGGTACTTCAGTGTCAGTGACATCTGGGGCACCAGTGGCGAGTTCATCGAGCACTTCTTTAGGAAGTCCACTAGTACAGAGTTCACATGGCACTTCAACTGACATAGGCACAGGTGCCAGTACAGGTTCTTCGAGGACAGGTGCTGGTGCAGGCACACCAGGGTCAGTTGGTAGACCTTCAGGTTCACTAGAATGGGGGGCAAAGGATGAGGTTCCCTATGGGGAAGCTTCTTCAGGGAAGAGGAGGCCCAAGTGGCTTCAGGACACCTTGAAGGAAGCAGAGTCCGTTGGTTCTCTGAAGAGGGTGAACAGGGAGAGTGTTCCACCTGAACGGTTTTGCAGTTATGTAGCCAAGGCTACCAACATTGTTGACTCTGAGCCTACTAGCTATGAGGAGGCTGCCAACCAGGAGGTATGTAGAGAGGCTATGGTGGAGGAGTATGCCTCCTTCATTAAGAACAATGTCTGGGAGGTGGTGCCTAGGCCTGAGGGCAAGTCAGTGGTGACTTCCAGGTGGCTCTACAATATCAAGCATGCTGCAGATGGCAGTATTGAGAAGTTCAAGGTGAGGGTTGTGGCTTGAGGATTCTCACAGATAGAGGGAGTTGACTATGATGAGACCTTTGCTCCCATAGCTCGATACACTTCTATCTGGTCCCTTATTTCTATTGCTGCAGAAATGGGTTCGCAGATCCATCAGATGGATGTGAAGACCGCATTTCTGAACGAAGTTATAGAGGAGGAGGTGTATGTTGAGCAGCCACAAGGCTTTGAGGTACTTGGGCGGGAGACCCATGTATGCCGGTTGAGGCGAGCACTCTACAGACTTAAGCAAGCTCCGAGAGCTTGGTATCAGTGAGGGATTCCAACACCATTTCAGAGGGCTTCTCTAGCTTGCCTTGAGCAAGCCCAAGTACCTTCATTCCAATACCTCATCTTGTACACATTTCCTCAGTTTAATAAAATGGCTCAACGTAGTTTTTGTGGCTCAATGGTGTTTTAATTGCGTGTATTTGTTGCTGTTCATTTTTATGTTTTGTATGCCTATTATTACTGTAATTTACCTTTGGGGATATTACACTTATTTTTATTTTGTTCATAAAGGTACTTTGACTTCCTCATTGCTTCATCCAAATTCATGGTCTCATCAAATTTAATTGTCTCTATACAATGATGGTAAACCACTTAAAAATCTTTGTATTTTGATCTTTTCATCCTTAATAACGCTAACATACGCTAGTGATTCAAAAATTTTCCTTTCATATTCCTCCATTGTCATGATTCCTAGCTTGACTTTGAAGAACTCTTGTTTTTTCCTTTCATAGTTGTGTTTTGACAAATATTTCTTCTTGAAATACCTCTTGAACCACCACCACAAAATCCTCTTCTCATCCAAGTGTTTAACTTCCTTGAGTTGCTTCGGTCACTTGTTTAATTTTCCCTTTAAATGATAAATTCCAATTTAGACCTCCAAGTTAGATGAGTAATTATATAATTGGAGATACTTACTTATGTCCGACAACCAAGCTTCAACTTCCTCACCCTTCTTATGCTCACCATCAAAGTTCAGAGGTTTAATATTTTTGAGCTCTCCTTGTAAATTATCCAATTCAAATTTCGTCGTTTGTTGTTCAACTGGTGATTTGCTTGGACTACTCCCAGATCTTGAGGAACATTAAGACTTATTGGTTGAATGTCTTGGTGAGTGATGTTGATGCCTACCAACACTCCTAGAATGCCTTGAACTTCCCACATCCTCCATCTTAAATTAAGAATCATGTGCTTTGAACTTCCTTCGACTCTGCTCTCGTCTCACTTATCCCCTGCACCGAATAGTCGCTTTTCCTTTACCAGCACAACAACTAGTCGCCTCCAACTGATGTACGTCGTCTCCATCCGTACGTGACAATTCGCTCCGATACCAAATGGAACGAACAAAGTTTGTACCTCAGGTTAACTAGTCCAAAAGAATTGGAATATGTAAATATCCATTGAGGATATAAATATAATTATATATAAAATGTATGATGTTCAATGTTACAAATGAGGCCCGCTTATATGCCTAGGTAGGTGCCTCTTCACGGAAGGTCATGTCCCATTATACATGCCTCTTTAGTACTAATTACTAATTAATTATCATTATTTATGATTATTACCTTTTACATTATTTTCTATATATTTTATTCGTAACATCTTGACACTTTGCTTGATGCCAGATGGATATGCTTACTTTATGAGGATGATGTCATTTGGGGAGCTTCTTTTCCCACAAATGGAGAAAGAGGAGTCATTTTATTATGATTTGTCATTATGAGAGTTACCTCATAGGTTGGCTTGTGACCTATTGGCCTTGTGAACACTTAAAGTTATGTTTTAGCCTTAGGGATTTTTCTTGTATATTTTGCACAATTCGACTTGGTTACTCTCCTATAAATAGAGGGGAGTCGAATTGGATGATTTATTGTCACACAAAATCAATTCATTCTCTTGCAAAGAGTGCGCACTAGTTCTTTTCTCTTGGGCGCAATGACTCATTAGGATGGTGAATTATCTTGGGGAGGATATGTTTTGCATGGAGACTTTCTTGGATTGATGAAGTGATGCTTTGATGAATGGTGTAAGTTTAATTCTATTTCTCTTCCATTTTGCTATAATTATTGGAATTAGAGTTTATCTTGTGCCATATTAATAAATGCTATATCTTTTATGAACTCTTGTTTCTTACATGCAAAGTTTGTCGTCAAGTATCCATTAAGGGAACTAGATTGCATTATTTTACCTTAAATATCCTTAAAGTGAAAGTTGCTAGGGTTTGGTTGAGAGTTAGTTTCTCTCTCCCCCTCTCTATAGAAGGTCCTCTTTCTTTGACCTCATCCTCTTGACTCCGTTGCCCAATTGATTGAAGGCACTAGTCTTTATGCGTTGGTCAAACCAATGTTTCATTTTCTTTTATTTTATGGTAAACTAGGATAGGATTTGGTTAAATTTGCATTTCATAGCTTAAATTTACCTATACATTATTGTCCTAAAATTGGCATTGCATCTATTAATGTTAAAAAGGAAAAACCTATCATTTAGTGCATTTTCACCCCTATTTTTAGGGCTGACGTCTATAAGGTTAGTTTGCTGTTGTGCACATTTTTAGCTGCTGAAAACCTAGTGTTGACCTACCTCTTGTTTACCCCTTCAATAGCCTTGGACCTATTGTTGATAATATCTTTAATAGGATATTTCAAATTATTGCTGTAAGTTTTGCATGTTGTAACAAGTGCATTCTTCTAAAACCCTAATTTATAACAACAATTCATAAATTGATGGTGGCTGGTGGGAAAGATAACTTGAAAATCTATAGGACTTATCTTGGCTGCCTAGGCTTAGCCAATAGTTCTATTCAATCCATCATCGTTCTCTCTCTCAGCCTGACCCTTTTTTTTATTGAAGACCTAAGTTGCACGAAACGAGGAAACGGAAACGAGTTTTCGAAACGGGAAGCGATACGAAACACGACCTCCCCAAATTTTGGAAATGGGGAAACGTGATATATATATATTAATTTAAATTTATATTAGAATTTAGGACATTTAAGAAATGTTATGTGAAATCATAAATAAATTCAAAACATAAACTATTACAAGTTACAAGACATTTACTCATGAATGATAACAAACACCTAATAAAAATAGCAATATTGAAATATCCAAAACCAGCCTTTATTATATATCAAAATCTCAAAATCAACCTTTATTATATATATGAGGTTGCAAGTGCAATAAAGACTATGAGGCTGCAAGTACAATAAAGACTATGAGCATGTCAAGTGAAGATTTTGTTAGTGATGGGTACATTTTTAGTAGGGTCATGATAGAGGATTTTGACAACCACTTTCATTAACATCAAGGTACATAAAGGGATTGAAACATTGCAATCACCCAATCATGAAATCCTGAAAAATTGATAAGTCTGCTGGATTTTGAATGAGATCTAAAATTCTACTTTCTCCATATGAAATCCAATGAGGTCAGAACCACTCTCAAACATCCTGAATCATTTCATGGTAATGTTAAAAATTTAAGTAAAAGGATGAAAATGAAGATTAACATTTAACATTACCATGAATCGCATATAAATACTAGGGCCATAGGCTTGATCATTAGAAGTGAGAGTCTTTTTATAAGTTGAGAGAGCCATCTAGATGCATCCAAAAGACACCTTCCACAATTAAAAAAAATAATAAAACACACGAACCCAAAAAAAAAGAAAAGAAATTTAAGTTAAAACGACGAAAACACGCCTGTACAGCCTGGAAACGCGTTTCTGTCCGTATTGGGCACGTTTCCCCCACAGGAAACGACCCAGTATGGACGGAAACGCGTTTCCAGGCCGTATGGTATGGGGAAACGCGTTTTCGTTTCGTTTCAGGGCGGAAATGGACCCTTGCCCCATGTTTCCTGCAACTTAGTTGAAGATATTTTGGGGTGTATAAATTGGAAAATTCCTTGGAGAGCCGTTTGGGTTAGGATTCTGGAGTCATCTAACCTCTAAGTCTTGTCGGGGAAGCCTCCCTTGTGTGGATAATATCCAACCACAAACATCAGGGGAGATTCCCAAGGTGATAGTGGTGGCTGATCTCGTTGTTTCCCTAGACCTAGAGTGCCTAGTGGGGCTTTGCACTAGGTTGCTAGATTTTGCAAGAAAATGCCCCATGGCCCACGTCCTTCATTGGCTCATTTTTGAGGTGAGCTACAATTGTTTTGTGATACCGCTCATGAGTACCAAAATGGATACAAGGCCATAGATATATTAGATCCACCATCTCAACCTTCCACCTCCTCGATTATGTCATTGTCCACTTATGATGGACCCGACTGACATACCTTGCTACTTGTTAGTTTCACATTCATTTGGGGAGGGGGCAACGAAATGGCTTTTAAATACCACGTAGGGGGGGTCGAAATGAATACGATTGTACCATGTCACTACCTGTCAAAATCATGGTTGTATTTCGGACCCTCCCCCCTCCCTTAATTAACTATCATGCGCTTTGTTTAGATGGAATGAATATCTATTGTCGATCTGATACATTGCACAATCATATATTTAAAAAGGGGTAAGGCTAGAATAGATGCTTTCCATTTTTATCGAGGGCATATGATTGGGTATTAAGGCCTAGAATACATGCCCTTGGTCATCCTTGGTGTTTATCTCAAAACCACCATATTCCAAGAATCTATATGTTGTTTAGGCATTTTATTAAACACTCCTAAAGGCCAATTCCATAAATTGAGAATTGTTTACATTTCCACGAGACCTTATATCGTTAAGTTGTGAGCCCAAAGAATTCCACGGGGCCTTATGAAGAGAACCGTTCATATATTTTGACAAACACTTTGTAGAAATACTCTACAATTGTCATTCATGCTCTCCATCTTTGGCCTATGCAAGCCCAATGTTGCAGTCTGGGCTCTAATACCACTTTGTGTAACACCCCCAGTCACCCATCGGAGCGTATTACTATCTCTATAACTTGATTTCTAAAATTAATTTCCTTGAATTTGATTCCTGTAACATTCGTCATGTGTGTCTAATGCATTGTACTGTGCAATGCTCACATGTATAGGAACACAAATTTATAATTGACACCTTTTAAATTACTATTTTTACACATCATTTGTAAATTTATAAAATAATCAGAGTGGAAAAACACGTAAACATAGTAATAAACACTTATCTTATAAATGAAGGATTGACTGGTTGTAGACCACAGATGTTCCACTCAGCCATCAACCATGCTGTTCATATTCTCTCAGTGGCACGTCACCCTCTAGTTGGGGCTATGACTCCACCAGGGAGAAAATACTATCCAAGGCAACTATGGTCCACAACTGCACAAACACAATAACAGGTCAAGATACTTGACTCCAGCAGCCTCCAATCAACAGTCTCTCATCTCCTATTAGCTTACACAATTAGAGGTAGTGCACCCCATTCTCTGCGCTCATAGTCCATCAGACTGTGTCACTACCTTTCTAGAGTTCCCAACTCAGGCCGACAAGGGATGTCTTAGTGCCCTATGGCTTCCAGGAGTTCCAATTGCCCTCAAGAGTCTCCAATTACCTTACCTGGCCTCGCATTGGGAAAACCTATCCCCATGCCCAAATCCACCTAGGAAGTTCAGTAAAATCAGTAATCCACCAACTTCCCTCTTGGAATCCATGTTCAGAATCCCGAGACAACACTAAACTTCCCACATTTGTATGCGAGTGCCCTTTTTGACAAATGACATTTCATGAAGTCACTTTATGGACTTAAGAGAAAAATATGTCACATTTGACTTTAGGCATAATTCAACAATGGGTTAGCCCCCTAGGCTTAAGCCCCTTATCTCTTAGCCCTTAATCCCCTTTTCCACTTGTGGAGTCATAGCTCCCAATAGTAAATATTCTCTTGCCTGACTTGGTCTGCAGCAGGGGTATATTTTATTAATTATTACATATTTACAAGGCTAGGCTCTCTGGCCTTTTAGCACACAGGCTTAATGAGCTAGAATTAGGCAGGCACTCTAGAAACACATATACATGGGCACGCAGGCCCCAAATTATTTCCTGGCACACCAGCCTAAACATGATATGTACAATACACATAGGGGTCTTCCTTGGGTTGTTACAGTACATGTAGATTGTATATAGCATAACAATTTTGAAAGGAGTTAAGTAACATAATGGGGAACATGGTTGTTAAAGAGGAGAGGTCTGATTCATCGTAGAAGTACCTGTCAAAGGAAGACAACAATACTTGTCAGACAGAAGCATCTTCTAGAATTATATGTCTGACACAAAATGTTTGAACCTCATGGAGCTGGCAGCCAGAAACTTTAAGATTTCGGACTATTGCAGTGTTAATTGAAATGCTACGAGTATAATAAGTAAAATTAATATTGAATAATAGGACTTTTTGGAGTGATCTCTTGGAATGATACAAGAAGGATTTGGGTATTAGGGATGAGGTAGTTGAGGAAATAAACCCTACTTAATGTCCTGTAGTATGCTCTTATGTAGACATGTAGATTGCGGATAGGAAAGAGGTCAAGCCCTCAGAGGTTCACTGATGAATTTATTATTCAGTACTATGTACATTTCATCATGTAATGGAACTGCTTTTTTTATTCTTTACTGTGAACATTCTGGAAACTCCGCCAGGGGTGTTTCTTTGTACTTTACAGGGCATGCAAACATCTATGTTGCACGGGTTTGCGAATCCGGGGGTGGGGTTCTCAATCCCGGGGGTGGGGTTCTCGAACCCGTTCCGGGGTCTCGTACCCAAGTACTGGATTCAGGTACGGTTGCTTTTGAGAACCCATAAGAATCGGGTTCTTCTATGAATAACCGGGATCCCCATTAAAATTTTTTGGGTTCTTTTGTCTTGACGGGTACGGAGAACCCCGATGATGGGTACTTGGAACCCCAAAATCAGGTTCTTTGGGGTTCGTGTGGACTGATTTTAGATTATAAATTTAAATAAAAAAAATTATTGAATGTTAAAAATTAAAATTAATAAAAGTTAAAATTTAAAATTTTTATTGAAAGTTAAAGGTAAACCGTAAATACTAAAACCTGAAGGCTAAGTCGACTTTGCTTTCATTTTGTTCACCCTTCGACGGCGGCAGAGGATGAGCATTCGACAGCGGGCATTTGGTTTCAGAGGAGGTGTTTGAGGGGAATTCGTTGGTGTATGCGTAGGGACTGGAGGTTTCCTCCACAGAGACGTCGATGCCTTGAGAAGATTGTTCGCTGGTCTGCAGGAGAGTCGAGATACAATCCGTGCGGCATGACTGAATCCACATAGCCGCAATCCACCGAGACACGTGATGCACTCCACAAGTAGTTGACTCTTGACTCTTGCTCACCTCAGTGAAAAAATGAAATGGACCCTCAAACACCTGTAATTAAAGCAAAAACCTACATTCAAGATTCAAAATCCTAACAATGCTAAAAGGAAAATGAGAACAACACAGTTAATTAATCTGGCTTTTATAGCAATTTCTCACAAGAACTGTTGTCAGAAACCTGTAACAACAGCATGCTTTTGCTGATTTTATACATAAAACCACTTACATATTGCGGAAAATTTTATTCTAGCTTACTAAGTTGACAATGCTCTTTTACACTTTACTTTTAAGTTATGGTTATGACATGAAAAGTGCAGTGATTCTCTTTCCTTAGATATCCAAATGTACCAATGGTCCATGTGATGTTAGTTTTTTCATGGTTTTCATTGTTGACACTGAAAAACAATCAGCCATTTGTCGGAAACCATCATATTTTTTCAACACTAAAGCATCATCTAGTTTAAATCATAAATATTTTAGTTTTCTTGTTTCAAGTTGAAAAATATACAAATTCATATATATTATAATTTATAAAATATAATATTTATATATTATATATATAAATTATAATATACCCCTGATGAACGCACGCACCCTGTTTTAAAAAATGACGTCCCTGCCCCCGTCCCCGAACCCATGTTTCCTGGCAACATAGGCAAACATTAAGAAAAAACAAATAACTTGTTTGAAACCAGGAAACAGGAGTGTTAGACCATGTTAGTATCGGAGACCAGATCATTAAGCAATTGAGGATTTGAAGCTGTAGTATATTGCTTTTTATGATATAGTTGACAATATGGTTATGTGCTTGTATTCATGTCCTGAAGTTAATAGTTTTAAGTTTTCAACTAATGCAGTGGTCAGCTGAACTGCCCAGGAAAGCAAATATTTGATTGACATCAGCACACTGCCATTATTTTGGATTCATGAAAAGTTAAATTTTCAATATTCTAAAAGCAAAAGCTGTATAAAAATTGACTTTATCTCATTTAATTTGAGATTGTTTCTTTCTGAGAATGGACTGAATATTTGTATTTCTAGGAAATGTTTTTATAATGTTAGTGCTATTTCTTGTAATATTTTACAAACATTACTGGGTTTTGGTACAATTTTCTCCAGACTCCTGATGGATTGCTGACATTTGTTCATTTTGTTTTTCAGTATAGGAGGGAAGTGAACCAATTTTTAAACACACCTTTGGGCAGAAGTGTTGCTGTAAGCCAAATCTACCCCTTTGTACCATGTCTTTATTTGAACTAATAATAGACATTCAAATGCTTTTGCTTGAGTTAATTTCTTGGAACCAAATTATCTTGCCTTGTGTTACATCCTTTTAAGTGCTATGGCAGAGGATTTTGCTTTTGGTTTTACTCATATTATGCTTACTGGTGTTTTTTCACTGCTGTCTCATTTTAGTTTTGGTTAGAAAAAGGAGGACTAGGAAGAGGTGCATGCAATTCAATTAACATGGTGACCAGTCTTGTGTCTCAGCTTTGTGTTTGCAATATAAGGATTATTTATTGTAAGCTAGTTAATTTAATATTTACAAGGATTAGTTGAGTTACTAAATATGTGGCAATAAGAGTGGACCTTTCAGGCCTACTGCTTTGGACGTTACAAATAGCATGACCCTATGTCATGGGCATGATTTCATTAGAGAAATTTTGAGGTTTGAAATGGGCCTCCTAAGGAATATTATAAAATAATAGTGGAAATAATAAAATAAAAGTAGATTACATCATCAAATTTTAGAGGAAATTTATTTATTTATTTATTTTTTTAATTGTAACTCGTATTTTCATCTTATCTCCGTACGTTTTACCCAAATTTCTAGTAGAGCACTTGTTGGATGCAAAATTTACTTCATCATTCAAGGAGTACCCACGTGGCATACTTTTGATGGACCTTGTTACACGAAAAAAAAAAAAAAAACATGAAAATACGTTATTGTTATCACATTTTTCATGTATTTCTCATTTTTCGTGTAGCATGGTCTATCGTAAGTATGCAACATGGGTACTACTTGGATGAGGAATTAAATTCTGCACCCAATGAGTATTTCCCACTCGAAATTTGAGTAAAACCATAGGGAGATAAGTTGAAAATACGAGTTGAAAAGGTAGTTTTTTAATTTCTTTACTTTTTTACTCCAAAAATGGTGAATCATCCCCCATGGTTGACACCATCATCTTGAATCCTATTGGTTCTTATAAAGTTGATTTTGGTTGTACATTTTTGTTTTGAGACCCATTTTAGACCTCAAAATTTCTCTAATGACAAATCCACCTATTGTGTCATTCTTTTTTGTCAAATCTATGTATTGCATCATCCTTTTGTCATCAACTTTCATGTCTGTTTATTTATGAATGTTGACTAGGTTGTGCATTCAGTTCTTAAACATTGATTCAAATCATGGCTTTCAGTATTGAGGTGGGACTTGTGCTTTCACTTTTGCCATTTGTATTATTGTCCCATAAATTTCCATTGGTGTGCATTCACAAGAATATATCTGTATTATATACACAACAAACACATGATATATATATATACACACACACACAGCATCCTTTATATCACCACAATTCTGCTTTCACTTTTTCCATTTGTTTTATTGTCCCATAAATTTATGTTGGTGTGTATTGACATGGATATCTCTGTATTATATACACAAAAAATATATGCAATATAGACACACACACAACAAACATATGTATGTAGAAAGATGTAGTCTAATGAAGTGACTTTTTGGCCTGTTTGCTGGAATCTCACGACATGATTATTTGTGAGATTGCAATGTTCCATTTTTTGAATTGGGCCCAAAAAGTTGCCTAGTTAGACTACTGCACATATAAATAATGAATATATGTACTTTGATATTTGCTAGTGAGGTTTCTGCATGGCAATTTTGTCAAAGTTAAGGCCATGTTTGTTGAAGAAGGTAGAATTATCCCTTTTCTCATAAAATGCTCATGTACATATTATTACCAACTTAAAAGCTAAAGGAATTGTTTTCACAAAAAAACAAAGGTAAAATTTGCAAATACGTTCAAATAAAAAATTTAGATCATGTACAAAAACACATGCACAGACTAGTCATCTGATCTATTTTTCTCATTTGATGTCTATCACTTCTAAGGTTTTTCTGGAAAAGATTCCAGTTTGAGGGAAATCTTTGTAAATACCTACAAAGGCTGTATTCTACTCTTACATGATTTTTGATGTGTTTCAGATGTTGGTGTTCCTTTGGTTTGCCCTCTCTGGATGGCTATTTAGGATAATAATCTTTGGAACATGGGTGTTACCCTTTGCAGCACCTTTTCTAATTGGGGCAGTTGCACGAAACACAGTAATAGAGGTATGCTGATATCTAAATCATTTTCTTCCAACCACCTTATGTTTTATATCATGTGCACATGGTTGCAACTTTTTGTTTATGCTGGTAAATAGTTCTATTTTTGGTAGTTTTTATTAAACCGTTGTTTTTTGGTAGTTTTTATTTGAGTATTACCTTTTCCTTCTGCCTGCCTAATTTTTAATTGTTTATTTTATTTTTCGGAAGATGGGGGTGTGTGTGTGGTGGTGGGACCAAGGTAGGCCAGAATCTCTGGATGTAGGAGGCTATGGCAGCACAGTAACTCATGGTAGTTCGTCCTAAATACCATTGTATGGAAGGATTATATCAGTGAAGAGTTTGCTGAGTGACCCTTCTCTGTAGAACAAACACATACAAGAATTAAATTAATAGCATCGAGTTTGGTGGATTTTCCTATCTCCTTTATGAATTCACTCTTCTAGTGAGAATGTAGATGTTAATAGTGAAATATTATAATGAAGGTTTTTCTATTTTACATCATGGGTGTACTAACATTTACTAACAGTTTTCCACATTTTCTGTTTCCTTTTTGCCCTTAAAAACTAAGATTCACTAGTATAATATAAATATCGATCTTTCTGGAATGACAGGGAAATTGTCCAGCTTGTAAAAGACGTTTTATAGGAAATCGGAATCAGATTATACAGTGCGTGAATTGTAGGGCTATAGTTTGGCAACCGCGTGAAGACTTTTCGAAGGGCAGTTCAAATCCTGACATTATTGATATAGACATTGAGGAAAAATGAAGGATCAAGATTCAAAATGCAATTTCGTCAACTTGTCTATGAAAGAAATGTTTGGTGTTAAGTGAATGATAATCGTTCACTCTACATTTGTACTTACATGTAAGTGATTCCCGCACTTTATATCTATGCAAGTTTCTCAGGGAAGTCCTCTTAAGAGAGTCTTATTTCGGAACAAATCAATGTGCCACGTCCTTCACAAATAAAAGTCATCGAGAATTGGTTGCTTAGCTATACTAGTTTTGTTTAGAGGAAATCAAGATCTCTATAAAGCTTAAGATTTTCTGGTCATTCACAGATTTTGGCCGTTGTCATAGCCATATATATTGTATGAGAACACACTTGCAAATGTCAGGTATTGCTCAGAGTCTTTTTGAAGGGCGCCAGTACCTGTCAACTATAGGGCCTTTGCTTTCTTCCATCTCATTGCCCAAATTTCCTTCATGTAGTAGTTGTATTACAAATTTAGAAGATTGTTTTTATTATTAGATCAACAGCAAGTTTTACATAATGTGCACCTTGTACCCCATGTCTGGCTGCACAAAAGGGATGCTCATCTTTTGGCTTTTGTCATAGGCATATATATTGTATGAGGACACACTTGCAAATGTCAGGTATTGTTCAGAGTCTTTTTGAAGGGTGCCCGTACCTGTTAACTAAAGGGCCTTTACTTTCTTCCATCTCATTCATTGAGACGTTTCCTTTCATGTAGAAGTTGTATTTCAAAATTTAGAAGATTGTTCTAATTATAAAATCAACAGCCAGTTTCACAGAATGTGCACCTTATATCTCGATGTCTGGCTGCACAAAAATTATGCTTATCTGGTAAAATACTGGGATGGTCTACACAGGTGATAACTGTACGTTCGGTTACCATTACATTAGCTGCTTGGTAATCCCAAGTGAAAATTCAATTTGTGGCTTTGTAGCTTTGTTTCACGCTCATATTATGGCTGGAGGCGTTAAAGTATCTTTGTAGCATTGATGGAAGTGGTTGCTATTTTCTTTGTGCGTTTTTACAATTTGGATCATTTTCATGCAAACAAGTTTGCATGTTTTCAAATATTTTTCTAGCATTTAAGTAATACCCAACCTCCATACTTCATTAAGAACCTTAACACTTGAACGGGTGGCACATATTCAACCCTTGTAGTCAGTGTTGATATTTATTGACAAATTGCATTAGATAATTTAGAGTTAAGAATGAACTTTTGTGAGTGGCCAAAATACCGACAACAATTGATGGACACCTTCCTCATTAAACCCCCTGAATAAAGAGCTATGTTACATCATGCCATGGAATGCCCACAAGCATATGGACTATTCGTTCTATAGAGTAGGAAGCGTACAAATCTTGAAGAAACATCAAAGGCAATATCAAGTATTTAACGTTGATGATGACAATGGCCACTTCATTTTTCTTTCACCGATGTTTGTTTCAATTTTTAATTGTCGAAGAAATTTTTTTGTATGAACAATAACTTTGTTTTTCTTTTTCGATGGAAAATATGAAAATTTCATGAGGAGACTAGAGGGATGTTTTTCAACATTTATGGATGATATTCCTTGTAAACTTGTCAACACACTAGTGTGTCTCATCCAAGGGATTTGAAGTGTAGACTTGTAGGCACAATTAATCAAATGCCAAATGACGTTAACAATTGGTTGAGCTAGCCCCTTGGGCTTTTATATTTTCACAAAGAAAGCCCTGGGGAAACCCAAGGGATGTTTCTTGACATTTGTGGATAGCATCTCTACGAAATCTGTTTGTGTGTAACTAGGGGGATTTGAACTGGACACCTGTGGTCATGGAACTAGCCAAATGCTCAATAAAATTGATTGAGCTGGCCCCTTGTGTTTTTTCTTCTCAAGTAAAACCTTGTGGGGAAATCCAAGGGATGCTTTCCCACATTTGTGGATGGCATCTCTAGTAAACTTGATGGCATAGACCACAGTGCCTTATCCAAGGGGATTGGAGTCGGGCCCTTCTTGACATTGAACTAGCTAGATGCCTAACAATATTCATCCCCTTAGGATAACACCAAATCATCTTTGCTAATTTATTGTTTGACTGCTACATTTAAAATACAGTAATAAAATCTAAAGTCTAGATTGGAATAATTCCTATCTTCATAGGATGTAACTAGGATTTATAGCCCTTAACCCTTAATTTAATAGTTCTCTAGATTCGAATAATTTATAATTAATCGAGATTAATAATTTATTGGAAATTGCAGTATTTAAAATGCAGTCTCAAAGTCTAGATTGCAATAATTTGTATACGCATAGGAGGTTTTGTGGAGAGCATTTATAACCCTTATTTTAATAGTTGCTTGCATTTGGGAAGTTTTTTTTTTTTTTCACTTATCCGATGTATCATTTCGTGTTATAATTTGTTAACAGTTGTCTATATTCGAATATTTTGTATCTTCATGGAATAGAACCCATTTTTGGTGAGGATAGGATTTATATTTCTTATTTTAAAAGTGGTTACGTTGAATTAGGTTTGTTGCACAAAATAGAGGTATTCATGTTATAAGTCCAAGAGATTCAAGTTGTGTCATCATGTGTTTACTTATTTCCTAAATGATGATTTATATCTGTAATTATGATATTTCAACGTCATGCTTATAATGAAGTTATTTATTTATTTATTTTTAATTTAAATTTTAAATTTTATTTTTTAAATTTCATTATAAAATATAATGAAAAATGTCTTGTGCATATGTATATAGGTATATCTTATTAAAAAATAATGATGAATTATACCTATAATCATGATATTTCAACCTCAGGCTTACAATAAAATTAAGATAATATATATATAGAAAATAAAAATGCATCGTGAATAAAATAAATTTTTTATTTTTATTTTATAAAATATAAAGAAAAAAAAATGCATTGTAACTACTTATATGGATTTTACTAGGGGTGGATTTTATTTTTAATTATTTTTAATTTTTTTCTTTTCTTTCTGTAACTGCTCTTCTTTTTAATTTTTTAATTTTTTTCTGTAACTGCTCACATTGTATTATGTATATATATATATATATATATATATATATATATATATATATATATATATATATATATATATATATATATATATGGGAAATTTTGTATACATATTTATATTTATATTATTATTGTATTAAAATAATAGAAATATGAATCAATATAAAATTATTTTAATTTTGGAACTATCAAATGTTAAAATAGATTAAATCTTTAAAGATATAAACTATTTTAATTTAATGAGAAGTTTGCATTTAGAAAAATTTGATATATATGTACATATAATTTCTAGGGATTTGAATTTTGATAATTTGATTCGTGTCTATATATATATATATTTATATAATAGTTTCTAGGGATTTGAATTTTGATTTCACGATTTTACATAATACTTAAAAATATGGAGATTGCTAATTCAATCTCTCTCTATATATAATTTGTTTGACCCACTCGGGATTTGAACTTTGATTTCACGATTTTACATAATACTTCATAATATGGAGATTGCTAATTCAATTGCCCACATGGAATTTTTTATTTTTTATTTTATTAAAATTTTGAATAACAGTTTTTTTGGACATGTTTTGAGTTTTCTTTGAATTTAATTTATACACATACACATTTATTAATGAAATTGATCAAAATATTGTATATTTACTAATTTTATATAATAAAATATCATGGATCTGAATATGAATTATTATTATTTAAAATTATTTAAGTGTGATGCATATTATGGTAACTTGTTTGTGGTTTTATTAATAGAGTTAAGAGCATGTCTTTTCTCCTAAGAGGTTACATGCTCAAATCTAGAGGGGGATAGAGTTTGTATGCCTAGACTTAGTAGTCATATAGTTGTGCATAGGTGGATCCCTTGCCCTACAAACAAGGGGGTCTCATACACCAATTTGGTGTTTAGTTTGGTCGTGACCTTAAAATTGGATAATAATAATAATAATAATACAAATAATAATAATAAAAGCAAAATTGTAATATAACAAATTGAATTGAATTGTTTTATTATTATTATTTTTTAAATTGAATGGACATTATTTTTGATTTAATGCTTTATTTTATGGACACTACAACATATTTCCCATATTGAGTCAACATTTAAATGTTTACATTAATTTACAAATAGGGCAACATCTCCCCCATATCGGGCAATAAAGTGCCTCTTGGTGCAATAAGAAACTTTCTACATATATAATTGTGAAATTTACGTAAAATATTATAAAGAACTCTCAGTGATTGGCCCAATGCAGTTAAATTTAATAGGGGTCATAAACCTTGGGAACAGGGTTTTGGTGGGGGTCGTCTTTGAGGGGGGTTTGCTTATAAGGTTGCAAATGAAGGAACACTTGTTCTCCTTCTTCAAAATGACATTTAGAATGATGCTAATTAACTTGTTGCTTCATCGGTTATGAGTCATTACCAAAATATCGTTGAGGGTGAAGATTACTTGCATGTGTTGCCGGGGTTTTTTCGATCCCTTGCACTTGAGAGACTCCGTGTGAGTAGGATACTACTAATGTGGGCTTTTGGCCATATATAGCCTCAATGGGAGTCATTCAAGTGGCATCATGATAAGTTGTATTGTACAGCCATTCTGATAAGTTGACTTGTAGCACCATTATGCTAGATGTAACCTTTGAACCCATTGGAATTATCATTTTTAAGTAAGGCATCTCAAATATGCTTCCAAGCGCTTGTTGATAGCTTTGATTTGACTATCATCCTAGGGGTGATAGGTGTTGCTAAGATCCAATTGAGTGTTCTAGAGCTAAATTTTTTTCCACAAATGGGGGATAGAGTAATGTATGCCTAGACTTAGTAGTCAGATATTTTTAAAGACGTGTCTCTTCATTTTTCTTAACAAAAACAACTATAAATACAGTGATCCGACTTCATTCTCCACCATCCTTTTCAGTTATCATCACAAGAAATATAACAACTGTTCACAACTCGTGAACAAAAGGAGAAAATGAGCATACAATTTGAAAGAAGATAAAGGCACCTAAGATCTTCTTAGACCTCATCTCTCTGTGATTTTCGGGTTAACTGTGGCAACTTCGTCTCGGTCTCCCTATGATCAATAGTTTTGGACCGTGTCATCTAAAATAGTTGGTTGGATTCTTGAACAGTGGGTCGTATTCTTGGACAGGGGCTTGGATTGGTGTAGGAACAGTGGTTCAAAGCTTCTCATATGACTATATCATCATCGGGTCAAATTTTGTGGTTTAGATCTTCTTTGTGGAAAATCACAAGACAATATTACCATCTCCTTTACTCGGACTATGACTGTAGTACAATAGCTCGGTTCCTCTCTTCGAATTATGGATTGGATAAAGAAGATCTCGGGTCAGATACTTCTTGCTGTGGACTGTGTCATCATTTGTGGATAAGATCTCCTTGTGGCTCGAACATACGATTAGTGCAACAATAATCCTCCTGTGATACTTCTAACTGTAACCTTGGACTATGACCTTATTGTGGCTCAGGTATCTCTTGTTTTAATATATAGTGTGATCAATTACTTGGACAGTGGATCGAATGGTTCTTTAATGTATTATCTTCAAACTATGACAAGGATTATTCTCGGACTGTGGAGACCATGCCTAGTTTACACTTCCAGACTCGGTTTTAAATTATGATTGCAACATATCAACAATGAATTCTAGTGGTGTAGCTAATTGAAGTCAAGCTCAAGTGAAGTCAAGAACAAGTCAAGCTCAAGTGAAGTCGATGAAAATTCAAGCACAAGTTGTTTTGAAGCTGGTTGAACATCTGAAAAGTTTTACAGTGAATAATCTTGTTGAAGACACTCAAGTAAGCACATCACACATTTAATATCAAAATAAGACTAAAGGATTGATGTCCTAGGGGTTGGTGCCTCTAAATACAAGGTGGGAGCTTTGAGAAGGATAGGGTCGAAGCCTTACAGTTTTGAGCCTCACTAAAGTTCAAGTTGGTGCTTGGAAACAGGTTGGAGCCTAAAAAATTGAAGGGTTGGTGCCCTTACATCATTGTACTCAATTTTTTCTAAAAGGGATTTGTGCTCTCTCTTGTTTATAATAAAAGCCTTATTATTTATTTTACTGATTATAATTGTGTAAGAATATTAACTGGAAAATATCACAATTGAAAATAACAACTGATTCACCCCTCTCAGTATTTTCAACAATTGGTTTCAGAGCCAACTTATTCATAATCAACCTAACAAATGGAAGAAAGATTCTCAGGGAATAATGAAGAATAAGGAAACAACATGAAAGGTACCCCAATTTGAAGGAACAATTTTTGGTTTTTGGAAGCGTAGGATGACATTCTATTTAATGTCTCTTGGACCTGAAGTATGGCAATCCGTTTTGGATGGATATAAGGCTCCATATACTCCTCCAACAAGTCAAGACGAAAGGAAAATTTATATAGAAAATTCTAAAGCACTAAATTCTATAACAAGTGGAATTTCTGATTTAGAATTCACAACAGTGATGAACTGTGATTCTGCTACGAAAATGTGGGACAAACTCATTGCTATCTATGACGGGGACTCCAAAGTTAAGAAGGCAAAACTCCATACTCATTGAAGACAATTTGAGAGTCTTAATATGGATGACGAAGAAGATATTTCAGCCTTATTTCTCCGAGTAGATGAAGTTGTCATCTCACTGAAGGGATTAGGAGATTCCATTGAAGAAATCACAGTTGTCCAAAAGGTGTTGAGATCACTTCCGGAACGATTGGACTCCAAAGTAAGTGCCATGGAAGAAATGAAGGACTTGGACAGTTTAAAGTTGGATTAACTTCAAGGGATTCTCATGGCATATGAAATGAGAAAAGGAATCCCAAACTCCAAGGAAGCAACATTCAAGGCCTCTAAAGTTTCAAAGAAAGAAAAAAAAATGAAACTATAGTTGTGATGACTCCGACACCGAATCTGAACTAGCACAATTTGTAAAGAAAATAAGGAAAGGATCTAAGATAAAAGGAAAGTATCCTCTAATTTGTTTCAAATGTGGAAGAATAGGACATTATGTTGCAAAATGCCCTCATAAGCATGATAGTGATGATGAAGACAATTATCAAAAGAGGATGTTCAAGAAGAAAGGGTATAATAAGAAGAATTTCTTCTCCAAACAAGATGACTGCGATGAAGATGAATTTGTGATTACTAAGAAGGAATCAACTAAAAATTACTTTCTACATAAAAAGTACAATGATGATTCTGATGAAGAGGATGACCATGCTGGAAGCAGTGAAGTCTTATTCATGGCATTCACAAATGATAATGATTTTGAACAAGAAAGTGAAGGTAATGTGGATGAATTGATAATAATTTCCATTGAAGAAAATGAGAAATTATGAAAGAAGGTCACCCCCCTCGAAGTAGAAAAAGAGGAAGCGAAAAGGAAGGAATAATTATTGAACAATAAACTAAAAGAAAGAGAAGAAATTTGAGAAAAACGAGAAGTTGAAATTGTTTCCCTATGAAAAGAGGTGGATCAAGTTAAAAAGAGTTGGCATAGTTCTCAAACTCTTGATGACATTCTTAATGCTCAAAGACCTAAAGATGACAAGTTTGGAATTGGTTTCAAGGGAGAATCATCAAGGACAAAGGAGAATATTAATAAAAGGAACCAAAGAAGTTATGTTGACATCCTTTGCAGTCATCCAAAAGAGGACAATCCATCCCACCAAGAGAAAAGGTCCACCTTTAACAACTCAAGAAATGAAGGAATATTACCTCCAAGAAAGAATACTACATCAAGTCAAGGCCTTCCTAACAGGTATCAAACTATCTTTCTTGGTTATTGTTTCCATTGTAAAAAAATTGGTCATCAAGCTAAGCATTGCGAAGCTCATAAGGATAACACTTCATGGTATAAGTTCAAATATCAAAGCAAGCCACATAACCTAAAGGAACAAGGACAAATCAAAACTTACAACTCATTTGATCCTTTGGCTAAGTATGATCTAGTTTTCTCAAAATGCAATGATTTTGGCCATGACACACATAATTGTTCTTTCAAAATGGAAGAATTGAAGGAGGAACCCACTACTAATAAATGTGGACTAGATTTATGTGCACATAGTAATGAAAACCAATGGTTTGTAGATAGTGGATGTTCAAGAAACATGACATGTGACAAAAATAAGTTTATCTCGTTAAACAAGAAGGATGTAAATGTATCTTTTGGAAGTGGATCTACTAAAATTGCTGGAAAAGGTACTATTGCCCTTGTTAATGGAAAGGGAAAAGCTCAAAATGCACTACTGGTGGAAGGTCTCAAACACAATATTTTAAGTGTTAGCCAAATTTGTGACCAAGGACATAATGTTGTCTTTAGAACTAAAGATTGTGAGATAAGGAATTCCTCCTCAGGAGAAATTTTTGCAAAATGAGTAAGAACACCAGACAACGTATACATTTTGAGTAAGATTCAAGAAGATAAATGCTATATGATTCAGGCAGATGAAAGCCGGTTATGGCGGAAACGATTGGGGCATCTAAAATTTGATAGCTTGGTTAATATTAGCTAAACAAATGCAGTAAGGTACATTCCAAAAATTGTCAAGCCAGATCAAGTTGTGTGTGGATCATGTCAACATGGAAAACAAGCTAGAACTTGCTTAAATACTAAGGAGTTTTCAACATCAAAACCTTTGGAGATCATACATGTAGATTTATGTGGACCAACCAAAACTCCAACGATATAAGGCGAAAGGTACTTTTCTCTATTTGTGGATGACTATACTAGAATTATGTGGGTGTTCTTTCTAAAATTAAAATCCGAAGAATTTTAATGTTTCAATAATATCAAATCCCTTGTAGAAAATGAAAAAGAATAACAAATTAAATGTCTTAGCACTGATAGAGGAGGATAATTCACTTCAAAATAATTCAATGATTTTTTCAAAGTACATGGAATCAAGAGAGAGATCTATGTTTCTAGAACTCATAAACAAAATGGAGTAGTGGAAAGAAGAAATAGAAATGTTCAAGAAAGAAGTTGGAGCTTGAAAAATTGAAGGGTTGGTCCCCTTAAACATCATTGTACTCAAATTTTTGTAAAAGGGATTCGTGCCCTCTATAGTTTATAATAAAATCCTTATTATTTATTTCACTGATTATAATTGTGTAAGAATATTAATTGGAAAATATTACAATTTAAAAGAAATACTTATTCACCGCCCTCTCAATATTTACAACAAGGAATGTAGTGGAATGACATAGGTAAATATTTCATATTTTGGTTGTTATTTGTTTTGTCAATATTTTTGTTTTTTGACATCCAAAACTAATTATCTAAAATAATAATGAAGATGTGGACCCAATCATACCAACAACATTACGTCGATTTGACAGACGTGGTGAGAAGTCAACAACTCTTGTGGTACCAAACCTTGATGCAGCAGAGGCCCTATCGGAGCCTGAGCACAAACTGGAGAGGTCGACTCTAGATATTTCAGATGTTGGGATTGATGATTTTCCTCTCTGTTTCTAGAGACATATCGTTGGAGTTCTTGGGCTGATTAGTTGCTTGCAACGACGAGTAGCTCACATAATCATCTATTATCATGATCATCATGCTTAACTGCTAGTCATAGGGATATATTTTCTTTTTGATATATATCAACATGTTCGGATAATAAAGGCCACATGGACTCATATGTCTTAGACGACATTTTTGTAAAGCCAAAATTTTTACAAACATCTTGATTAATGGAAACTACTACTATTATCTTGGTTTAGCTTGTACAATATGTGGATGGATATTGTTTTTCTTTCTTACAAATGTTGCAAATGTTGATTTAACACATAATTAGCCAATACATCAGTTAATGTGTTTAAATGTCTTGGAATGTGTTGATAATCGATGTAATCGCATTCTCTCTCCAAGAGACGAACCTGCAAAACATTCTTAGCATTGTGGATCTTCTTACCGAATAAACACCTTTAAATGTTATACTATGAGTTGAGAATCTACCTAATGATTGTGAAAATTCTATTGCAATATCATGGTTTATTTCTCCTACTTGATTTAAATTAATACAAGTTATTTCCAGAAATTAGATTCAGAAAATACCAAAATAAACACAACTACAACCTACACATGCAGATCATTACTGAATAATACACCCATCCAACAAAGTGCCACATGGATTTTTAGACATAAGTCCCGGGAAAACCCAAAGCGGGAAAACTGGTGCAACAGATATGAGAGTTTATTTTATTAAGTAGATTCTGAGTATAGTAAATCTGGGTTCCAGATCTAGAAAATCCGAAAGAGAATAAAAGAAATCAAATCTGTAGCTAACTTCTTGTTCTAGTGCCAAATATCTGACTGATCCACACCCTCAAACGAGATTTACAAGACTCAGCCCGGATCTGGTCCTAGAAACCCCAGCACTGCCCCGGAAGCCCCAACGTTAGCTCTGCTAGCCTCAGAATTCCACTGCGCTACCCAGAGAGGGATTGCGTAACCCCTGAGAGGGTGACACAGGCCTTACGCTGGCCCTGGAGACCCTATGCGTAATTTCTAAATCCCTCTAGAGCCTCTGCACCGTCCTGCATAGCACCTGCGTAGCGGCTGCGCAACACTTGCGTCGCTGCTGCTCTGCTTCTCTGCGTTGTCCATGTTGCTGCTCCTCTGCTTCTTACTAACTCTTGGCTCCGGGATCAGATCACCACCTTAGCCAATACTACCCCTTGCTGCAGAAAATTCCTCCGATAATTCTTAGCAAACCCGCCCCAGAATTCCAGATCTATTTATCAGCTCTGTAACTGTGTGTTTGTCTCCAACTGACCCTCAAGCCTTTCTCTTATACTTTTTTGTTGAACCCTTCAACGACCGAGATTAAAACAATCATCAACGACTGAGATTAAAATACTGCTTGATCTGTGCCTTTTAGAACATTTAAGCACGTGTGTTAATTAATTCACTATAATTATTTAATTTTCCTAAGTTTAGACTTAGGAAATCCATTAAAATAATTAATTATTTGAATAACTTGAACACCAACTAAAATTTCTTAAAACACTTTCTGGGTTTTGGAGTTCAAGTGTGTCCTAGCCTCTCCACAAAATTTCAAGGCTAGAGCACACCCGATGCTACACCAACTATACAAAGTCTCAACACTCCCTCTTAGCACGAAGTGTGCTCTAGCAATGCATTCACACCATGCACTACAAGATCTTGTAATTGGATTCTGTGCTACTGATGCTTGGCCTACTGCCCTCCATCCACTGCAATGCTGCTCTCTGTACTGCTGCCCATGCTGCTTCCACTGACACTGACACATATACACTGCAACTCCCTCTCAAATCGCTGCATCATGTTTCCCATAGCACTGCCACTACTAACTGCTGCACTGCAACTCAGTTGCTGAGAAGTAAGCAACTGAAAGACTTCAGCCCAATTGTTTGACAGATAAGTCAAACTGCATCTATCACTGAAGCTCCCTGCACGCTGACTCACACTGTCCTCCTGGAGGTAATGTTATGCTGCAACACTATACTGCGTGAGAACAATCTCTCTGCGCTGCTAAAGTCCCATCAGCCTCTCTGCGCCGCTGCCTCCACGCTGCTATTGCCTTTGCATCATGCTTCTCCCTCTTCAGCTCTTCAACTCCCTCTTCCGCTTCAATGTTACCTTCTGCAACCATCTCCCGACTCATCCCGCTACCGTCTTAAGGCTCCCATAGCTCGTATGTGATCCAAGAGTAGGGATGACTCAAGGATCCCGCCACACTGTCTGTAGATGCTCTAGAGATCCATGCCACCCCACCTCTTCTCTCGAGGCACATGAGAACTCATGGCTGCATCATCATTAGAGTCATCGTCCTTTGCTGTTGCAACCTTGGAATCATAAGCTCCTTTGTCCTTCTTCTTAGGACAAGTGCTGGCGAAGTGTCCAAGATCACCACAGTTAAAGCACTAGACCTTGGAAAGGTCCTTCTTCTTCTTCCCTTGTTGCTTCTTTTCCTTTGATGCAAGGGTTGCATCATCCTCCTCCTCCTCTTTGAATTTTTCCTTTCCACTTCCTCCACTGATATTCTGTCTCTTAGTGACCCTCTTGATCTCCTCTTGGCGGAGGATATCCCACATGTCTTCCCATGATGGTAACACTTCCCTTCCTAGAATGCTCTGGACAAACGTTTCCCATTCTTCGGAGACTGCATTTAGGGCAGTCCTCACTAAGAGCCTCTCATCTGGAGTAGCACCTATGCCGATCAGCTGATCACAGATAGCTTGAATTCTGAAGAGGAATGGATCTATTTCTTCACCCTTCATCATTTGGAACAACCGCATCTGGTTCTCCAGAAGCATTCTTCGTTGGACAGAGCCTCCTTGGTACATCGTGTCCAAGGATACCCACGTGTCATTTGCTATAGTCTTTCCAACAATATGAGGTATAACGTGGTTCTTGACTCCGTCTATGATCAAACGCTTAGTCCACGCTTGTTTTTCTTCATACTTCTTTAGTGGATCTGCATTGGTTGGTACAACAAGAACCTTCTCTGCATGATCTTTGAGACCATACTCATCCAAAACTGACAGGATTCTGGCCTTCCAGATAACATATTTGGACATGCTGTCCAATCTATCTTAATTCCTAAGTCCATATCAAGCCATCTTGCTCAGATTTGACAGAAAAAATACTTCTTCTCCCTCTAGATCTGAGTTTCTTGGTGACTAGAAACCCTCTAGTAACTACTTCTGCTGAAGACTGATTTCCCTCCTGGAAATATTTCACCCAAACACAATCAGACAACACTCTCTGATCCTCCTGATCGAATCTCAGATCTGCTAAGTAACTATCTTCCTTCCGCATTTGTTGACTTAGCTAGGCACAATTCTGCACCTGCAGAATCTCCACCACACTAGCACTGCTAAAGATCTGAAGCACTGCTTCCGGATCTTGGCAAAACTCTTATGACACTGGAGAAATGGCTGGACCGCGTCTCACTGAATGGCCCAACGCAGCCTCAAAACTACTCAGAAGTGGACTGTGTAACCCCAGACTAGGTGACACAGTCCTTACGCTGCCCTGGGAGGGGTCTGCGTAATCCTAATGGCCTTCTGCAGCTTTAGCGTTGTCCTCTTCTGGATCTGCTTTCTCTTGCTGTCAAGATGCCTTTTCCAAATCTGCGGCTTCTTCTGCCACCCTACAGAAAAATATTTCTTCAGCTCATTACTGGAGATTTAGCTTGATCTGCTATCCGCTCTGATACCATGTGAAAATTCTATTGCAGTATCATGGTTTATTTATCCTACTTGATTTAAATTAATATAAGTTATTTCCAGAAATTAGGTTAAAAAATACCGAAATAAACACAACTACAACCTACACTTGCATATAATTTACTCAATAATACGCTCATCCAACAAAGTGGCACATGGATTTTTGGACATAATTCCCTGGAAAAACCCAAAGCGGGGAACCGGTGCAACATATATGAGGGTTTATTTTTTTAAGTAGATTATGAGTACAGTAAATCTGGGTTCCAAATCTAGAAAATCCGACATAGAATAAAATAAATCAAATCTGCAACTAACCTGTTGTTCTAGTGCCAAATATCTGACTGATCCACACCCTCAAACAAGATTTACAAGACTCAGCCCATATCGGGCCCTAGAAACCCCAGCGCTGCCCCTGAAGCCTTAGCGTCAACCTTGCTAGCCTCAGAATGCCACTGCACTGCCCATAGAGGCACTGCGTAACCCCTAAAAGGGTGATGCAGACCTTACACTGGCCCTGGAGACCCTCTGCATAATTTCTAAAGCCCTCTGGAGCCTCTGCGCCATCTTGCATAACACCTGCGCAACACCTACGTAGCTACTGCTCTGCTTCTCTGCGCTGTCCTTATTGCTTCTACTCTACCTCTTACCGACTCTTGGCTCCAGGATTAGATCATCCCCTTAGCCAATACTACCCCTCATTGCAAAAAATTCCTTTGGAAATTCTTAGCAAACCTGCCCTAGAATTGTAGATCTATTTCTCAACTCTGCAACTATGTGTCTATTTCCAACTGACCTTCGCCTTTCACTTATACTTTTTCGTTGAACCCTTCAAAGGCCGAGATTAAAACACTCATCAACAATTGAGATTAAAACACTGCTTGATCCGTGCCTTTTAGAACACCTGCGCAACACCTACGTAGCTACTGCTCTGCTTCTCTGCGCTGTACTTATTGCTTCTACTCTACCTCTTACTGACTCTTGGCTCCAGGATTAGATCATCCCCTTAGCCAATACTACCCCTCACTGCAGAAAATTCCTTTGGAAATTCTTAGCAAACCCGCCCTAGAATTGCAGATCTATTTCTCAGCTCTGCAACTATGTGTCTATTTCCAACTGACCTTCAAGTCTTTCACTTATACTTTTTCGTTGAACCCTTCAAAGGCCGAGATTAAAACACTCATCAACAACTGAGATTAAAACGTTGCTTGATCCGTGCCTTAAAACACTCATCAACAACTGAGATTAAAACGTTGCTTGATCCGTGCCTTTTAGAACATTTCAGCACATGTGTTAATTAATTCACTTAATTTTCCCAAGTTTAGACTTAAGAAATCCATTAAAATAATTAATTATTTGAATAAATTGAACACCAACTGAAATTTCTCAAAACAATTTCCGGGTTTTGGAGTTCAAGTGTGTCCTAGCCCCTCCACAAAATTTTAGGGCTAGAGCACACCTGATGCTACACCAACTATACAAAATCTCAACAATGATCAATCGACGAATACCAAATGAAATGACGTCATATAATAGCTCAATAAATGCACTATATTTTGCAATATTAATCGTTGTTTGGCCAAGACGTATTCCATGAATACTAACTAGTTCATAAGTGGGTGAATAAACAGCCCAAGCTATGGAAGACAAATTCCGAGTACTACCTCTAGCGCCATTGACAAAGCCAATGTAAGTTTGACTAAGTGTCAACATTTTCAAATCAAGTGTAACACACAATAAGCAAGAGAAGTATAAGAAGATCATAAAAATATGCAAAAATTGCCACACACAAAAAAATATGATTCAACAGTGTACAAATCCTTCACAGATTGAATTAAGCACAGTATTTATTCAGGTGAAGGCTCTGGGCTTTCCTAAAGGAATACCATCATAATCAACTAGCTCATAAGTCATTTTTTCCAATACACATTTTACGATGTAGGGACCATGCCACATAGGTTCAAATTCACGGACACATAATTTATCATGTTCTTGATCATAATCCAAAACTATGTCACCTTTTGAATATGAGTGAGGATTTACATTTTGATCAAAATGTGCCTTAACTCATTTCTTATGAGTCTCACTAGCTAATGTAGCATCATGAAGAGTCTAAACTAATTGTGCTAAGTATAAAAAGCATTCTTCCTTTACAGAAGTGGCTAGTAATAATTCGATTTCCAATTTTAATGACGAGATTTCACATTCAATAGGCAGGGCTTCTTCTAGACCATAAACCAACTAGAAGGGAGTAAAACCGGTTGAAGTTTTTGGTGAGGTGCGATATTCCCACATGGATGGAAAAAAGATCAGATGCCAATTTCATTTATGAATTCCAACAATCCATTTAATCATGGTAGTCAAAACCTTGTTTATGGCTTTTACTTGGCCATTTTCTTGCAGGTAATATGGAGTTGATTTGTCATGACACAAATTTATCTTTGTAGTAAGTTTGGTCATCATAAAATTTTGAAAATGGCTACCATGGTCAATGAAAATGGTTTGTGGAAGACCAAACCTAGCAATCACATGATTGAATATGAAAATAGTTGCAGTTTCACCATCATCCTTATATGTAGGTATCACCTCGACCCATTTTGTAAAATAATCCACAACTAGGATAATATACTCATGCCCCTCGTCCGAGTGAGGGTTACATGCAATGAAATTGATGCCCAATTTTGAAAAAGAACTGACAACAATAATTGGGTGAAGAGGAGATGGGGGGTGCACGCATTTTGCAATGATAGATTTGACAATTATGGCATTTTTGGATTGCAATTATACAATATTTAAACATTAGAGGCCAAAAATACCCCACGCGCAAGATTTTTTGGGCAATGGCAAACCTTGACATATGACCGCCACAAACTCCAGAATGAAAATTATTCAATGCTTTTTCGGCTTCTTCATGATTTAAACATCGTATGAAGATATAATCAACACCACAACGATAAAATATATCACCAACAATAATGTATTTTTGGGATTGGTACCAAATACAACAACGATCAGTTTGAGATAATTCTGGCTGAAAAGTATGAGTTTGAAGATACACAATACTATATCCATACCAAGGGTCTAGTGTACTGATAAGAAAAAGTGATTCATCTAGAAGATAATTCTCTGACACATTTTCTATCTTAGTATAGGGAAGGTTACAAAATAATTTGACAAATACCAATGATTTCTTGGATTTAGATTTTATGAATTCTAAATCAAATTCATGCAGAATAACTATCTATTTAGAATATTTTCCCCCTACCAACTGTCTCGTAAGAATGTACACCATAGGCTTGCAATCTGATATCATAGTTGTTTTACCTAACATAATATAGTGATAGAATATTTGGACAACTTGAACGACTTCCAAGGCCAATTTTTCCACGTGTGTATTTAATATTAGTTTTTGTAAGATTTGTACAAAAATAATATATCACATGTTCATCGTTCAATTCTTTTTCCTGAGCTAAGACCATGCCAATGGTGACATTAGATGGAGTTAAATACAAAAATTAATCTCAATGATAATCGAGCGGATGCAACAATGGTGTATGAGTCAACACATGTTGGAGTGCATCAAAAGATTTTTGAGCAATTTCATCCCATGTAAATGAGATGCCCTTTTTCAATAGTTGAGTAAAACCTTTAGTTACCTCAACGTAGTTCAAGATGAATCGACATAATTTTTTTTTTTCCATTTCAAACTTTGGAGTTGGTGCAAGTTGGAAGGAGGAGGAAAATTCAGAATAGCCTCTACCTTAAGTGGATCAATACGAATGCCTTCTTTTAATAAGAAAAATTTCTGTAATCGACCGAACTATACACAAAAAACATATTTGTGAGGATTCAAGCAGATATTGTAGTGTCGACATCTGATAAAGATAGCTCTCAAATGTATTGGATGATCTTCCATTTTCAGTGAATGAGCTGGTAAATCATCCAAATATGGTTGTACAATATGCTTGATATCGTGACAAGCGTAAGACATGGTCCGTTGAAAAGTTGCGCTGACATTCTTTAATGCAAATGGGAATTTCCGATAAGAAAAAGTTCCCCATGGACAAATGAACGCAATTTTATGTTGATCAACATGGAGTATGTTGATCAACATGGAGTATCCGAAAAACCCATCTATGAAATAAAATATTTTGTTACCGGCACAATTGTCAATGATTTGGTCGATATAGGGGGTAGGGTAGTTGTCTTTGGGGCAAACTTTGTTACTACCCCTACAATCTACGCATACTCTAATGGTCCCTTACTTTTTGTTAATGGGAACAATATTGGAAACCCAATTAGTCAAGGGAACATGATAGATAAAACCCTCTTTAAGTAGTTTTTCAACCTCATCTTTGATAGCAATAGCCTTTTGTGGATGCACTGGACATAGTATTTGTCTGACATGTTTAACATCTAGGTAGGTATTAATTTTGTGAACAACAATACTCGAGTCAATTCTTGACATTTCCTCAAAAGACCAAGCAAAAATGTCACAAAATTCTTGAAATAGGGTTTTGTACGTTTGAATTTCTTCAAGTGAGCACGAAGCACCTATGTGAATGTTCTTGATAATTCCTTATTTGACTGAGATGTTAATTGGGATGGTTCTAGATATATATATTTTATTTTTATTTTTTATTTATTTATTTTATTTAATTAATTAATTTTATTTTATCTTTTATTATTATTATTATTTTTATTTGTTATTTTTTTTTCAGATTAAGATTGAAGAATTGACAGGGCATTCAATATTATGTACGATCTTAGGTAAAAATATGGTATAAAAATCATTCTCAATTTTCTCAAGGTTGGGAAGAAAAGATGAACGATGATGATAATCATCCCATGGAATTTATTTCCATGATACTTTCATCTGTTGGAAACATATTATTGAAGGGATCAGGGAATGATATTGGTTTCAACCAAGATAACTAAGAATAATGATCAATGATCACATTCACTAGATCAATTTCAGAGGGTGGTGGGTCGAAAAAAATTTGAACTCCCTGAGAAGCTAATTCAAATCGGATTAAGGGCATCTTGTTGACATACGAGGTCAATTAAGATTCTAAAGGAAAAATCCTAGTATCAGAAGATTCCATAGTGCTTGATGAGATCATATTAACCGGGGAAACATTAGAAGAAATTTTGGTGGAGGGGGTGATGAATCCTTGAGAAAACCAACACCAATATCTTCATAAGGAGTAATATTTTTCCCCACAGAAGGTAAATTACCTGTAGAGTTAGGGTCATAAGTATAATAAGATATCTGGTCAACTTTTACAATATTTTTTTGATGAGGAAATAATATCACACAGAAAAGTGATGAGACCACTGCAGATATAACATAGGTCCAACTTTGACCCAGTAAAATGTTGTAATCGAGTTGGGAATCAACGAATTCTACCTTGATTGCGACCGTCTTACCTTCTAAGTCTATTGGTAGATCATTTAAAATCCTGTAAGGACCAAAACCTCTTCCATCAAAGGCTTTCAAAGTGGTAGGAGATTTATTGATAGTTGGATAACCCAAATATTTCCAACAAGCAATAGGCATGATACACGCAGAGGCTCCTTTGTCAATTACTATATGAAAAACTAGTTTGGTTATGACAAAAAATCGTATTTGGAATGCCAATTGATGTGGGAGTCTAGGTATACGAATTTCAAGATAAAATATTATAATATCAAAATTCTGAGGATCAATTACTCCAATAGCTAACAAAAGTAACTTTATTTTTGCTGGAAACATTTGCAACACTTCAAGAGTCGACATTATTGAATGAGACATCGCTAGGTCTTCAAAAATGTTGTAGTTCTGAGATACTCTAGCATGTGGGTTAAACGTTGATTTTCGAAAAACACCTTTGGGATGCGGTCGAATCACAATGTGAGAGTTTTGTTTCTCAATCAGTAATGGTTCAAAAGGAGAAGGAATTAAAGTGGAAGGTTGACTAGATGGACTAGCATCGTTTCCATTTACTATAGGACCCTTAGATCCATAATATTTAGATCTTGTTGCTACCATAACTTGCGAAGACATCACCATGGTATCTGCTGATGTGGAGGAAGATGATGGATTATGTGAAATCATTTTTCTATCTCGAGAAGGGAAAGGTATTTCAAAACACCAGGAGTAGGAGAACCTTTTAAAAATTTACTAATCTATGCTTGATGTGAGCATTCCTTTGCATAATGATCTTCATTACAGACTCGAAAAGGATAACGAGGCTTATTTTTCTCATCAAAAAATTCATTTTTGGTTGGATTCTCCTTTTGAGAAGAATTTTGCTTTGCTTTACTTTTCCCCTTCTTTTTACCTCTAGATGGTTGATTCTTGATAGTAGATGATTCTACGACAATAATTTTAGAAGTAATTTCTAGAGAAAGGTTTCACCGTGTGAATCTTGTATGGCCAAAGTCTGAGTGTTTCTAGAATTCCTCTTTTTACTCTTAGAATAATGGTTAACAAAACCAATTACACCATCAACGGTGTGAGATCCCGTAAGAGTTGAATCGGGTTGATTTCAAATTGTTGGGCGAGGTAGATTTCTAAATTTCTTGTATAACGTACCAGATTGTGTATAGAGAAGGTTTAGATACTGGGAACAGAAAATTACCTATTCTTCTGTCACAACACCTCCTTTAGAAACATCCTCGGTAATATCAAGAAATAAATATTTTGTGAACCATTAAGCCAATATTTGATCTAGAATAAAAACTTTGACTAAAATATGCCTACGCTTCCATTCATGTATATGATCCGAAATGTAGGTAGATGTTGATTGTTTTAGTGAAGTCAAAAGTTTAGTATCAGTGCCATATCAAATTGGTAGCTGAAAATGCGTCAAAAATGTTGTGGCTAAGGAGTTGAAATTATGGAAAGAGGCACGTGGTAACTCAATGTACCATTTTGTTGTTGAATTGATTAAATTTAGTTGGAAAAGGCGTGATCTGATAGAATCATCAATCAATGAATTCCACACACACCATAGATGATATGTCATAACATGATTTGATGGGTCGTTTCCCGATTTACCTTCAAAATTCGGCATATCACTTGGAAACTTAGTCAGAATTTCCGACCAAAATGGATAATAATAGATAGGATCATTCATTTGTCAGGATAAATCTGGAAAATATAAGGTTGAAATGAACGGTAATTGCCGTTGAATTATTGTTGTGGATATTGATAACCCCGAGGGTTATGTCCAACCCATGGAGGAGGATGCCCAGGATATCTCGAAATAGCTTGTGCGGTTGGTATTTTCATTCCTCCAGGGTAGCCAGGGTGACACATACCGGGTTGTGGTTGATATGGAGTTTGAAAAGTATGACCAAGGTATGGTTGACTTTGAAAATGTGGAATTTGAACCATTTGACCTAAGTAGTATTGACCCTGTAAAGTTTGACTTTTCAAAGGTTGACCTTGAAAAATTTGACTTTGAAAAGGCTAACCTTGAAAAGATTGACCTTGATATGGTGTTTTCATGATTTCTATACTAGCTTTTCTGATGGGAATCTGTGTTGTAGACTAGAAAGTAAGACCAATTTGATAAGCAGATGCTTGAAGGATAGTTGTGTAAGTTGTTGAATCGGTATTTGAGGCGTAACTTGGATAGTCGTTTGTGGTATTCCCAGGATAAGTGTTTGAGGTGAGCTTGAAACCGTTTGTTGAACATATGAATGAACAGTAGACTGAAAAGGTGTTTGAGGAATAATCTAAACAGGTTGCTGAACAAGTGTTTGTGGATTTCCTTGGACAAGCTGTTGAACAAGTGTTTGTGGAATCCCATGGACAGGTTGTTGGACATGTAATGGAATAACTTGAACATGTATTTTTGGAATAGTTGTCCAGTAAGTTGAATAGGTTGATAAAATGACACTTGTGGAGCAACTTGAATAGGCTGTTGAGAAAAACATGGGTTCCAAATAATATTCATTTCTGGGTAAGGAGCACCAATTAAGGGTTGAGGCATAACAAGTTGACTTGGACCGACCTGAGGTAACTGACGAAAATTTGCATAAGTTGTGGAAAAAGTGCTAATTTTTGTTAACAATGGTATGTGATATTCTTTAGAGAAATTTACTTCAATTTTTCTTATGAGCCCAATATCAATTTCCAGATTAGAAATCACATTAACATTGATATTAAATGCATATAGAACATAAAAAATAAGCAGAAGACAAGCCAAGAAAAGATGACAATATTTGGCGAATGCCAAGGAAAAACCCCAATGTGGGGAAAACCATTTGATCAAATATTCTTATTATTCTTCAAAAGTTCAGCACAGAGAGAGTACATCATACAAAATTCACTTGCTCAATCACTGTCAAAAAAGTCTAGTCAAACAACAATGAACAAGATGCCCTAACCATAATGTCAACGTTAGTCAAACCAATAGAAATTATCCTCCAAATCAGCTTTGTCAAACCCAGTTAATTCGACCTCCAAAGATAGTCAAAGTCAACCCAAAACTATCTTGAAACACTTGGTCAAACTACGTCAACATAGAGTCAACGTTGCGGTCAAAGGCTCTGTGGTCAACCTGCTCCAAATGCCTTTGTATGCGTGCCAAAGAGTGCGATCTAAATAAATTGAACCTTCTGCTTGAAAACCACAGTCAAATATGTGGTGTTGACCCTTGGTCAACGCTCCTACAATTAGCCCAAAAACAATCCTATGATTTATGCCTGAAATTTTCGTTCACCCTAGCCACACGTGTGAAGAGAGAAGAGCTTCTCCTTTGCTGTATGAACCAATGAGGATGGGATAGAGAAATATGTGTTGAGTGATGATATCCAAAATGAGAAAAAGGCCTCTCTTATTTATACAATTCATTGAGGGGTGGAGACACATCTATTGGGGCTTCATGAGCCTAAATTAGACTTCTGTCCGACCTTGACAATTTGAACATGTGTGAGAATTAAATTCAAAATCACACTTCTGCTCATCCAATCAAGATGATCCATATATCAATATTGCACCTATCGGAAAGAGGATTCCAATAAAAATATCATCTCCATCATATGAGTTTTCCAAGGTGGAATTTGGCCCTAGTTTCCAATTTTAACACTCCCTCTAAACTAGGGAGAAATCCACCCGCCAATCCATCTGTCAACCTGTACCATGTTTGTCATCCCTGCTGTTGTGGATCATCTGCATATCCTTTTTTATTTTATTTTGAAAATAAAAAAATAGCAAAAAATCTGAAATTTCAAAAAAGCATATGCTATAGTATAACGTTTTTATACTGTATCATAAAAAAAAATGAAGTGTTCTACAAGCTCGATGCAAATTAAAGTTTATCATTAAGCTTTATTTGAACGTGTGTATATTTTCAAGCTTAAGTTTCAAGCAACTGTCCGAGCGGAAGTAGTGATCATTGAAGAATGTTATTGGATGAGTCAATGCGGAGGCGCAAAGAGCTCGTTAGTTATCAAATCCAATGCCCCCGCAGTTGACTAGTTTGACTGCGGGTGAACTGTGATCAACGGCTTGGATTCATTGCGAGGGGCATAAGCCGAAGTTCTCCGCCGTACTCCAGGACCCCCCGCGGTGACATCATCAAGCGAGGTGGAAGACAGCTGTCATCCACTGTCAAAGACTTTTTACACATCATTTCGGTATTTATTACGAGTTTCCGCAGCTGTTAAATGATTCTTTTGTCCCATTCTCGTTTATTTGTTATTGTTTTTCCCCTTTGAGTCGTGTTCTCGCCACCTTTTCATTGTCCACTACCCCACGAATTGCTTCTGTTGTCTGTCAGTCATGGCCAAAAGATTTTCGCTACCTGGTTCAACTGGTCCCATCTCCCTCGTTGACAGTGAGCAAGACGTTCAAGATACCGTGTCATCCGTAAATCATTTCCTTTTTCATCATCAAGTGACCCTAAATGCCGAGAATTCCCCAGTTTTCGATGCCATGAAGAAATCCGATGTCCTGTCTCCCTGTATCCCAAAGGCTCATTTCTTTCCCGAATTTATATCTTGGTTAGTTTCTTCAATGTATCCTGGAAAGTGCTTCATAATGAATTCGCTAGGGGAGAATGTTCTATAGGTGTCGACGCAGCAAATCCGCCAAGTGTTTTGCTTTCCCGAACACGAGTCACCATTGCAATTCTCTGAAGACTCATTGGCGCGTTATTTTGAGAACCTTTCAAGTGAAGAGTTTGATCAATGTATGTCCCATTTGAGATCAAATTCAAAAGAAGTTCAACTAGAAGGAGAAGAATTCAGTTTGGAGATGTTTGATGCGGAGAATAGACCAATTCTGAGTTGTATTGCCAAAATTTTGGGCAAAGATAATGACCTTACAATTGATAAATCAGTATTGGGAATGTACGCGATGATGATGAAACCAGGGGTAGTTCTGGATATTCCATCTTTTTGGCAGGAGATTGTCAATTCTCAGTTGATGGCCTTTCCTCTCACAGGTTCCTTTAAATTCCCCTCATTGATTGTTCATTTATTCTTATATCAAAATGTTGAGGAATTTATGAGTTTGGGGTTGAATATAGTGGATGTCAATAAACAGAAGAAATCAGTTATATTTTGGACTGACATAATTAGAAGAGAGGAAAATGAAGCAGGACTGTTTGAGTTTGCCAGTCATTATATGTCCATTGCTTATAGAATATTGAATGGGGTTTCCCCTCCTTGTTTTTTACCAAAAGCCCGGGAGTTTCTACAGTTGGGACTTAGTTGCAGGTTTGGGGATTGGTTTGTGTTTGAGGAATATTCGGAGATAAGAATGTATGGAGCTAGTATTGAGCCTTACAGGCTCCCAACTTTTGTGCCTATGAGGCTTTTTGCTCTTGAATTCATCAGGCAGAGTCTAAATGTAGATCAGGTGCATTTTCTTCCCAAGAAGAAAGGTTTCATGTATAAGTTGCCCATGAGTGTGGGGCCCTTTGTGGTAAATACAAGACAAGAATTTGATGAAGTGTCTAAGTTGTTGGAAGAGACACATCTATGACTGGGTGAAAAGTGGTCATATGATCCTCATGGAGTGATTTCTCGAAGGAGAGTAGAAAATGGATACTTAGCTTTTACTCACGAGAGAAGACTTGAGCAAGAAAAGCTGGCAAACCCCGGAGAATCAAATACATCAAAAGCAAGAATTCAAACACCTATTATAACTGAAAGGGTAAATAAAAGAAGTAGGGATTTTGTTGTTGAATTAGATGATGAAGAGCCAAGAGAGGAGAAGAGAACCAAATTGGCTGAAGATCATTATTCAAATTCACCAGGTTTTACCTTTCATATAAATGAAGAACAAAACGCTCCCTCTTCTCCTGGAGGTCATGAGCTTTACTCAGAAAAGGCATCCTCAGTCAAACAGGTATTTACACAGATTGAAGAAAGGAATCAAAGAATAAGAACTAATATGGAGGCTCAAGCAGAGTATCACATAGTTGCTAATCAAACTAGGTTGCTGACTGTGATGGATCTTGAAAAGGATCAATTCAGAATGGCTTTAACGCATCCAACAGGGATGTCCCTCGGATCTTCGAGCAGTTTTAATGCTATAAATATAACTATGGATGTTAAGAAAATCCCATTGTTGGATAAGATGAATCTTCATGTGCAGACTGGACAATTAATTGTCAATGATCTAACCAAAACCAATGCCACAGCTGTTAAAGCTGAAAACATGCTAGCAAAGGTTATCAAGCAGTTTAAGATGGAGAAGGCCAATTCAAGGGCCTTATCAGTTCAAAATGAGGAATTAAAAAATATTATCACGAAGATCGGTGTAGATCCAAATGAAAAAGTTGCAGTACAGCAGCTCATGAAGAGTGCAGAAATAGAGATATCCACCCTAAGGAAGAAACTGAAGTTACCTGCTGCAGAGCACTCACTGGCTGCAGAAGTAGCAGAAGTGGAGAAAGAGAAAGAAGAATTGCATCTGCAATTGCTGCGAAAAGATGAAGAATTGTCTAAAGTAAAGCAGACTGCTATTTCGTTACAAAACCATATTGAAAATCATACTTGTACTTTTGTTTTTCCTACAGGTAATGCGGACCCTCAAGCACAGATTGCGCAGCTCAACACAAAGATGAAGATGGCAGAAAGAGATCGCAGGCTAGCTTAATCAGAGTTAGAAACGACCACCAAAGTCATACGGACGCTAGAAGATAAAGCAAAGGAGAACAAGTAGAAATTACAGAAGGCTGAAGATGAGATTAAAGATCTCAAAGAGAAGTTAAAAGGTAATATCTCCCTTATAAAGGTTAAAGATATCATTTGGGGTGAAATTATCTCAGAAATGAAGTCCAATTGGAATTTCCTGAATATAGTTGCGAAGGAGAAAAGCCTTATCTCAGAACATGAAGAAGAGATGCTATCTGATAAGAAAACAACAATTAAGAGAGCAAATTTGGCTAGGAAGTTCATAGATTTTATCAATTCCAAGTCAGATGAGGAATTGGAAAATATTGAGATACAAGATAGATATTTTTATGCTCAAGAGGTGAATAAAATGATCATCAGAAATGATCTTCGGAAGGTTGCAGAGAAGAGGCTACTAGGAATTAAAGAGACAGTAAAGAAGTTTGATATATCATTTGATAAATTGACAAGAACAGGTTTAACTTCCTGTTGGATAGAGAGGAAATATCATGTCATGGAAGTTTTATGAAGATTCGTTAGTATTGGCAAAAAGCAGGGTGGATAACAGGCATGAAAGGACGCAGATTTTAAAAGGAAAAACGATGTTTAACTTCTTGTAGAGACATTTCAATTTGCTATGGATGGTGAAGACTCTCTTCATAGAAAGACCTACCCACAACCAAGTTGTTGCATTCACGTTGGAGTATCATAGTTTCAAGAATGCCCCAATAACCCAAAGTGAGCTATGGAAAAAATGCAAAACATTCTCAATGGACACAGCGAAAGGGATCCCAACGTCTCAATCAAGAGTAGTCGTTGATTCAGCAACTGCGTCAGAAGCGGCTTTCCTTATAGATTAGAAGTTTTCAAATTCACATTATGTTATTTTCTTAAAATCATGCAAATTGTAATAGGACCCTTCGAGGCATGTAACTCCGTAACTACCAGTAGTTTAAGCAGTTGGAATTAGTTTCATCAGGAGAAACTATTTTGTGACTTTGTATTTAAAGGAAATTTGGAGAAAGAAAGAGGTTCCGAGTTTTGAACCTTGAAGCTAAATTTTGTACTAGAGAATATAAAATCAATGAAAGAAGTATGCAGGTTTCTATCATTCCGTTTATGCTGAAAAGTTATCTAGTTTACACTATGTTTCCATATCTGTGAATAAAATGGAGTAATTTGAGCTGCGGGTCTCTTTATACATGTGTATTTAAGAGTTATACAAACCTTAATGTGCGCTCCTCTGTTTTAACTTTATCTTTCCCTATTTATTTAGGGTTTTATTATGATAGATTCTGTTTTAGACAGCATATCAGATTGAAATCCTCTTCTCTTTTTCTTCCGTTCTTTCATTTTGGCATAAATGGAATATGGCATTGCAGAACATTGCATGGATTTAATATTTGAAGGTTATATAATTAATGTTTAAGGGTTTATAAGACAGAGACAGATATATATTTATTTTGTGACATATTCATATAATGTCTTGAGCACAGATTCCTTTACACGTCAAGGAATTGTTTCTTAAGGTACAACATTAATTGGCGCCGTTGCCGGGGACGAAGATTCGAAGATTTTCCCTGGGTTTTGTTTGATATTTCGTCTAGTTGTTCAGAGAGGAGGAAATAATAAGCTGTGTTTATTTTAAAAATAGTTCTGGCTCCTAAGAAACCTCATACGAGGTCTGATACCTCTCAGCAATGAGTTCCTGTTTTGTCTGATCCTGAGAAGCTTGTTTCAAAGAAGGGCCAGAAACCAAAAATATTTGATACACCAGATGCTACACTGCTTGCACCAGGGAGCAGTTCACGCGATTTTTCATCCAAGAAGGTTTCCTAGAAACTCATTTTCTCGGAAGAAGAATCCTCACCATCACCCGTTGCATTTCAAGAACCTACATTAGAAGAGCAATATTTAGAGTTTGTGTCTTTCCCACTCGTAGAAACTCCACCTCATACAACTGCCAACTCTTCTGCAATTGTTCATACACAAATCCCTATATCAATTGTTCCACCTCATTCACCCCCACCTACAACTGGTATTCATTTTACCCCCACTCAAGGAGTAGTTAACCCGGGCATAAACATGGCGGCCCCTGCTTTCTTGATGAATATATATGCACCATTAAATCTACCCCAACCACTGAACGCAATGCCTCAGGAGTATCTCAAACTACTCCCTAGATTTACTGATGAAGACGAAATAACTGCAGAACAACACTTGCCCCTGTTTTGCACATTTGCTGAGAATTTAAATGTTGAACATTTAGATGTTGTAATGAGACTTTTTGTTCAGTCTCTAAGTGGAGAGGCAAGGAAATGGTTCAAAGGATTGCCTAATGGTTCAATAAATGATTGGGATGGACTAGAAAGACGTTTCATTGAGAGATGGGGCGAAAAAAGGGACCATGGTTATTCTTTGACATAATTCAATGCAATAAAGAAGAAATCTGATGAGAATATGAGTGATTTTGTGAAAAGATTTAATAAGTTGTATAATAGTTTTCCTGCGGAAATGAAACCTCCTCCTATTGGAGCAAGGGTCGTTTTTGCTGGTGCATTTGAACCAGAGTTCAATTTCACATTGAGGGAAAGAAGGTCCCCTACGTTGGAGCAGATTCAAACTGATGCTCTGGAGATTGAGGCTACTATGTCCGCTGCTGGTAAAGTTCAAGATAAAGGAAAGGTTAAAGAAGAAGCCTCATATCAAGATCAAAGAATAGACAATATGACTAAAGTCATAAAAAAATTGTCTAATAAATTGGTGAAGTTGGAAATAGACAATAATAAGCCTGCAAGAAAAAACAGAGAGGTTTTCAATCCTCAGTTTAAAAAACAGCCCCTGCAAATTCTAGAAAGAGAAAAGAAAGATCAAGATCAGGTGCAAGCACCTTTGAATATAGAGGCAGCTCCATCCCGTTCAGCAGATGATGATGATGAAAAAGAAGATGATGCTTGAATTTCTGCTGTTTACATGGAAGATGATGAAACAGAAGAAGAAACTGAGGAAGAAAATGAAGAAATTGATTTTTCGTTCGACCAAGAAGAAATGGATGATTATTGCAAGCAGTTTACGGACTTCATGCAATCAGAATTGCATAAAAAATACGATTTGAGGTCAAAGAAGAGGTTAAGAACTCAAGATGATGGGGAAAAAGAATCAGAATCAACTGCTCCAATGGCGAATCCATTACAGAAAAACCAGATCAAGAAATCAGATAAGGGGAAGCAGCCCATGAATGAAGAAAAAGAAAAGGAAAAACAACAAGTTGAGGCTTCTCAAACAAAGATTAAAGATCCTAATGTTTTGGAGAAAGTTGTTACTGTTCCTAATCAAAGTCTACATTCAAAGAAAGATCAAGAAGAACCTGAAAAGTTGACAAAACAAAATCAAACTTTCAGTTTGTTGAAAGAGTTGGAGAAAGTGAAAATTCAAATTCCTCTTCTTGAATTAATGAAAACACCTGGTTATAAGAAGGAGATTGCTGAATTTATCAATTTATCTCCGTCTGATGAGGTGGGCGATATCGTAAATCTGCAAGAAGAAAAACCAGTGGTTACCTTTGGGCCTCATGTTGAAGAGGTAGATTCATCCGTCCCTCCTTTTTATATATCACTTCTGTTACATGATTTTGTTTTACATAATTTTATGCTAGATTCTGGCGCATCCCACAATATGATGCCACTGTGTGTGATGAAAGAGTTGAATTTTCAAATCACTAAGCCATACAGACATCTTTATTCTTTTGATTCAAAAAGGGTGAAGTGTTTGGGTCTTATTAAGGATATGGTTGTTTCATTGGCTCAAATCCCAGCCAAGAGCATTATGATGGATGTGGTAGTGGCAGACATTCCAGCTAGATTTGGTATGTTATTATCTAGATCTTGGGGGGAAAAGCTGGGAGGAGTTTTGAAGCTAGATTTTACATATGCTATCATTCTTGTTTTTAATGGGGAAGAAAGGAGGTTGTACAGAGAAACTAGGTTTCAAAAAACTGCTACCAAGAAAGATGCAGGTAATTCACCTATTTATGGACAAGAGAAGGATGACCTCTCTTTTTTCATGCTGCATGAAGATGCAGAATTTGCTGAAGAAACACAAGGGCAGCTCCCTTCAGCTATTGTACATAAGGAGCTGCATTCGAACAGACTTTGGAAGTGTTATTTCGATGGCGCGTTTTCTAAAGAAGGCACTGGAGCTGGTTTCATTTTTGTATCTCCGGAAGGTAACCTTGTACCTTTTTATTTTAAATTGGAGTTTGAGTCCACTAATAATGTAGCTAAATATGAAGCATTAATCATTAGTCTGAAGACAACGAAGCAAATGGGAATTCAGTCTATGACTGTGTTTGGTGATTCTGAATTAATTATAAGACAAACTAAGAATTTGTGTCAAACTAAACATCCCAGATTAAGAGCATATCGGAATGAAGTCTTGGACTTAATTGAAAATTACTTTGAAGCTTTCAACTTACAGTTTGTTCCAAGGGAAGAGAATAGAATGGCTGATTCTTTAGCAGTTGCAGCTAGTACATTCAAGCCTCCGATCAATCTGAGACTAAGATATGAAATTGAGATGAGATATAGACCTTCGATCCTTGACAATATCAAACATTGGCAGGTTTTTGAGGATGATGAACAGATTAAGCAATTTTTGTTGATGATTGAAGATTTTGAAGATCATCAGATTGATTTGGAAACTGATGAAAATGACTCGGCTGAAGAGTCTAAGACTCTGAAAAAGAAGATTGGTGATTAGCAGATTATTCAGCTGAAGGACAATATTCTACCAAGAGGTTTGGTACCTCTAGAAAGGCTATTTGATGCTAATGATGTGGCAGTAAATCAGAAGAAAGCACAACAAGATGATAATGTGGAAGATTGTAATTTGGGAACTCAATATGAGCCTAAAATGGTAAAATTGTTCAAAGGCCTTTCGAAGGACTATAAACAAAGGTACATAGATCTGTTCAAACAAGTTGAGGATGTATTTGCCTGGTCATATGATGACCTGAAGACTTATGATAAGAGTATTATTCAGCATAAAATTCCATTGAAAGATGGAGTCAAACCACATAAACAGAAACTTCGACAAATCAATCCATTGTTGTTGGCCCCGATTGAAAAGGAGGTAAAGAAATTGCTGCAGGCTAAAATAATTGTTCCTCTCAGATATTCTGATTGGGTTTTCAATCTGGTACCAGTCAGAAAAAAGAATGGAGAGATAAGGCTGTGTGTAGATTTCAGGAACTTGAATAGGGCTTCATTGAAGGATAATTATCCTTTGCCGAAGATGGATTTTGTCTTGCAAAAAGTGATTGGAGTGTACAGGCTATCAATGGTAGATGGTTTTTCAGGATATAACCAGGTTGCTGTGGAGAAGGAAGATCAAAAGAAAACTGCTTTCACTACACCCTGGGGAACATTCATGTATGCCAGGATGCCATTTGGCTTAATGAATGCAGGGGCCACATTCCAAAGAGCAATGGATATTTCATTTGTAGGAGATAACTTTGTGGTTGTTTATCTGGATGATGTCACAATTTTTTCAAACTCTGATGAAGAACATCTACAACATTTGCAGAAAGCCTTCTTGAAGTGTAGGAAATATGGTTTATCGCTGAATCCTAAAAAATCTTTGTTCGCTCTGGAGGAGGGTCAACTGCTGGGACATATTGTTTCTAAACAAGGAGTGAAGATTGATCCAACGAGAGTCGAAGCAATACAGTCAATTCCACTGCCCAGAAGTAAGAAATATATTCAGAGATTCCTTGGGAAAATTAATTTTCTGAGAAGATTTGTTCCTAATTACGCAGAGATTGTCAAGAAAATAACAGACATGTTGAAAAAGGATGCAGAGGTGAAGTGGGACAAAGAAGCGAGAGAATCTTTTCAAAGAATTAAAGAAGCTCTGAAGGAAGCACCTATTCTAATAAGTCCAGATTATCTGAAGCCATTTCAAATTTTCTCATTTGCGTCTTCCTCAACAATTGCTGCTGTGTTATTACAGAGAAATGAAGAAAAATGTGAACAACCTGTAGCGTATTTCAGTAAGGTGCTCCAAGATGCAGAATTGAAGTATAATATATTGGAGAAACAAGTATATGCTCTGGTGAAAGCATTAAAAGCATTCAAAACCTATGTTCTTCATTCCCAAATTTTAGCATATGTTCCTAATTCTACTGTAAAAGATGTTTTAGTACAGAGTGATGTGGACGGGAAAAGGGGCAAATGGATTGCTAAAATCCAAGAATATGACCTGGATGTTAAACCAACAAAGTTGATTAAAGGATTGGGGCTGGCAAAATTATTAACAGAGTCAAATTTTCAAGCACTGGGAATTAATTTATTGGCACCTGTAGAGGAAGTCAATGAAGAAACAGGTGATGTTCAGTCAAAGTCAGCAATTAAATATAAATTCCTGTGCTCAGATTGGTACAAAGATATTGTTCATTATTTATGCTTTCTTTCTTGTCCTCCTTCAATAAATAGAGCTAAATACAGAGCTTTAAAACTCAAAGCTCAACCTTATGTCATAATTGAAGCAAAACTATATTGGAAAGATCCTGCTGGGGTGTTATTGTTATGTTTGACAGAGGAGGAAATTTCAGAAGTAATTAAAGAATATCATGAGTGTTTGTGCGGGGGTCACTACAGTTGGAAGGTAACTGCTCATAAAATTCTCAAATCAGGTTTTTATTGGCCCTTTGTATTTGCTGATGTATATAAAACAGTCAGAAGTTGTCAAAAATTCCAGGTGTTTGCAGAAAAGAAAAGATTAGCCCCTTTACCCCTTCTTCCTGTTTTTATTGAAGAACCTTTCAGACAATGGGGATTGGAATTTATTGGAGAAATCAATCCACCATCCAGCGGACAATTTAAGTGGATCCTTACTGCTACAGATTATTTTACAAAATGGGTGGAGGCAATCCCTACTAGGAAGGAAAATGATTTGGCCGTTATGAAGTTTTTAGAAGAAAATATCTTTAGCAGATTTGGATGTCCAGTAAAGATTGTGACAGATAATGCACAGGTTTTCAATTCAATCAAGTTTATTAATTTCTGTCAGACTTACGATGTGATATTGTCTCATTCTACAGCTTATCATCCACAAGGGAATGGATTGGCAGAATCTTCTAACAAAACATTGGTAAAATTTTTGAAGAAGACAATAAATGAAAACCAAAAGAACTGGGATTCAAAGCTAGTTTTTGCTCTATGGGCAACAAGGATGACCACTAGAAGATCCACTGGTAAATCACCTTATGAATTAGTATATGGAACTCAAGCATTGTTTCCCACCCAGTTGGTGAAGCCTGTGATTTCTTACCTTCAAGATGCTCAAGAGGAACCTAATGCCATGATTAGAAGAATGAATAATGTAATCGAGTTAAGTGAAAACATAAATAAAGTTCGAGAGAATTTGCTTGCTTACCAGCAAAAAATGAAGACAATATTTGACAGGAAAGCAAAAGAAATCATGTTTCAGAAGGGAGATCTGGTATTAAGGTGGGATACTCGGAAGGAAGACAAAGGGAAACATGGCAAATTTGATCCCTTGTGGTATGGTCCATTCAAAATTAGTGAGGCCAGGATGAATAATACTTTCCTGCTGGAAAATCTTGAAGGAGAAGTAATAGATATCCCTGTGAATGGGCAATATCTAAAACACTATTTCCGGCACTAAGAAGCTGTTTCACCATCATTGTATATATCCAGTTTTGTCATTGTACATTCTCCATCAAGCAATTTTAGACTCCATGCCCGAGGTGAAGGCACTGATCTGCAGGTTCTTAGTGTTTCGTGGCAAAAACACTATCCCCAGGTGGAGCCAGATGTTGTGGATCATCTGCATATCCTTTTTTATTTTATTTTGAAAATAAAAAAATAGCAAAAAATCTGAAATTTCAAAAAAGCATATGCTATAGTATAACGTTTTTATACTGTATCATAAAAAAAAAATGAAGTGTTCTACAAGCTCGATGCAAATTAAAGTTTATCATTAAGCTTTATTTGAACGTGTGTATATTTTCAAGCTTAAGTTTCAAGCAACTTTCCGAGCGGAAGTAGTGATCGTTGAAGAATGTTATCGGATGAGTCAATGTGGAGGCACAAAGAGCTCGTTAGTTATTAAATCCAATGCCCCCGCAGTTGACTAGTTTGACTGCGGGTGAACCGTGATCAACGGCTTGGATTCATTGCGGGGGGCATAAGCCGAAGTTCTCCGCTGTACTCCAGGACCCCCCGCGGTGACATCATCAAGCGAGGTGGAAGACAACTGTCATCTACTGTCAACGACTTTTTACACGTCATTTGGGTATTTATTATGGGTTTCTGCAGCTGTTAAATGATTCTTTTGTGTCATTCTCGTTTATTTGTGATTGTTTTTCCCCTTTGAGTCGTGTTCTCGCCACCTTTTCATTGTCCACTACCCCACGAATTGCTTCTGTTGTCTGTCAGTCATGGCCAAAAGAGTTTCGCTACCTGGTTCAACTGGTCCCATCTCCCTCGTTGACAGTGAGCAAGATGTTCAGGATACCGTGTCATCCGTAAATCATTTCCTTTTTCATCATCAAGTGACCCTAAATGCCGAGAATTCCCCAGTTTTTGCTGCCATGAAGAAATCCGGTGTCCTGTCTGCCTGTATCCCAAAGGCTCATTTCTTTCTCGAATTTACATCTTGGTTAGTTTCTTCAATGTATCTTGGAAAGTGCTTCATAATGAATTCGCTAGGGGAGAATGTTCTACAGGTGTCGACGCAGCTAATCCGCCAAGCGTTTTGCTTTCCCGAACACGAGTCACCACTGCAATTCTCTGAAGACTCATTGGCGCATTATTTTGAGAACCTTTCAGGTGAAGAATTTGATCAATGTATGTCCCATTTGAGATCAAATTCAAACGAAGTTCAACTAGAAGGAGAAGAATCCAATTTGGAGATGTTTGATGCGGAGAATAGACCAATTCTGAGTTGTATTGCCGAAATTTTGGGCAAAGATAATGACCTTACAATTGATAAATCAGTATTGGGAATGTACGCGATGATGATGAAACCAGGGGTAGTTCTGGATATTCCATCTTTCTGGCAGGAGATTGTCAATTCTCAGTTGATGGCCTTTCCTCTCACAGGTTCCTTTAAATTCCCCTCATTGATTGTTCATTTATTCTTATATCAAAATGTTGAGGAATTTATGAGTTTGGGGTTGAATATAGTGGATGTCAATAAACAGAAGAAATCAGTTATATTTTGGACTGACATAATTAGAAGAGAGGAAAATGAAGCAGGACTGTTTGAGTTTGCCAGTCATTATATGTCCATTGCTTATAGAATATTGAATGGGGTTTCCCCTCCTTGTTTTTTACCAAAAGCCCGGGAGTTTCTACAGTTGGGACTTAGTTGCAGGTTTGGGGATTGGTTTGTGTTTGAGGAATATTCGGAGATAAGAATGTATGGAGCTAGTATTGAGCCTTACAGGCTCCCAACTTTTGTGCCTATGAGGCTTTTTGCTCTTGAATTCATCAGGCAGAGTCTAAATGTAGATCAGGTGCATTTTCTTCCCAAGAAGAAAGGTTTCATGTATAAGTTGCCCATGAGTGTGGGGCCCTTTGTGGTAAATACAAGACAAGCATTTGATGAAGTGTCTAAGTTGTTGGAAGAGACACATCTATTACTGGGTGAAAAATGGTCATATGATCCTCATGGAGTGATTTCTCGAAGGAGAGTCAAAAATGGATACTCAGCTTTTACTCACGAGAGAAGACCTGAGCAAGAAAATCTGGCAAACCCCAGAGAAGCAAATACATCAAAAGCAAGCATTCAAACACCTGTTATAACTGAAAGGGTAAATAAAAGAAGTAGGGATTTTGTTGTTGAATTAGATGATGAAGAGCCAAGAGAGGAGAAGAGAACCAAATTGGCTGAAGATCATTCTTCAAATTCACCAGGTTTTACCTTTCATATAAATGAAGAACAAAACACTCCCTCTTCTCCTGGAGGTCATGAGCTTTACTCAGAAAAAGCATCCTCAGTCAAACAAGTATTTACATAGATTGAAGAAAGGAATCAAAGAATAAGAACTAATATGGAGGCTCAAGCAGAACATCACATAGTTGCTAATCAGACTAGGTTGCTGACTGTGATGGATCTTGAAAAGGATCAATTCAGAATGGCTTTAACGCATCCAACAGGGATGTCCCTCGCATCTTCGAGCAGTTTTAATGCTGTAAATATAACTATGGATGTTAAGAAGATCCCACTGTTGGATAAGATGAATCTTCATGTGCAGACTGGACAATTAATTGTCAATGATCTAACCAAAACCAATGCCACAGCTGTTAAAGCTGAAAACATGCTAGCAAAGGTTATCAAGCAGTTTAAGATGGAGAAGGCCAATTCAAGGGCCTTATCAGTTCAAAATGAGGAATTAAAAAAGATTATCATGAAGATTGGTGTAGATCCAAATGACAAAGCTGCAGTACAGAAGCTCATGAAGAGTGCAGAAATAGAGATATCCACCCTAAGGAAGAAACTGAAGTTACCTGCTGCAGAGCACTCACTGGCTGCAGAAGTAGCAGAAGTGGAGAAAGAGAAAGAAGAACTGCATCTGAAATTGCTGCGAAAAGATGAAGAATTGTCTAAAGTAAAGCAGACTGCTATTTCGTTACAAAACCATATTGAAAATCATACTTGTACTTTTGTTTTTCCTACAGGTGATGTGGACCCTCAAGCACAGATTGCGCAGCTCAACACAGAGATGAAGATGGCATAAACAGATCGCAGGCTAGCTCAATCAGAGTTAGAAACAACCACCAAAGTCATACGGACGCTAGAAGATAAAGTAGAGGAGAACAAGCAGAAATTACAGAAGGCTGAAGATGAGATTAAAGATTTCAAAGAGAAGTTAAAAGGTAATATCTCCCTTATAAAGGCTAAAGATATCATTTGGGGTGAAATTATCTCATAAATGAAGTCCAATTGGAATTTCCTGAATATAGTTGCTAAGGAGAAAAGCCTTATCTCAGAACATGAAGAAGAGATGCTATCTGATAAGCAAACAACAATTAAGATAGCAAATTGGGCTAGGATGTTCATAGATTTTATCAATTCCAAGTCAGATGAGGAATTGGAAATTATTGAGATACAAGATAAATATTTTTATGCTCAAGAGGTGAATAAAATGATAATCAGAAATGATCTTCGAAAGGTTGCAGAGAAGAGGCTACTAGGAATTAAAGAGACAGTAAAGAAGTTTGATATATCATTTGATAAATTGACAAGAACAGGTTTACCTTCCTGTTGGACAGAGAAAGGAAATATCATGTCATGGAAGTTTTATGAAGATTCGTTAGTATTGGCAAAAAGCAGGGTGGATAACAGGCATGAAAAGAGATTTTAAAAGGAGAAACAGTGTTTAACTTCTTGCAGAGACATTTCAATTTGCTATGGATGGTGAAGACTCTCTTCACAGAAAGACCTACCCATAGCCAAGCTGTTGCATTCACGTTGGAGTATCATAGTTTCAAGAATGCCCCAAGAACCCAAAGTGAGCTATGGAAAAAATGCAAAACATTCTCAACGGACACAGCGAAAGGGATCCCAATGTCTCAACCAAGAGTAGTCGTTGATTCAACAACTGCGTTAGAAGCGGCTTTCCTTATAGATTATAAGTTTTCAAATTCACATTATGTTATTTTCTTAAAATCATGAAAATTGTAATAGGACCCTTCGAGGCATGTACCTCCGTAACTACCAGTAGTTTAAGTAGTTAGAATTAGTTTAAGCAGTTGGAATTAGTTTCATTAGGAGAAACTATTTTGTGACTTTGTATTTAAAGGAAATTTGGAGAAAAAAAGAGGTTCCGAGTTTTGAACCTTGAAGCTAAATTTTGTACTGGAGAATAGAAAATTAATGAAAGAAGTATGCAAGTTTATATCATTCCGTTTATGCTGAAAAGTTATCTAGTTTACACTATGTTTCCATATCTGTGAATAAAATGGAGTAATTTGAGCTGCGGGTCTCTTTATACATGTGTATTTAAGAGTTATACAAACCTTAATGTGCGCTCCTCTATTTTAACTTTATCTTTCCCTATTTCTTCAGGGTTTTATTATGATAGATTCTGTTTTAGACAACATATCAGATTGAAATCCTCTTTTCTTTTTCTTCTGTTCTTTCATTTTGGCATAAATGGAATATGGCATTGTAGAACATGGCATGGATTTAATATTTGAAGGTTATATAATTAATTTTTAAGGGTTTATAAGACAGAGACATATATATTTATTTTGTGACATATTCATATAATGTCTTGAGCACGGATTCCTTTACACGGCAAGGAATTGTTTCTTAAGGTACAACACCTGCTATGTTCTACTGAACCATGAAGAAATAATGAAGAAGAAATGATTGAGAGTGAGTCACAAGACCTTTCCACTCTCCACTGACCTGAAGTCAGTCTCAATTGATGTCAGATCAATATCAAACATCCTAGCATAGGGAGTACGACAGTACACGATGTGTCCATCGGTAGTGCTATGGTCCTTATCCTCATTTCCAAACTCATTGGCCATATGAGAGGTGCTTCCCATGAGTCCCAGAATACTTGGGTAGGATGTATCGACATGAGAATATGAACCACACATTATGATCATATTCCATAGGAGAAGGTGAACCACTCATCCTATGCATATATCAACTATCACGGGGTATCATAGGGGAAGGTGAAAACCTCACCATGTACACAACACACCATTAGGGGAAGGTGAACCACTCACCCTATGGTCACTCATAACTCCAAGAAGTACCCCCAAGCCCTCTGGAGCTCCCAGAGCTCAGTATCCAACGCATACGGGATCCTCTTAGGAGGGTCTCTCTACGACTCCAAGTTTCTCACGAAAGGTTAAGAATTTTAGCTTCCCCATGGGCTTCGTGAGAATATATGCGAGCTATTCATCAGTCCTAATGTGATGGAGCTTTATTGATCCCCATTGTACCATATCCCGGATAAAGTGGTACCTGCTATCAATATTCTTGGAGCGGTCATGGAACACGAGATTATCAGAAAGATGAATCCCACTTTTATGTTGAACCCTTAGTTAAACTGAGAGGGAGGGGGGGGTGAATCAGTTTAACACATTCATGGACTTTTAAAAAATTTTCATTAACACTTGTTTACACCTTCATTTCATGTTTAACTTAACTTGTGAGTAATCTTAGAATGTGAGTTAAAGTAAGTTAATATAACAAAGAGACTTACTATGAGCACATATTGCTGCATGAAATAAACCATCAACACATAAACATCATGCAGCATGGGAGACAACGTATATAAGTGGAACCCATAAAGGGAGAAAAACCACATCTTATTATTGTTGTGATGCAAAGGCAAGCTCCAACTCCCTCTCACCACTCATCCTGCTCATATATCAACCAACAAAGGGGGTATCATAGGGGAAGGTGAACCATTCACCCTATACATAGCGCACCACGAGGGGAAGGTGAACCACACACCCTATGGTCGCTCATAGCTCCAAGAAGTACCCCCAAGCCCCCCGGTGCTCCCAAACCTCAATGTCCAACTTGTGCGGGACCCTCATAGGAGGGTGTGTCCACGACTCCAAGTCTCTCACGGAAGGTTAAGAATTTGACCTTCCCCAGGGGCTTTGTGAGAATATCTGCAACCTGCTCATTAGTCCCAATGTCATGGAGCCTTACAGCGCCCCGTTGTACCATATCCCAGATAAAGTGCTACCTGATATCAATATGCTTGGAGCGGTCATGGAACACGAGATTCTCTGAAAGACGAATCCCACTTTTATGCTGAACCCTTAGTTAAACCGAGAGGCGGGGGGGGGTGGGTGAATTAGTTTCACACATTCATGATCTTTTAAACTTTTACTAAACCTTATCTACACCTTCATTTCATATCCAACTTAATATATGAGTAACCTTAGAATGTGAGTAGCAAGTATTAATATAATATAACAACAGACTTAATATGAGAGCAGTAGGTATTAAGAACATGACATAAATCAGATCAACACCGAAACATCATGCACAGAGACACCAGATATAAGTGGAAACCCATAAAGGGAGAAAACCACATCTTATTATTGTTGTGATGCAAAGGCAAGCTCCAACTCCCTCTCACCACTGATTTTCTGCAGGCACCAACCTATAGGAGGCTCCTACCTCAATTATGCAAGCTACAACTTGATAGGGAAACTCCAACTTCCTTACTCTTTCAAAAGAGAAACACTTGCTTATTTACCTTGGATATCAGCTCCATTCTGTTCCATCTGCTCTGTTGTTCATCTATTCTCATATCTGCCCTGTATCATCTCTGCATCTTCTCAGATTCTCTATCAACTTCTCCTTCTTCTCTGCTCAGCTCCTCTTTCTTCTCTGCCTCACTGCTTCATTTCTGCATTTTCTTCACTCACACTCTAACTCTTTGTGCATATCAATGTGTTATTATATATAGAGCTCATCACTTGACTCTTTACATTCCTCAGGGAATTTGAAGTGAATAGCCCTGACTTTTTGCCTTCTGCCTCCTTATTTCTTTTACCAGCTCATTAAAAAATATAACAATATGTGTTAATTTCAATATTACAGTGGGATTATGTTTTCCTCCGGAGACTTGCCAATGCATCACAATCAATAAGAAATTAATTACAACATTTACATTCACATTTTCAGTTACACATTTCAATTTCACTCAGCTCATTTTCTGGATTTTGGCTTTAATGGATTTGTCTTTTCTGCTGCTGCTGTTAAGTAACTGATCTGCATACTTCTGTTCATCATGCCTGTAAAATTCCCTGTGACTTTTTCAGTTCCTACATTCCTTGTTTACCTCTGTTAGGCCCACATTTTCATCCCTGTGTTTATTCACCTGTTTACTGTAATTTTGTGCACCTGCTGCATATATAACTGTTTTTCCAAGTTTATCCTCAAATCAATATAAATCTAGGCAATATCTGTTCATTATTAATCTCTGTGCTCGAGCTACTTGCTTACACACTCTCTGTCCATATAATATATTTTCAAATCAACCCCCTTCAAATTTTTGGATCACTGTACATTTTTCTGCAGCTGTCTCTCTCTCTTTCGTTGCAGTTGTGTAAATATTCCAAAGTCTTTTAATATAACTGTTGTGCAATTTCAATACTTTTTAATTTCTGCACTGGAAATTTGAATCAATGTTGAAGCTGCTCCATTAGAGGTTAAAATCATTGTTGTAACCCAAATAATTGTATATCTGGGCATAATATTTTCATTTCGGAAGCTCCTTAATGTTTGGGCTACCCTCACTCTTCTGTTATATTGCACATTTAAAACACTCATCCAAATTTTTCAATGACTTTAAAATCCATTCAGCGCATATACATTGTTCACTATTTAAATCTTCATATTATTTGTTGGTCTATATTACATATAACAGCCCAAAATAAATTTTCACTTTTCACATTGTTAACATATACGACACTTTCAACATTATACTAAACCTTTTGGTTTTGTATTTAAATCCCCAATCCGAGCAACTTACAACATTCTTTCTTACTGAGCTGGAAATTTTAAATAAACAAATCTGGGTTATTTTAATATACGCTAATGCACATTCCCACAACATGAATCGACCCAACGATAATCCCTTATCTCCACCATATAATATTACAACCAAAGTTAATAAACATTTACCAAAATAATGCGTTGGCCATAATTTTATTCACGCCAGTTAACAACAAGAATCAGATTAAAACAAAGGCTGTAGACCTTAGAGTTCGCCCCCTTCGTATATTCAAACATCATTTAATAACCCCGCAAACCTTAGTTTAAAAGGTTCCGATTAATATAATTTTAGAACTGGGCCCCAGCTCCTACGACCATCCACATTTGACGGCTGACATCACATCGCCCTGGCCTTGTCGATCCAACAGATATCGCTCGCACTACTTGCACGAACAATAACGCGCGATGGCGCACCGTACCTTGGATAATCTTCGCGCATCTATAGCATGTGACCGCCGTCAGATCACTTCCCTCTAGATCGACGACTTGTGTCAATATCGCTCCGCGTCTTTGGTCGATGGTTAACGTGCGATGGCGCGCCGTGGGAGGCGGTTTTGCAATGTCGGTCAGGGACACGCGTCGATCAATCTATGGAATCGCTCCCAACTCCTCTAATACCGCCCTCCGTATAAGGGTGGTGCGATGAATACCAGAAACCACCGTTACTGTTCACAGCGCTCGTTCTCGGTTCCGCTTATTTACACAAGGTTCCGTCCGAATCTCCACGTGAATTTTGATTATTCCTCCGGTTTGTTTTCTTCGTCGATGTTATGGATAACTTCACTACCATCGCCAATCATTAACAATCCTTAATTTGATTTTAACATTCGAGGACTAAGTATTAGTTTAATATGTGTCCAGCATACAGTTCCACTCATGCAAGGTTCGCCATAGCATAAAATACAAATACCAACATATATGCTAGGTGTTAAGAACATAAATAGACCTCGGGCGTAGGTATTCATATAACCTTTCGGGGTTACAACCAGAAATCCTCACGACATCCCCCGGGGTTCCAAAACAATATAGTCACATACCAAATTCCTGGGATTGAATTCATAACTCCTCCCAGGTCATCAATCCTTGCAGGGATCGATGTCTGCAAGTCCTCATTCCCTCAAAGTATATGTAAAACCTCCTATGCTGGAATGTATCCCAATTATGTACAGAATCGCAAGCCTGAATACTAACTCATTCTTCCACAATTTATCCAAGCAGTCTATGCAGGAAAAATTCATATTTGCCACAGGAATTCAATTTTTCATGTAGAATTTGACTCAACCAACACATCAATTTCCCACAATACTTAATTATTCCATACATAAGTTCAAGAATACTTGTTATGCACACAGAGCTTATAAACAATTTCCTCAGTAGTATATATATATTTGTGATCAGTTTCAGAGTATTCACTTATGACTTCGAGGGTGGCCAGATCTTTAATGACAGTGGCCTTGTTCCTCTTCTGTTCTGCACAGATCTCTACTTCAATACACTGCTTCCTCTGCTCCTTGACTGATGCTGCTCCTTGCATCTCTTTTTTCTGCCTCTGCTGCCTCTCTCCTTGCTTCCTCTTCTCCTCCTTTTTCATCTCCTTTGCCATCAATGACAGCATTCCAACATTTTATTGTCGCAGTAGATCACGGCGGTATCCAAAACATGCCCAAATAGCTCACCGAAGAGCTTTCTCAACCAAACAACTTCACAATAGACCATACTCGTAGCAATGTATTCGGCCTCGACGGTGCTCAAAGAAATCGATTTTTGCTTCCTGCTCATTGAGGATATTGAATTAGAACTTAGTGAGAAGAAACATCCATATGTCCTCTTACGATCCACCACACTGCTAGCCCAATCAACATCAGAATAACCATGGAGCCTCAAATTCCCGAAAGTTATCTCAGTCCATAGTTTATTTTTCCCTGGAGATATCTCAAGGGATTCTTGGAAGAAATCCAATGTATGTGATGAGGCTCAACCATAAATTGACACAATGTATTCACTGCGAAACATATGTACAAATGAGAGTTCACCAAGAACATTAAGGCCCCCACGAGTTGACGATGCTTAGAAGGATTTCCCAAATCGGGCCCAACAACACTTCCACATAGCTTCTTGAAGTTGAGTTCCATCGAAGTAGTCACAAACTTACAATCCACCATCCCAAATATTTCAAGTAACTTCACAATGTATTTTCCTTGAGAAAGGAAAATCTCACTTGGCCTTTTCCATACCTCTAAGCCTAGCAAGTACTGCATCAAACCTAGGTCCTTCATTTCGAATTCAGAAGCCAACTCCCTCTTGCATTGATAAATGAGAGGGTCTGTACCTGTTAGAAAGAGATCGTCCACATAAAGTACCAAGATGAGAGGTATATCATTTTCAACCTTGAAGTAAAGGTTCGTATCAACTTCACTTCTTGTAAAACCAAACTTCATCAGATAGTTGTTAATCCTCTCATACCAAGCCCGAGGAGCTTAATTCAACCCATTGAGGGATTTCTTCAACCTTCATATGTGTGTCTTTCGATCTTGAAGTTCGAACCTCACAAGTTTCTCCACATAGACTTCCTCCTTAAGCAAGCCATGAAAGAAGGCGGTCTTGACATCCATTTGATTAGAATTATATCATTGAGAGGAAACAAGATAAATGATCGAACGGGTGGTGGTATATCGGGAAACTGATGCAAATATATCATCATAGTACACACCTTCCTTTTTAGAGAATCCTCGAGCAACAAACCTGGCCTTGAAATTTTCAACACTTCCATCAGCTTCATGTTTGATTTCGTAGAGCCATTTCGGGTTGACAACATATTTTTCCTTGGGTCTAGGGACCACATCCCAAACATCATTCCTCATAATCGACTCATACTCTTCGTTCATAGGATCCTTCCAAACTTGGTGCTTCACATCTTCCTGAAATGTGCAAAACTCAGTTTGAACAATCGTGCTGATGGCAGCTAAGTACCCTTGGTACCTATTCGGCTTCTTACTTTCACGAAATGTCCCCCTTGGTGAAATATGTCTCTCGGCATCGTCAAGAGTGTCCTAGAGCCATGAGGGTCTCCTTTTTGTGGAAGAGGGCTCCTAAGGAGGTGGATCAATGGGATCCATAGGTCCTTCAACATCGAGCATCAATTCATCCTTCAATTCTTCCGACTTTCCTGCATCTTCATCTTTGTAATTCCTTGGAATAGGAAGATCTCTAACCTTCCCAAGGGAATTATCTTCATCGAAGGTGACATCATTACTTATTTCTACTTCTCTTTGACCAGAGACATAGATTCTATATGCCTTTGAAGTTTCACTATAGCCCACAAATGTTCCTTTCTTCCCAGATGCATCCAATTTTCTTCTCTTTTCTTTCGACACATGAAAATACACAGGACTACCAAAAATTATAAAATGAGAATCACCAGGTTTCTTACTAGTGAAAAATTCTTCAGGAGTTTTGGAGTCCAATGCTTGATGTGGACATCTATTTTGAACATACACGAAAATGTGGGCAACTTCTCCCCATAGGAACTTCGGTAGGCCTTGATCATGAAGCATGTCACTGGTGGCTTCTATAATGGAACGATTCTTGCTTTCAACAACTCTATTTTTCTCATGAGTATATGCGGTGGTAGTATCCCTCTTAATGCCAGCTTCTCTACAATAGTCATTGAACTCATTTTATTCATATTCGGTTCCATTATAGGTCCCCAATATTTTGATCTTCTTTCTTGTTTGATTTTTTTCCAAGGCCTTGAAAGAGCGTAACCACTTGAACACTTCGTCAATCTTCTAAAATAAATAAATCCATGTTTTTCGAGATAAGTCATCCAAAAAATAACATAATACAAATATCCTCCCAAATATGTCTGGGAAACATTCCAGATAGGTCAGAATGAACCAATTGCAGAATGTGAGTAGTCTTGCTATCAGTTGAGGGGAATGGTCCCCTTGTATGTTTTCCATTGGCACAATCCTAACAAACACCTTCATGTTCTACTTTAAATTCGGGTATTCTTGTTACCATATTCATTGCATCAGGTAGAACCTTATAATGAAGATGCTCAAACCTTTGGTGCCATTATTCGGATTTAGGAGATGTGTTACAAGACATAGCTCCCAATGGAATTCCCTCAACTTGATATAGGCTATCAACCCTGAATCCAAGAATGAATGATTCTTTGAAATTTCTTTTCCAGACACGTACCTTTCCATCAATGAATGCCACCTTGAATCCTTTGTCCTCCATCGCCAAGATAGATACCAGGTCCAGCTTTAGATTGGGTACATATAGTACTTCTTGTAGATGGACAGTGTTACCTTGATTCAATTGAAGAGTAAATTCCCAATTCCTTTCACGGGATGTGTGGCATTGTCCCCAAGGATGATTTCCAAATTTGTATCCTTTTCTATCAAATTTTAAAGAGCCTCTTTATACCCATTGAAGTGCCTTGAGGCACCACTATCATTCAACCAATTATCCAAGGTATCTGGAGGAGAGGCAATAGAGAGGGTAGATATAAGATAAAATTCCTTTTGCTTGTTATCTACAACATTAAATTAATCATACATGGAGTTTCTTGATCTTTTGGGTGGCCGACCATTTCCATATTGAGTAGCGGGAGCATCCATATTTCCTTTTTTGTTGAACCTGCCATTCCTTTGATTTTTGTTGCCTTTGAAATTTTTGCGATTGTTGTTGTTGTCTTCATCCTGAGGTGTATCCCTTTTATTAGGACACTCCCTAGCATAGTGTCCAAACCTATTACAATTGAAGCATCTTCCATTTCTTTGATCTTTGAATCCCTGTCTTCCTTGACCTTGTTTCCTTGGACCAAAATTGTTCTTCCTTTTAGCATGAGTGGAGAATGCAATAGGATCATTCCTATTTGAAGGCATGTCTCTCTTTATCACCCTTGTCTCTTCTTGAGTGCATCTAGTCAACAATTCATCAAAACCTCGAATCTTGTCATTATTGAGGATAGTGGCATTGAACACATCCCATTCACGAGGGAGACCTCCAAGTGCAATGAGAGTGAGATCCCTGCCATCAATAACTTCTCCAATAGATAGAAGATCATGTTTGATTTTAGTAATCCTCATGAAGAAGGATTAGATCTCTTCTCCTCTATCCTTCTTTATGTCCCTCAATTTGTTCTTGAGCAAGAGGACTTGGTTTGCATTGTTAGCTTTGAACATGCTAACCAATTTGTCATACATCTCCTTAGATGTTCCCAATTCAGAAATTTAAGCAACCAAATGTTTTTGAATAGAATCCCTTATGATCTTAGGTTTGGATTCACCTTTATTGTACTTTGTCTTAATGGCAACCAGTGCATTTGAAGGAGCTCTAGAAATATTTCCCTGCACAGAACCATAACATCATTCTCTTCCAAAGTCAAATCAAGGGACATCTTTCATGCATGATAATAAGTCTTATCATTGAGCTTGTCATCAGATTTAAAGTAAGATGAGGAGGCCATTGAATCTTATCCTTGTCCAACAAATCTCAGTGATTGATTTTCTCACTCTTGCTTGGGCTTTGTCTTCACTTGGGCTCTGATCCCATGTTAATTTTAGTTAACAATGGTATGTTCTATGCTTTAGAGAAATTTAATTCATTTTTTCTTATTATACAAATATAAATTTCCAGATTAGAAATCACATTAACATTGATAGTAAATGCAGATAGAACATAGAAAATAAGCAGAAGACAAGCCAAGACAAGAGGACACAATATTTGGCAGATGTCGGGGAAAAACCCCAACGTGGGGAAAACTATTTGATCAAATATTCTTATTATTCTTCAAAATATCAGTAGAGAGAGAGAGAGAGTACATCATACAAAATTCACGTGCCCAATCACTGTCAAAACAGTCTAGTCAAAAAATAGTCAATAGGATTCCCTAACTAGAAAGTCAACTCTGGTAAAAAAAATAGAAATTCTCCTCCAAATCTTCTCGGTCAAACCCAGTAAATTCGACCTTCAAAAAAGTCAAAGTGAACCCAAAATAGTCCTGAAAAACTCAATCAAACTCGGTCAATGACGAGGTCAAAGGATCTGCGGTCAACGCAGGTGAACCTCCTCCAAATGCCTCGCCATGTGTGCCAAAAAATGAATCCTTAATAAATCGAACCTTTTTCCTAAAAACTACAATCAAATATGTGGTGTTGACCCTTGGTCAACGTTGGTCAATGCTCTTGCAATTACCCCAAAAACAGTCCTCCAATTTCTGCCTGAAATTTTCGGTCACCCTAGCCACACATGTGAAGAGTGAAGAGCTGCTCCTTTGCTATATGAAGCAATGAGGAGAGGAGAGAGAAATATGTGTTGCATGATGATGTCCAAAATGAGGAAAATGTCTCTCTTATTTATACAATTTGTTGAGGGGTGGAGACACATCTATTGTGGCTTCATGAGCGTACATTAGACTTCTGGCCGACCTTGACAATTTTCACATGTGTGAGAATTAAATTCAAAATCACACTTCTTCTCATCCAAAAAAGATGATCTTTAGATCAATATTTCTCCTCTCGGAAAGAGGAATTCAATGAAAATATCATCTCCATAATATGATTTTTCCAAGGTGGAGTTTGGCGATAGTTTATAATTCTAACAAAATGGTTGTCCTCCAACTGTAGGATATAACCCGACAACAGGTTTCCCTTCAGGTGGAGGATAAGGTGGTTACCCCCGTGGCGGATAAAAAACACTAGTTGGGGTTACTTGAGGATTACCTAAATTACCAGATACCATGTTAACATATTGGTCTAATGCCAAAGGTGCTTTAGGCATGGAAGTCATACTCTGAACAGTGGAAGTAGATAAACCAAATTACCAAGTAGAAACTTGAGGGGAAGGAGTGGCTCCTGAAAAAGTTCCAGAAAGTGATTGGTACCTAGCAGGAACCGAAGGACCACGATATAATAATGATTCTGGAGAGGGAATTTCTGATATGTTTCATCTCGATGAAAAATAGAAAGGAGTGAGATAACATGGAATACCTTGACCTAAAAAATTTCAAGGGGGTAAAATACCAAGGATCTTGTCGAAAAGGATCAAATGGAAGTCTTGGAAAAACTTTTGGATCACCGGTAGTAACAGGAGTACATGGTGATTCTTCCTCCTCTTCTCTAGTAATATCTTTAATACTTATAAGATCAAGAGGTAAACCAGTTGTAATTATAGTATTCCTTCGAGGTGAAGATGGTGCAGGAGTAGGGGATATAACAACTGAAGGTGATTTAGGTTCAAAAATGTCAGATTCAGGTTCTTCAATGTTTGGTTCAGTTAATTCTGTATCTGAAACTTCTTTGGTATTGGATTCTCCTTGAATAATCTGGGTAAATTCCGGTCCATATTGAACCAATCCCAATTCTACTTCGTTTGGTTGGATCACTTCAGTTTCCACTGTCTCAGATTCTACAATTGTAGATGTTCCAGGTTGATCGGAGGTCCTGGATCCTGTCAATTTTGACCTTTCTGCTTTAATCTTCTCAAATTTCCCAGGTGTATATTCAGGGGGTAAACCCTACATTCTACGCGAATGTCTTTGTGAATCAACCACAATGAATTTTATTAAAGTGTATTGCAATTTTATTTAATCAAATAAATAATAGAAAATCAAAAGGGGTATCTAGGTATCAAGGATTACTAAGCCACTGTGAACAACAATATACAGCCTTGGAAAACCAATGGCTTATGTACGGTCAAGAAATAGTCCTGAATGTTGTGTTTGGTGTATCACAAATGACAAAGCGGCTAACTCAGTTACTTATGGATGGTATGAAACCTAGAAGGGGACCTCCAAAATATACTCGAGGTACGTGGATGTGCAGTTCGTGTTAGCGCTATCTAATGCGAGGCTGTACGATATGAAGCATATCCATACACTTTTCATACGTGGAACACCAACCAATATACCTGAAGGCACGTGGAGAACATTCCCATATACTTACGTACGTGGAATACCAAGTAACCGTAGAATGTGCTATGCAAAAATAACGACAACGACTATGTTTATAGACTTCGGAACACATCTTCTAACCTAGAACCCCTATTTTTGGTTGATTAAAAAATTGATTAATTTTAACAGTTCCTTTTTTATTAGGTCGTTTTTGAGATGCCGCGTAAATGATATCAATTTTTACCTCCAACCCTAATGCAAATAATATGAAAAAATGAGAGTCTTTTCAAAATTTCAAAGAGAATGCAAAAATCCTAATTTCACCATATTTATTTTCATGAATGGAAGTTTTCACTTTCAAATGAACCAAATGCAGAAACTAAAATTTCATATTTCAATTCACCCAATAATTCAAAAATCATGAAACTTTCCTTTAACAGACATTCAATCAAAATTTCCAAAATGCATAAGGAAACCAATCAAAACCTTAAAAATGAATTCTTTCAAAAGAATGTTAAGAATTTAATACTGTGTAAAGCACAATTTTGAAAATATTTAGTACTGAAAGAAGAATAAGTTTTCCTTTCAAGTTCAACAAAAGAAGCACTTTCATAAAAAATACTTATTCTTAAAAAACACTACTTTTCTTAACGAAATATTTTTCCACAAACAAGAAAAATAAAGACTAAATTTGATTTGTTTGAAAGAATATATACAAGAAGACATAAAATCAAGAACAACCAAGCCTTCTTTTGATAGATCTACAAAACATCATATGAAGCCTTTACCTTAATTCATGAAAACAAGATTTTTTCAAGAAGGCTCTTTCACAACACTCAATCAAACTGAAATAGACTTTCTGAAGATGCAAACAAGTGTAATCAAGCATAAAAACAAAAGTTCCTGGACTTGGTGAAAGGAAAACTTAAGTTTTCAAAAATTTTAGGTATGTGCGTAGACAAACAATTAGATACAATGCGCATACACATTGTTTCTCAGGGCTAAGTGTGCAGATCTCTGCTCTGTTGCTAAAGATAAAATGCACAGTCCGAGAAATTTTTGGAAAAAATAAAAATAAAATCAAACAATCCACAAAACACAAACTTTTAACATCTTGCAAACACTTAGATAAGGCTATGAGAAAAGGGTCAAAAAGTAAAAAAAAGGAGATGACGAAGAACGATACGTTCCCCAATACGGTTGCCAATTTGTTATAGCAGACAAATTTATTATGCGGACAAGAAGCAATCTCCCTAGATTCAATGACTGAAATTAGTAAAAAACATACAAAGTAGTAAATCTTTCCCTGAGTTCATTTCTTGAATCATAAGAAATAATTGTAGGAGATGAAATCCATACCTTTCAAACAAAATTCCTGATGAAGATCCTCGCTATGGTTTGATTGCAGCTCCTCAATGCTTAGAGTCCAGACTTGCAAACGTAGTAACAAAATAATATCAAAGGCATATGATAGACAAATGACTTAATAAAACTCATACTAGTGATCAAGGAAACTAGTACCTAATATCATTATCAATGGAACAATGGAAGCAAATACACAATACATGAACTCCATTGAAAAATACAGTGCGAAAGAAACACTCTTTTGTATTAATCTCAAGAATGACGGAGTAATACATCCGTACAACCTTAGCCTTGATGATGTATGGCTCCTTCCAATGGTTTCCAATCTTCTCCTTAGATGAAAAACCTTATAGCTTTATTTGAACAAAATAAATTTACATTCAACAGTCTTCCCTAACCCTATGGTCTGTGTTTGATTTATAGGCCAAGAGGAGGAGGTTTGAGATCCTCTTCCTAAGGGATGAGATCCTCAAAAGGATGGGTTAGGGTTCCACAAAGAGAGGGAATTATCTCCATGAATAGAGGGATTAGGCCTTGATAAGCATAAGCTCAAAGCTTTCAGTTGGAAAATATCCCCCCAACAAAGCTTCTAGAATTCAATTTTTACTTTTACTTTCGTTGAGTCATGTGCGCAGTTCATAGTGGAAGACAAAGGGCGGATTTGCGTTGGCTTTAATGGTCAAAGCTGCACATGCGCATAATTTGGCTAGGGAACCGCACAGGTGCTCAAAAATAGGTTTTTGGACAAGTTAATCCATAATTCTCATTCTCTTTGGTATTACTAAGCTTTTAACCTTGCATGGGAATGCTTTGGAACACTTTGATGGATAACGGGAGATCCAAATTAACGATAATTTTCCTAATGTTGACAAAGTGACGTGTAAAACCTTCCTCTTCATACTTTAGAGAGATAATTTCCTACCATATTCTCATTACCCTTCATATTGATATCCCAATATTTTGGTGAACCATTTTTGTCACTTGGGGGATGAAATCCTTTTCTCTAAGAAGTATTTTAGGTTACCATGATTTTTTTTAGTATGGAAACAATCCCAAGTGGTTATGGATTCTCAAATATCCACAACATGCAATATGGTGATCATTTTTTTATAAGCCGATTTTCCCAAGTATAGTTCATGTAGTTGTTTGTTGTTAAGGGCTAATGATTATCCATCTTGCATGAGCATTGCTCTGATGCCTTTACTAGAGCATTCCAAGACAAAGGTCTTAGTGAAATTTGGTAGAGTGCATATTGGGGTTGTACACATAACATTCTTCAAACCTTAGAAGGTCCATTTTGTGGTTTCTTTCCAATTTAAAGCATTTTTTTTTAGCACGGATGTGAGAGGATCCAAAATCTTACTATAGTCCCTAAAAAACATTCTGCAATAATCAATGAGATCAAGAAAACATTTTAAAATTAAGAGTTTTGGGATAGGGTCAATCCTCTATTGCTTCAATTTTATTCATATCCACATGTACCCTATCATGAAAAACAATATAGCCCATTATTCCACTTTAGAGGCATTAAAGGGACATTTGGACCTCTTGAGAAATATTTGATGGTTGACAAACAATAATAAGGCCTAAGACACACGGTATCATGGGCTTACCAAGTTTTAATGTAGATCAAGGTGTCATAAAAATAGAAGAGGAAAAAATGATGGGAAAAGGGTTGAAAAATGTTCATGAGAGCCTGGAAGGTGGAAGGTGTATTGCAAAGTCCAAATGACATCACTAAGAAATTGTAACACCCTTCATGACGTGGAAAGTATATTTGGGAATATCTGTCCTTTTTCATGCAAATTTGGTGATAAATGGACCGTAGATGAAGTTTGATAAGGAATTGAGTGCCTCTGGGATCATGCAAAAGTTTTTCAATTATGGAGATGGATAAATTATCTTTAATTGTTATTTATCGAGAGCTTGAAAGTTATGATAAATACACAAAGTGATTTCTTTCTTGAGTACCATGACAATTGGAGATAAATAAGCATTGGTACTTAGGTATATGAATCTAATAGGGTGAAACTTTTGAACTATCTTTTTTATTTCATTTTATTGGAAAATGGATGGCGATAAGGGCATACATTGGATTGAAGACTACTTGGTATGGGTGGAGGAAAATGATCATACTCACCTTAGGAGGGAAATAGGCCAGATTTTTGTTTAGCTAAGACTAATTGCATGTTAGGAGTGATGGGTTGAGGTGGTGTCTCAAAGGATTGGAATGTATGGAGTTGGGTCAAATTCCTAAATGCCATTTTTCAAAATTACTTTCTATATGGAAGACACGAATGATTTCTAGATAATCAACTATGATTCTTTTTAAAACATAGTGATTCCCCTCCCATTGGACATGTATAACTCACGAAAATCCATGATGATGGAACCTAATTTCCATAACCACTCAACACCAAAGACAATGTCATGACCACTCATTTCAATAAAATATATGTGTGTTTTCAAGGAATAATCACCCATTTGAAGCCACACATCTTCACAATGACCATCACATTTTTTTTGGATATGAGGAATAAACATCTAGGCTGGCATTGTACTTGCATGTCAGGGGGTTTATTTCTATCACTACCACTCTAACCTCTAGGTGTACTACACACCCCCAAGTACGACACATAGGCTAGGCAAGGTTTAAAATAATGGCATCACAAGGGGTGCCTTACAACACACTCTATTGACAAATAATGTACACCCCTAGGGGCATAATGACTATCACATTACATGGAATCACCATTAGAAATTATGATTTAAAAGTTTTTAACTATATTTTTTATTTCACTTTCCGAGAAAATGGATGGCAATAAGGGCACACATTAGGTGGGAAAATACTTCGTACGAGTAGAATTGAATGATCATACCCATTTTGGGAGGGTGGTAGGTGTTGGGGACTTTAGAAGACAAATTGGTGTTTGGCCAAGGTTAATTGCATCTCAGGATGGATGGGTTGATGAGGTGTCTCAAATGCTTGAGTTGCATGAAATTGGGCCACAATGCCTAAATGCTATTTTTTGATATCTTTTCCATACAATGGTTGTTGATGATCTCTAGAGAATTAACTATAATTCATTTGAATGTGTAGTGATGCCCCTTCTAGTGGAAACTAAAGTATAACTCATGGGACCTAATGTCCATTTCCATTCAACACCCAAGACAATTTTAAAACCATTGATTTCAATAGTATATATGTAATATATGCAGGTTTTCAAGGAATAATCCCCATTTGAAGCCATAATTTTCAAAATTACCATCACATTATATGGAATCACCAATAACATTCATGACCTTGAAGTTGTTAACATCATGGATATAGTCGTGTGTTCTTGATCTACATCTCGGTGAATGAAATAATGGGTGCTACCACTATAAATTAATATAATGACTTTGCGATGTTTGATGTAGCCAAAAAATTTAAGGGTTGAGGAGTCAAAATTCTAATAAAGGCACACAAGGAGATCCATGGTTCCATATCATATGGAGTAGATGGAGGAATATATTAATGGATGGAGGCGTAGTCTTTTGAGGTATATTGATTCAAGTGGATATTCGTGACCACTTGCCTATTCGTCTTGGACCCCCACCGTTGTTTCTTTTCAGTTTCCTTAATTGTAGAGAAACTTACTATTTTTAGTAGTTTTTTGGGTCCTAAACTTTCGAAGCTGTTTTGAGGGACTAAAAGCCGTTTTTAGGGAAAATTAAGAGACCAAAAAATTCTCAACTAAGATTCACAAATTATTTTTGTCCTCTTCTTTGAGATCTTCGAAACAAGGTATTATGATATCCAAACGGAGATTGTATGCCAAAGTTACGACCACGGGAAGTTGATCATGTACCAATTTACCCAAACGAGGCCCACAATTTTGGCACATCATCTCTTAGGGTTAGGTTTTTGGATGTTTAGGCTTTTCCATTGTTTCTCAATAATAAATAGGCCTCTGAGCCTCATTCTAACACAATTCTAAGGCATGTAGCCACCACATCTATCCTTCGAGATAAGCTACTATCGCCCGAGCTAGTTTATTTCCATTCTGTGTGTAAGCATATTTTAGTTCTTTGATATTAATGAAATGAAGTTTTATTTCTGCCAAATTTATGTGTTTATGTTTATATCTATATTCTATTTCATTCCTACATAAGTTCAAATCAATGGTATCAAAGCGGTCTACTCTTTCTCATTTTTTATTTGCATGTTCCCAACGAGGTCATGGAATAAGGAGTTAGGGCTTGATCTGGTTGAACCTTTGCAAGATCAACCTCACAAACCCCAATGACCTCCCATGGAGGAAGAAAAAAAAGACGGCGGAGTAGGAGATCCTTTTAAAATATTGCTCGAGGAGGCCCTCGAGAAACAAAGGAACGAGATGATGGATAACTTTTCCTAGATCCTTCGACGACTACCCACATGTGATGCATCTTCATCTGGAAGCCACTCTGTAGGTGTCACTCCTTTTAGGGTACACGTTAACTTTGACATTCCCATGTTTGAAGGCTAGATAGATGAAAACGCCATAGATAGATGGTTAAATACGTTGGAAGGATATTTTTCAGTTCATGAATTTTCCAATAAGGAAAATATTACTTTTGCACTGCTGAAAGCCGCCCTTATGTCAAGGACTGGTGGGAAGCCTATTGTGAGTAAAAGGATGAGGGAGAATCCTCACTATTTCCAACAATACTTGGAATTCTTACCAAGACACCATCAAGGAACCCTGTCTATAGCTATGAAGATAAATACATAAAGTGGACCACCCTGCATGAGGGAAGGGACAAAGATGTGCCAGAGTTCAAAAATCATTTCCATGCCCTTCGCTCAAAGCTGGGTATCAAGGATTCTGAGCGGAATTTGGTACTCAAGTACCGTGACTATTTGCATAAGTACATATATGATGAAATGGAGTTCCTGGACATCTCCTCGCTTGATGTCGCCTATCGATATGATGTCAAGATCGAGCATAAATTTAAACAGAAGAAGTTATACTTTTTATCTGCAAATCTGAAGCAAAGGAAAGGTGCCCCAAAAATGCAGAACAAAGGATTAATCCAAGGCGGGGCGACCCATGAAAATATGTTGAAGCCGAAAGAAAATAACAACACCATGAAGACAAAGAAGGACATGGGAAAGTGGTGTGAGTTACATAAGAGATCCACTCACAACACAAGTGACTGTCGAGCCAAGTGATCACTGGTGGCTGAGATGAAGGCTTCCGAATCAGATGCATGCTCCAAATCTGGGCCAGAACCTGAAAAGGAGAATGACAAAGGGAAGCAAATTATTGATGCAGATCCCTGTGTCGCTATTTCCACCACCAAGATCCAGAAGGATGATCCTGTAGATCCAGAGTAGGGGGAGCGCCTCTTCCACTCACAGATGTGGGTGAATGGTTATTCATTGTAGTTCATTTTCGATAGAGGGATCCAAAAGAAAGCCATTTCAGCAGAGGTCGTGAAGCGGATAGGCCTGCCGCCCACAACACCCCTGCAAACGTACACCATCGGGTGGCTTCACCAAGGACGAGATCTCCGTGTCAACCAGGAGTGTAGCCTCTCCTACTACATCAAGCCCTTCACAGATTAGGTACTGTGTGATGTTGATCCTCTCGAAGTTTGTGATGTATTATTAGGCCAAGCATACTTGTGGAAGCGACATGCTGTGAATGAATCTAGACCTCACATTGTTATTATTACTTTGGGAAATAAGTTGTACAAGATACCGAAGGTAGCACTGCCTACCACCATCTCTCTGATCACTATAAAGCAATGCAGTAAGATCATCTCCCAGAAGAGGAAATTTTTCTTCCTTATGATTCGCCCTCAAGGCCAGAAGAAGGTTGTGGCCAAGGCCTCCAAACATGGCTCCTCCACATGGCAAAAACATATGGACAAGATCGTGGAGGAGTACATGGACATGCTCACTGTCAGGTAAAGCACCTCATCGATCTGAGGCCGGGTGTGTTGTTACCAAATGGACCAATCTATCGACGCTCTGTTTTCGAGAATGATGAAATCAAGAGGAATATTCAGGAGTTGTTGCAGAAAGGGAACATCAGGCCAAGTTCATCGCCCTGTGGGAGCTCGATCGTGTTGGTACAGAAGAAGTATGGGACTTGGAGACTCTGTATTGACTAATAGGCGGTGAAAAAGATCACTATATGGAATAGTTACCCGATCCCACAGATTGATGACCTTCTGGATCAACTCAAGGGGGTCAAATATTTCAACAAGATTGAATTGAAGTCCAGCTATCACCAGGTACCAATTGAACCCTCCGATGTGTGGAAGACTTCCTTCAAATCTAAGGAGGGCCTTTTCGAATGTCTAGTCATGCATTTTGGGTTGACAAATGCCCCCGCAACCTTCATGAGGCTGATGAACGATATCTTGTGACCCTTAACCAACTCATTCATGATGGTGTATTTGGATGACGTTATGATATTTAGCTAGATTTGGGAAGAGCACCTCCACCACATTCGATAGGTCCTCCAAATACCATGACAACGCAAGTTGTGTGCCAATTTAGAGAAATTAACGTTTGGCATGACCCATGTTCAATATCTAGGGTACATCATTGATGGGCGGGGTGTGCATGTGGACCCAACCAAGATACAAGTCATTCGGGATTGACCAACCCCGACCACTCTAATAGAGCTCCGAAAATTTATAAGTCTCGCTGACGTTTACCGCAACTTAGTGTTGTGTTTCTCTCATATCAGTAAGCCTTTGATTCAAGTCAACAAGGGAAGAGTGAAACCAAATTTCTTTTGGTATGAATCCCAATAGAAGGAATTCACCGAGTTGAAGCATAGACTCTACCCTGCACTAGTGCTCACATTACTAGACCGGAAACAACCATTTGATATCGAGACAAATGCCTCCGACTATGCTATTGGTGCAATTATTACTCAATAGGGGCATCCAGTGGCATATCACAGTGATAAAATTTCAGACAAAGTTTGGAAGTATCCCACCTATGACAAAGAGATGTATTCCATTGTGTAGGCCTACCCACAATGGAAGCATTACATTCCTAGGAAGGAAACGTTCATCCACATAGACCACCGACCCCTGTAGTTCATACAGACACAAGGGATGTTGCAGAATGATCACCATCATAAATGGTCCACATACTTGCAACAATTCCATTTGAACATTAAGTAAATGAAGGGAAACACCAACAATGTTACAGACTGCCTTAGCCGACCGCTGATTGTGGCGCTGACCACTGTGCTTGACTCTTCTGGGCACGAGACTTTGGGGTGGCCGCATCTTTACAAAAGAAACCCCTAATTTTGCAACACATACCAACCACTCTTGGAAGGAAAGAAAGTTCCAAATTTTCACCTCCAGGATACATTTTTATGCCACATGGAACACCTCCGTGTTCCTTCAAGCGAGCATGCCAATATGATTTGGGAAGCTCACTGCAGTTGGGTCGCTGGATATTTTTGGGTGAAGAAAATAGTGGAAATACTGCAGTAGTATTTCTATTGGCTGAACCTTTGACAAGATGTTGGGAAGGACATCAGATCTTGCACTGCTTGCGCCATTTCCAAACCAAACATCAAGAAGTAAGGCCTATATATTCCGCTGCTATCCCTCGTTTACCATGGGAATCCATTTCCATGCATCACATGTTAGGCCTTCCTTCTACCAAGCATGGAAACAATTGCATTTTTTTGTCCTCGATAGATTCTATAAATGGCCATTTTGGCGGCCTACAAGAAGAGCATCACAACATAAGCCACTACTAAATTATTCTTTGAACAAGTGTGGGTGCACTTTGGGATCCCACAATCCATTATCTCAGATCATGACAACATGTTCCTAAGTACATTTTGGTCAAGTGTCTGGTTGATGATGGATACCAAACTCACTAAGTCCACGTTTTTCCACCCCCATAATAATGGCTAAATAAAGGTTGGAAACAAGATGATCGTACACATTCTGCGCATGTACAACTCGAAGCATCCACACACATGAGATGAAATCCTCCCCTATGTCCAACATAGCTACAACTGATTTCTCCATAGCTCAACTAGCCACAACCCATCATAGGTGGGGTTGGGATTCAAGCCATTATGTCTCATTGATGTGGCCATACCAGTCACAACTACTTAAGAAGATTCGGCTCATGTCCAATTCGAATCTGACAAGGTGAACAACTTCAATGAGTGCATTCAACAGGTCCATGACATATTGGACAGAGCCAATTCTAAGTACAAGCAACGACATGATGAAAATCGAGTGCCACACAAGTTCTAGGTGTGCGACAATGTTTGGCTACATTTGTAGAGGGAGATCCTCAATGGACCCCACTTCAAGCTTTGTCTGCTCCAATATGGGTTGTACACCATCACTAAGGCTGTAGGGGACAATGCCTTCAAGCTCAACATTCCAAAATTATTTGGACTGCACCCATTGTTCAATGTGCACTGCCTTCGACCATACTTTCCACCATTACTGGACACATCTGACATTGCAGAACAACTCACACCCACCAAGTTAAACCCGAACTACATGGAACATGCCACAACTGATCGTATCATGGACATGCAAATCAATAACACTCGCCAACAAAAGCTCCAACTCGATCAGGTTGTCAAATTTGGCCAACTCCTGCACCAAGGCAAGTGGCTCACCAGGGAACAAGTTCAATAGAAGTGTCCCCATCTCATGGAGGAACTCAACACAATGGGGACCATTGCTTCATAATGGGGGAGGAATGATCTAGGTGGATATTGGTGGCCACCCGCTTATTCCTGTTGGACCCCACCGTTGTTTCCTTTCAATTTCCTTAATTGTAGCACAACTTACTATTTTTGGCATATTTTTAGGTCCTAAACTTCCGAAGCTGTTTTTAGGGACTAAAATACATTTTTAGGGAAAATGGAGAGACTAAAAAAGTCCCAAGTCAATTTAATGCTTTTTTTTCAGCCTCGTCTCCGAGATCTTCGAAACAAGGTATTATGATAGCCAAACAGAGATTGTATGCGAAAGTTACGACCCCATGAAGTTGATGTACCAATTTACCCAAATGGGGCCCACAATTTTTGCGCTTTATCTCTTAGGGTTAGATTTTTGTATGTTTAGGGTTTTCCATTGTTTCCCAATAATAAATAGGTCTTTGAGCCTCATTGTAACATAGTTCAGAGGCATGTAGCCGCCACATCTATCCTTAGAGATAAGCTACCATCGTCTGAGCTAGTTTATTTCCATTATGTATGTAAGAATATTTCAGTTCTTTGATATTAATGAAATTACGTTTTATTTCATCTGCACTTCTGTGTTTATGTTTATATCTATATTCTATTGCGTTCCTGCATAATTTTGGATCGTATATCTTCAACTTCAACATCCTAAATGTACTTTCAAATTTAAGTTTGGAAAATGTGCTCTTTACATTTATGTTTGGAAAATATTTCTCATCACAATTGTAGTACATACCTTTAAGTTGGTTCTTAACAATTTTAACACGATTTAATTTGTGAATCTTGAGAGGTGGAGAGGAAGGAGAGGAATTTGTAAGGGGGAAAATTAGTGGGATAAATATGGGGAATAAATGATGTCCTTTTAGTTTTAGCTTTCACCACCTTTAGGGCTTCCCTAATTCTTTTATAGGCTTCCAACTGGGTAGTAGGATGGGACATTAAGACTTGTGCATGTATTTTTCTTTTCAAAAACTGTATAATATATTCCCTCCAGAAGGTATCTGGCATACCTTTACTGAAAACAACGATTTTTTCAAAAGTGGATATGAATTATTTCAGTGTACCATATTTTTTAAGCTTGGTTAGTTTATGCAAATAATAAGTGTCTTTTTTAAAGTGTTCATATAGGTTTGAGACAAATTATGCCCAAGCAATATGAATTTGTGGGAGTTCTTATGCCATTGCCACCATTTCTAGTGTTGAAGATATAAATATAAGACACCTACATGATTTTTCATTAAGTCAATTGTGATGCCATGTAGGGAAAACTAATGTTCCAGTTGAGTGACCCAAATTGTGTGGTGGAAGCGATTATTTTTTTTGAGATCCTCTTTAGTGAGTCGATGCCACATTTGAATCATAGTCACAAAGAATTCGGGTAGAGTGAGGCCACATGGGATTATATGATTCATATCCTTCCTCTTGGGACGATTGGCCTGGTCATTAATAACTTGTAGATTCATTGAATATAACCATAAGTTTGGACGAGTCTAGAATTGAGTCCATTTTGGTGAGATTATCATTAATGATATCAAAATTTTGCTTGGTAGAGGAGTGGTTGTAGTATATTATGTGTTGAAACTCATCACACTGAGTTTCCAAGGAGACTATAGTGTATAGATTAACGCTTCTAGTAGCCATAGAGAAGTGGGTCCACAAGAAAAGGTTAATATAGTATGGTACCAAGGTTATTGGTACAACGTTCTAGATTTGTTGAAATAGTTTCTTAGTAGGGGAGTGAGTGGGTCCACTAAAAATGCTTATTGGAGAGTGGTACCATGATGAATAGATTGATAGACAAATTCTGTTGAGGTAAGTGACAAATAAGGGTGTGGTTAGGACCTGAATTTTTTTTGGTACTACTACAAAGTTAAATTCTTGCTTGAACACTATTATGTTAAAATAATGCTCATTTTCTCAACAGTAGTTTATACAATAATTTCATATAGTGGGAGAGAACAAGGTTTTCGATGATAGAATGTGCAAATTCTCAATACAACCATTCATTAAATAAATTTTGAGGTCTAAAATGGGAATCCTAAGGAATATTATAAAATAATAGTGGAAATAATAAAATAATATTAAATTACATCATTAAATTTTAGAGGGAAAAATGAAAAAACTATTTTTTCAACTCGTATTTTCAACTTATCTCCCTACGGTTTTACTAAAATTTCAACTGGGAGTAGTCGTTGGGTGCATAATTTAATTCCTCATCCAAGGAGCTCCCATGTTGCATATACCCTGCAACACAAAAAATAAGAAACACATGAAAAAACGTGATTACAATCACATTTTTTATGTATTTCTATTTTTTTGTGTAGCAAGGTCGATGAAAAATATGAAACATGGGTTCTCCTTGGATGATGAATTAAATTCAACATCCAACGAGTGATCCTACTTGAAATTTGAGTAAAACAATAGAGAGATAAGTTGAAAATATGAGTTGAAAAACAATTTTTTTATTTTTTAATATTTTTACTTTTTAACTCCAAAAATGGTGATTCATCCCCCATGGTTGAAATAATCATCTCAAATCCTATTAGTTCTTATAAATTTGATTTTGGTTGTATATTTTTGTTTTGAGGCCCATTTTTTACTTCAAAATTTCTCTAATGTATATAGAAATTTCATGGTCTAGAAAGAGGGTCTTGAGGTGAAGGAAGTGCCAAGTTCTATAGGTCTCTAATATACATGTGGAGTCCAACACAACCCAATTTATCAAAGCCCTAACTAAAGGGAATTTAATGTACCCTTAACCATACTACTTGATTACCGTGATACTAGAGAGTAATCTCTCTGAGTATTGTTTTCAATCCACTATAGCAACAAAAGGATTAATGGTTGCACCAAGAGGCACATTGTACAACCCAATATGAGGGAGATGTGTAATTCCTTTCATGCTCCAACTCGAGTTGGCACATGTCATTTTAAAAATAAAAATAAAATATTATCTAAATAAAAACAATGTTGGCTATAATAAAAAAACAAAAATGAATATACATATTTGGTTAGTTTTAACTAAAAGCATTATAAAACATTAATAGTCTCACTCTCACTATGCTTGCTCAATTTGTTATTGATACTACAACTCAATATGAAGGAAATGTGTTATAGATATTTCACTCACTCTCAACCATGAATAAATTATTTTGACGTGCATGTGAAGTTACATAATTTTATATCAACTTTAAAGAGAAAATAATTAAAAGTAAAAAAATTCCTATATTTTTGCTTTTTAGTTTGAGGAAAATGTTAAAAAATATTTCAATACAAAACTTAAACAAATTATTTGAATATTCATGTTAGCTAATTATTTGGATATGAGCTTCATATGTCGAAAGATAAAAAATAAAGAAATTAATTTTGACTATAATAAGATATTTCAATGCCTAAAGAGAAAAATAATTGAAAAAAAAAAACAGTTACTTCCTAATAAGAGTAATAAGAGGGAGATATATAATTCATTCAATTTTTAATATAAAATTAATATGTGACATTCAAAAAATATTAATAATTTTGCTGAGAGGCACTCTACAATGCAGTATAGGGGAGATGTGTATGCATAATGTAAGTAAGTAAATATTGTGCATCACTTGAAAACTGAACATAATAGAAAATTTCATTAAGTTAAATCACACTCCAAAATCTTGGCTTTACAAATAATTACATGACTATTTATTTAGGATGGAAGAAATCTCTCGAATCTCTTCAGGAGAAACTTATTCCTAGATATTTGGAGGAAGTTGAGAGTTATCCTCTCAACTTTAGGAATCCATCCTAACTTCCTAATCTTCTAATTAATTCTAGAATGACTCAAAAAATCTAGAAAATTCTAGATTTTCAAAATTGAACAATTACAACAAATTAAAATATGAGATGCTCCTGCATCATACTACCAGGGAATAAAATATACATTCATATGATTTTATTATGAAGCTCTTCAATACTGGTACCATATTTTGAAATCTCTATTACTCTCATCCAAGTAACATCTTTGACTAGTTGATTCTTCCATTTCACCAAGTATTGAAAATACCCTTTATTTCTGGTCTTTTTGGCCACTCTTTGATCGATGATTGATTCAATCTGCTTTGCTAGTGCTGAAGGTAATTGTTTCTTTCACTGAAATTTGTCACTAACAGGTTCATCTGTAGGATCATTCATTGGTTCCTTAAATGGGTATAGATTTGAGACATTAAAGGTTGGTGAAATGCCAAAACCTTTAGGTAGTTCTATTTCATAAGCATTCGAGGAAATTTTCCTCAAAATTTTGCATGGTCCAATCTTTTTCAGTTTTAACTTATTATATTCCCCTTTTGGAAATATTTCCTTCCGAATATGTGCCATAAATAAGTCTCCAACATTAAAGTTTAGTTGCCTTCTTTTGGAATCCACACTTCGTTTATACTTGTTTCTTATTTCTTGTAGTTTGTGCTTGACTCTTTCTTGTATTTCCTACATACTGGATGCAAATTTTTCACCATCTCTACTTCTGAATTTTTGTTTTCCCAAATTTCTTTTTTCATAAATTCCTCTTGGATGCATCCCATAAAAAATTTGGAATGGACTCAATCCTGTGATTCTGTTGGGTGAATCATTATATGCAAATTCTGCCTAAGCAAGTACCTGATCCAAATTTTTGGGATACTCACTTACCAAAATCCTTAAGATATTTCCAAGGCTTGTATTTACCACCTCTGTCTGACCATCATTCTAGGGATGATATGCTGAGCTGAAACTGAGATTGGTTTCCAACGTTTTCCATAGAGTTCTCCAAAAATGACCCACAAACCTGGTGTCTCTGTCAGAAACAATACTTGTAGGCAATCCATGCAATCTAACTATTTCTTTGAAGAACATGTTTGCTATGTTAGTTGCATATTTTTTTATTTTTACAAGCTATAAAGTGTGCCATTTTTTAGAATTTGTCAACAAAAACAAATATTGAGTCACTTCCTCTTTGTGTTTTGGGAAATCCTAGTAAAAAATACATGCTTATAGAATCCCATGGTCGATTTGGTATTGGTAAGGGTTGATATAGTCCAGTGTTCCGACTTATTCTTTTTGCATATTGACATATCCTACATCTTTCAAAAAATATTCTTACATTTGTTTGCATGCGAGACCAATAATAAAATGCTTGTAACTGTGCTAGATTTTTATCTTGCCCAAAATGACCAGCTAAACTTCCACTATGTTTTTATTTTAACAAATTTTACCTCATCGAACATCTTGAAATGCATAACTGTCTTCCTTTGAACATAAGTACCTCCTGTATCATGTAGTCTAACCATGGATTTATATCTCTACTTACAAGTTTGCCACAAGTTTCATAAGCTTATTTGAAATCTGGATCATCTCTATACATATATTTCAACTCATCAAATCCTAAGACATTTACTTGGAATTATTGAAAAATTAAATTGATCCTGCTTAATGCATCTGCTACTTTATTTGATTGCCCACTTTTATGCTTGATGACAAATGTAAGTATTTGTAAGAATTCAATCCATTTAACATGTCTTTGACTCAACTTTGTTTGATTGTTGATATACTGTAAAGCATAATTATCTGCATAGAGGGGGATCTCTTTTGGAATAAGATAATGTCTCCATTTCTTTAGAGTTTGTATGATGGTATAAAATTATTTATCATAAGAAGATTATTTTTTCTTGGCCTCATTAAGTTTTTCACTATAGTAGGCAACTGGTTTTCCTTCTTGACTTAGGAAAGCTCCTATTGCAGTTCCACTGGCATCGGTCTCAACCTGAAATAATTTATTGAAATTTGGCAATGCTAAAATAAGTTGTTTTGTGATATTTTTATTTAATAATTGGAAAATTTTATTAGCTGTTTCTATCCAATGGAATGGCTGATTTTCTCTTTTATATTTTCAACAATTGGATCACACATGCCACTGAAAGTTTTGATAAATTTCCTGTAAAAACTTGCCAATCCATGGAATCTTCTTACCTTTGAAATGTTTTTTGGAGTTGGCCAATTGATTATGGCCTTTAATTTCTCCCAATCCATCTTTAAGCCTTCCCTTGAAATCACAAAACCCAAGTACAATAATTCTGTCTTCATGAAACCACAATTCTTTAAATTGACTAGGAATTTTTCTTATTGTAGTTTCTTCAAAACCATCTTAAGACATATTAGGTTCTATTATTTTGATTGAATGTATACTAATATATCATCAAGATAAACTATAACAAAGTTTACAATAAATTATTTGAAGACTTCTTTCATTAGTCTCATAAAGGTACTGGGAGCATTGGTAAGTACGAAGAGCATTACCTTCCATTCATATAAACCATTTGTAGTTTTGAATGTTGTTTTCCATGCATCACCTTCTTTGATTATAATCTAATGATATCCACTTTTTAAATCTATTTTAGAAAAATATGCAACACCACTTAGACAATCTATAAGATCGTCAAAATTGGGTAATGGAAACCTGTACCTGATTGTCATTTTGTTGATTGCCCGAGAATCTGTGCACATTCTCCACCCACCATCATTCTTTGGAGTTAACACTGTTGGAACAACACATAGACTTGAGCTTTTTTGAATGAGACCCTTATCCAACAATTCCCACACTTTATTTTAATCTCTTCATTCTTATTTGGAGTCATTCTGTAAGCTTCTTTGTTTGGAAGGCTAGCACCTGGAATGATATCAATATGATGGCTAATACTTATAATGGGAGGCAACTCATCAGGTAAGTCATCCATTACATATCAGTGAATTCATTCAACATATTTATAATTTCTTCTGGAAGATCATTCAAATTTGTGCTTGTGAGGAATACTTTTGGCTTGCCAATCAAAGCAAAATTTATCTCCTCATGCTTGATTTCTTGAAGGAAATATTTCCCACTAAGTGACATTACCTTGGATTGATCTTATTATGGTGATTTTTCATTCTTCAAAGGAAAAAGTACATGATTTTCTCCATCCTTTTCAAAAGTACAAGTGTTGCAACTTCCATCATGTATTTCTTTCTTGTCATATTGCCATGGATTTCCAAGCAAAATATGACACACATCCATAGGAATACCATCACAAAGAGCTTTATCCTTATAGAATCATATTTGAAACTCCACTTCACATTGTTCATTAACTACTATTTGATGTCCCTTTTGCAATTGTGAAACTTTGTAGGGAGTAGGATGTTTAGTTTTATTTAAATTCAACTTTTGTACCATTTCTGTAGATACTAAATTTTCAGTACTCCCACTATCAATAATGATTTTACAACATTTTCCTCTTGATTTACAGACAGTTTTGGACAATGTTTTTCTCTGTGTAGGTTCCTTTTCTTCTTTAGGAGACTTCAATAGAGTTATTTTCATAATCAAGGATTCACTAGTTTTAGGTGCATTTTCACGTGTAAAGGATTGTACACTTTCTGTCTCAGTTTGTGTTATATGTGTGCATCCTTGACTGGAAAATATATCTGGACATTCATTATATTTATGACCAATTTTGTTACATGTATAATATCTTACCACAAAATATCAGCCTCTACCTCTTTGAAATGGTCTTCGTCCTCTGAAATATCCTCTTGATGATTCTAATTGTTGTGAACTGCTGCCTTCTTCTCTTTGAATGGGAAATATTCAACTTGAATATCCTCTTCTTGATTGCCCTCGACTTGATGATCCTCTGCTTCTTATTGTGCTTCATTCTCTTCCTCTTTCAATCTGCTTCCTTGCCAAATTTTCTTCAATATTAAGGGCTATCTGGTAAGCTTCTTCCACATTTTTTAGTAACAAAACATGCAATTCATATTTTATTTCAAATCTCAGGCCATTAATATCTCTAGCTATTTTTTCATCATCTGCTTCCACATGACTAGATCTTAACTTAATCTATAAAAATCCTATGTATATTCTTTTACAGACATAAATTTTTTCTTGAGATTTTGCATTTGGCGAAAAGGATTTAACTGATAATATCGAGGAAGAAATTTACCTTTGAGCTTGGCCACCATTCTATCCCAACCAATGCTCTTCCCTTTGTTTCTATTTCTCTACTCAGCTTGCACGCTATCCCACCATAGTGCAACATGTCCTTTTAATCTGGTCATCGCGAACTTAACTTTCTTCTTATCAGCTGCACTTTCATAATCAAAATATTAATCCATGTCGCCGATCTAGTCGATCAATTATTTAGGATTTAAATTTCCTCCATACACAGGCATGTCCAATATTGGCTTGGTACTTATTCCCGCAATCATCTTGATCGTTTTATCTTCTTGAGTTTCTTCTTCAACTTTAGCTTCTTCTTTTGAGCTTTCTTCCAGTTCACTGATATCACCAATGTCGACATCTCCTCAGCGTGTTGTCTCCAATGCATCTAATCTTGTTCAAATATGTCTCACTTCATCGAGTAAGACTTGAGTGGCAGCTAGTCTTCCTAGACCAATTCCAACTCCTCTGGCTCCTCTAGCTCCTCTAACTCTATGGGCTATCTTAATTGAAATAAAGTATAGATCAAAATAAAATCTTCTTTTTACAAAACTACTTTATTTAAAATAAACCTCTCAAATGCCAATATAACAAGTCTACATGTTTTATTAATATGGAATATGTCCCTTCCACTATAGCATTTTATGACTCATTGAAAATAAAATCGTACTATATTAAATCAACTACACCATATATGACCATATATATTCACACCATATATATTAACCACACTATATATCTGACCAAATTTTACACCAACCACACATATATATTTAACCCACTTATTACACCAGCCACACCATATGGAATTCAATGCAAAATAGAATTCAACATACAAAATTAAATAGTTTATCATGCTTGCAGAGGTAGTGTTTATCTGCTACCTCGGGCTTCCTCCTCACAATTTTACTTGCTGCAACGATGAGATTTCCGGTTTCACATGCATTGCAACAGTATTACAGTTTCATTACAGTCTTATTAACAAAATTTCCAACCATTAATATATAAGTTGGAATGCCATTAATATATAAGCTGGAATGCATTTTAACAACCACAAGGTCGCAACATCGTTAGCGTCCCACCGACAAATGAGAGAGCACCCCTAAATTTTACTCAGGTCTGACCAAGATCTGTGGAAAAACTACTAGGTAGCTATAAATGTGAGAGCGCACAACCACATACACCTACAGTCTGGAAGTTCTGAACTATATTCCTAATCACTCCACCTATGAATATGCCGAGGTCAAGGAGTGCATAAGTAAAAATGAATGAGATGGATAATCCAAACGTTTGTAACAGCTTGGTGGAAATTCTGAATTATAGTGATGTCCTTGGAAACCGACCAAATCACAAGTACATGCTTCAAGGCTTTCGACTGTAGTTCTGCGATTGTCAAACACCCAACTACACATGACCTCGCTTGAAGCAAAACACCACTCGTATTTACCGGACTCAATTCTTCAACATGTTAGGGTCCTGTAATTCATAGGATCAAATGGTGATTGAATATTTTCTTCCAGTCATTTCAAATTGTAAATAATATTTCATTCTAAAAATGATTTCCAAAAAAGTATGTATATATAAATAAAAATTAAAAGAGGGTATATAAGAGAAAAAATAGAATAAAATAATAAAAAAAATGATGAAAATGACCCCATCAAAAGAAAAAACAAGTGTAAAAGTGAGCAAGTTCAAATGTCACTAGAAAGAAAAACAATTTTTACATTGAAAATAAATTAGGGTTTGTGTACATATTGTTTAAAATGCCACAATCATAGATCCTTGTTTGAATGATACATTATAATCATGGTCAAACATATTTGAATTTCTACTTTTAGATAAGAGAACAATTTAACCAAACCGTTTAAACTTGGTTAAAATTAGTTAGGTAGGTGAAGAAATTAATCCAATTTTTTAAGCTGGATTAATTAGTTAAATTTTTAGGTTAGAAATTAGATTCAGACAGTGTCTCCTTCAAAGAAAAAGAAGAAGGGTCTGCATATTTAAATGCACCCTTAATTGATGAGAATAAGCCTTGGTTTTGAATATTAGGATATAAAGGTTGAAAATATAATAGTTTCATGTTTGAACGCAATATAAAGTTTATCCAAAGTTTGGCGCCGCATTATAAATTTAATAAATGACAAGGCCTCTTGTCGTGTAGCAGTTAACTGTCTAGCATGATCGAACCCATGATGAATTTCTCACCCGAATCGACAATTTGAAATCTTTTTCGGCCCCCTTGCCCTGTAGAAATTTATACAACTGATATGTTATAAAACCAAGATTCTCTTGATCACACACTATTTGGCTTCATGCACAATACATAATCTCTTGTACCGTTGATGATTAATTGCGGAAATAAAAACAATCGCATGCGCACATTAAAACCATAAACATTCACACATATGAACACAGTGTTTTATGGGAAATCTTAAAGCTGAAAACCCCCAACGACAATGATGATTTCAGATTCACCACCCAAGCCATGTATATTGATTGCTATGCCAAATCAATTGGGCTGGGTGGCATAAATTCATCCAACGTAACAACTTCAGAATCACCCGTAATATTCCTTAAGCTAGATGGAGTGGAAGATATCATGAAGCAGGTCTCTATGTTTGCAATTTCTTCCGACGTCGTAGGCGGCGGTAATGCAAAGGTTCCCATGAGAGTAGAATCCCTTTAAGAGTCATACACCAATGTTCTGCAGTGAAATTTGGGGTGCGTGAACTAACATAATGCTTCCAGTTACCTGGGAACTAGAGGCAAAGAAGGATAGTTGATTGATGACTGTGATAACACTTTTATGTGGAAAGACGATCATTCTAAAATATGTAGAGACGATCGCAGTCACAGCATATACCCATGGCTTTCCAAGTAAAATGTTGTAATCAAGGGGTCCGTCCACGACCTCAACTTCAACATTTATTGTTTTCCCCATAGTTCAACATGCATGTTGTTAATGATACCACAAGGCTTATATGTACGTCTAAAATGTTGTAATCAAGGGTTCCGTCAATGACCTCAACTTCAACATTTACTATTTTTTCCCCTAGTTCAACATGGAGGTTATTGATGATACCACAAGGCTTATATGTACATCCGTCGAAAGCTTTCAACGCCGTAGGTGATTGAGATAGGTGCAACGAGCCAAGTGACTCCCAATAGTTTAGAGACATAATGCACGTAGATTATCCCTCATCAATAATAGTACGATGAACGAGGTGATTGAAAACATTTACTTGGATGGAGAATGTCAATTCTGCTGGTAATTGCGACACATAACCCATATGATTAAAGACTACAAGATTGGAATTTGTCGAATCAATTCCACCAATTGCTGAAAACAAAGCCTACTTTTGGGAGGGAAAATTTTGAAGCACCTCAAGTGCTGACATAGTTGAAGGGGATTGAGCCGAATCTTCAAATATATTATAATTTTGAGCAGCTTGTGCTCGAGGATTAAATGTCAATTTATGAACGACTCCCTTTGGTGACTTGATTTAAATTTAAGTATAGCAGTTGGCGCTATCGATTACATAGACAAATTCGTGGTCAAGGTAATAGGTTGATCAGTAGCCTGGCTACCGTAATATTTATTACGCTTTGACACCAAAACATCAGTCGATGGCTTCGTGATAGACAACATATGCACTTGGGAACTAGAAGCTAGTTTCACAGCAACAAAATTTGTGTCTGGATTCGAAAATGGATCTGTCAACACATCGGATGCATGCGAGGTCTTAACCAATTTTGAGACTTCAGCGTGGTGAGGGTAGTCATGAACAAAGTGTTCCTCATTGGTGAGCCCCAGTATTGCACCAAGAGTGTTGCAACTCCCAGGGGCTGCCCTACTTTACTTTCTCAACCCGGGGTTCGTACAAACTTTGAGGTGACAGTGCTATATACACAACAGATGCATTTTGTTCATGTCATACTCTTCTTCTTTACCAAAGGGTGCTACTTCTAAGGGTTCTCAGTGAATTCTGTCACACTTCAATGAAACTAAACTAAATTGCAGAAAGGAAATGACAGAAATGGAACTAATTTAATGTGCAGGAAGGAAATGACTGTAAGAAACTAAATTAAATTGCTGAAAATAAATGACAGGAAGGAAAATAATTTAATTTGTAGAAAAAAATATTAGAAAGGAAACTAATCCTAAACCACACTTAACTTGGCCAAATGACTAAATGCACTCTACTTATCCTATGATCCATCTACCATGCTTCTATCCATGCAACTAGGCTATCCATGACTTAATTCTAATTAAAAAGAGTTAATTTGCAGCTTGGAGGGAAGAAAAGGGCTAAAAGAGGCTAATGGGGGTTTAACACATGAAACAAGGTGTAGAAATTTATATAACTGATATGTTATACATCCGAGATTCTCCTGATCACACACTATTTGACTTCATGCACAATACAAAATCTCTTCTACCATTGATCATTAATTGCGGAAATAAAAACAATCACATGTGCACATTAAAACCATAAACATTCACACATATGAACACAATATTTTATGGGAAATATTAAAGCTGAAAACCCCCAAATATATGTATATTATATGTCATAGAGATCATGTAACAATAATTATACAAAGCTCTTCACAAGTTCTCAGTACAATCTCCAATTGCTACACACTAATTAGGTCTGATCTAGAAAAACACATGCTCCAATCTCTGCCATGTGCTAGCCTGCCTCTACTGCGCAATCACTGCTGAAGAATGGATCTGAATGAACTCGAACTGGTCCAGCCTTTCTCACGCAATCCTCATTGGCATCTCCAACCACTGTGTGTTGCAAATCATGCAACACTATAGTCACAACTGATAGTCACACTGCTCTTTCACCTACCTCTTCACTGGTCTCCACTGAAACTGTCCATGCTCTGTAGTTAACAGATGTATTCTTTAGTTGATTAATGAGTTATTAATTAGTGAATTAATTAATAATTAATTCACACCACTCTCACTAGTGTATCAATCAGTTAGACTAGATACAACTAGCTCAACTATGTTTAACTTAGTTAAACTGAACACAACTCCATTAACTTCCTCAATCAACTCCACCAAACTCTCTCACATGAGTTCTAACTGAAGTATCCATGCAATAGCTCCACTTAACCTTCAGGAATAGCGTAATTCCTTCTGTCAGCTCCTGTGCCACATCTGTGCACTTAACTGAAGTGCTCCAAGAGAATAAGATAATGTTTAGAGTCCAAATATTATTAAGAGCTAATAATATTCGACATATTTATTTTTAGACTGGAAATATAAAAATAGATTCCGCCCAATATGTCTAAAAATAGAAGTCCATCTATTTTTCCAACTTGACCAACCATCCACAAATAGCATCTTGCAACTCATAGAATATGATCGACATGGCTAAAAATATACATAGTCTAAAAATAGACTTGCGCCAAAAATAGCCTGCGGGCCCACTTAGTGAAGGCGACTCTTTTCACTAAGCTCATCATCTTGTTGCAATCTCAACACTCCCTCTCAACAAGATAAGGATTATCCACACCCTTATCCTCGCCCCGTGGTATTCGAATTTGCTTCCGGTGAGTGCCTTCGTTCAAGATATCAAAGATCCCTAGATCCTCCGTGGGAATGTATGAAAGTAACATGATCTTTCGCTGCACACAATCTCTGATATGATGATACCGGATATCAATGTGTTTAGATCTATCATGAAATACCGGATTAACCGAGAGTTTAATGCAACTCTGATTATCACAATAAATCACAGTAGGATTTAAGTGTGAACCGAACAACCTGACCAGGATCGTCCTCATCCATATAGCATCGCATGCAGCCAAACTCACTGCCATATACTCGGCCTCTGCTGAACTGAGTGCCACGGATCTCTGCTTCCAGTTGTACCAAGAAACTGCTGTCGAACCGATACTAAAAATCCCTCCAGATGTGCTCTTTCTGTCCGTTGGGATCCCTGCCCAATCTGCATCCGTGGAACCACACAACTTCACCTCATCCGACTGTCTGTACCATAATCCATATCCTGATGTGCCTCTGAGATATCTCAATACATGCTTCCCCGCCTTCCAAAAGAGCGCTTAACCATAAGCCAGAAAGCTGTTAACAAAGTGTAGCATATGTCGTGTCGTGTATTGACAAGATACATAAGCGACCCCACCAACTCCCAGAACAAGGCAGCATCCACTTACTTCCGCCGATGTAGCATCCTCTTCCTCCATCCACCAGAAGATGAGGTTGATAGGATTGCTCATGCATGTTGAACTTCTCCAAAGATCTCCCGGCATGCTTGCTCCTGAGACACAAACAATCCATCACCGCGTCAGCTAAATTTCCAATCCCAGGAAATAATGAAGGAGGCCCAAGTCCTTCATCTCAAACTCCTTTGCAAGATTAGCCTTGCATGAGTGTATCAACAGTTCATCACTTGTCAAAATCAAATCATCTACTTAAAGTACAATGATTAGCAACTTACCCTCCACCACAATCTGGTATAGGTTTGGATCCGCTTCACTCTTGGAGAATCCAAGTCCGATGAAATAACTATCTATCCGTGTGTACTAAGCACGAGGTGCTTGTTTCAACCCATACAGCACTCTTTTGAGCCTGCACACATGCGACTCGCTGCTAAAGATCTTGAAACCTTCAGGCTACTCTATGTACACCTCCTCCTCAATCACCCTGTTGAGGAACACAGCCTTCACATCCATTTGATGAATGTGCCACCCCATCTGCGCTGAGAGAGAAAGAATCGTTCGTATGGAAGAATACTTTGCGACAGGTGCAAAGGTTTCCTCATAATCGATCCCCTCAATCTGTGAGAAGCCTTGGGCAAAAAATCTTTCCTTGTACTTCTCCACACTCCCGTCAGCTGCTTGCTTCACTTTGTAGATCCATCTCGAACCCACCACTGATTTCCCTTCTGGCCTTGGGACAATCTCCCATGCACTGTTTTTGACAATCGAATCATACCCTTCCACCATGGCATCTACCCATGCAGTGGGTCCTCCATAGCTTCCACGTAAAAAAAGAAGATGGCGTTTTCACGATACACTTGCTCATAAGAGCCATGTATCCAGTATACCGGCCCGGTGATTGTCTCTGTCTGCGCTGTGATGTCGGTGCTCCTACAACCTTCTCTGCATCTTGAGCCAGTCGCTCAGCTTCTGTAGTGCACTTCCGCCCTCTGATGGTTGGCGCTGCACGAGTGGTCTCTTCCACTCCATGAACCTCCTCTTGTGGCTGATCCACATCCTGAGGCTCATCCTTAGGAACTAATAGCTCCTCATCTGCATGCAAGTGTGGCTCCCTCTCAAGCGAACACTTCATGGCTTTCTCCTCATGAAATTTGATATCCCGTTGCACAATAGTCTTGCGAATGTCTGGAAAATACACACGATAGTTGTGGGGTGTATCAGTGTACCCCACAAATATCCCAACCTTTGCAGTCGGCTCCAGCTTCTTCCTGGCATCTTTCATCACATGAATGTAAATAGGTGAACCAAAAATCCTCAAATGGGAAATATCAAGCCTCTTACCAGAAAATGCCTCCTCGGGTGTACTCATGCCAAGTATCCTGTGAGGACAATGGTTTTGCACATAAACCACAGTATTGCATGCCTTAGCCCACAAGTGTATGGGAAGGCCCTGATCATGCAACATCGCCCGTGCAGCACCCACGATCGTTCTGTTCTTCCGCTCAGCGACCCCATTCTACTGTGGGTTATGAGGCGCTATGAGCTCTCTTCGAATTCCTTCTGCGCTGCAAAAGTCCTTGAATTTTCCAGAGATGAATTCACCACCATTGTCGCTCCTAAGAGCCTTCACCTGCTTCCCCGATTATTTCTCAACCAGTGCCTTGAAATCACAAGAATTTTAGTATGTCTCGCTCTTCTTCTGCATGAAGAAGATCCAACACTTACGAGAAAAATCATCAACAAATATCACATAGTACCTGTGTTTTGCTGTCGAAGCTATTGAGAAAGTTCCACACACATCTGTGTGAATTCTCTCAAGGATCGTCATGGCACGACTATCCTTCTCGTGAAATGTGGCTTTCACAAATTTTCCCAAAGTACATCCCTTGCACTGATCTGATTGCGCAAGTGTACCTTTGGGAAGCCCGGTAAAAATCTGCTGCAAAATTTTCAAAGCACCATGGTGAAGATGGCCCAATCTCCTGTGCCATAGCTCGCCCTCATCCCGGCTCACCACTCCTTCTGCCTTGCCTGCCATTTCTGCGCATCCATCTACCTACAATTGATAAAGGTTCTTAACTCAAACCCCTATCCTCCGGGTTTCACCAGTTGCCTTACTGCGCAAGAAAACCTTTCCCTTACTAAAGACAACATCATATCCCTTGTCTTCTAACATGGCCACCGAGGTCAGATTCTTCTTCAATCCTGGAACATGCATCACTTCCTTCAATACGAAGGGTTTACCAGACTCCCTCTCAAAGGAAATGGTACCGATACCGGTCGCACTGTATCTATTATCATCGCCCATCTCGATGTGCACTCCAAGATCTTTCTCATCCAGATCAGTAAACAAATCTTTGTCTCCGGTCATATGAAAAGACACACCACTGTCAAGAAACCACACTGAACCCATCATACTTGAGACCAAGCATGCGATCAGCGAAAAATCCAGCTCAAACTGCGAGGCTAAGGCCTCTCCAGCTGCAGATCCAGCGGCCTGATTATTTTTCTTCTTTTGTGGACAATTAGTGGTGTAGTGTCCGTGTTGGTGACAGTGAAAGCACTTCACCTTGGACATGTCCTGCTTCTTGCCTTTCGCACCGGATTGGGAAACATTCTTCTTGCTCTTCCCCTTCCTTGCTTTGGCAGCCAAAGCACAATTTTCTTCATCTGCACTCTTCGATGAAGATCCGTCCCTGGTATTCCGCCTTATCTCCTCTTGCACAAGATCTGACCAAAGTCGCTCCCATCTTGGCAATTTCTCCCGACCATTGACAGATTCTTGATAGGAATGCCAACTCTTCGAAACCCCAAGGAGAGCCAGGCTCACCAAGTCCTCGTCATCTACAGTAACCCCCACACTTCCCAGCTCATCCCTGCACTAGAAAAACTTCGTGAGGTACTTGGGTATACTGTCGCCTTTCTCCATTTTTATGTTCCTGAGTTTATCCTTGAGCGCCAACTTCCTCTGGTCGCTCTTGCTTTGAAATAAATCTGTCAAAGCTTTCCACATCAAGAATGGATAAGCTTTACCATGAAGGCTGGACACTATGTGATCCTTCACACCTTCCAACAGAATCCTTCGACATTTTGTTGTCTTCTTTTGCCATGCGTCAAGTGCTGCAGCATCGCTAGAAGCAGGTTTTGGAATTTCTGCATCTATGAACTCCTTCAACCCATTGTCATCCAGCACCACCTCCATCTTGTCCTTCCATGCAATATAATTAGAGCTGCCCTCAAGGGAATACTCTAATCACAATTCGTTGAAAGACATCTCAACTTCGACACCAAGAAAACACTGCTGCAAATTCGAATTCCACAAGCACAAAACTCAACCGCTTCAATGTTTTTCAATTGCTCCAATGATCAATATCCCTCTGATACCATGTAGAAATTTATATAACTGATATGTTATACAATTGAGATTCTCCTGATCACACATTATTTGACTTCAAGCACAATACATAATCTCTTCTACCATTGATCATTAATTGCAGAAATAAAAACAATCGCATGCGCACATTAAAACCATAAAAATTAACACATATGAACACAATATTTTATGGAAAAGCTTAAAGCTGAAACCCCCAACTATCTGTATATTATATTTCATAGAGATCATGTAACAATCTTATACAAAGCTCCTCACAAGCTCTCAGTACAATCTCCAATTTCTACACACTAATCAGGTCCGATCTAGCAAAACACATGCTCCAATCTCTGCCACCTGCTAGCTTGCCTCTATTTCACAATCACTACTGAAGAATGGCTCTGAATGAACTCGAATTGGTCTAGCCTTTCTCATGCAATCCTCATTGGCATCTCCAACCATTGTGTGTTGCAAATCATGCAACATTATAGTCACAACTGATAGTCACACTGCTCTTTCACCTACCTCTTCACTGGTCTCCACTGAAACTGTCCATGCACTGTACTTAACTGATGTATTATTTAGTTGATTAATGAGTTAATAATTAGTGAATTAATTCACACCACTCTCACTAGTGTATCAATCAGTTAGACTAGATACAACTAGCTCAACTATGTTCAACTCAGTTAAACTGAACACAACTCCACCAACTACCTCAATAACTCCACCAAACTCTATCACATGAGTTCTAACTGAAGTATCCATGCAATAGCTCCACTTAACCCTTAGGAATAGCGTAATTCCTTCTGTCAGCTCCTGTGCCACATCTGTGCACTTAACTCAAGTGCTCCAAGAGAATAAGATAATGTTTATAGTCCAAATATTATTAAGAGCTAATAATATTCGACATATCTATTTTTAGACTAGCAATCTAAAAATAGATTCCGCCCAATATCTCTAAAAATAGAAGTCCATCTATTTTTCCAACTTGACCAACCATCCAAAAATAGCATCCTGCAACTCATAGAATATGATTGACATGTCTAAAAATAGACATAGTCTAAAAATAAACTATGCACCAAAAATAGCCTGTGGGCCCACTTAGTGAAGGCGACTTCTTTCCACTAAGCTCATCATCTTGTTGCAATCTCAACATGCCCTTCCTACCTTTTTCGGTGGAGGGGGGTCCGAAAAGCTATTTCACTCCCTTCGGACCCACACTACATGTCAACACCATATTGTTTCGCACCCCCCCCCCCAAGACTCAATACCATATACCACCCACCCTCCCTCCGAAAACTGCCTAACCACTTTCCTTTCCCACCTATGATTCCCTGCGCCCACACCACAAATCCCTCCGCTACACCTGTCCGGCTAATCCTCCTATTCGTTACACATTTAATCCTATCCCCAATTACCATTAGAACCTCCCAACAGTCAAACACCTCCAACGAATTCATCCATAACCATAAAATCCCATCACCCTCACCCATTGCACCGTTTTGATGCATCTGATCCTATTGAATCTTCTCAATTTGACCTCACAAAGTCAAATTGTCTTGACGGTGACCATAAATCCAGGGAGCTGTTATGTGAGCATCACCATCATCACCAACCTCGAAAATCAACCAATTTCCTGGGTAAACTACACCACTGTTCAACCTTTTCCCATTTTTTAAATTTCCAAAAAATGGCTCCAAAGGATAAGAACAATAATTTTTTTGACAATCCTATGATTCCCCCACCAACTGATCTTGATCACATCCCTCTGGCTGAACGATACTACAAAATCTCATAGCCAAAGTGTGAATTCGATTGATTCGAATTACACAACTGGCTTAAAGACAGTTTCCTTGACCGGAGTGATGCAATTGGGCTCTGGGAATCCAATGTACCCCTGTACATGTTTCCCCAAACTCATTATTTCCCCGAATTTGCCCTCAAATGCCAAGCTAGATATTTAGCAAGTCAGAGAGCCATTATATCCCACAATGGTGAAAATCTATTTATAATTACCCGTCAGACAAGTGACCAAATGTTGCAGATCCCTCAGAATGTCTCCACCACTCCTTTCTCAGTGGAAGCCTTAAATGAATTATATCAGAAGCTAACATTTTCCCAAAGATCAAATATTTTTTAAATATTCCTACCTGAAGATGCCCAGCTACCAAAAAATAATCCACCATATCCATCCTCCATTTTTCCAGAAAAAGCTAATAAAATCATTTCCCTACTCTCATGTTTACTAGGATACTATTCAGATGTATTGGTAGATGAACCTATTCTAGGTTTTCTATCCATTTTCTACAATGAAGAAAATCCCTTAGTGATTTTCAACTTCATCCAGTTCCTTTCTGACAACATTCATGAACAATTCCTTAAGTTTCAAACTGAAAGAATGTTCAAATATGCTTCCATTTTGGTTTATATGTTTCTATTTTATCAAGCATTCAGGTTTCCATTTGCAGCACAAAAGCTGAATGAACAGGGAAATCCACACTCAGTTATTTTTTGGACTTCCTTAGTGAGAAGGAGTCCAGAGGAATACAATTTCAAAGAGTTCATTGATCAGTTTATCCATCTAGCTACATGTTTGTTGAGTAGTGATAAAAACCCACAAATCCCATGGTAAATGCTGAAATTCAGAAGATTCTACACCTCACTGAACAAGTCAAGACAAGTGACTAGTACTTGTACCAGAATTATACTGAAATAAGAGTATATAGGTGTGAGACGCCACCCTAAAAAATTCCCAGATATCTCCCAATGAGGATTTTTGCATTGGAGTACATAAGGAAAATGATAAACTCAAATGAAGTCCATTTTGTCTCGGCGAAGAAGAAATCACAATTCAGGATGAATACCCAGGTAGGACCTTTTATTTGCAATTGTTGGACAACAGGTGAGGAGGCAAATACCCTCTGAAAGTAGATGAAGTTCCCATTGTGTTTCACTTGGTCATATGACCCATTTGGTATAATTTCCAAACTAAGGGTGGAACAGAAAACCACTCCATATGTTCACACTAAAAGGCCTGAAATTGAAAAGTGCATGAACCAAGGTGAATGGGAAGAACATACTTTACAAGAAGCAGAGGGAAAACTTATGTCTACAACTACTTCACAGAATCCCACACCTCAAGAAAAATCTGAGAAAAGGCCAAGGGAAGAAGACTCTCCTTCAGTCATAGAGGTTTTAGCCAAAAAATTCAAGATTTTCAGGAAGAAAATAAAGACAAATCCTAAAATAGACTTTTTAAAAGAGGGGGAAGGGAAATCTACTATAGTACTGAATGGTACACACTCTTCAACAAAGTTAGATAACATATTTACAGGATCTCCAACATCTTCAATTTCACAAGGTAATCTAGACACAACTTAAACATCAGAATTGATTCCGAGACAAAAAGAGACAAGTATATTTGATAAATATAAGGAGATAAAGCAAAAAAATGAGCTTCTCAAAGTCAACACTTATGCTTAGTTTTGGAAAAAAACTACCACAACCCAGCATAGGCTCTTGTTAGCCTTCGACACCGAGAAAGGAAGAATGCATATGGTATTCTTACAGGCATAGGTCGCCTATCCTAAATCATTAGATGATTACAAGAAGACTACATTTGAGTTTGATGCAAAATATATCCATCCTATTGATCAGATGGATATGCACAGGAAGACATGGGAAATGATATGTTCTACATTGAAAAATACTACAATGTCTGCTTCCAAATTGCAGGTATCCCTCAACAATATGCAACCCCAATTGAAGATTGAAAATATCTCTTCTTTAGCAAAGGATAATAAGATAAAATCCTTGTAAGACTTGGTCATAAAAATTAGATATGACCCAAGTAATATTAAGGCAACAAAAGAAATAATTAATAAGAAGAATGCTGACATATCAACACTTAGAAAACAATTGAAATTGTCAGCAACCGAGGATCCACAAACTAAAGAAATGGGGGAGACAGAAAGCCAAAAATAAGATATGCTCAGGTTAATTATGGAACAAAATGCACAGATATGGGAAATGGAAGTAGGAATGGACAAGCTAGTCAAGGAAAAAGAACAGAATGCACATCTAGCTATAGTCCCACTTGATGCAGTACCCCTTACAGTGATAGCAAAACCAAGAATGGATACATCAACAATAGCAGGGGTTTCTACAACAACAACACCACCAACACAAACTTCAGATGCCTCTGATACTATGGTAAAAGCGATGGAAGACATGTCTATACAAGGAGAGGAAATCAAGAGGTTACAAGGACATGTAAAGGCCCTATAAGAATAGAAAGAAAGGATTGAGACCTCTCATCTGGTCGAAGTACATAAATCCAACAGACTCACTCAAAGGTTACAACAGTTGAGAAAGGAATCTGCCATGGCTCAAACCTTAGTCCATGATAAGGAAAATATATTGATAGATATAAAAAAATCCATGACTGAAATCTGGCCATCAATACAGATTATCTTTGAGCAGAATAAGCTAATTCAGAAATCCAGAGAAGCCATTGAACAAATTAGAGAAAAACTGGAAGAAAAACCAACTGAAGCCAAAAATCTCATCAAATTTCTCAACTCCAAAAACATGCATGAGTTAGAATAATTGGGGATTGAAGATAGAAATGAGATTATATTGGAAGTTAAGAAAGTGCTAACTAAGAAAAATCTCATGTTGCAGTTGGAGGAAAAATGCCAAGTCCTGGAGATTGGTGTCCAGAGACTCTTTAACAAATTTGAGGTGCTCAATAAAAAAGGACTTCCAGTTTTATTAGTGATGAATGATAAATTAATTAAGTTTCCGGATTACAACCAGCAATTAATGGCCGTTGCCAAAGACAGTTCCAAATTTGCAGGGATACAGGGAAGTATCACAAGGAAATCCTTCCTAGAGACACTGGAGTTTAATTTAAACATGCAACACGAGATCAAACATATCTTTATCACTAAGCCCAATTTTTCCAAACATACGGAGGTAGATGAAATTTACAGAAAGTTACTCAAAATATCCATCCCAAGTGAATACAGGAAGGACAAATTGTGCGAGTTACTTGATTAAAAGATGGGTTCATTTTTCAACAGCAAGACAAACATCACAACAAAAGTGAAGGGGCAGATCAACAACAATTTCCACAAAAGTAGTGCCAACAATCCAAGCAGTTCAACTTGTCCTATATTTTTTTAATAAGAGATGTTACTAGTTTTAGATATTCCTAAATTACATCATGATTTGTTATATCGTGATATTTTGTAAATAAACTTATAAATACTTGTAATTCGAAGTACGAAGGGTTTATTTTTGCATCAAAGAAGGATACTGTACATTTTCAAGTTCCAGTGGACTTATCAGTGATACAGAAAGCTCTTTCACATGATTCTTGTGTCAAACTGTGGGTGAAGTGCACCTATCATTGTTTATGTGTTTACTTTATTTTTTTACCATGCTTATGTGTTTTCATAATCTGAATTATTCAATTGAAAATTGAAGAACAAAATTTGTTTTAATGCACAATCTGATTCTGGCTTTGAATACTTTCAATGTTTTCAACCAAAATTAAGTAAATGAATTCTTAATTTCTCTTTACTTAATGTAAATGATTTCATCTCTTCTTATTCACTTCATCTAAATTTACATAATCCGATTAGTTTGGCTACCTTACACTGTTAAATATATCTATAAAAGCTGAAATAGATCCATGTTTTAAGTCATAGACTCCATAGCCCAATGGTAATTTATCATTAATCAACCAAACAAATCAAATCAATCAAAAAAACACCGAACTTTCATAACTAGCCTAATATCTTAATACAAACAAATCTAAATATGACAGAGAGATCCCTCTCTGAAGCTGGCAAGGCTAGATCCCAGCTTCCAAAGTGGTTTTGTGGTTACTTCTGTAATTTCTTTTGCAACCTCATAAATTATAGTGATAACACAACATCCACAAACTTTCGACACTACACCCCTTCAACAACACCGACACGACTTCATTCAATTAATCCGTCTCACCACGATTCTTTACCCAGCGCAAGGACTTTCTTTCATATGATTCAACGATTTCCACACAAAAAACAGTCTATTCCTAAATGAACTTATCAACAAACTCGATCACTTGCTCGAGCCTTATGACCATCGTATCCTTTAATCTGATACCAAAAATTGGTGCAGCTTTCGAAAACTGAACACAATATAAAATTTCATTAAATTAAATCACACTCCAAAATCTTGGCTTTACAAATAATTTCATGGCTATTTATTTAGGATGGAAGAAATCTCTCGAATTTCTTTAAGAGAAACTTATTCCTCGATATTTGGAGGAAGTTGAGAGTTATGGAAGTGCTTGTTTTAATAATATATAAAAAAAAATTAGATATAATTTGTAATGAAAAATTCTATGATGATGAGAAAAAGAGAATTGGTTGACTAGTGTGAAATTGACATATTCTAGATTCCAAAAGCAATTTTTAAGATAATACTTTTAGAATAAAAATTCAATGAAATAAATTTTAGATGGAAAACAAAATTTTATAAAATGATTTATAAATATATTTAAATTTCATTATATTTATAAAAAAAAATTATTTTCTTGAAATGTTATCACCTCAAATTGGAATCAATTTATTATTATAATATATAATTTCAATAAAAATAAATGCCAATGATAAACCGAAACACACACACACACACACACACATATATTCTTTACGACTTTGATATTAAAAAAAACTTACATTACGTAATATGCTATTTTCAAAGCATGTCTTTTGAAAGCATCCATCTATTACTGTACTCATTCTTAAATGGTTTGAGTATTGGTTTTTTTTATAATCTTCATAAATATATTTATATTATTGAAAAATTAATATTATATTGATAGCTTCTATCTCTTAAAACTCTCTTTTATTATGTATTTTATTAGTGTGGACATAACACATTCTTGTATTCCTAGATTGATAGAAAAAAAATTGCAAAACTTACTAAAGATCAAGCTAGTTAGACAAGGCATTGAATATACGTAATTACATGCAGAAGTGTATTAAGGGAAGAGCATTGATAATAGCTAGTGTTTGAGGTTGCGAATTTGATCCACAGTCTAAATCAAACACCATGTGGCGCTCCACCCATGTTAATATGGCCATGATATCGTCCAAATTGTATCTAATATACTGGAGGATATGTTTAATCTCCTCTTATTCTACAAATTACTGATATTTTTTGACTTGCTTGTCATAAATGGCCATGTGAAGTAAGGTTTCTAGTTGACGGTGAATAACCACTGAGTGAAGAAAATGAAGCCTCATTTTTCAAAATTTTCCGAGATCTGGAGTCCACCTAAAGGTGTTGTTGTTGATTTCAAAGTCAAAAAAGTATGTTTGATCCCAAAATTCCTTAGCTTCAAAGTGAACAATTTTGTTCCTCACTTTAGTGGGGAAAAAATCGAAATGATGATCCAAAAAGTGCCAACTAAAGAGATGTCGACGAAAAGAGGAGGATGCACTTGTGATACCACCCCAACGATTGGGAAGATATTGTTTGGGAGCCATGAAAGAGTAGGGACAATGCGTATAAACATGTTTACCTGGGTCGAATAGAAGACAACGATGACAGATAAGCAATATTACAGGAGTTTGGAGACTGAACGAAATGAGGGCATCATCAACCATAGATATGAAGAGGGACCTAAAATGAATTATTGGGTAGGCTTCCCTTCAACCTAAATTTGTAAAAGAGAATGATAGATTGAATGTAGGAAACGTAGATCAGTGAAGACATGAACTGTGATACTATTAAAACCATATTGAAAATGTGCTTAAATACTAGACACCACATACCAATACATGATAAATAAATGATATACCAGCAGAGTTAGCAATTTGGGAGGACAAAATGGGTAGCACACCGAACAAATCAAAGGAGGGACCCGTCACTGTGTTATGGAGAAAAAAAACAAAGAACATGGGCACCTGTAATAACCAAATAAAATACCAAGGCGAAATGATACACAATAGCCAATGAATTGACAATAAGAGATGAATCGTACAGGTTGGAATACATAGACAAACCTTTACATAAGTCGTTAAGCGGCAACATTGGTAACCATGAGCTGAAGGAGAGTGGGAAATCATCTACAGTGTTGATAAAAATACTGAAAATTTCCACCCTGGCATGAGGTCCATATGTTTATAAAGGAAAACCAACAAGAGAAGATCAAACAACCAATATAAAAGTCCTGATTGAGAGAAAACCAAAGAAGGACAAGTGTTCATCATGCAATCCATATTAACACCCATATTAAAAACCTAATTCATGTGCACTCTGCCCTGTGATGACTCCATGATCAGTGTGATGGACAAAAACTGCAAACAAGGGGAATGTCAGGTTGGGACCCCTCTCCTACCACGTGCCCACATTTAAAATGAATTGATGTAGGTGTATTCGTTTGAGCATGAAGGTGGTGTGGATCCCACGTGATGCTGAGGTTAGGGTAGGTGGAGATGCTAGTGCTCATCCCCAAACACACCTTCCTTTTCACCATTTCCATTTCCCGCATGCTAGTCATGGTAACTAGCACACTTTTGAAACCATACATGTCACCTCCATCGGGGATGCTTCCCTTTGCTGTGATTGGTCTTGCTGCAGGCACCATTGGATTTGATGAATGTCCTAAATGGCAGCCTCATTCGACCATGATTCATCGAAGGCCACACACCGAGAGCGGATACTCCAATTAGCTAATATGTTTTCCACCATATTTTATTCCCGTTATGTGTGGTGTGGAAGAATAAAATGAAAGGAAGGAAACATGTTTTTAATACTCATAATAACCTCATGTATTTGCCAACTTTGGCTTAACTTGTCCTCCAATTGGATATGTAATAATTTTTGTAGATATTCTATGGAAATTTGAGAGTCATCATGTACTTGTAGCAGTCAATACCCTTCTCAAAAATAAATTTTCATGCCTTTCTCTAGGCCAAGAAATTATGTCGTATTATTTGTTGTAATTCCACAGGAGAATGCATATATGTCTAGTGGCAAAGAATTCTCATCTCGAAATATGCCTCCATAACTAGTCGGCCTCGGGTTCTCCTTCGATGCTTCGTCAAAGCTTAATATCCTAAAACCCTCTGGAGGAGGTGTGAAAATATTGGTGCCATGGTGCTTTAATCCGAGCGATGACAAAGAGGAAGAAGAGATGAACATGGAGGGATGTAAGTCCAAGTTTTTAAAATTGTAATCCTCTGTCTCAACAGTTAATGAATCATCCTTTATAAAAGAGGATGCAACAATCTTTTCTCGAATATTTATTATGATGATCTCTTGTAACTTGGAAAAATCCCTATTTATTGTATCAAACACTCAAAAATTATGTTCTTTCCACAGATTCCATAAGACAAATCCACACGCCAATTTTCAGGATTGCAAGGCAATTGAATTCTTGAAACTTGTTTCAAAGCATTGAGTTAATATATTTTTAACCATTTTAGAATATGGTAGGGGCATCAAAAGATTTGTGGGATAATGTCCCAAGTTCCACGAGCAAAGGTGCAAGTCATGAAAATGTGTTGTGTATTCTCTTCTGCTTGAAAGCATAGAGAAAAATTCGATGGTCCCTCATAGCCTTTTCTTTGTAAGAATTCCAATGTAAGGGTACATACCTGTGCAAGCAACCAAATAAAAGCAATGAGTTTTGGCCAACATTTTATGTCCCACAGTTGCTTCCAAAAAACTGAATTGTCATCTTGATAAAGACTTTCCAGTATGTTGTATGCTTCTTTCAATAAAAATGTACCTGATGATTGATGTCCCCATCGTAAAATATCCCGATGGAGAGAGACTCTGATCTGCCTATTATCTAGTAATTATTTAAATTCATTCCAAGGGTAGCTGTCATGATTGCTTGGCCAGTCATCTCTATCCTTTCACACCCTCCATTCTTGATTCTCCCTAAGAGGTTTCTACAAATATACCAACCTATGAGCACCAAGGCTTTTGTAGAGTGTTTGTATGGGTTGAAACTGTTGATACTCTTCTAAATGCAGGAGATGTTGCCAAGAATATTCGTATAATGCCACAATTGTGTCATCTTTGATGTCCTAGAAAGAATGGTGGCTAATGAGATCTTTATCTTTGGTAGCCTGGTTCCAGATAATGGAACCTTTAAGGTTTCATCAAAATGTAATCTTTCCTATTGGGTAAGAAGAGGAAAGTATTTCCTTTGTAGATTATTCTTCCAAAGTTGCGGGCCACCCTAAACCCATGCCCACCATAATTTCATACCATAAGCATGATTGAATATTTGCAAATCCCAGAGTACCATAACCCCCACGAGTTTAGGTTTAATCAATTGGTTCCATATGACCAAAGTCCACTTGTGCTCTTTGGTAACACCCCTTCACATGCAGTCACTCCATAATGAGCGAAAGCATTGAGTAACTACTAAGGGAATAGGCATGAAAGCTAGTTGATAATTGGGTATTTCTTGTAAGACTTCTTTCAGTAGTGTAATAAGACTTAGAAAATTAGAGCTCTGAAAGTTTAATTATTTATCTTATGCCAAGTATTTTCGATGAGGTCTTCCCAATATTCCACCCGGTTAAAGTGTACGACGAGAGGTACCCCCATGTATTTTGAAGGAAGATAACCTTTCTTAAAACCTAATACTCTGGTAAATTGCATCTGAACAATCTATGGGCAGTAAAAAAATATATATGTGTCTTATCTTTGTTGACCAATGTGCCAAATGCATCCATGAAAAGTTGGAGAATTTTGGTGATGCCACGCCCCTCTTTCATTGTGGGTAACTCATAGCCTAATGACATCATCAACATATTGTTGATGCGAGATAGGAAATTCTTTACCATATAAATGTAAACCATGCAAGTGCCCCAACAAGAAATATTTTTGATAATTCTCCCAAGCCCCTCCATTGCTATAATGAATAAGAAGGGAGATAATGAGTCTCCTTACCTCAGACCTCTAGAGGAAGTAAAGGTATCCGATAGTGAACCATTGATAAGAATAGAGAAGAATGGTATAGATATGAGGGAAGATACCCACAATATCCATTTTTCAGAGAAACCATAGGCTCTGAGTATGTGAAACAAATAAATCCAACTGATATGATCATATGCTTTAGAAAAATAAATTTTAATAAGCATAACTGACCGCTTTGTCAATATGAGAGAATGGATGATTTCTTGTGTCACAATGATACCATCAAGAATCTAATAACCCTTCACAAATCCTGTCTCAGTGGGAAATAAAGGGATGGAAGGATTGGATTCAACCGATTGACTATCACTGATGAGATAATTTAGTATATGACATTGCATAGCGCAATTGGTATGAAACCATGGGGACCCTATGAATGACCAGTTTTAAGAATGAGGGTAAAAAAGGTAGCATTGAGAGCAGGGTGTAAAGACGTTGCTTGTTGTAATTCTTCTACTATTTCATGGATTTCCTTTCCCAAAAAGCTCCAACAAGTTTAAAAGAAATCTGAAATGTATCCATCAGAGTCGGGTGCCTTATTAGTTTAAGTATTGGTTAATAAATTCTATGTTTTTCCATTTTGGAGTATATTCTTAAAAAGTAAATGACTCATTTTGTAAGAGACTTTTAAAATATAAAATGTGAAACAATATACTTACTTAGCACAAGCATGAATATTTATTTTTAAAAAATTACTTACATTTATTAAAAATGGAAATGGTATGGATGCACATGTTAAACTAATCATTTGATAATAATGTAATAAATAATGGATTTATTAAAATAATAAGCGAACATGTAAAAGGTATTTGTACTATTTCACTATCTAATATCTTGCTTTGCCTTTGGAGTGAATGCAAAGATTTTGGAATGTTCTAGAGATATTAGGAAGATAATATTATTATCATAATGGAGGAATAGTCAAGTTGTTTCACTCAATATTGTATTTATTAATAGCAATTTATTCATACAAAATTATTTGTACTATTAGGTATATATATTTTATTTTATTCATTTTGAAAACACATATTTGTATTTAAAAATGTTTCATTTTATCCATTTTAAACAAAACATATATTTATAGACAAGAAAGACTTCGTAAAACATTAAATTCTATTTTTTTAATAATAATAATTATAAGTTCATATTAGTGGTTTGAGATATCAATGCATTAATAATATTAACTAAATTTATAATTAAAGTTTTATTTAATTATTAATATTAAAGGTGTGTAAAATGCTTTAATACATAAAAGTTTATTATATAAAGAGGACCCAAAAGTAAAACTTACAAAAGTAATATTCACAATGATGGTTCTAAAATAAGAACTTGTTTGAATTGGTTGCAACCAAAACAACAAAAAACTAGATGTTAAATCCAAAAGCATATTTTAAATTACGCCAAAACACTCATAGAGCCATAATGCCACAAATAGGAAAATACAAAGGTCAAGAGTTCAATAAGAAAATAAGAAGCAATGATGCTAGTTGCTAGAGAACATTTGGTCACACCGTTTAGAGGAGCATCCCATATATTAGTTAAGGGATCAAAATCAAAAGGTTGCACATGATTCCATCCATAGGTTCTAGGGGCTTGGGCCTTGCAAAGATGGTGAAGGCCATAGTAAAAAAGTGTTTGTCATTATGAATGACATTGGTGACCCACTGTTTTCATGCTTATGACACACTCATTTTTGTTTTCTAGCTTGGTGGTAGGGCCTACATCTCATTGTGATATTGTATAGGCATGCCTAGAATAGCTTAGTGGAATTTGTTCATAGTACAAGGCATCAGACCCTAATAATCCCTAAGTTATTAGAGCAACTCCATATGGCTCAATTTTTTTGAGCTTGAGAAATGATTTGGGAGGACAAGATGGATCCCATTAACATGCCATCTTGCTAAGAGAAGACACACAAGGAGACACCGAGATAAAATGAAAACAACATTGCATCTCTTCCATATACAATACAATGCTTCAACCTATTCAGAATTGACACTAAGTAAAACTCAATAATATGGGGAAGCCAATTTCCTAAAAAGGAAACCTTACAAGTGAGGAAGGTAGAGAGATAACGTTGACACACATGCTTTGTCTATGCCTATGAAATCTTGGAGAAAGGGAAAAAACATAAAATATGCTTAAGGGTATTTTCTTATCTACATTGTGGAAAATGTAAGTTATGTAATAGTGTCTTATCTCAAGTATCCTTCCCATAATTAAACACCATGTAAAATCTATTTTATTAGGTTATAGCAATGGTTTCCAAATGTTGATAAAACAAAAAATCCAAGTCTGTCATTGAGATCGACATTCAAGGAATGGATTGAAGCAAGGCTACTTATACTCTACAATAAGTTGATACCTCATGAATCTTACATCATTGTTATTCTTGATACTATGAACAAAGGATTGGGAGACCAAGTTTTATAGTGAGTTCATCAAGGATGTGAGCTTGAATGTCATCTAGAATGAACTTATGCATGTTGGTCAACAATAATTTCCACCTGAACATAGCACAAGATAACATGTTTCAAAATATATTATCAAATATATAATTGGTCATATGAAGACTCCTTTTGAGCAACATTAAGGCCAAGAGGCATGAAATCTATGTTAGAATTTTTCCCTTAAATTTAACAAAAGGTGATCATCATAAGCATTAATTGTTGAAGCATATGCTAGTTTAGGTACATAATTATTCTGAAATAGCGTCACACAATTTCCAACTACTTCACAAAACAAAATGCGAATGATTTAAACATGATAGGGAACAATCAAGAGTGTTTGAAACAACATTCCCTGCCAAGAGTGATTCCCATATAGGAGGCTTTCCTTGAATTGATGGGAAAGTTGGTCCTTCTGGGTTTTTATTCCCATCAACAACTCAAATCACCCATTTAACACAAATGGATTGAGATTTAAAATAAGTCCTGATGATACCCAAGGCTCCAAATTCATGTAGGGTGCAATAAAGCTCCTAGTTGATTTTGTTAAACCCTTTAATTTTCTTTATATTTTCCCATAAATGTGTTTGAGGGATCTCTCCAATTTTGAATAGACCACATTGGATGGAATCCAACAGGAGGAGAAATTTAACAAACAACTGCAAACATGGAATTTAATTCCTAGGGATAAGAGCTTGGTAACTCATTTATCAACTTGTTTCTCCACATTGTACAAAATCCTCCCATAGGTCATGAGGTGAAGCCTGGAAGGAAAAAGGCCTTGCATAAAAATTTAAAGGTTTGGCTCCAGTTGAACCAAAATTATTTTTGTGAGGTTATCTAGTCAAGGACAAACCATTGACTTTGTTTTTAGCATTGTGTTTTGGCCCATTGAATGTTAAGCCCTAAATACACACAATTTATGTACAAACATTCGATAGTATGAACCTAGGAGCTTTGTTCCTCAAGAATCCTTAAAAATGAGTTACTTGTGAAGTTCCCATTTACCAACTACTAGACCTATGGTTTTAAAAGAGAGATACTAAAATTCAAGCCTTGATTAACTTGAGAGGACAACAAATAGTTAAGGGATTTTATGCCCAATACATATAAGGTCAATAACATGAGACAATATAGTTTGATCAACTATAGAACCCCACTTGCTTAAATGTTCTTAGGTATATAGAGAGACAAGATGATTTATTTGGAAATAGAATTTCAAAATTATTATTGAACATGGAACCAAACCACAGATCTTGGAGCTTCATAAGGATGAAAATTGATTTTTTTTCATAAGAATTTTCAAAATCAATTTTGATGAATAAAACATTAATCTTAGAAGATTGAGCTCATTCCATGCCCTTGTTAAATATTATTACATTATTCAAAGTATACCACACTTGAATAAATCTTGCTTATTCTAGGCATATTATCTTACGATGAATATGTTTGATGCAACCCCTTATTAATTAACTTCAGGTTCCTTGCCTTAGGAATAAACTTGATGAACCCATAGTTCATCCTTGCATAAGGGGATTTATTCATATGTAAACATGTAATGAGGCCAACCCAAAAAATTCGTACATGGCCTTGCAAAATTCTCAAGGAAACCATAAAGACTAGGTGCCTTGTCATCAACCATTTCATGGAGCATTATCGATAACTCATCAAGAGATACAACTAGGTCACAAGCCCTTTATTGTTCCACAAATACTAGACATGGGATTGATTCTAGAGTATTATTTGTGGTGGGCCTTTTTTCAAAGCATAGTTACTAACTTGAAAAAACTCTCAAAGAGTTTTCATGTTTTTAAAGGTCATGTTTTATCACTATTTTTACCCTTCTATTGAAAAGTGGTAAAAACTGAAATTCGGACCCCAAGGAGAGATGGTCAACCGTCCTCGTGGCTCTGTCCGCACTCTCCTCTCAACTACTTGGTTCCCCTCCACGTGGTCTCCTTAATCTTCTTTTCCAGTTTATTTATCAAATTTGTAGAATTTGATAAACAAATACTATCCACAGCGTTTGGACTTTAAATTATATTCCCGAACTTTATATTATTCCGCCAACCTTATAACCAACTTTTATACCTTTCGAAACTTTGTATTAATACTCCACGCTTTTAAAAAAATAACTTATTTCACGTCGCAAATCCTTTGATCGCACCATCGCAATATACCCCAATGAGCCCATCACAATTAATTGCGATGCGATCAATTGCACAACTCCGATCGCATGTCCTGCCATTTGCGATGCGATCAATCACACAAACCTCCGATCGCACAAACCTCCGATTGCGATTTATGTGGTTTTGAACAATGATTCACCAAAGGTTAAGTCGCGTTATTCTATTCTTAGGTTCTTTAACTTCGGTTAGGATTTCAATGGTAAACAAATTTATCTCATTATGAAGCGGGAATTCTACAATGAAACAGAGTTCACAACGATGACCTTTCTAAATAGATCTCGCCTAGGGTTGGGAGTTAAATTCACAGGGTTGCTCGAATAAATCGTGAGAAAACAATAGACAGAGATATGTGGAGTTCATATAGGAGTTCAATTATACATGCACAGAGTTCATCACTTCGCAATTAAAAAATCTCTTCACAGTTAAAGATTCGAAGCGACTCTATGGTAAATACGCCCGGAAATTATTTAATTGGAAGCAATTATGAGCACACAGCCTTGATTACAACAATCTCTCTTCTTCTCTTCCTCCCTCTCTGCCCTCCTATACACATATGAGGGATTAAATTTATATACATTATAGTGTGACTCTTCGGTTCCTCTGAGAGGGTCGTTCTAGAAATCAAAGGTCTAATTACAATTTATTCCAATAACTGAACTGACAGCTGGGTCGAACCTAACTATTCGAATTCTACAAACTCTAACTAATCTAAACAATACAGTCAGCTTAGGTATTGACACCTAGCTATTACAATTCAAGTGATTTCGAACCCTCCTAGCCACAACATGTGGACAAAACCTCCTACATTGCTTGCTAGTGTCTAAAGCCCCTGTATAAATGAAGTAGGAATGATTGTACTGGTTGAGGTTACACTAGTGGTACTACCTGGGTTAGGACTTGAGTTACCACCTTGGTTTCCCACACCTGTTTTGGTGCATGACGTGGTGGTGATATGAGGTTGAGAAGATGTAGAATCAAAGGAAGAAATAGATGAGCTAGTAGAATCAGAGTCAGACATAATTGATGGAGGGCTGGGAGGATTGACTCTAACTTGAAGGGGAGGAGTAATATGTCCTAACGAGAATTGAGGTTGAAGTCCTCAAAATTACTGCGACAAGCGCCTAGGGGGTGCAATGATGTCAAGAAAAATATGATACTAAAGGACTAAAGGATGATGGGACAAATAGTAAAAAACAACAAGAAAACACCTAGTGAAGTGGTTCCAAGTGCAAACTAACTATATAATGATGTTACTCCAAAACAAGCAAACACGTCCTATCAAATAAAATGACCTCTAGCCTATATGTGATTTATTCCTCAAACAATCCTAAGTCTATTGTTTTAGATGGCCTTCTAAAGAAATTCTTACTTAATGGAATCTCATCCCCACAAGCAGATATGTCCAGATAAACGTGGGGTAGAGAACCAAATACTTCCCACAGCTAATCCTATAAGGTGTTTTCCTAAGATTAGTCACTATGGTTACCTTCATCCCACGGGGGTTGTCGAGTCTTGAGCTTCTTGGTGATCAATCAACACACATAATTCCCTACCACGGGTTGGGTAGCCCCAAGGAGAAATGTTTGCATGATGACCTAGCCTAACCCTTATGAATCGGGTTTTTAACGCACTCCAGGTTTAGACCGTGGGATGGTGAAGGATTTTAAGCTCCCTATAAATTCAACTTCTATGTCTCAATGTAAATGATCGATGGGTGTTAATAGAAGCATATCCCATCGATCCTACACCTAACTACACATATTGTTTGTCCCTAATGCCCAAGTGGGCTTAATCTATGTGTGTTAGATTATTAAATGTGGCATGTTTCAAGTCTTGGCTTGGAAGTGTTAACCAAGCTCACGTTTTCTCAGGATTTGAAAATGTGTGTGCAAAAGTTTGTTCATTGTATGAGTTGATCTAGCATGTTTGATGATGCCATATGCCGCTAAATTAAAATGTTGAAATACTATAAATAATGTTGTAAAATTGCAGTAAAATAAACAACCAATCAAACACAAACCCCACCCGAAGAAGGATCTCAAACAACTAAATAAGGATAGGCAAACAAGCTATTCAAAAATAGACAAAAGGCCTACAAGTTCTAATTTCAAAGGGACTGGGATATAGAGGGTCTAAGCTGCTGAAAATGGTGTATAAAAACATAAAATATCCGACGTGAAATTTCCTGCAAAGGATATGAAGGAAGCTCAAAATCCTAGGACACTCAATGGGATCCTAAGGAGAAGGAAAGAGAAACATAAAAATGGATTTAAAATGGTGACAAAACCTATCCTAAAGGGCTGAAATAAACAGATCAGACCCTAAAAACCAGTGGCTAAAAATGTTGAAACCTTAAATTCCTCACTAAGCCAATCTCCTCCTAAAAAGGTGGAGGTTTACTACAAACCCTAGGGGTAATTTTTATTCCTCAAAGAGAAAAATTAAGATTATCCAGGCCTTAGGGAGACTGAAACAAAGGTAAAAAACCTTCCCAATACACAGACAACACTCTTGGCAATGCTGAAAAAATTCTGAAAATTTTCTAGAAAAATTTCAAAACGTAGCTACTAACTTGAAACAAGTGGAAAACACAGTTTTTGGGCCAAATAGTGAGTTATGGAGCTCAAAGCGCATATATAGGGCTTAAAAGTGCATTTTTCTGCCAGGAATCTCGATCTTCAGATCTTGCACATATGTTGTCGTCTCTTGCTTGAATGGTATTTGTGACATGCAGAAAAAACCTTAAAACCACCAGAATCCAAAAATTTGACAGAATAATGGAGAAAAAGCTATAAATATAAATTAGAGGCTAAAAATAGTTGTAGAAAAGCTTGAAATCACTGAAAAAAATTCACCCATGAAACTGAATTGTTACACCGGTGGAGTCGCCATTTGTTAGTATGAAGTTTCTTGGAAGGTGTGCCAAAAAGATCTCACTTAAGCCACATGTGACTAGTGACCCCAACAATAATTGTGGCTTCTTATACTAAAGATCTGTAATAACAATCTGAGAAAACTTTCGGAAAATAGATGTATGCGATCTAAAAGAACAAACAACAAGAAATGAATCTGATGTAATAACCCAATTATGGAAAAGCTTTGAAAAATGAATATTTTATTAATAGCACTTGGTGAAGGAGATTTAAAAAGGGTCATAAATCCCCCTCTATGGGATGGGTCCTTTGATGTCCTTGTCGCTTCAATATTCTTATATTTCTCTCTCAATGTGTGAAAACCCAAACAATATGCAGAACTCTAGCGAGAGCTCAAAAGTATGAGACGATAATGGTGATGATGATAATGATCATGGTAAGAAATAAGTGAAAAACCCTCTTATTTATAGCAAAATATTGGGTTGACCTCGAAAATGGAGAATAAAAAAATATTATTGACCAAAATATAAATATAACCATTAGGAATACTTTATTATATTTTTGGAGGGGGAAAAAATATTCAAAATGGTCAAATATCTTTATTTAGAAATAATTAACAAATAAAATGATTTATTAATTATTTCGCAAATAATAAGAAAAGTGTGAAAATGAAATAATTATTTAATAATTATTCCAAGAATGGAATTAAGGAAAAATAAACAAATAGTGATTTATTTAATTATTCCTAGGTGATTTAGTCAAATGCGACAAGGAATAATTATCAAACAATGATTTAATAATTATTCATAGATAAAATTAAACAAATAATGGTTTATTTAATTACTCTCATGGGTTTTAATAAAAAATAACTTAATAAAAGTGGTTTATTAAATTATTTCTTATAGTGAAAGTGATTTTACTATGGTAAAATTAAACTTACACGGTGTATATCGATACGCCTTGTTAGAAATGGTTAGGTGATCATTTTTTGGTGATAACAATAAGAGTGAAGAGGATGCTTGGCCTATTTAACCATGACCTCTCCTCTTCTTTCTATCATGGATATGTCCCATACCTCTTACCATCATTCTTTCAGAAGGTGGTGAAACCAACAGAAATTCTCCCCAAGAGCACATAGATTCCCTTGGCACATTGCGACTCTCCTTGGTTCAAGGTAAGGCCGAGATCCTCCACTACAATGGAATTCCCCCCCTCTATGTCCTAATCTATATCGAATTTTGACATTATAGCTCCCTCATTCACCGTTAAAAGGGGTTTCCAACTTTAAAACTTCTCTGCCAAAGGGCTATGAGATTGTACCCAAGATGAATTTAATTTAAAATTGAAAGATAAACCAGTACAAATAGAGACAAATTATGCCTTCCCCTTTCCACCTTTCCATCCAGGGGAAGGAGTCCCTATGGTGCCTTGTTTGCATACCTCCTGTTATTACCTTGGTGCTCCTTGTCCATCACTCATACTCTCCATAGATATCAAGCTTCTGGAGCTTGAAAATTTCATAATGCCCCACAATCATCTCCAAGTAATGTTTGGATGAGTCTTTGGAAACTTCCCCTATGATTAATAGCCATTGTGGAGGGCTTCACGCTCCCCATTATTTCCTTGCCTAGTCAAGCCGTGTGCTATTACATAGTCCTCCCTTGGTAATGGAGGCAGTGGGATGCTATGCAAACGGGTGGAAAATAAACACATGTGAGTGGTTGTATACCCACCCAACATATACACCCAATGTAGGTAGAAATAAAAATAATTATAAATAATGGGTCGAGGAGTGGGGAGAGGGGATGAGCGTGGATCTTTCACAATTCTTCCCTCATCCTCCCTTTAAGGAAATTTAAAAATATCATAAACACAAAATTTTAAAATAATAATTTTAAAATAGTTAAATAAATAAATTAAATAAGTCCTATAAAAAATAAATTAAAATGAGTTTGAAAAAAGTTAGAAAATTTTCAAAAAGAAAAAAAAGAAGAAGAAAAAATCTTTAAAAAAAAAAAAAAAACCTTTTGGGGTAAGAGGTGATTCCCATAATTCTCCCTCCCAGCCTCCCCCCACTTTACACCTTCCTATGCAATCCCCACCAACCCTCTCCTTTTCCCTCTTTCCCTTTCCATATCCCTCCTGCTCCCCCAATTGAGTGATAAGTGGGGGGTAGTGGGGTGATTAGACAAGGGGTCTATAGGGGGGATAGTAGGGGTTAGTGAAGTGATTAGACAAGGGGAGTAGCGAGGGGAAACTAGAGAGCGGTTATTAAAAAAAACCTAGAGTAGACTTTGTGAGGGTTAGTTCCCTAGTCAACAACAATTTCAAATAAATGAGAACCCCTTTTCCTCTAGTGTAGATCAAATAAACTAGTAATTGATTTCGAAGATACAAAATTCACGAAAAAAACCATGTGTTAAAATTTAATAAGTAATATACTTATTTGGGGATAAACCTACTAAAAAGGGTTAAAACCCTAAAAAAATAAAAAATAAAAATAAAACATTTAAGAAAAAGAAAAAAGAAAACCAAACCCTACTAACGGGGAAAGATTGATTCCCATAATTTCACCTTTTCCTTATCAACCTAGGAGAAGATACTTTTTTTTAAAAGAAAAAAATATAAAAATAAAGAGGAAAAGAATCCCAAAATGGGAAGAAAACCCTTCTTTTAAGGAACACAAAAAAGGAAACCAAAACCTAAAAATTGAGGGGGAAAGAATGATTCCAATAATTCACATTTTCCCAATATCAACCTAGAAGTAGATTTTTTTTTTAAAGAAAAAAATATAAAAATAAAGAGGAAAAGAATCCCAAAATTGGAAGATAAGCCTTTTTTTTTTAAACTACATTTTAAACAAAAAGGAAAAATAACTTTCTAAATAAAAATTAAAAAATATTAAAGAAAATGATTGAAAACAGGAAAAGAAATTAAAAGTTTATCATTTCAAATAAACTTCAGAAAAAAAATAAAAATCGATTAAGTAATAATAATTATGACAATTCCCCCATGTTAGGTGATTATTGAGAAAAACAGGTGCATTAATTCCCTATATGGAGATTACACAACCCTGCTAACTCTCAAATATGGGACACATGGAAGGCTTTAAATGCATGCATGTTATGAGCATGATGAGTAGGAGAGGCTAGTCATTTTGGTCACCCTACACTCATTACCATGATTCACTATATTATGAAAATTCATTGCAACTGGTGTGCGCATTTCCTGCATTTAGGATGACAACTTCAATCCGCTATTGGAACGAAATAAGTTATTAGGGGAATTTTGAGGTAAAAAATGACCATAAAAACAAAAAAATGTAAGAACAAAGTCATTTTTAAAAGAATCATTAAGATTCAATATGATTATGTCATACCCAAGTGTAAATATTTTTGGAGGGAAATGAAGAAAACTATTCTTTATTGTATTTTTGTATTATTTTTTTATTGGTTTACTAAAATGTTATATCTAGACACCCATCAGATGCATAATTAAATTCCACATCCTACGAGTTCACACTCTCCATACTTTTGAGTAGACCCACACAAAAAATTCACAATACATGAAAATGAACATGTTTTCATGTATTTTCAATTTTTTTTCATGTGGGTCTACTTAAAAGTATGTAGAATGGGTACTCATTGGATGTGGAATTAAATTATTCATCCAATGGGTGCCTATAGATGAAATTTGAGTAAAACTATAAGGATATAAACCAAAAATACATTAAAAAATAGTTTTTTTTCTTCTCTAAAAATTCATAACTATTATTTTATTATTTCCCTTAGGAGACCCATTTTAGACCTCAAAATTCCCCTAAGGTTCAATGTTGCAATCATTATTGGCCATCGTCAATATATATTTCACTAAGTATGGTTTATAAATTGCAGTTGGGTTCCTTGTGATTTATTTCATTTTCAGGAATTTGTGTCTCTTAGCTTCCCCTCCTCCTACCCCTTTTTCCTCCTTCCATCTCTCACCCTCCCTTGTTATACATTGAGTGTATGTTCCTTCCTCTCATTGCCTTCCAGGAATATCATTTCACCACTCATGATACTATTCATCGGTTTACCTTTTTGTCTCTTTCCATTGTTCTATCTTGTCCCATTAATGACCCTTGAGCACTCCTATTTGTTGATTTTTGTTCATTCTTTGGCTCTTTCTCCATCGAAACATTTTTTACCCTTTGTATCCCTTAAGCATCTCAACTCGAAACATTTTTTACCCTTTGTATCCCTTAAGCATCTCAACTTTCTAATATTTGGTTGGTATTTTTCTCTCTTTTTGTTAAGTAGCCTTGTCCCTCCTCCCTTCTTCTCTACTATGTCCTTCATCATGCCTCACCACAACCTCTCTCACTCCAACTAGGGTCCCAAAAAGAGAAACATTCTCCCTCGAACACATGGCCAATCTAGTGTGGAAGTCTTTGCTAGTAGGTACTGGAATCACACCTCTTGCTCTGAACATGAGCAAGTGGATGCAACAAATTTAGAAACATGGGTGGAACCCATGTTTTTCTTTGATATATAGGTGGAGGACAATGTTGGGTAGTGGATCACTACTACGGGAAAAACACATTGTAATGTCCAAAATTTTTGGATAACCTTATGATGTGGTTAGGGAGAATTTCTAGAGCTTGTGTCATCCACGTCATAGGAGCGAGATTACACCATTAGTGGTCCCAAAGGGTTTGGATTATTTTTATGGGGTATGGCTAGGATCGCTTGCCATATTTCATCATCAGGATCAATTCTGCATAGTTCGATCTTGGTTCCATTGCATGCCAAGAATTATCATAAAATGGGGTTATTGTTAGGCATATTTTAATTCTTTATGCTTAAGGTGATATTTGAGGTTGATTATTTCGAGGAACACCTTAGTGTAATAACTTGTTGGAATAAGGACGAAAATATCTACAAGGTAGGATGATGAAAAGGGGATTTGGGGAGATATTGTGATCATAGTAGCGAATTAAGAATTTTTCTGGGTTAAAAGTGACTTCGATTAGTTAATAAAAAAATCACTTTATTAAATAAAATGGGGGAAAAGTGATTTTATTGTTTAATTGGAGAAAAAGGCCAAAGAGGGGAAAAAGTCACTTAGGATAAAATAAGAAAAACTCACATGGTGACTTTATAAATTAAAAAATAATAACTTTTTATAAATTAAACTCATAACTATTATTTTATTATTTTCCATAGGAGGCCCATTTTAGACCTCAAAATTCCCCTAAGGTTCAATGCTGCAATCATTATTGGCCATCGTCAATATATATTTCACTAGGTATGGTTTATAAATTGCAGTTGGGTTCCTTGTGATTTATTTCATTTTCAGGAATTTGTGTCTCTTAGCTTCCTCTCCTCCTACCCCTTTTTCTCCCTTCCATCTCTCACTCTCCCTTGTTATACATTGAGTTTATGTTCCTTCCTCTCATTGCCTTCCAAGAATATCGTTTGAGCACTCATGCTACTATTCATCAGTTTACCTTTTTGTCTCTTTCCATTGTTCTATCTTGTCCCATTAATGACCCTTGAGCACTCCTATTTGTTGATTTTGGTTCATTCTTTGGCTCTCTCTCCATCGAATAATTTTTTACCCTTTGTATCCCTTAAGCATCTCAACTTTCTAATATTTGGTTGGTATTTTTCTCTCTTTTTGTTAAGTAGCCTTGTCCCTCTTCCCTTCTTCTCTGCTATGTCCTTCATCTACCTCACCACAACCTCTCTCACTCCAACTAGGGTCCCAAGAGGAGAAACATTCTCCCTCGTACACATGGCCAATCTAGTGTGGAAGTCTCTGTTAGTAGGTACTGGAATCACACCTCTTGCTCTGAACATGAGAAAATTGATGCAACAAATTTTGAAACATGGGTGGAACCCATGTTTGTCTTTGATATATAGGTGGAGGGAAATGTTGGGTAGTGGATCACTACCATGGGAAAAACCCATTGTAAGGTCCCAAATTTTTGGATAACCTTGTGATGTGGTTAGGGAAAATTTCTAGAGCTTGTGTCATCCAGGTCATAGGAGCGATATTACACCATTGGTGGTCCCAAACGGTTTGGAGTATTTTTATGGGGTATGGCTAGGATCACTTTCCATATTTCATCATTAGGATCAATTCTGCATAGTTCGATCTTGGTTCCATTGCATGCTAAGAATTATCATAAAATGGGGTTATTATTAGGCATATTTTAATTCTTTATGCTTAAGGTTCTATTTGAGGTTGATTATTTCGAGAAACACCTTAGTGTAATAACTTGTTGGAATAAGGACGAAAATATCTACAAGGTAGGATGATGAAAAGGGGATTTGGGGAGACATTGTGATCATAGTAGCAAATTAAGCAGTTTTCAGGGTTAAAAGTGACTTTAATTAGTTAATAAAAAAAATCACTTTATTAAATAAAATGGGGGAAAAGCGCTTTTATTATTTAATTGGAGAAAAAGACCAAAGAGAGGAAAAATTCGCTTAGGATAAAATAAGAAAAACTTACATGGTGCCTTTTTATAAATTAAAAAATAATAATAATAAGGTGCTTCCTGAATATTGAAGATAAGGTCCAATAAATATTTAAAAAGTGAGAGGGGGTCACTTCTTAGTCATTTTATTCTATTCATCATATCTATGAAAATCAACTTGGCTCAAGAGAGTCTCGTGTAAGGGTTTCACGCAGTAATCTTCAGTTGATTTTAGTGGACCTAGAGTGCAACCCTAGTTGGCTCTCTCGGGAAGATTACTTCAAATATTCCACTTTTGAAAATTGTAGGAGTCTTCAGCCGATTTAGATGGACCTAGAGTGCCACCCCAGTTGGATCTTTGGGGAATATTAATTCAAATATTCCATTGTGTAAATTGCAGGTATTTGAGCATAGTTCTGGAAAAGAAACCCTTGGGTGAAAAGTTAATTTTAGGAGCCTTGGTCGTTGTAGTTGCAGGAGTATTTTTTGAGGGTCGAGTTCATTACTAGAGTCTGGGTTCATTTTCTGGAAACCAAGTTATTTGTCGAAGTCGAGTTTATTTACTCGAGGATGAGTCTATTTATGTAGGCTAATGTCATTGTTGAGGCTAATTTATTTGCTAGGGTAACGTTAATTATTGGAGTTTGAGTTCATTGCTAATGCTACGTTTATATTTCTGAGTTGGGTCACCTTGCTGACAGGTCGAGTTTGTCCCTTGGAGATTGAATTATTTTTAGGTTGAGTTTGTTTGCTTGTGGGGGTTGAGTTTCCATTCGCAGAAGGGCCGAGTTCATAATTCCTGAAGGCTGAATTAATTTGGGAGAGATCGAGCTACTTTACTAGAGATGTTTATAGGTTCCATAGCTTTATATTTTGCATGTAACACCCTAATTATTAATAAAATTTTGGTTGTGTTTGGAAAATCCTATTGAGTAAGGGTATCATGTTTATTTTCCACAAAATGTTTGAAAAAATATTCATGCTATAAATTTTTTATTTATTAGCACAAAAAGTGTTTGAAGAAATGCTTGCAGACAAATGGTTTGTCAAAATGTTTAAAAAATAAAAGAAAAACAAATTTCAAGTTGTAATACCATATTTTAGGAAAGGGTTACAATGGTATTAGAGCTGGTTTTACTTCCAACTTGAGGGTTTAAAAGGATAGTCATATTAGTGCTTGGATTCATAAGTATTAGTGGCAACCAAATTTTGTATGCAAGGGTAAATGACCCATGGGAGATAGAGAAGATCTAGAACCAAACAACAAAACAACTACCATGAATGAAATTCTCAGGTTACAAAATATGTTGACTGAGATGATGGAGAAGTTGACTAAAGCCACATTGGGGAAATTGGGATATATAAACAATAGTGGAGTAAGAGGATCTAAATTAGGTGAAGGGATTCATGCTTGCACTAACATTCAAAGCCACCCTCATTTATATGGATAATCCACTAAACCCACCATGACCCAATTTTTGGAGGATGCATTGAGGGGGAAGACATGATTATAATAGAGGTGGATATATTTGCAACAAATTTGGAGGTGTATTAGTCAATGGGGAATAATTTAGGCATACTTTTTTTTTTGGGAGTTCTGTCAACTGAAAGACATGCACAAACTAGTGGGGTTTTATAAGAATTATGAAAAACTTATGGAGAAGATTGAAGTATGGGAATCGCCAATGGAAACAAAGGAAAGAGGAAGTTACATATATGAAGATGGGGAAGCAATTAAAGGCTAGCAAGCAAAGATTGAAATTGGTCTTAAGATAGCCTTTGAAACACCATTAGAAATATCAAATTAGGCTGATAACATTCATGGGTGTGAGGGGCACTTAGATACACCCCATGAAATTTATGAGTCATTTATGTTGGAGATATTTTTAAAGGCTCAAGTTGGAGAGGTGGTTGAGAGAGTTTAACATCCATCTTTGGGGCCAACCATTGATGATGTGTGAGTAGATGCAATAGAATTTAGTAGGGATGTAAGGATTTTAGATGAGAGCCACCATAGGGAGTTTAAGCATATGCGGGAAGGACTTCTAGTGATGAAGAAGAGGATCAAAACCATTCGAGGAAACATAATGCAATATATTAGTGAGCTTGAGGACCTTGGATTGATATGTTCCAAGTCGACACCTAAGCTGTTTAGTGTTTGGGAATAACTAAGTCCCTAACGAGGCAACAAGGGGAGCATATATTGGAGTTGCAACACAACCCTCTTCATGAGTACATCGAGAGGGCTTACGACACTATTATCCCACCTACGTGCATTAGAAAGAGAGAGGAAAAGTATCCTAAATGGATATCATAGGTTAACAAAGTGAATGAGATGAAACGACATGAGATGAGAATGGTGTAACATAAACATGAAGGGTTTGTTTTATGTATAGGTAATCATGAATTTGATCCCTATCTTGGGGTTAGATGACAAGATATCTTGAGTTTGTACTTGATAGAGTGGGATAGACTTGTGGAGATAATCACATCTTGGGGTGTATATCAAGAGGATCTTTCAGAAATTGGGGATACTAAGGGCCCAGGGTGGCATTGGGATCTAGGTGGGGCTTTTCATCATATACCAGAAGTGTAGTATGACTATGGAAGTGACAGGTTGGTTGACCTAGTGAATGAGTGCACACATTCCTTCATATTCTTATTTGAGTTATGGTCAGTGCTAGTGGCAAGTTGGTTTGACAGGGGGTGTGCAAATTCCTAGAGATGTCCTGACATATCTTTCGTCTACGAGGTTGTATGGTGGGAAGTATGCCATGGAAATATTTATTCGGATGGGATGGCATTAGTGTTCCACCAAGAAGGCCATTGTATGGAGACTATGTTCTTCCATTGATGCACTGGGAACATGGGCCACAGAGGATCAAAAAAAAAAATTCATCCTCAATGGCATGTGAGGAGTTGTGCCACTCATATTTACCAAGGCGAATTAGGAGGGGTGATTCACATCATAGTGGATTCACTAGTGGAGTGAAATATATATTGGCACATGCGAGATATTGGATGATATGGGGTGGTACAAAAACTTGTAGTGGTATCCAATGGTGTGTAGAAATATCTTGTGATATATGTTTAGTCAATTTAGTGTCCTAAATTGATAGCATAAATTATCGACCAGGGCTAGTAAACTGATGAAGGGTAATGCACTATATGTGCCTATGTATCCTTTTTCTTACTTCGTTGTTTTCAGTGTTTTATTGATGTTTTGGGGTTTTTTTATGTTTGATTTCTAATATGTTACTCTATGCTAAGAAAATTAAATTAAATCTATGTCAAAGAGGAAGAAAAGGAAATGTTAATAAATGCATTAAAACAGAGTTTGATTGCAAGATCTATTCCTGAATAGGAAATGATAAAAACAAAGAATCCTAATCCATGGATATTATAGCTGCTAAATGAACATTCATGAAATAAAAAGTAACTCAAAACACTATAACTTAATCTGATTCATTTAAATATTTGTTGGAAGATCTTGTGAAAAAGATTAATTCTAATGCAACGAGGATCTCCTAAAATTGAAACAAACAGTAACTCAGAATATTACAATGGAATCTCATTCATTTGTTAGAGGTTTATTGGAATATCTTGAGAAAAAGATTACTATAATGTAGTAAGGATCTCCTATGAAATGTTGAAACAACTTATGACATTACAACTAGATCTCATTCATGAGTTAGAGGTTTATTGGAAGAGCTTTTTGAAAGAGATTAAGCATAATGTGATAAGGATCTTCTATAAAACAAACAATCAGTAACCCATAGTATTACTACTAAGTCTTATTCATGAGTTAGAGGTTTATTGGAAGAGATTTTGAAAAAGAAAGTTTGCAATAAGATGAGGATCTTCTATCTAATTGAAGAATAGAAAATGCTAATAACTCAAAATAGTACAACTAAATCTCATTCATATAGTAGTGATATATTGGAAGAGCTTGAGAAAGAGAATAGCTGTAAGATAATGAGGATCTTCTTAATCTAAATAATAGAAACTGAAATGCTAGTAACTCAGAATATTACAATTAAATCACATTCATTTAATAGAGATATATTGGAAGAGATTGAGAAAAATACTAATTGTAATATCATGAGGATCTTTTATCTAAACAAATGACATGAAACATAATGCTAAAAGATATGATTTCAGAAAGCAGTCTAAGTAAGGAAATATGACAAAATAGAATTGAAAACTACTTATCTAGAAAGCATGTAAAGCCTCCTCGAATAGCAGGGGCCCTCTGATATCAATTCAGCATTAAATATTTAACTCCTCAAGGTTGTATTCAGAACAACATCAAAGTTATACTCCTTTTATTATCAAAATGCTTGAAAATAGAGTATCACCATAATGATAAAATATGTATCAACTGTCTCTCTCGGAACTACCGAGCTGAATTTATATGCAATTATATAACTAACATTGAGAAAAAGTAGGTACAGGTGTGGTTTTAAAGTCAAAATCAAATTGAAACTCTTTTTAGGACTCGTGATTTTCTGTGAAGCAAATCAGGAGTCCTTATTCCTGTAGAAATCAACTTCTTGGACTTTTTCTTTGACCACATGCTTAGGCACCTCCAGCTATCGATTCAGTCTTCGTGGATGAGAAGGAATGATGTAGGGAAGATTTGGAATCCACCCATGTGTGCCTTTTCTCCAGATGACACCTGTAACATACTCAAACACCAAAACAACTACGGAACACTTGAATGGCTACAGAATGATTGCATTTTGTAGCTAAACTGTTCAAAAATCATTAAGACAACAAAAATCACAAAAGTACAATAAGTTAATCATTGTATGCAACCTTTAAGTAATCTTAGTCATTCTCATTGATCTTTAGGTCTATAAAATGATAAAGGAATGATGAAATGAAGTGAAGTTTGGCAAAAGAGAAGACAATTTCAGGGCTCAACATACCCCCACTACAAAACTCTTGCATGTCCTCATGCAATTTCATCAAAACTTTATTCCATTTGTACTGATATTTCTGCAAGAACATCCAACCTTCTTTTTATGCTTCTTTTGGTAGTCAATGCCATTCTAGGTTTCTTCATAAATAATTTGAACCTAAGATCAATGAGTGCCTTGTTCAGTTTCTTGTTTTTCTTCTTTAGCTTCCTGCTAGCTTTATACAGTGTTTTCATTTGCTGAGAGAGAGTGGTGTTCATGCTACTCTTCAATTTGACCTGCTCTCTTAAGATTTCATTTTCATTCTTGATATGGTTATTTTTACATAGTATTTTGTCACCGTCCTTGCAATCCCTCGTCTGCACATTGGAGGACTATTCCCATGACCTATGAGCAGTAAAATGTCCTGAAAACACCTTCATAACATCATCCTTTCTCCTGAAGAACATTTCCTCTGGAAAACCCTAAAAATAGATGTTTTAGCCTTGGCGCGACTAGTCAGTTCATCCGTCGCGCCAATTGGGGAAATCCACACTAGAGGGCGTGCCAGTTGGCGCTCTGTCCCTGTGTTTCACTCGTGCCAAGCCCATTAAAGAATGCTTTTTAAAAAATATATGGCGGAAGTTTGATTCTAACAAACTCCAGAACGAATCATCAAAATAATTTGAGTGATTTGGCTCCGGATCTCCATGTATAGGAAGTGGTTTTCCACCTCTCATGGAACCTTCCTAAGAGATAGGACCTATCCCATGATTATAGGGATCCCAACTTCCCTTCCTCCATCTATAAAAGCTTGCCTTCTCCATTAGCAAGCTATCTGAACTTGTAGGAGGAAAACTATAGTTGGGCAACTATTGAAAGCAAAGCCGAGAAGAACCCCGTAAGAGAGAGCTTTGTCCAAATCTCGACAGGCTTTGTTGAGACACGCTCCGCTGCAAGCCCCGCCGAAGGAAGATCACAGCGTCAGAGAATTTGGTTGTAATCTCCCTTTTTGTCATCTTTAATATAAGCGAATCTGATTTTGGTTCCATTCATGTGTTTACTCTTTTATGAAATGCAATGAATTATATCCTCTCTGACTGATATATAGTTACATGCTTTAAGTATTATGTTATATGTCGTCGTCTCTCTGCATGTGTATAGGTGTCCGAACGGAGTGAACGGAAGGACTGTGATCTGTCAGGCTAGGGATGAAGAGCACCTCTTCTTCCTCGACAAAAATAGTGTGGGATTTGAGGTAGGTCACTTGTCACGATCTTTGTCTTTCTTGTAACTAGGAACCAACGTCATTGTGTGATTTTATTGTTTCTAGACCCACTGTAGGGCTACTGTGATCACCTCTATCCACAGAGGGGATTTACCACCTCAAAAATTTGGCGACTCCGCTGGGGATCAGTGAGAGTTAGTCCTTCTTCCGTTTGGGTTGTTTTTTAGCTTTTGATTGATTTATTTGCTCTTTTGGTTCACCCTCCTTGGTGTTAAACCCCTGTTCAGTCCCCAGAAGACCAGATCCAATCTTTGTTTGTCCTTTTTCATATTTTTCTATAGTAAACTCGATTGGCGCGGTTTTTCCCCTGACAGTCGCGCCAACTGGTGCTTGTTGCTAGTTAGGCCCTCGCGCCAATGTCTTTTTGGCGTAGATTACAGCCAAACAGGCGTGCCAACTCTACTTGGTGTTAGGGTTTGCTTGCTTTTGGGCTCGCTGAGCTTGAGTTTTGGTCCTGGTGTCATTTTTTTTATTGATTGAGCACCTTGAAGTCATTGTTGACTGTGTTTGGCCCTTGTCCTCCGGTTGTTTTCCCTTTACTATCAGTTTTGCATTCTAGCCCTAGGGCTTCTAGGTGCTTCAGTGTGCTAAGCCTCCCGTGGGAGTTTTGGGTCCTTGCTTTCCTGGTCAACTTCGTTTTCGCTTCTTTGCATTCGTTTTGCTGGATTCCATTGTATCATTGCATTAGTTGAGTGATTGTTCTCTCTTTCATTCAGTTTCGCTTTGTGTTACTCCAAGCCTAGATTACACGATTTGTTTGAGTCTCTTTTGAGATTCCTCTTCGCTTTGAGGGATTTCTTCATCAGTTTGAGTCTTGATTGTGTGCATTTGGATTGAGTAATTTTTTTTCTTTTAGCTCTCTCTTTGTCATTTCTTGAATTGATGTTTTCATTAGTTTTTTCATTCATTTAGTGCATTTTCTCTTATATGTTGAAAAATACAAAAACAAGATATTTTGCATATGGTTTGGCGTAGTGAAAATTGAAAGCTCTTTTGCATTACTAGTGTTATATAACTCTGGAGAGAAGTTTTATAGTTTCATTAGCTTGCATTAGAAACATTAGTGGATGTTTTTGTGCTCATTTTTTTGTCATTTGAAAAGCTCTCAACTCTCCCATAGATAGCTCTTCATTGAACAAAGTGATATTTTGTGGCATGTAGTTTGCATTTAGAGGTTTTATGATATCCAAAATTCGATAGGGCCTAAAATTGAAATGTAAATTGAAGATCAACTTTAAAATTTACAGAATTAACTTAAGGCAACATTGAAACATTAACAGAATATCTAGTAGTCTAAGGTAGAGACGTGTTCCGGCGTTTTTAAACCTAGCAACTGTTGCTCACCATCTGGCTACAGACAGCGCTAGTATGGACTTGTGCTCCCCGTACCGTCGCATATATAAAGGGAGACCCCATTAGGTTGCAATACTTTATCTGTAGAAAGCCGAGTCTGCCGCATTTTACCCGTGATACACTGGACACAACATTCGGGGAGATTACCTGCACGTACGTCAAGTCCTTGGTTGATTTCTTTTTCATTTTTTACCAAGGTGTATATGGTAGTTCACGGATATCTGGTACACCCATTTACCTAGATTACCAGAGCAGTCATTTTGATCTTTACTGACTCTTTAAGCTTGAAAATATCATCAAGCGCTTGTCCTTTCACGCTTGTTTCCAAATTGAAAGTGATAGAGTCATCTTTTACTCGTTTCTAGACTCTTAAAATATGAAACATTAAAATCTCCAATTTCAATGTGGTAAAATTAATCACCTACAATCACACGCCCATTTAGAGATTGATTTTTCGGCCTGTTTTTGTTTGCCTTGGTTTTTTCCTGTGCATCTTTGTTTTGTGATCTCTTCCTCTTTTTTGCTATAGTCACAGTGGCGGAACCTTTAGTTTCGTCTACTTGTAGTCCTTACATAGACGATTCATCAGATGTCTCCCAGTCCTCTGCTGAGTATGAGCAGCCCGTTGTATTCGAGTTTCCCAACGGGGGACCGGTTATATCTGAAATTCCCCTTGGAGGACCAGTTGACTTCAATTGGCCCTTGTCCAACGCTTGGTTTGGATTTGGAGTAGGGGAACACTTCCCTCCTCTTACATCGGGATCACCCTTTTTGGCTGCTGTCATACCTCCTAGTCCCTGTCGTCTTTTAGAAGATCTCATGGTAGGGTCAAATATGGACTCATCCAGTCCTTCTCCTAGTGAGGGAATTCCTACTTCTGGTGAAGATTACCTGTTGTTTCCCGAAGACATCCCTGAACCTTCTGTTATGTCTTCACCTGGTCCAATGCTCCCAGTTGGATATAGGTCTTTAAGTCAGGTTATGGCCGCTATTTCCTCTATGGGAATATCGACTCCATCTACGAATCCGACTATTCCCTCGTTAGGGATGTTGCCATCAACACCTCTCACGGCATCTCCTTTCATCACATCAGCACCTGTTAGACCTACTATCTGCGTGGCTGCGTCTACGCCCGTTGTCACTACTCAGTCAACTAGGACCTCGTCAGTTCCTGAAGACATTTACATAGCTTCTGCCTTTCTGGAGAATATTTCTCCCGAGGTGTATCGGTTGTCTTTACAGCCGTAGAGCTCCGAGGTTGGTCAGTCCTCTCAAGACCTTAATCGTCCTTACTTTTCCCATTATGGAGTGGATGGTGCCCCGATTTACGTATTTCCATATCAATATGATGAGCAGGGAAACCCCCTTTGTTTTCCTGCTCATGAGGCTTATCAATACATTAATGGTTTTCTATCTACCCAGGCTGGGCAACCTTCTAATCAACAAGGGAAACCCTTACAAGGACAACCTTTATTTCAGCAAGGATATGCTGCTGGCCCACAAGGACAACCCTTCCAGGTACAACCTTCGGCCCAACCAGGTTATCTATATGACCCGCAAGGACAACCCTTACAGGGACAACCTTCGGGCCAGCAGGGATTATTTTACGGCCCGCAAGGGCAGTCTTACAACCCTCAAGGTCAACCTTTGCAGCCTCACCCTGAGGTCCAACCAGGGCAACCTCAAGGACTAGCAGGACAACCGGGGTATCAACCTGGACCACCATACGGTCCTGGGGGGCAAACCCATCCTTCTCAACCTTTGGTGCAACCTCAACAACCTCATTTTTCGATTGGTAAAAATGTTGCACAGCCAGGGCCATATTATGGTCCTGTCACAGGTCAACCTGGTTATCAAGCACAACCTGGCCCTCTGCCGCCATCAGGCCAACCTGCTCAGCTGGGGTAACCTGGTGTCCTTCATCAACAGGGTCAACCTGTTCAACCAGGACAACCTGTTCAGCCAGGTCACCCTGTTCAACTAGGGCAACCTGCACAGCCAGGTCAACCTGTTCAACCAGGACAACTTGCACAACCTGTTAACCCTGCTCAGCAACTGATCTATTCTATGCCACAGCTGAATCCACCTGTGCGCTTGAATTATCAGGCTCAGCAGGGTCCCGCTTATCAACAGTTCGTTCGACCTCAAGGCGGCTATTACCTTCAAGGTCAATCTCTACCGGTCTACAACCCACCTAAAGGTTCTGGTTATTACTCTCAACAGCCAGGCTATACCTATATTCCGCAGTAAAATCCATATATTGCTCAAACGGGACCCACGTATAATCAGAGTCAGTACCGTGGTTATCAACCCCCGTATCCTAGTTATCAGCCGCCATATCAACCTCATTATCCAACTTATACCCCCTATGGTCAGAATCCTCCAGGACAGAACCAATGGGGGCAGAATTATGCTCAACCAGGATGGAGTACAGGTATAGGTCCTTATCAAGGACCTGGCATGCCTTTTAACACTAAGTTACCTTTTCTCGCCACGTTGGAGTTACCGGACGTATCCAAGTTGACCAATGATCCGATTCTTCATAATCCATATTAGCCTCCAGTTTCGACAAAGGTGCCTGGTGACTGTCCTAAGTTTGAGGGTAAATCTGGTGAAGACCCCCAAGCACATGTCATGACATACCACTTATGGTGTTCTTCAAATTCTTGGATAGATGACTTGATTCGTCTACATCTTTTCCAGCACACTCTCACCGGTGCTGCTGCTAAATGGTATATAGAACTGCCTCGTGGTATTTTTCAAGATTTTAATACTCTATCCATGGTGTTCCTGACACATTTCCAGTTACCAGTTCGTTATGAAGCCGGGAAGCATCTCTTGAACTCTCTGAAACAGGACAAAACCACTCATATTTCAGATCACATTCACGAGTGGAGACGTCGTCGTAGTTTGATCAAGTTTGACATTCCTGATCAGCTTCTAACTCACTGGTTCACTACCTCCTTTGTCAACAAGATTGCACAGGACATTGCTATGGGGGCATGTGTAACCGAGGAACAAGCCATCGCTCGTGCCCAGTACCTCGATTTAGTGTACTCTCAGTCTGGCACGTTATACGACATCTTGACTGATGCCCCGCGGCCAGGGACCTCTAAAGCACTGGCTACTCCATCAGTAGACGGTGTTATTGGTTCCGTCTCTCAGACTTCTCACAAGTCTTCCAATGGGAAGCAGAAATCGAATTATTCCAAAAATTCTGCTACTCCCGCTACCCCTGATTCTGGTAAGACCGCGGAGGTCAATGCCGTTCAGGCTAATCCTGTGGACAAGACTTCCAAAGGGAAGAATAAGGGCAAAGGAAAAGCCAAATATGATGCCCCAAAACCAGAATCGTCCAAACCACGTGTTGATGATGGTTCACAACGGAAACCGAAGTACCCTTGCCTGATCTGTGACGAAGACCACTACACCAAAGATTGTCCTCGACGATCCGCAGTTAGTAGAATTCTTAAGGGCTCTAAGGGAACTCTGGCAGTTCTTAAGGAACCGTTTCCATCTCAGCAGACCCAAATGATCGAGTAACCTTCACCATCTGCATCGTTTGGGTCCCAGGTTTTCATGATGAATGGTGCTGCACCTGTTTCTATTGCCACTCGATCGAAAGACTATGCTAGATCATGCAAGGCATCCAGGAAGGAAGTCGTTGATGGCCCTCCACCCCCACCTACCTCTGGTCCTCTTGAAATTGAAAGGCCGAGCGCTAAACCCGTTCTACGACCACCTTCCAAAGGTGTTCTCCGAAAATATTCCTATAATCTGAACGCCCGTGCTGCTCAGCATTACAGCATTGTTGAGGATTTGGCACAGGCGCCTTCCACGATGTCCACGTTGTAAGTTCTTCATAATTGTCCGTCTCAACGGAAAGCTTTGTTATCTGCGATCGGCGGAATTGATCCTGCCGATTCTAGCCTTCTCTCCTTCGATCTAGAGAATTTTTTCCCCCGACTTCCGCACCAGATCGCGCTTGTTATCCAAGTCGGTATCAACAGCCTCAACATTCACAGAGCCATTTTGGATGAAGGTGCCTCTACCTGCGTTATCTCATCTGCTTGCTGGAAGGCCATTGGCTTTCCAACCCTCACTTCATCTCCCAATGCCCTTGAGGCATTCGATGGAAGGGAATCAAAACCCTTGGGTGTTCTCGCGAGTCTACCGATTACATTGCAAGGTAAGATAGTCAACGTTGAAGTGGAAGTTGTTGATGCCAAACTCAACTACAATCTTCTGCTTGGTCACAGCTGGACCCACGCCATGTTGTGCATTCCATCCACCCTCTTCCGGCTTTTGAAATTTCCACATGAGGGCAAGATTATTACAGTCGATCGGTTGTCTTTCTTCACCTCATCCTCCAAGAATAACGTACCGTACGTGGATCAAATCCCTAATCCCCCTGACAGTATAGGACCTGGTCTTTTCAAGGACCCTATTCTCATGGGTATTTTTCCCATTCCACCACCAAACAACGTTCAAGTCAATATGGTCTCTAGGTCGGATGACCCATGGATCATCCCTTCTCCTGAACAGGTTGCCTCTTTTGGAGAATCGATTCCTCTGACCCCAGTTGAAATCAATTATTGCGAGATCGTTGCCACATCGGATCCTCCTCCTGCTGGTAATGTTCCTTCGAGCATAGCTCTTGATGTTTATTCTCAATCCCCTTGGCTCAGCGATGCAGATTCACCCAATACTTTGAGATAAGTTTTTCCGTCTGACGAAGCTATCATGGAGACTATGTCTCTCGAAGATCTGCCATGGAGCGATGGACATCATCGTTCCTCGTTCATTCCTGGCCTGGGGGAAATGTCTAATTTTCTCGAGTGTTTTCCATCTCAGGTTCCCTCTTCGCCTCTCCAAACGCCAATATTGACTCATGAAGTATTTTCGAAAGGAAATCTGAGTAATATTACCCAAACGATGCCTATCGACATCTCCGTTAAACCAGGGGTCGTCAAGAACATCCACGTGGGAGTCACTTGTTCTCCCAATGAGATTCAAGTGTACACTAGCCTTTTCTGTGAATTCCGAGATGTTTTCGCATGGTCTTATGAAGAGATGCCTGGGATCGATCCCAGTATCATTGTGCACGAAATTCCCACATACCCCAGTGCGAAGCCTGTGCGCCAGCTTCTGTGTCCAGTGCATCCTTGGAAAGCCACTGCTATAAAAGCTGAAGTTGAGAAACTTCTTAAAGCGGGCTTCATATATCCGATCCCTCTGACAGAGTGGGTTTCCAATATTGTACCTTTGGATAAGAAGCAGGGCACAATTCGAGTCTGTGTTGACTATCGAGATATCAATCAGGCTTGCCCTAAGGACAACTATCCCACCCCCTTTATAGATCAGATCATCGACGATTGTGCGGGGAGTGAGATCTTTTCCCTTATGGACGGCTTCTCGGGTTATAATCAAATCAATATACTTCCATCCGATCAACATAAGACTGCCTTCATCTGTCCGTGGGGAGAATTCGCCTACAAGAAGCTCCCTTTCGGCTTAAAAAATGCTGGGGCTACCTTCCAGCGTGCCATTTCCTACGCCTTTCACGACATACGTAATGTTGTTCAGCCATATCTGGATGACCTTCCGGCTCATTCAGCTCTACACGAAGACCATCCGGAACATCTTCGCCAGATTTTTCTCCGCTACAGACGTTACAACATCAGGCTCAATCCTCACAAGTGCGTCTTCTGCATTGACTCTGGACGGCTTTTAGGATTCATTGTCTCTAAGGATGGAATTCACCTTAACCCTCTCAAGGTTGAGGCTATTGTTAATCTCCCTTCTCCATCCTCACTGCATCAACTTCAGAGTCTTTAAGGGAAAGCGAACTTCTGACGTCACTTTATCTCGAACTATGCAGAGGTGGCCAAAGGGTTTACGCGACTTCTAAAACAGGACGGTCCCTTCCATTGGGATGAGATTTCTAAGCAATCTTTCAACAATCTTAAGACATTGCTTGTCAATGATCCATTAATACGTCCTCCCAACTATCATCACGACTTTACCCTATATTTGGCTACCACATTCAGCACAACTGCCATGGTTCTGGTACAGGATGACGATGCTGGTAACGAACATGTGGTTTACTATCTGTCTCGGAATCTCCTCGACACTGAAACACGTTATGCCCACATCAAGAAGTTGGCGCTTGCCGTGGTCCAGGTCGTTCAGCAGTTTTGCCATTAAATCCTGTTACGCACGGTAACCATGATTTCTGACTGCAACCCCATGACTTACATTTTGTCTCGACAACTGCTGGGGGGCAAGTAATCGAAATGGATTGTGATCCTTCAAGAGTTCGATTTGGAGTTCACTACTTCCAAATCGAAGAAGTCATTGGTTTTTGCTGATCTCATTTGCTCTCTCCCTACCGACTTTGTTCCGTCTCAATCCGAGGATCACATCCCGGACGAAACTCTCTTCTTAATCAGCACTCTCGATCCATGGTACGGTGATATCATCATGTACCTTCAGACATCTACCTTCCGGTCTGAGTTGACGAAGTATTCTCGACGTCGCGTTCGGCATCAATCGCAACCATATCGCATTGTCGAAGATACCTTATATCGTGTCGGAGTCGATTCTATACTCCACCAATGTTTGACCTTAGAGGAGGCTGAGAAAGTTCTGAATGACTGTCACAGTGGTGCCTGTGGCGGTCACATGTCCGGTTATGCTACCGCCCAAAAGATTCTGCGTGCGGGCTATTTCTGGCCATCTATATTTATAGACTGTATTGTTGCAGTACGAAAGTGTCATGCGTGCCAGATCCTCCAACACAAGATGCGTGCGCCACCCCTCCCATTACATCCTGTCATTACCGTACTAGGCCCTTTTTCCAAATGGGGCATTGATTTTATGACATGTAACCCTAACTCGGCCGGGAGGCATGCTTATATCATCGTTGCCGTAGATTACTTCACCAAGTGGGCCGAAGCAAAGCCTACATTGGCTGCAGACGGTAAGACAGCTACTCAATTCATTTTCAACCATGTGATCACACGTTTCAGCGTTCCTCAAGCCATCGTCACTGATCATGGCTCCTATTTTTGGGACTACACGATGGCAGAGCTGACATCAAAGTTGGGCTTGCGTCACGACAGCTCGACACCATACTACCCTCAGGAAAATGGCCAGGTTGAAGCCGTGAACAAGGTGCTTGTCACGATGCTTCAACGAACAATTGGTATTCACAAATTGAATTGGCATCTCCAATTGTTCTTAGTTCTTTGGGCCTACCGAACGTCAGTTAAGAGTGCAACCGGGTTCACACCATTTCAGTGGGTGTATGGCCTAGAAGCTACTCTTCCGGTTGAATGTGAGATCCCTTCACTGAAGTCGGCTATGGAATTACTGCCCGACACTTCCCTAGAGGAAGAACGTCTCCTGTATCTCGAAATATTGGACGAAACCCGCCGCTTGGCTTCTTTGGTTATCGAGGCACAGAAAAAGCAGGTTAAAGCTCATTTCGATCAAATGGTTTCTCCGCGCTCTTTTATTGAAGGGGACCTCGTCCTCTTGTATGATCAAGCCCATGATAAGCTTGGGGCAGGCAAATTCCAACCTATGTGGCATGGGTCCTATATCGTTAAACATGTATTGAAAAATGGGGCTTATGAGCTGATCGATTATGAAGGTCTTCCTTTGGCGCAGCCCAGATATGGGCTGTACTGGAAGAAGTATTATGCTTGAATCATTATTGCGTAGTATATTTACATAGGTGATTTCTTCATTTTTGTGCATGTGTGGTGTGGTGTGCTTTGTAAGCGTTTTTCTGCTGATTGGGTCTTCCTGATTGTGCAGATGTCTATTACTCCCTATGTTGGTTTTGCGGATGGTGCCTCCCGTAGTACCAGGAATCTATCTTCGGCAACCTGGGTAATTTACAATCCTACTGGTGAGTTAATTAATTTACAAGGTGTTTGTCTACGACTTGCTACAAATAATTTCACGGAATATAGTGCCGTTTTGGAATTATTAAACGAGGTTGTTAACCTCGGTATTCGCGCATTACTTGTACATCTAGATTCACAGCTTGTGGTTTTACAGCTCAATGGTCATTATTCAGTTAGAAACCCATGCATTTTAAGACTGTATCTACGTATTCGTTTACTTGAGAGAAATTTTGATTACATCACATATCAACATATACCAAGACAAATGAATACATTAACAGATGCAGTATCCAACATGGTATTAGATAGACATTTACGCAACTTGTAAAAACATCATCATATGTTAGAATGATCCATGTAGAAATATATATATGTGTGTGTGTGTGTGTGTGTATGTCAAATGTTTGTAGCGTGTGCATCATATAAAATCCAAAAATATACATGTTTGTTTTCATTACATCCAGAGATGACATGTCTCTCAAAAAATATGCAAATAAAAGCCTAGGTGACTAATCGACATGGTGCTCATGGTAGCACATTACTTCCCACACCAGTCGCCTCAGTAAGCGATGGAGGCGACTCGGCACCCCTACAGTGTGCCTCTGGTAAGCCATAGGGACATCAGCTAGGTGAGCATAGTCCGAAACCCCACGAACAATCCCCTCAAGGTTTTGTACCAGTGTGTCCCCCTCACCCCCCTCACCTTGAGGGTCATAAGCGAGCAGAGTCCTCCTCCCTATCGGTGACATCCCAGCAAGCCTCTCTGGGCCAACATCTGCATACATATAGGACTAGCTGTTAGAACATACATGTATACTAAAAAATCATAAAATTCATAAAAATAAAAAAGAGTCTTACCCAAATCCTCATCCCAGTCCTCTCCTTTCGGGAGCGGAAGGTCTGGGTCTCCTGTGAAATCAGTACCCACATAGGGCCAGTCCTCTACGATGATTAGCTGTCATCGGAGCCATCCGAAGAACTTAGACCACCATGACATATGTTGGCCGCCCCCTGCCTTGGGCATCAATGTTGCCCATCGAGCCATCTATGGCTCTCTCAATAGTGGATCTGGGACTATCGCCCCCTGGCCCTGGAAGATAGGTAGTCGTTCTAGGAAGAACGATACGAAGATTGACCTGTACCCAAACTGCTTCAGTTTGGCCCTTTTTCATTTAGTCAATTTCCGTTTGATATTCATAGTTACGGCTGTGGTCCAATCAAATACCATTGGGTTCATGCATTCTGACGCCAGGAGGAGCTGTGTTTTGGTAGCCTTGTGTGGTGCCTGCGACCCCGCAGCCCGCGTAATAGTATGTAGCACCACTCTGAGTGCTAGATAGGGAACAATATGAATGTCAACTTTGCCACTACCTGATCCCGTTTTTGCCCCCGGGCACACCCTCTCCATAACCATCGACATTTTTTCACCAAAAGGCCTGGTACCTATCATAATCAGAACTAGATCTCTGCGTGATAGTCTAGTAATGAAGTAGACATCAAAAACTTCGAGTTCAAGTACTTGATCTCGAAGCTTAAACTTCTCATCATCCTCATCCCAGATACTTATTAAATATTGTAGTAATTTGGGCTGAGCCCTCAGACATGGTGTTAAGAAGAATTTCTTTTAACTGCAATTACGAAGAGCATTCATGCATTGCTCATTCTCCATTGCCATTTCTTCTTCTTCACTGTGCTCCCTTTCTTTCCATTCAATCACCATTTTTGCTTTATACCTGCATCAAATTGGTCATAAGCACATTATAAGATCTCTTGGGAACTTAAACCAACAATTTATTGGTTGTATTTTTTCAAATTCAAACAAAATACTGGGTTGCATGGTTGGCGCGACTATTTTGATGACGGTCGCTCCACCTGGCGCGACCCCTTTGCAAAAAGAGGCCGATTAGCACGGGTCCGTGCCTCATACCCGCGCCAACCGCGGAAGCCCTAGTTTTGAAAATCCTCCCCTCAGGGATGCCAAATCACAATGAAAAGCTATGAAGTATGGCTTAAAAAATGGCTAATGGAAGTGGCTCTTACTTGGAAAAGACGGGATCCGGAATGGTGCACTGGATTGTCCACAATCGTCAGCACAAAATCGCAAGGGAAATGGCTCACTATCGCTCTGCAAAGAGGTAAAAAGGTGAAAGTAAATATGTTTTTACTATTGGTCATATTTATAACTTTTTCGAAATCAAAGTTAGGTTTTGAGACTTGTTTTTCCAATATTTCACTATGTTTTGTCGAAAAATGGGTTTTACACTTGCTTTTTGTGCAACGACAGGTTTTCACACGATTAGGGCGACGACACAAGTTGTATTTTATACTTTTTTGGACTCGGTAAAAACATGAAAAAGTCACTACTGGAGTCACCTTTCAGCTCTTTTCTGACTCTCTAAAATTGAAAAGATTGCCAAGTCGCTTATCGTTTTGAGCTTGTTAAAATTGGCTGCGAAACGACATCTACCCAGTATACGTTTACCCCTTTTCAGGCTGGGATAGATTATTTACGAAAAAGGAATACCCTAGCCTATTGCGACTAGGAGGTTCTCTCAGACATAGTTTTCTACCTTTTCGGATCTGTGGGACTATCTATGAAAAGGGACCGCTGGAGTTTTATTTTCCATTGTCTTTTCAAACTCTCTAAACGTGAAAAGACGCCAAGTTCTTCCTTTGTCATACTCGTTAAAATCTGATGACATCGGACTCCGTCGTAATGAATTTACTCGAGTTACTCCTTCCTAGGGCTCGTTAAATGTACTAGGATGGATTTGTCTGAAGGACAAACTTATATCATAAGCACATGCTATCCCCTTCAAGCTCGTTTTAAAAAATAATTGGGGTACTCGCCAGCAATGGTGGGGGAAAATGGAACCAGTATTATAGTCGTGTTGGCAGTATGTCGCTCTTGAACATGGCACTTGTCTGCATTCATGTCGGGTTGTGGACATCTCATCTTGTTATCTACTTGCCTCCATGGGTTTGGGTAATCTCTTTTGACCACTCATCTGCTCTTTGCCACGTCACCATGACCTAAGATCCTTTGATGTAAAATACTTCCAAATCCAATGTCGCGCCGCCGATATGTTCAAGAGAAGTTGGCCTCTGCAGTTTTCAACCTCCCTCTGATTCTCTACCGATCTTGGTTCACAAACATTATATCCCTCTGTCTCATGTCGATGATGTGGGAAACATTATGGCTCACCTTCGATCAAGGTCACTTCCTGTCGACTTCAACTCATTATCCAGGAAGTTGGTCTAGAGACTCCCTTCAGGTACCTTGGAGTCTGCATGCCTCAATGGTAGGTTCTTCGCATTCGATGCAAGGTTTTCATTATTGACCTTCGATTGAATGATTCTGCGGGTGTTCAACGCTAGCTCACTGTTCACATTCCGTGGATTGTACCTCATGTACCTTGAGGGTCATCGTCATTACTGGTGGTTTCTCTCGCGTCTGTTAACGAATTTCATTATTGGCTGGTAATCAGACGATGTTCTTGCATGTTCGACTTCATCTCTCATATTCGCATGCTTGAACTTGTACTCTGTTTGGGGTGAGATGGAGCGCAAGACCCTGGATTTTTTCTGATATACATCCAGGCTACGGATTATTTGTGGATTATTATCATTTATTACATGACTCATTCGATTGGATGGTTGCGACCATACTTGAGTCTACTTGTTGATCCTTATTTACTGGATGGCTGCGTCATACCTCGGATCTCGGTTTTTGTACACTCTATTATGGATGTGTGCACCCATACCACATATCATGTCTTTGAGATATTAGTTGTATTTGTCTTCGCAGGTTTTCCAATGGAATTGTTTTCAGTTGGGCGCGTTCTCATAAATAATTTCACCCCTCCCTCTCTCTCGGACCTCATGCTTTAGGGGGCATCTGTTACACAGTATTTTGTCACCGTCCTTTCAATCCCTCATCCCGCACATTGGAGGACTATTCCTGTGACCTGTGAGCAGTAAAATGTCCTGAAAACACCTTCGTAATATCCTCCTGCCTAAGGATAAACATTCTCCTGAAGAACATTTCCTTTGGAAAACCCTAAAAATAGATGTTTTAGCCTTGGCGCAACTAGTCAGTTCATCCCTCGCGCCAATTGGGGAAATCCACACTAGAGGGCGCACCAGTTGGCACTCTGTCCCTGTGTTTCACTCGCGCCAAGCCCATTAAGGAATTTAAAAAAAAAAAAATGGCGGAAGTTTGATTCTAACAAACTCCAGAACGAATCATCAAAAGAAGTTGAGTGGTTTGGCTCCAGATCTCCATGTATAAGAAGTGGTTTTCCACCTCTCATGGAACCTTCCTAAGAGATAGGACCTATTCCATGATTATAGGGATCCCAACTTTCCGTCCTCCATCTATAAAAGCTTGCCCTCTCCATTAGCAAGCTAGTTGAATTTGTAGGAGGAAAACTATAGCTGGGCAACTATTGAAAGCAGAGCCGAGAAGAACCCCGTAAGAGAGAGCTTTGTCCAAATTCCCGACAGGCTTCGTTGAGACACGCTCCACTGCAAGCCCCGCCAAAGGAAGATCATAGCGTCAGAGCATTTGGTTGTAATATCCCTTTTTTTCATCTTTAATATAAGCGACTCTGATTTTGGTTCCATTCATGTGTTTACTATTTTATGAAATGCAATGAATTATATCCTCTCTAACTAATATATAGTTACATGCTTTAAGTATTATGTTGTATGTCGTCATCTCTCTGTATGTGTATAAGTGTCCGGATGGAGTGAACGGAAGGACTGTGATCTGTCAGGCTAGGGATGAAGAGCACCGCTTCTTCCTCGACAACAACAGTGTGGCATTTGAGGTAGGTCACTTGTCACGATATTTGTCTTTCCTGTAACTAGGAACCAATGTCATTGCGTGATTTGATTGTTGCTAGACCCACTCTAGGGCTAGTGGGATTGCCTCTGTCCGCAGAGGGGATTTACCGCCTCAACATTTATTCAGTATCTCCAATTCATAATTGTCTCTTCTCAAAATTTCTATTGGAGGTTCTTGTGGACTGAGAGATCTTTCTTGATTTTCTGAGGCCCTTTTTTCTAGTGATTCCACATAGTCATAAATCTGTTGTTGAGCTGGATCTATATCTGGGGTTCTTCTATTAGGGTTTTCTTCATACTAGTGTAAAGGAGATCTATCAACTGGATATTGGATTGGAGCTTCTTCTTCTTCAATGTTTATGACTCTTGTTTCCTTAATCCATGTATTTTTCACCATGCCTTTAAGCCTAGAGATTCTTATCAATTTAGGTGAATTTTCATCTTTTTCTTCAGCACATTCACTTATTAATTTCTCTTTTCTTTTATTCCTGAGTTGTTTCCTGATTTTTACCAATTTTTCAGAGATTACTTCTTCACTATCTTCCTGTGTTGATGTATCAGGTTTGATCTCAAAATATTTAACAATTTCCCCCCTCCTTCTTCTTCTTACAAGTTCTTCTTTAGATAGTGTTTCTTCTGGTTCTTCAAAATGGTTTCTTAGGAGGAATTCATCCCAGCTATCTCCTACTTTCTTCAAATGAAACTCAATTAATATTTTAATTAGGCCATGATGATGCAAAGTAGTTTCTAGGAATTGAAGTCTTTTCTAAACATTAGAGGCCATCCTTTTCAAACTATTAAGCAGGAAGAAGGGTAGATTTATTTCATCATCTAAGAAATTCATCATCAGTCTAATATGATAGGCATACAAAGTTCCAAATATACCCTCAAAGGTTATGAATTTTTGTAAAATCAACAACATATTCCTCCATTTATTTTTCAAAGTTGTACTAGGAATACCTTTTCTAAACAATGAAATGTCCATACCTAGGTTTTTTAGCATTTCTTTCTAGGTTTCATTATGAAACTCTTTTTTTTTAAACCAACGTTCTCCCTGTCTTGGAAATTATGTTGCTTTTGCTATGAATGATTCTGTGATGGTGAACTTGATATCCCCAATTTCTACCTCTGATCCATCGAATGACCTGGAAAATGACTTCGTGATTTCTTTGTGAAATCCATTGAACTTCTCTATAAAGCTTAGCCATCCAACCTGCTGTAATAACCCCTTAACCTGAGGGTATCCTTTTAAATATTTGGTCCCAATTGGCTCTGATCTCACAATAAGCCCCATTTCTCCTTGATACAAATTGCTTACTTTCTTTGGCTTATATCCACTACTCTGTTTTTGATCTTCTGTCTGAAGAAAGAGTAGTTGTGGAAGGTTGTTTTGCCCCAAAAATGACTTCTCTGCTTTTGCAGATGAAAACTGGCTACAGAATGTAATGGCAATGAGTGGATACAGATGAATGAATAAGGTAATGGTAAATCATGAAAATGATCGGGTTAAGAGTTTGATATGGGATAAAAGACCGCGAAGAGATCTTATGATGATTCTAAAAATTCATCAATAAATGATATGATCTAAGGACGTGACTTAATAGGTCACATCTAAGTTCTGTCCGTTAATATTTTAATTAATGACGAATTGTTATGAAGTAGGATGTAAGGGATTTGGTCGAGGAGTTTTTATGATAGGCAGAGATCAATTCGAATGATAAAACAATTTTAGGAAACATATGATTTAACCATATTATATCTTTCATGTTTTGCTATCAAAAATAATTTCACACAGTTTACCTTAGCCTTTTTGATTTTGTTGCTTTTTTGTGCTTGTCCTTCGTCCGAAAAGTATTGATATTTTAAGCTCCATAATCTTCTTTGACTCATCCTTTGTTTATTGAAGCAGGGTTGCAGAGTCAATTGGTTGCAGAACAGACTTGGCTATAGAACAGATAACTGCAGAATGTACCTGTTAAAACTCTGAAATATGGAATGGAATGGAATGAAGTGAAATATGGAATGGAATGATATGGATCATGGAATATGGAATGGAATGAAGTATGAAGTGAAGTATGAAAATTTAATCTGCAACTTATGATTTTATGATACTTCTTAATTGCAAAAAAAGAACATTTTGAAAGTCTAAAGTGTCAGAAGAATTATGATTTTCACCTTATACTTTCTGTATAAACATGCCAATCAATGATTGGTTCATATATATATATATATATATATATATATTCAAATGATTGAAGAAAAATACAATTAAGTTAGTGAAGAAGAGGAATTATTCTTCACTAACTTCATATTAATGTTATCTTGGAATTTCTTGACAAATTCTTCTCTTGAAAGTGGCTTATGATACAATTTCAGTCTATGTCCATTTACAAGAAAAGCTACCTTTCCTTCATCTATTGTCCTGATTTTTATTGCTCCATTTTCAAATATTTTCACAATTTCATATTGCTCAAGCCAATGAGTTTGGAATTTACCTTGAAAATCCTAGAACTTTGAATCAAACAAGAGGGCCCAATCACCTTCTTTAAATTTATTTTATTTGATGTACTTATCATGCCATCTAGTCCTTTTCTATTGAACTATGCTTGTTCTCTGGACTGCATCTTGTCTGATCTCATCCAATTCATTAATCTACTCCAATCTGTGCTTTTGTGCTTATGTTAGATCAAGTCCTAACTGGACTGCCATTTTGAAAGTTTGGATCTAAAAATCTATGGGAAACAAGACTTGTTTTCCATAAACAAGTTCATAAGGGGTGTGACCTGTTGTGTTTCTCCATGTAGTTATGTAGGCCTATAAGGCTTCAGGAAGCCTTTCTGCCCAATCTCTTCTATTTAAATGAACAATCTTTGTTAGGATCCCTTCAATGACCTTATTGGTAGATTCCACTTGGCCATTTGCTTGTGGATGGTAGGGAGTAGATTTCCTGTGTCTAATTTTTTACTTCTCTACCATTTGCCCCACCATATTTGATGTGAATTGAGCTCCTTGATCTGTAACAATTTCTCTTGGGACACCAAAACGAGTAAAAATATCCTCAAAAAGAAAATTAACTACAGATGCTTTAGTAGCAGAAAGTAATGGTTTGGCCTATACCCATTTGGTAACATAATCAATGCAAAATAATATATATTTCTTTTTCTTTGATGGAGGATTAATAGGTCCTACAAAATCCAAAGCTTGTTTCTCAAAAGGTTCAGTATGTACTTGAGGTTGCAATGGCATTTCACTTGAAGGGGAAGGTTTCCCTACCCTTTGGAAACTATCACACCTTTTGACATACTCTTTAGAATCTTTGAAGAGGGATGGCCAATAATATCCTAAATGAAGGATCTTATAAGCTATCCTCTTATCAGCAAAGTGTCCACCACAAGGTTCATCATGACATGCCTTGAGAATCTCAGGCATCTCGTCTTCTTGAACACATATTCTAATAATAAAGTCTGGACCTGTTTTGTATAACTCATTAGCAATCCATGAATATTTTTCACTGTCATAAATGATCTTTCTTTTGTCTCTTGCATTCATAATTGAAGGGAATTTCCCTGAAACTAGATAATTGGCAATATCAGAAAACCAGGGAGTCTGAGTAGTAATTGCAAAGAGATATTCATCAGGGAATTGATCTTCAACTGGAGTGTTTCCTTTAATGTTTTGGAATCTAGATAGGAAATCAATCACTGTATTTTGTTTTTCAGGCCTATTTAGAATGGTGATGTTAAATTCTTGTAAGAGCAATAACCATCTTGTGACTCTTCCATTAGTAATTGATTTGTTCATTAAATACCTAATTGCAGAGTGATCTGTGTGAAAAAAAGTTTCATAGCCTATTATATAGTGTCTGAATTTATTTATGGCATGAACAACAGCTAAGTACTCTTTTTCAGTTACAGTATAGTTCAACTCTGAAGGAGTAAAATTTTTACTTGTATAGTAGATGGCGTAAGGAATCAGGTCTTTTTGTCCCAACACAGCTCCTAAAGTTGTATCTGAGGCATCTGTCGAAATGTGAAAAGGTAATTTCTAGCTAGGTCCCCTTAGAATAGGTGCTTCAGAGATTTTTGTTTTCAGGGTTTCAAAGGCTAACTGGCAGTCAGGATTCCAATTGAATTCACAGTCCTTGGTAAGTAGTTTGAAAAGTGGAGATGCTATCTTAGTGAATATTTCTATAAATCTTCGATAATATCCTATAAATCCTAGAAAAATTCTAACATCTTTCTGACAACTTGGAACTAATAGTCTGGAGATGACTTAAACTTTTGACTTATCAACTCTAATCCCATCTCCTGAAATGTGATGTCCTAGGACAATCCCTTCAGTAAACATCATAAAACACTTTTCATGACTTAATGAAATGTTTGCTTCTTTACATCTTTTTAGAATTTTTTCCAAGTTTGCTAAGGCTTCTTCAAATGTGTTTCCATAGATTGTGAAGTCATCCATGTATATCTCTACATAGTCATGTATTAGATCTGAAAAGATTCCTAATACTTCCCTTTGGAATGTTGCAGGTGCATTGCAAAATCCAAAAGGTAATACTCGGTAGGCATAGGTACCCCAAGGACAGGTAAATGTGGTTTTATCTTGATCCTCAAGTGCAACTTGAATTTGATTGTAACCACTGAAACCATCCAAAAATGAAAAGTACTTTTTGCCTGCTAATGTATCTAACACTTTATCTATGAAAGGTAAAGGAAAATGATCTTTAAGAGTAGCTTTGCTTAATTCCCGATAGTCAATGCATACCCTCCATTTACCATTCTTCTTAGGTACAATCACCAAAGGAGAAACCCACTGACTGTCTGAAATGAGATAAATAAAATTGACATTTAACAATTTCTGCAACTCTTCTTTAACAATCTCCTAAGGTTTGGATTCATCCTTCTCTGAGGTTGTCTGATTGGTTTACAATTTTCCTCTATGTAGATATTATGAGTGCAAGTATTAGGGTTTATCCCTTTCATATCAATGTACTCCCATGCATATGCAGAAGAGTGTCTCTGTAATATTTTTTCTAGATTTTCTTGTTGAAATTTCTCTAGGTTTTTGTTTATGTTTAAGGTTTTTTTTGGGAATATTTCAATTGTAGAACTGCCAAATTCATCCAAGGAGTAAAGAGACATTTGTCTTGATGAAAAAAACTCAATATTGGATTCTTCTTGAAATTGTTCACGTTTGTATTTTGAAGAAGATTCATGATTTTCTAAGGTATTCAGAATCCGACTATCTTCACTAATTTCTGAAATAGTGAAGAGAGGTTGTATATATTCTTCATCATCAATCCATTGAGTATCATCTAATTCTGTGATTGTTCTTGCAGGAGGATACAAGGTGAATTTCTTGGTTGAACTTCCATCAGAGATGTACATATCACTAGATCTACAACTAATGAAAGCATCAGTTGTAGATAACTAAGGTCTTCCTAAATAATAGGATGTCCTCCTAGATCATTTTTAGGAGTTAGGATCATGAAATCCACAGGATACTCCCAAGAATCTAAGGACAATGGAATGTCTTCTAAAACCCCATCTGGTTTGATTACAGATCTATCTGCTAGTTGTAATAATGTGGGTGTAAAAAGAAGATTAGGAAGTTTTAGTTTTTCCATAATTTGCCTACTCATGATATTGATTGCTGCTCCTAGATCAATAAGTGTTTTTGGAATTTCAATTCCATTGATATGTATCTTAACAACTGGATTTCTGGAATCTAGATATTTTGGAATGGAAATCTTTCCCATCATTATGTCTACTATTTTTCCTACCAGTTGTATTTTCCTTATCTCTTTTATTATTTTTCCTGTTTTTTTCATACTCAACTCCTTTATTGTCTTTGCTAGAATTGGGATTTCCTTGATGGCCTGTAATAATGGAATCTTAATACAAACATTTCTTAACTCATCTAGGAAATCATAGTTAGGCATCATAATTTGTTTCTCTACACCTCTATCAAGTTGTAGTCTCTTAGGAAAATGAGGTGTAGTAGTAGATGTTGATGGTTGTTCTAACATAGGAGTTGAAATTATTGGTTCTTTCTGTTTTGATTTTTCAATATTTTGGTCTTGAAAAGGTGTGCTTTCTTCAAGACTTTTATTTACCCGTAGAGAACCTTCCTCAGAATTGTTTTTTTCTTGTATAATTACAGAAGGTTTCTTCTTTTCAAGTATTCTTCCAGACCTAAGTTGAACATCATTAAGGTCTAAAGGAGTAATCAAATAGGTTGTAAATTGTTGACCTTATATCATATATGTATTCTGAGGGTTTTTATTGTTGGGGTTTGGTATTGGTTGGGCAGGTAATTGATTTTCTTTTTGAGGAAATGGTAATGGAAGTGGTGAATTTTGATTTTGATTTTGATGCTGTGGATTATGTTGATGATTTTGTTGAGGAAAGTTTGGATGTGATGGATATGAGGATGGATATTGATAATACTGGGAGAACCTTCCATAAGGATTTTTTGCCCCTTGAGCCCAAGGTTGAGATTGATTTTGAAATTAGGGCCAAGGTTGCTTCCAAGAGTTCCAATTAGGTGAGGGTTGATTATACATTTGATTACTAAACCCTTGTGTTTGAGGTCCCTGCCAAGGTCTTATAGAGACAAAATTAAGAGATTCTGTGGAATTTGTGGTTGTTTCTTCTTGAAAGACATCTTTAAGGCCAGGGATTGAGGGACAATTCTTGGTCTCATGTTTTTCTGAACAAATTGCACAAGTTTCTATTACTTTTGCATCCAAAGGACACTCTCTTAAGGCATGCTTTTTCCTACATTTGGGACAAAAGATTGCTAAGGCATCAGTTTCATCTTTCTACTTGTTTTGTAACTTAAGGGTGTCTATTTTCTCACTAAGACTCCCTAGAATGTCAGTTTTGAATTCATCAAGCATATTCCCTATTTCTGCCCTACTTACTATTCTAGCTGTAGATTTTCTTGCCCTCGCAAGAACAGGGTCTCTTGGTCCTTTTAGAATCTTATATTTTCCTCTTGAAAGATTAATACATAATTCTTCTATATCAGGTAATGAAAGTTGAGATATGTCTCCTTTTCGCATCATATTAAGGATATCTATCCATTCATCCCTAATTGTCTTTAACAAAAGAGCTTTCAAAGTATCTTGGTCTAAGTTTTCCATTTTTTCCCTCTTGATGTTATAGTTAAATATTTCCAACAAATATTCCAGATTTTCATCCTCTTTTTGCATCATCTTGAACACTTCTTCCTTATGGTTGACTGGTATACAGTAATCCAAATATCTGTCCAGAAATTCTTTTCTCATTTCATCCCATGTCCTAATAGACCTAGTGATTAAACTCATAAACCATTTTAATGTTGCTCCTTTCAATGTTGAAGGGAACAGTTTAAGTTTCTGAGCATCTTGTAGGTAATCATAGGTTCTACATAGAAATTCAAATTCAAATAAGAAGGTCTCAGGATCTTCACTTTTTAGTCCATGAAATTTTGGAAGAACAAAGGGTGAGATATTTTTCATAGTTTCATTAGTCTCTTCATATATTATAGGGAATCCAAAAGGAATTCCAGTTTTCTTTCTACCTCTTCCTCCTTCTGCATTTCCTCTTCCTCTACCTTCTTCTGCACCTATACCTCTTCCTCTATCTCCTCCTCTACCTCTACCTCCTCCAAATAGTGTATGTTCTCCATTAAAGACTTCTCTTTCCCCTTCTTCTGCCATGATAGATCCCTCTGAACTGATATAGGGTTCAGTTGGAATAGCTAGTTGTTCTACTAGTTCTTCTATCAAGGGTTTATTGAAGAAATAGTCCTCTTCTTCCTCTTCACTAGGGATTTGTAATTCTTCTGTTGGAATATATTCCCCTGTGGAAGTGAAAAATGTTAACCCTTCTGTAGGAGTCCTTGGATCTTCTTCCTCTAGAATTGCTTCAGTGGATGAAGTGGGAGATCTTCCTGATGGGATATCTGATCTTGAGACTTTTGGAAGCCTATGACCAGTATAGTATGGAATGTGGGTTTGAGTTGGAGGTGTGCTACTTCTTGGCCTTGGTGGAGTGAGTGGATTTGTGGGAATTAAGCTTTTACATCTTATAAATCTACCCCTAGAATATTTTTCTCTACGCATATCATTGTTTTTGGGAAATAAGAAATAAGGTTACCTAGTTACACTTCCCCGGCAATGGCGCCAAAATGTTGAGTCAATTTAGTGTCCTAAATTGATAGCATAAATTATCGACCAGGGCTAGTAAACTGATGAAGGGTGATGCACTATATGTGCCTAAGTATCCTTTTTCTTACTTCATTGTTTTCAATTTTTTATTGATGTTTTGGGGTTTTTTATGTTTGATTTCTAACATGTTACTCTATGCTAAGAAAATGAAATTAAATCTACATCAAAGAGGAAGAAAATGAAATGTTAATAAATGCATTAAAATAGAGTTTGATTGCAAGATCTATTCCTAAATAGGAAATGATAAAAACATAGAATCCTAATCCATGGATATTACAGCTGCTAAATGAACATTCATGAAATAAAAAGTAACTCAAAACACTATAACTTAATCTGATTCATTTAGTTAGAGATTTGTTGGAAGAGCTTGTGAAAAAGATTAATTCTAATGCAATGAGGATCTCCTAAAATTGAAACAGACAGTAACTCAGAACATTACAGTGGAATCTCATTCATTTGTTAGAGGTTTATTGGAATATCTTGAGAAAAATATTACTATAATGTAGTAAGGATCTCCTATGAAATGTTGAAACAACTTATGACATTACAACTAGATCTCATTCATGAGTTAGAGGTTTATTGGAAGAGATTTTTGAAAGAGATTAAGCATAATGTGATAAGGATCTTCTATAAAAAAAAAACAATCAGTAACCCATAGTATTACTACTAAGTCTTATTCATGAGTTAGAGGTTTATTGGAAGAGATTTTGAAAAATTCTGTTTGCAATAAGATGAGGATCTTCTATCTAATTGAAGAACAAAAAATGCTAATAACTCAAAATAGTACAACTAAATATCATTCATATAGTAGTGATATATTGGAAGAGCTTGAGAAAGAGAATAGCTGTAAGCTAATGAGGATCTTCTTAATCTAAATAACAGAAACTGAAATGCTAGTAACTCAGAATATTACAATTAAATCCCATTCATTTAATAGAGATATATTGGAAGAGCTTGAGAAAAAGAATAACTGTAATATCATGAGGATCTTTTATCTAAAAAAATGACATGAAACATAATGCTAAGAGATATGATTTCAGAAAGCAGTCTAAGTAAGGAAATATGACAAAACAGAATTGAAAACTACTTATCTAGAAAGCATGTAAAGCCTCCTCGAATAGCAGGGGCCCTCTGCTATCAATTCGGCATTAAATCTTTAACTCCTCAAGGTTGTATTCAGAACAACATCAAATTTATACTCCTTTTATTATTAAAATTCTTGAAAACAAAGTATCACCGTAATGATAAAATATGTATCAACTGTCTCTCTCGGAACTACTGAGCTGACTTTATATGAAATTACATAACTAACATTGAGAAAAAGTAGCTATAGGTGTAGTTTTAAAGTCAAAATCAAATTGAAACTCTTTTTAGGACTCGTGATTTGCTGTGAAGCAAATCAAGAGTCCTTATTCCTATAGAAATCAGCTTCTTGGACTTTTTCTTTGACCACGTGCTTAGGCACCTCCAGCTATCGATTCAGTCTTCGTGGATGAGAAGGAATGATGTAGGGAAGATTTGGAATCCACCCATATGTTCCTTTTATCCAGATGACACCTGTAACATACTCAAACACCAAAACAGCTTCAGAATGCTTGACTGGCTACAGAATGACTGCATTCTGTAGTTAAACTGTTCAAAAATCATTACGACAACAAAAGTCACAAAAGTACAATAAGTTAATCATTGTATGCAACCTTTAAGTAATCTTAGTCATTCTCATTGATCTTTAGGTCTATAAAATGATAAATGAATGATGAAATGAAGTGAAGTTTGGCAAAAGAGAAGACAATTTCAGGGCTCAACAATATACAATAGTATGAAGAGGAGTACAAGGATACATTATTGTTGCCTTCAAGGAGACTTTTTGACAAGGAAATTAGAAATATCATTCGATTTGTCTTACTTGGATCATTGATGGGATGAATGAGAATCCTGAAGCATCGTGTTAATCAAAGAGTGGTCTTTGATTGGTGTATCATCATATTAGAGGAAAATAAAGGTAAAATCATATGAATATGCTTCGGTATCCATATGGACACTTTATAATACCCTTGGGGACCCACATACCTATCCCTCTCCAGTATCGCTCATAGTCACAGAGGGTTTGGTTTTTTCCACATGATGTCGTCATCACGAGAAAAAATACACGTGAGGCTGACTTAAGAAATTTGATGAGACATAATGCATTGTGGATAGGAGAGACACTTCCCAGTTGAGGAATATGCTCAATGCCCGAGTTGATGAATACAAGCCTAGGGATGACGTGATCTATTGCAAAGGTAGCATATGCTCCACTCCAGAGTTCACATTTAGGGAGATGATCACGAGAGAGCTGCATGATACACCGTTGGCAGGATATTTAGGGGAATTATATGAGCAAGAGGTGTAACGAATGGTAGACCTATTTTATAGGAGGGTGTTTAAGCTCCATGCAGTATCTGAGTACATCATCAGAAGACAAGATATCATATTTCGTTGTGTGATATAGTAGGAATAGGGAGGTTTAGATTTCACCGAGATGATTCTTGATGCTTGGTCTCCATCTATTGATTACATACAGGGATAAGAGACGAGGCATGGATGGATTCCAACAACTATCAATACTACACAACAATAGTTAGTAGGGGTTGGGAGTTGTGAACTTCCGATTCGGCTTTGGCATCCAGGGATCAAGTTAATTTATGGATCACCCTACTTCTTAATGAGAAAGGTTATGAAAATGTGTAATCTAGTTCATTATTGGATTTACATGTGGGGGATTACAGAGGCCTTCACCATATGGTGAGGCAGGTTTCCCTTGTCGTTCCTCGGGAATGAGATTATCCATGGATTGGTATGCTATGAAATCGCTGAGGTTCCTTGGCACGATTGGATCCATGGGCATTGTTTTGGTCCTTACTGGTATTGTGGACAAGAGTTATAAGAGAGACTGATTCAATACATACAATAGATAGATAGTTGTGATCATAGTAGCACAATTTCCACATGGGGGTTATAGGGCTTGGAATTTAAACAATCATTAGGGATGAGCTTGAATTTATAGGGGAAGATTACTTAGATCTTGCATTGGACCTCAGTTTTGTATAGAGCATTTCACTTCTTAGTGACTTGTTGATGTTATGGGACACCTCACTAGTATGAGAGAATAATCAGGAGGAGGAGACCGTGGTTAGCTCATGCAGATGAGGATCCTATTCTACATGGGTTGGTATGTATATTCAAGAGTTCACTCTTGCGGTACACACGATTGATTCCCTAGTAGGGAATCTTCTCCAAGAGTTGATCATAGTTTTTCCTTATCGAGATGATCTACTTACTTGAAGTATGCAGAGGGCCTCTAGTGCCTATACCTTGTTGGATAATGAGTGGCACGAGGAATGCTTCACATTGTTTAGGATGGTTTAGGACCCCAATATCGAGGCATTCATTTATGTTTTGGTAGTAAAGTGGCATGGAGTAGCTCAGTGGTGCATTTGGGACCCAAGTATTTGCTTTAGTTTGGGTGAGCTTGTGAAGCGTCAAACTGTAATGGAATTGCTTGAAGAGAAGTAATTTTGGGGATAGAGGATCGTAATGTCCCCAACTTTTGGATTACCTTGTGATGTGAATAGGGAAGATTTCCAAGGCTTGTGTTATCTAGGTAAAAGGAGAGGGATTACATCATTCATGGGACTAAATTCTTTGTTGGATTTTTTTGGGGTTTGATTGGGATCACTTGCCATATTTCATCATTAGGGTCAATTCTGCATAGTTCTATCTTGGTTCAATTGCATTTGTGTGATTCCCATAAAACACGGTTATTATTGGACATATTTTAATTATTAATGCTTAAGGTGCTATTTGAGGTTGATTATTTGGAGGAACACCTTAATGTAATAGCTCGTTGGAATCGATTTGAAAAGATCTACAACGTAGGATGATGAAAATGAGCTTTGGGGGGACAACGTGATCATAGTTGCGAATTAAGCATTTTCTAAGGTTAAAAGCGACTTTAATTAGTTAATAGAAAGGTTACTTTATTAATAAAGGGGGGGGGGAAGTGATTTTGTTATTTAATTCGAGAGAAAGGCCAAAGAGGGGTAAAAGTCACTTGGAGAAAATAAGAAAAAATCACTTGTTGACTTTATCAATTAAAAATAAGAAAATAATAAGGTGCTTCTAGAAGATTGGAGAAAGGTCCAAAAAATATTTAAAAAGGGAGAAGGAGTGAATTATCAATCGTCCTATTCTATATATCATATCTCTGAAATTGACTTGGATCAATATTATAGTTTTGTGTAAGGGTTTCAAGTAGAACTCTTCAACTGATTTCGGTGGACCTAGAGTGCCACCCTAGTTGGCTCTTTGGGGAATATTACTTTAGATATTCCACTTGTGGAAATTGTAGGGTCTTTAACTGATTTCAGTGGACCTAGAGTGCCACCCTAGTTGTCTCTTTAGGAAAGATTACTTCAGATCTTCCATTGTGTAGATTACAGGTATTTGGAGTATATTTCCAGGGGAGAAACCCTTGGGTAAAGGGTTAATTTTATAAGCCTTGGTCATTGCAGTTGTAGGACCATTTTCAGAGGGATACGTTTCTATTTACTAGTGGTCGAGTTTATTGTTGGAGTCCAAGTTCATTTAATGGTGGTTGGGTCATATGTTGGGTCGAGTTTATTTTCTGAAAATATAGTTATTTTAAAGGGATGTGTTTATTGTTGGAGGATGAGTTCATTGTTGAGGTCAAGTTATTTGTTGGGGCTGAGTTACTTATTGGAGGTTGAGTTCATTGCTAAGGCCGAGTTTATATTACTGGGTCATGTCACCTTGTTGAGAGGTTGTTTATCTCTTGGAGATCAAATTATTTCTGGGTCATGTTTGTTTGCTTGTTGGGGTCGAGTTTCCATTTGCAGAAGGGTCAAGTTCATCATTCCTGATGGCTGAATTAATTTGGGATAGATTGAGATCTTTTTCCAGAGATTTTTATAGGTTCCAAAGATTGATATTTTTCATGCTACCCCCTTATTAAATTTAATAAAATTTTGGTTGCTCTTGGGAAATTCTATTGAGTAAGGGTCTTGTGTTTATTTTCCACAAAATGTTTGAAGAAATATATTTGCTATAAATGTTTTATTATCACTCAAAGTGTTTGAATAAATGCTTGGATACAAACTATTTGTCAAAATGCATAAAAGATAAAGGCAAGTTTTTTTTGTTTTTGTTTTTGCAAGTTGTGCTATCATATTTTAGCAAAGGGATATTACATCCATTCAAATAAAAAAAAATATATGCAAAAAATGGATTTGTATTAGTAGATAAAAAACATAATGGGTAAGGTCTTGGTTGAGAGAAATGAAGCCCATGAGGAAATTTTTCTTTGCATTGATGCCTTAATGGTGTGGCTTATCACCTCACATAATTGCTCAGTGAGATACATCATATGATTAAAAAATATTTGATTATGAAATAAAGGAGGAATATTAGAAGAAGGAGAGATATATGTGGAAGGAAGGAAAGATGAGGAATGGAGATGAAGGAAATAAGAGGAAAGACAAAGAAGAAATAAAGGAAAATATGAAGAGAATGGAATAAAAAAATTTCACAAGAAAGAAAGATTTTGTGTGACGCAATGTATTGCATGAAGAAAATATTGGTCGATACATTACAAGATGGGAACATTTCAATCAATGTGAAAATATTAATTGAAATAAATAAAAATTTTCCTAATTTGATACATCACAAAGCAAAAAAAATGTTTGTGACATGATAAGAAGTTTCATTAAGGTGAAAAATGATGCATAGGAGAAGTCTTTCCCTAGTTTAATAAACCAAATAAACAACCAATCAGGCATAAAACCCTCACGAAGAAGGCTCTAAAACAACTAAATAAGTAGAGGAAAACAAGCTACTAAAAAACATACAAAAGGCTGATAAGATATAATGTCAAAGGGAATCGGATATAATGGCTCTAAGTTGCTAAAAATGGTGCAGACAAACACAAAAAATCAGAGGTGAAATATGCTACAAAGGATAGGAAAGAAGCTCAAAAATGTAGGAAACTCAAGGGGATCCTAAGGGGGAAGGAAAGAGAAAACTCAAAATGGAGTTAGAATGGTAAAATGACCTATCCTAAAGGGCTGAAATAAAGTGGATCAGACCTTGAAAACCAGTCGCTAAAAATGTTGAAACCTTAGACTCCTCACTCAACCAATGTCCTCCTAAAAAGGTGGAGGTTTACTACAAACCCTAGGGGGCCTTTTTCTTCCTCAAAGAGAAAAATTAAGAGCATTCAGGCCTAAGGGAGACTGAAACAGAGGTAAAAATCCTTCCTAGTACACAGACAACACTCTCGGCAATGCTGGAAAAAATATGAAAATTTTCTAGGAAATTTTCAAAACGCAAGTATTGACCTAAAACAGTTGAAAAACATAGTTTTTGGGCCAAATAGTGAGTTATGGAGCTCAGAGCACAGATATAGCGTTGAAAAGTTTGTTTTTTCTCCCATGACTCTCAGTCATCAGATCTCGCACATATGTTTCCATCTCCTGCTCAACTAGTATTTGTGACATGCGGAAAAAACCTGAAAACCACCAGAATCTGAAAATTTGACAGAATAATGGAGAAAAAGCTATAAATATAAATTAGAGGCTAAAAATAGCTGAAGAAAACCCTGAATTGCTGAAAACAATTCACCCATGAAACTGAATTGTTACACTACTGGAGTTGCCATTTGTTAATATGAAATTTCTTGGAAGGTATACGAAAAAGATCTCACTTAAGTCACATGTAACTAGTGACCCCGACAACAATTGTGGCTGCTTATACTTCAGATCTGTAATAAAAGATTGAGAAAAAAATGTAGAAAAATAGATGTATGCGATCTAAAATAACAAACAACAAAAAATGAATCCGATGTTTGAAAAATGAATATTTTATTAATAGCACCTCATGAAGGAGATTTACAAAGGGCCGTAAATCCCCCTTCATGGGATGGGTCCTTTGATGTTGTTATCGCTTCAATATTCATATATTCCTCTCTCAATGTGTGAAAACCCAGACAATATGCAGAACTCTTAGTGAGAGCTCAAAAGTTTGAGACGATACTGGTGACAATGATAATGATCATGGTAAGAAATGAATGAAAAACCTTCTTATTTATAGCAAAGTATTGGGTTGATCTCGAAAATGGATAAGAATAAAATATTATTGACCAAAATATAAATTTAACCATTAGGAATACTTTATTATATTTGTGAAGACGGAAAATATATTCAAAATGGTTAAATATCTTTATTTATAAATCATTAACAAATAAAATAATTTATTAATTATTTCGTGAATAATAAGAAATGTGTGAAAATGAAATAATTATTAAATAATGATTTAACAATTATTCCAAGAATGGAGTTAATGAAAAATAAATAAATAGTGATTTAATTAATTATTCCTAGGTGATTTAGTCAAATATGCCAAAGAATAATTATCAAACAATGATTTAATAATTACTCCTAGAGAAAACTAAATAAATAATGGTTTATTTAATTACTCTAATAGGTTTTCATAAAATATAATTTAATAAAATTGGTTTTTTAAATTGTTTCTTATAGTGAAAGTGATTTTACTATGGTAAAATTAAACTTACATGGTGTATTTCGATCTGCCTCGTTAGAAATGGCTAGGTGATCATTTTTTGATGATAACAATAAGAGTGAAAATGGTGGGAGAAAGAGGATGCTTGGCCTATATAACCATGGCCTCTCCTCTTCTTTATTCCATGGCTATGTCGCATACCTCTGACCATTGTGCTTTGAAAAGGTGGTGAAACTAAGAAAAAATCTCCCCAAGACCACATCGATTCCCTTGGCATATTGCGACTATCCTAGGTTCAAGGTAATGCCAAGAGCCTCAACTATAATGGAATGCCCCCCCCCCCCCCTCTATGCCCTGAGCTATATCAAATTTTGACATTATAGCTCCCTAATTCACCTTTAAAAGGGGTTTCCCACTTTAAAACTTCTATGCCAAAGGGCTATAAGATTGTACCCAAGATGACTTTAATTTAAAATTGAAAGAGAAACCAATACAGGTAGAGACAACTTATGCCTTCCCTTTTCCACCTTTCCATCTAGGGGAAGGAGACTCTTATGGTGCCTTGTTTGTATACCACCCATTATTACCTTGGTGCTCCTCGTCCATTGCTCATACTCTCCATAAATATCAAGCTTTTGGAGCTTGAAAATTTCATAATGCCCCATAATCATCGCTAAGAAATGTTTGGATGAGTCTTTGGAAACTTCCCCTGTGATTAATAGCCCTCGGGGAGGGCTTCACACTCCCCATTATTTCCTTTCCTTGTCAAGCCATGTGCCATAACATCATCCTCCCTTGGTAATCAAGGCAGTGGGATGCTATGAAAAATGGTGGAAAATGAACACATGCAAGTGGTTGTATACCCACCCACCATATACACCCGATCTAGGTAGAAATAAAAATAATTATAAAGGAGTCAAGAGTGGAGAGAGGGGGTGGGCGCAGATCTTTCACAATGCTTCCGTAATCCTCCCTTCAAAGAAATTTAACAATATCATAAACAAAGAAAAAAAAATTAAAATAGTTAAATAAATTAACTAAATAAGTACTATAAAATATAAATTAAAATGAGTTTGAAAAAAGTTAGAAATTTTTCAAAAAGAAAAAAATAAGAAGAAAAAATCTTAAAAAATAAATAAATTAAAAAAACCTTTTGAGGTAAGAGGTGATTCCCATAATTCTCCCTCCTAACCTTCCCCCACTTTACACCTTCCTATGCAAACCCCCACCAACCCCTCTCCTTTTCCCTCTCTCCCTTTCCATATCCCTCCGTGTCCCCCAATTGAGTGATAGGTGGGGGTTAGTGGGGTGATTAGACAAGGGGTGTATAGGGGGGACATTGGGGGTTAGTGGGGTGATTAGAAAAGGGGTGTAGAGAGGGGAAACTAGAGAGGGGTTATTTAAAAAAAACTAGAGTAGCCTTTGTGAGGGTTAGTGCCCTAGTCAACAACAAATTCAAATAAATGGGAACCCCTTTTCCTCTAGTGTAGATCAAATCAACTAGCAATTGATTTCAAAGATACAAAACACACGAAAAAAAACATGTGTTAAAATTTAATAAGTAATATACTTATTTGGGGATAAACCTAATAAAAAAGGTTAAAAAACCTAAAAAAACAAAAAAGAAACCAAAACCTAACAACGGGGAAAGAATGATATCCATAATTTTACCTTTTCCTTATCAACCTAGGAGAAGATAATTTTTTTAAATAAAAAAAGATAAAAATAAAGAGGAAAATAATCCCAAAATGGGAAGAAAACCCTTCTTTTGAGAAACACAAAAAAGAAAACCAAAACCTAACAATTGAGGGGGAAAGAATGATTCCAATAATTCACATTTTCCCCTTATCAACCTAGAAGAAGATACCTTTTTTTTTAAGAAATAAATTTAAAAATAAAGAGGAAAAGAATCCCAAAAATGGGAAGAAAAGCCTTCTTTTTAAAACTATATTTTAAATAAAAAGGAAAAATAACTTTCTAAATAAAAATAAAAAACAATATTAAAGAAAAATGATTGAAAAAAGGAAAAAAAAAAAAAAGTTTCTCATTTCAAATAAACTTTAATAAAATAAAAATAAAATTGATTAAATAGTAATAATAATAATAATTCCCCGTGTTAGGTGATTATCGAGAAAAGCAGTGCATTAATTCCCTATATTGTCATTACACAACCTTGATAATTCTCAAATATGGGACACGTGGAAGGGTTTAAATGCATGCATATTATGGCCATGATGAGTAGGAGAGGCTAGTCGTTTGTGTCTCCCTACACTCATTACCATGATTCACTCTGTTATGAAAAATCATTATGACTGGTGTGTGCATTGCCCTACATTTAGGATGGCATCTTCAATCCGCTCTTGGAACAAAATAAGGCATTAGGGGAATTTTGCGGTAAAAAATGACCATAAAAACACAAAATGTACTAACAAAATCAATTTTAAAAGAATCATTAAGATTCAATATGATTATGTCATACCCAAGGGTAAATATTTTTGGAGGGAAATGAAGAAAACTATTTTTATTGTATTTTTGCATTATTTTTTTATTGGTTTACTAAAATGTTATGTCTAGACACCCATTGGATGCGTAATTAAATTCCACATTCTAAGAGTACACACTCTCCATACTTTTGAGTAGACCCACATAAAAAAAAATGAAAATACATGAAAATAAACATGTTTTCATGTATTTTTTTTTTTTTTTTCTCATGTGGGTCTACTCAAAAGTATGTAGAGTGGGTACTCATTGGATGTAGAATTAAACTCTACTTCTAATGGGTGCCTACAAATGAAATTTGAGTAAAATTATAAGGTTATAAATAAAAAATTAGATTTTTTTTTCTCTAAAAATTCATAACTATTATTTTATTATTTTCCTTAGGAGGCCCATTTTAGACCTCAAAATTCCCCTAAGGTTCAATGTTGCAATCATTATTAGTCATCCTCAATATATATTTACCTAGGTATGTTTTTCAAATTGGAGTTGTCTTCCCTATGATTTATTTCATTTTCAAGATTTTTTCTCTTGGCTTCCCCTCCTCCTACCCTTTTTTCTCCCTTACATCTCTCACACTCCCTTGTTATACACTGAATGTATGTTCCTTCTAGGACTATCCTTTGAGAACTCAGGCTACTATTCATCGGTTTACCTTTTTGTCTCTTTCCATTGTTCTATCTTGTCCCTTTAATGACCCTTGAGCACTCCTATTTGTTGATTTTTTTTCATTCTTTTGCTCTCTTTCCATTGAATAATTTTTTCCCCTTTTTATCCCTTAAGCATCTCAACTTTCTAATATTTGGTTGGCCTTTTTCTCTCTTTTTGTTAAGTAGCCTTGGCCCTCCACCCTTGTTAAGGGTTTAAATGCATGCATATTATGACCATGATGAGTAGGAGAGGCTAGTCGTTTGTGTCTCCCTACACTCATTACCATGATTCACTCTGTTATGAAAAATCATTATGACTGGTGTGTGCATTGCCCTGCATTTAGGATGACATCTTCAATCCGCTCTTGGAACGAAATAAGGCATTAGGGGAATTTTGCGGTAAAAAATGACCATAAAAACATAAAATGTACTAACAAAATCAATTTTAAACGAATCATTAAGATTCAATATGATTATGTCATACCCAAGGGTAAATATTTTTGGAGGGAAATGAAGAAAACTATTTTTTATTGTATTTTTGCATTATTTTTTTATTGGTTTACTAAAATGTTATGTCTAGACACCCATTGGATGCGTAATTAAATTCCACATCCTACGAGTACACATTCTCCATACTTTTGAGTAGACCCACATAAAAAAAATGAAAATACATGAAAATAAACATGTTTTCATGTATTTTTAATTTTTTTTCTCATGTGGGTCTACTCAAACGTATGTAGAGTGGGTACTCATTAGATGTAGAATTAAACTCTACTTCTAATGGGTGCCTACAGATGAAATTTGAGTAAAATTATAAGGATATACATAAAAAATATAATAAATTTTTTTTTTTTTCTCTAAAAATTCATAACTATTATTTTATTATTTTCCTAAGGAGGCCCATTTTAGACCTCAAAATTCCCCTAAGGTTCAATGTTGCAATCATTATTGGTCATCCTCAATATATATTTACCTATGTATGTTTTTCAAATTGGAGTTGTCTTCCCTGTGATTTATTTCATTTTCAAGATTTTTTGTATCTCGGCTTCCCATCCTCTTACCCCTTTTTCTCCCTTACATCTCTCACCCTCCCTTGTTATACACCGAGTGTATGTTCCTTCTAGGACTATCCTTTAAACACTGAGGCTACTATTCATCGGTTTACCTTTTTGTCTCTTTCCATTGTTCTATCTTGTCCCTTTAATGACCCTTGAGCACTCCTATTTGTTTATTTGTGTTCATTCTTTGGCTCTCTCTCCATCGAATAATTTTTTCCCCTTTTTATCCCTTAAGCATCTCAAATTTCTAATATTTGGTTGGCCTTTTTCTCTCTTTTTGTTAAGTAGCCTTGGCCTTCTACCCTTCTTCTCTGCTATGTCCTTCATCATGCCTCACCATAACCTCTCTCACTCCAAACAGGGTCCCAAAAAGAGAGACATTCTCCCTCGTACACATGTGCACCTCTTGCTCAAAACATGAGAAAATGGATGCAACAAATTTCGAAGCATGGGTGGAACCCATGTTTGTCTTTGATATATAGGTGGAGGACAATTTTGGGTAGTGGATCACTACTATGGGAAAAACCCATTGTAATGTCCCAAATTTTTGGATAACCTTGTGATGTGGTTAGGGGAGATTTCTAGAGCTTGTGTCATCCAGGTCATAGGAGCTAGATTACACCATTGGTGGTCCCAAAGGGTTTGGTGTACTTTTATGGGCTATGACTAGGATCGCTTGCCATATTTCATCATCGGGATCAATTCTGCATAGTTCGATCTTGGTTCCATTGCATTCCAACAATTATCATAAAATGTGGTTATTATTAGGCATATTTTAATTCTTTATGCTTAAGGTGTTATTTGAGGTTCATTATTTGGAGGAACACCTTAGTGTAATAGCTTGTTGAAATAAGGACACAAATATCTACAAGGTAGGATGATGAAAAGGGGATTTGGGGAGACGGGGTGATCATAGTAGCAAATTAAGAATTTTTTAGGGTTGAAAGTGACTTTAATTAGTTAATAAAAAAATGACTTTATTAAATAAAATGGGGGAAAGTGCTTTTATTATTTAATTGGAGAAAAATTCCAAAGAGGGGACAAATTCACTTGGAGAAAATAAGAAAAACTCACATGGTGAATTTTTATAAATTAAAAAATAATAATAATAAGGTGCTTCTTGAATATTGAAGATAAGGTCCAATAAATATTTAAAAAGGGAGAGGGGGTCACTTCTCAGTCATCCTATTATATTCATCATATCTATGAAAATCAACATGGCTCAAGAGAATCTCGTGTAACGGTTTCACGCATAACTCTTCAGCTGATTTCGGTGGACCTAGAGTGCCGCCCTAGTTGGCTCTCTGGGGAAGATTACTTCAAATATTCCACATTTGAAAATTGTCGGAGTCTTCAGCTAATTTAGATGGACCTAGAGTGCCACCCTAGTTGGATCTTTGGGGAATATTAATTCAAATATTCCATTGTGAAAATTGCAGGTATTTGGAGCATAGTTCCGGAAGAGAAACCCTTGGGTGAAGAGTTAATTTTATGAGTCTCGATCATTGTAGTTGTAGGGATATTTTTTTAGGGTCAAGTTCATTACCAGAGTTCTGGTTCATTTGATGGTGGTCAAATCAAATGCTAGGCCAAGTTTATTTTTTGGAAACCAAGTTATTTTTCAAATTCAAGTTTATTTACCGGAGGATGAGTTTATTTTGTAGCCTAAGTTCATTGTTGAGGCTAAGTTACTTGCTAGAGTTAAGTTACTTATTGGAGGTTGATTTCATTGCTAATTCTGTGTTTATATTACTGAGTTGAGTCAGCTTGCTGAGAGGTCTAGTTTATCACTTGGAGACTGAATTAGTTATAGGATGAGTTTGTTTGCTTATTGGGGTTGAGTTTCAAATTTCCAAAAGAGTCGAGTTCATCATTCATGAAGGCCGAATTAATTTGGGAGAGATCGAGCTATTTTACTAGAGATATTTATAGGTTCCAAAGATTTATAGTTTGCATAATTATTAATAAATTTTTTATTGTGTTTGGGAAATCTTATTGAGTAAGGTTATCATGTTTATTTACCACAAAATGTTTGAAGAATGATTCCTGCTGTAAACTTTTTATTTTATTATCATAAAAAATGTTTGAAGAAATGCTTCCAGACAAATAGTTTGTCAAAATGTATAAAAGGGAAAGGTAAAAAAAAAAATGCAAGTTGTACTAACATTTTTAGCAAAGGGTTAGAGTGGTATCAAAGTTGGTTTTCCTTCCAACCTGAGGGTTTAAAGGATAATCCTATTGGTGTTTGGATTCATAAGTATTCGTGGCAACCTAATTTCTTATGTAAGGGTAAATGACCCATGGGAGATAGAAAAGATCCAGAACTAGACAACACAACAACTACCATGAATGACATGCTCAGGTTGAAAAATATGTGATTGAGATGATGGGGAAGTTGACTAAAGCCACATTGGGGAATCCGATACATAAATACAATAGTGGAGTAAGAGGATCTAACTTAGGGTGAAGGGATTCATGCTCACACTAACATTCAAATCCACCCTCATTTGTATGCATAAGCCACTAGACCCATAATGACCCAGTTTTTGGATGATACATCGAGGGGGAAGAAATTATTACATTAGAGGTGGAGTCATTTGCAACAAATTAGGAGGCGTACTAGTCATTGGGACAAAATTTAGGCATCCCTTTTTTTTTGGATTTATATCAACTCAAAGACAGGCACAAACTGGTGGGATTTTACAAGAATTACGAAAGAATGATGGAGTAGATCGAAGCATGGGAATCATCAATGGAAACAAAGGAAAGAGGAAGTTGCAGATCTGCAGATGGAGATGCTATTAAAGGCGAGGAAGGAAATATTGAATTGGGTCATAAGATAGCCTTTGAAACACCATTAGAGATATCAAATTAGGCTGATATCATTCGTGGGTGTGAGTGGCACTGAGATATACCCCAATAAATTTATGAATCATCTATGTTGGAGATATTGTTAAAGGCTTAATTTGGAGACGTGGTCGAGAGGGTTTACATCCATCTTTGGGCCCAACCATTGATGATGTGTGAGTAGATGCAGCGGAATCAAGTAGGGACGTAGGGATTTTAGATGAGAGCCATGAGAGGGAGCTTAAGCATATGAGGGAAGGTCTTCTATTGATGAAGAAGAGGACCAAAACAATTCGAGACACCATAATGCAACATATTAGTGAGCTTGAGGACCTTGGAGTGATATGTTCTGAGTCAACACCCAAGCTGTTTATCGTTTGGGAACAACTAAAGTCCCTAACGAGGCAACAAGGGGAGCATATATTAGAGTTTCAAAACAACCCTCTTCATTAGTACATAGAGAGGGCTTACGACACTATTATCCCACCTATGTGCGTTAGAAAGAGAGAGGAAAAGTCTCCTAGATGGATCTCATAAGTTAACCAAGTTAATGAGACGAGGCGTCATGAGATTAGAATGGTGTAACATAAACATGGAGGGTTTGTTTCATGTATATGTCTTCGTGCATTTGCTCACTATCTTAAGGTTATATGACAAGATATCTTGAGTTTGTACTTGATGGAGTGGGATAGACTTGTGGAGATAATCGCATCTTGGGGTATATCTCAACAAGATCTTCCAGAAATAGGGGATACTAGAGGCCCAGGGTGGCATTGGGATCTAGGTGGGGCTTTTCATCATATACCAAAAGTGTAGTATGAATATGTAAGTGATGGTTTGGTTGACCCAGTGACTGAGCACACACATTCCTTCACATTTCTATTTGAGTTCTGGTCGGTGCTAGTGGCAAGTTGGTTTGACATGGGGATGTGAAAAATCCTGGAGATGTACTGACATATGATTTATGTACGAGGTTGTATGGTGGTAAGTATGCCATGGAAATATTTATTCGGATGGGATGGCATTGGTATGCCACCAATCAAGCCATTATATATATACTATGTTCTTCCATTGATGCACTGGGCACAAGGGCTGCTGAGGATCAACAAAACAATGACATCCCCACTGGAATGTAAGGAGTTGTGCCACTCATATTTACTAGGGCGAGTTAGGAGAGGTGAATCGCATCATAGTGGATTCACTAGTGGAGTGACATATATATTGGCACATGCGGGATACTAGATGATACGAGGTGGTATAACAACATTCAGTGGTATCTAGTGGTGTGTAGAGATATGTCGTGATATACAATGGTATGCAGAGGAGTACAAGGATACATGATTGTTTCCTTCGAGGAGACCTCTTGACAAGGAAATCAGAAATACCAATGGTTTTGTATTACTTGGATCGGTGAGGGGATGGATGAGCATCTCGAAGCATCATGTTCATCAAAGAGTGGTCTTTGATTAGTATATCATTAGATCAGAGGTAGAGAAAGGGAAGTTTATATGAATACCTTCGGTATCGATATGGACTCTTGATCATACCCATGGGGACCCAAATACCTATCACTCTCAATTATTTCTTACAATCACAGAGGGTTTGGTTGTTTCCCCTTGATGCTCTAATCACGAGAAACAAGACACGTGAGGCTGACTTAAGAAAGTTGATGAGACATAATGCATTGTGGACACGAGAGAGACTTCCCAGTTGAGGCATATGCTCAGTTCGCGAGTTGATGAATACAAGCCTAGGGGTGACATGATCTATTGCAAATGTAGCATATGTTCCACCCCAAAGTTCACACTTAGGGAGATGATCATGAGAGAGTTTCATGATACAACTTTGGCAGGACATTGAGGTCATTATATGAGCATGAGGTGTGATGAATGGTAGAACTCTTTCACATGAGGGTGTTTAAGCTCCAGGAAGTATCTGAGTACATCATCAAAAGACAAGATATTATATTTCGTTGTGTGATATGGCAGGAATAGGGTGGTTCAGATTGCACCGGGGTGATTCTTGATGCTTGGTGTCCATCTATTGATTACAAAAATGGATAAGAGGCGAGCCATGGATGGATTCCAACAACTATTAATAATACACAACAATAGTTAGTAGGGGTTGGGAGTTGTGAACTTCCGATTTGGCTTTGGAATCTAGGGATCAAGTTAATTGATGGATCACTCCACTTCTTGATGAGCAAGGTTATGACAATGCATGATCTAGTTCATTCTTGGATTGACATGTAGGGGATTACAAAATCCTTCACCATATGGTAAGGAGGGTTTCCCTTGTCGTTTCTCGGGAATGAGATTATCCATGGATTGGTATGCTCAGAAATCACTGAGTTTCCTTGGCAGGATTGGCTCCATGGGAATTGTTTTGGTCCTTACTGGTATTGTGGACGAGAGTTATAGGAGAGACTGATTCAATACATGGAATAGAAAGATAGTTATGTTCAAAGTAACACAATTTCCACATGGCGGTTATAAGTCTTGGAATTTAAACTATCATTAGGGATGAGCTTGTATTTATAGGGTAAGATCACTTAGATCTTCCATTGGAGCTCAGTTTTACATAGAGCATTTCACTTCTTAGTGACTTGTTAATGTTATGGGGCACCTCACTAGTATGAGAGAATGATGAGGAAGAGGAGACCCTGGTTAGCTCATGCAGATGAGGATCCTCTTCTACATGGGTTGGGATGTATATTCAAGAGTTCACTCTTTCGGTACACAAGATTGTTTCCCTAGTAGGGAAGCTTCTCGAAGAGTTGATCATAGTTTTGCCTTATCGAGATGCTCTACTTACAGGAAGTATGCAAAGGACCTATGGTGCCTATCTCTTGTTGGATAGTAAGTGGAGCGAAGAATGCTCCACATTGTTCACGATGGTTTGGGACCTCGATATAAAGGCATTCATTCATGTTTTGGTAGTAAAGTGGCATGGAGTAGCTCAATGGTACAATTGGGACCCAAGTATTAGCTTTAGTATGGGTCGGCCTGTGAAGTGTCAAACTGTAATGGAATAGCTTGAGGAGAAGCAATATTGGGGAGGGAGGACTGTCATTTCCCCAATTTTTGGATTACCTTGTTCTATGATTGGGGAAGATTTCCAAAGCTTGTGTTATCCAGATCAAGGAGAGGGATTGCACCATTGGTGGCCCTAAATTCTTTGGAGGAGTTTTTTGGGGTGTGATTTGGATCACTTTCCATATTTCATCTTTAGGATCAATTCTTCATAGTTCGATCTTGGTTCCATTGCATTCGGGTGATTCCCATAAAACACGGTTATTATCAGACATATTGTAATTATTAATGCTTAAGGTGCTATTTGAGGTTGATTATTTGGAGGAATACCTTAGTGTAGTATCTCATTGGAATCGTGTTGAAAATATCTACAATGTAGGATGATGAAAATGGGCTTTGGGGGGCCGATGTGATCATGGTGGCGAATTAAGCATTTTCTGAGGTTAAAAGTGACTTTAATTAGTTAATAAAAAAATTACTTTATTAATAAAAAAGGGGAAAAGTGATTGTATTATTTAATTGGAGAAAAAGGCCAAAGAGGGGTAAAAGTCACTTGGAGAAAATAATAAAAACTCGCTTGTTGACTTTATCAATTAAAAAATAATAATAATAAGGTGCTTCTAGAAGATTGGAGAAAGGTCCAAAAAATATTTAAAAATGGAGAGGGAGTGACTTCTCAATCATCCCATTCTATATATCATATCTCTGAAATTGACTTGGCTCAAGATCATAGTTTTGTGTAAGGGTTTCAAGTAGAAATCTTCAATTGATTTCGGTGAACCTAGAGTGCCACCCTAGTTGTCTCTTTGGGGAATATTACTTCAGATATTCCACTTGTGAAAATTGTAGGGTCTTTATATGATTTCAATGGACCTAGAGTGCTACCCTAGTTGGCTCTTTAGGGAATATTACTTTAGATCTTCCAGTGTAAATTACAAGTATTTTGATTATATTTCCAGGGGAGAAACTCTTGGGTGAAGGGTTAATTTTCTGAGCCCTAGTCATTGTAGTTGCGGGACTATTTTCAGAGGGCTAAGTTACCGTTTACTGGAGGTTGAATTTATTGTTGGAGTCCAAGTTCATTTAATGGTGGTTGGGTCATATGTTGGGTTGAGTTTATTTTCTGAAAATATAGTTATATTCTAGGGCCATGTTTATTGTTGGAGAATCAGTTCATTGCCGAGGTCAAGTTATTTGCTAGGGCCGAGTTACTTATTGGAGGTCGAGTTCATTGCTAAGCCCAAGTTTATATTACTGGGCCATGTCACCTTGCTAAGAGGTTTTTTATCTCTTGGAGATCGAATTATTGGTGGGTCAAGTTTGTTTTATTACTGGGGTTGGGTTTCCATTTGCAGAAGGGTCAAGTTCACCATTCTCGAGTGCTGAATTAATTTGGAATAGATTGAGCTCTTTTTCCAAAGATTTTTGTAGGTTCCAAATATTGATATTTTGCATGTAACCCCTTGATTAAATTAATAAAATTTTGGTTCTGCTTCGAAAAATTTATTGAGTAAGGGTCTCGTGTTTATTTTCCACAAAAAGTTTGAAGAGATATATTTGCTATAACTATTTTTTATTATCACTCAAGGTGTTTGAATAAATGCTTGGATACAAACTATTTGTCAAAATGTCTAAAAGAGAAAGACAATTTTTATTTTTATTTTTTTTGCAAGTTGTGCTAGCATATTTTAGCAAAGGGACATTACACCCATTCCAATCAAACACAATATATGCAAACAATGGATTTGTATTTGTAGATAAAACATATAATGGGCAAGGCCTTAGTTGAGAGAAATGAAGCCTATGAGGAACTTTTTCTTTACATTGATGCCTTAATGGCATGGTGTATCACCTCACATAATTTCTTAGTGACATACATCATATGATTAAAAAATATTTGATGATGCAATGAAGGAGTAATATTAGAAGACATAGAGATAGATGTGGAAGGAAGGAAAGATGAGGAATGGAGATGAAGGAAAGAAGAAGAAGAAATAAAGTAAAAGATGAAGAGAATGGAAGAAAACTTTGTCACAAGAAGGAAAGATTTCGTGCGATGCAATGTATTGAATGAATAAAATCTTGGTCATTACATTACAAGATGGGGAAGTTTCAATCAATGTGAAAATATTCATTGAAAGAAATAATTTTTTCTCTAATGTGATACATCACAAAGCATACACAATGTTTTTGACATGATTAGAAGTTTCATTAAGGTGAAAAATGATTCATAGGAGAAGTCTTTCCCTAGTTCAATAAACTAAAGAGTGAAAGTATGCCTTCATAAATGTGAAACCCAAGGGTTTTCCATACAATGGCATGTAATATAGCAAGTGTGGTGCAATTTATGGGTAATGACATGGTAGGAGAGATAAAACTTCAAGGGGCTATAACCTTTTGATTGAGCAAGAGTACAATTGTTGGAAAGTTCTCCACAAGTAGAATGTCCTAGTGAGTTTGAAAATGACCTTAGAATAGTGTTTAATAATTTTTTTTTTTTCAATTAACCCACTTGCTTAATGTTGCTTAGGGGTTGGGTATGTTACATTATGTAGTTTATTATTTTATAGAATTTAGATTCTTGAATTGAAATCCATGGTTTCATCCTTATGTATTGGACTCATATCCATAGAATTATGTAGGTTGAATTGAAAACCTTGAGTAGTTGGTTAAATTTTGTAGGTGTGATATTTGTTTTCATATTGAGAAGCCTCTTGAAGGCCATATGGTTCACTTTCATTGGTTATTGTCGGTATACATTGTATTGAGGGTTCTCTAAATTCTCTTATTTGTGAACATTGTATTTGTCTGTATTTCTTGGATTCTTTCTTAACCCAAGTCAATGCATATTTATGTTAGATGGATAATTTTAAACCACCATATGATAGTAGATTACATCATGTGGCTTCTGCTTATCAAATCAATCATAATCAACTTTATCCATATGCATATTTGTTAATACTAATGCATTCACTAATTTTGTAACATAACATGTATAAATATTAGCATCACTTCTTTATTATCCCACAAATATTTCTCATCCTTTTTACATATTTTCTCAAATATTTGTGTATTCTTTCACTAGATTGGAGAAATACTTTGTCTTATGGCTTTATTTATATCTCTCTCTTTCTCTATGTTTTCCACAAATTTGTTTTGTTTCTAATTATAATTAGAATAGATTTTCCATTACCACAATACTCCATAAGGAATATGTCATGTGACCTTGATGGTTGGTATATGCTTCTTAAAAATATTATATGTTGTATACAAGGGGTGTTTGTCTCTTGGAATCTATTCGAATAATTGTATTCTATACACTTTTTCTCCTTAACTAGTAAAATCTCACTAAATTTTATTTCGAAGGTTAGATAAAACAAATGTTCAAGGTTTATATAGTTTTATTTTCTCCGTATTTTCCTAGTGTATATATGTTTCTAAAGGTAATCTAACTCTAGATGTCAAATTAAATGTATGTATTTTCCTTCTATAAGTTCCACTTAAGATTAAGTATTGCTTAAAAAAACCATTTTTTATTTTTTATATTTTAATTTTTATGTGAAGGTTTTGTTGTGAAGTGAGTGCATATGACATGTAATAAAAAATGTGGTTCTAATTCCTTTAATTTTCTTTTATGAATTGGTTTAAAGATATCAAAGGGTTCACCGCCTTCCAATTTTCACATTGCCATTTATCTGTTACTTTCTGTGAATAATATATTTATTATAGTTAGTTATTCTTGGATTCCTTCTTTATGATTAACAATATCTCACTTGCTTTCATTAGATGAGATGTAGTCTAGTGTGTGTGTGTTCACATGTGTATTATATTTGTACATATCTATTTTCTACTTAAAAATTTTCATATTTTGTCCTTTTGGTTGACATTGTCCAAAATGATCTCTTACCCACATGATGTATTTTATGGGAAGTAGTCATAGATGATCACTCTCCATTAGTTTTTTACTATTTTATAATATAAAGAAATATACAATGTACAACATGTGCATAATTACAACAATATACTCTTATGATTGCATACCCTATCTCTCTTGGTTATTTACTAGTATGTGATTTCTTTGAATTGTGTTATTTGTTTATAACAATTTGTATAATGGATTTAAGACTATTATTTTTCAAATTTATTCAATTTTGTCCTCATTAAGACCCTTCACGCTCTAATTTATCCTTAAGATCTCAACTCCAGTTCGTTTGACTACTTGTGACACTATTGATAAAATTCACATTAATATCAACACCCATGGACTTTATGGTTGTGAGGCCCACAATGCATATACTACACATGATTGTCTATTGGTTAATGACATATATTTTTCTATATGTAATATTTAATGGATTCTCATAGCTATTTGAAATATTTATAAGGTTCTCAGGACTTTATACTCACTCAACTATTGATAGAATATATGTAGAAGTACTGTTGTCGAAGCCAACTATTAATAAAGATGCTCACCGTCCAACAATTACAACAAAAAATCATCTAGTACTCTAGTCCCAACAAAAAAAATTTCCTACCAAAATGATGCAATATGTGATAGACATATTGTAAAAATTGGTGATCACCCAAAAATGACCGTACAAATCTTTCCAATTCATAGACTTTATGGATTTCTACAAGGGTAAAATAAAAATCTTGGCTTCATAGCTTGGATGCATATTTTAAGATACAATTAATTTAGATAGAGGCATGCAATATTTTGTTATTGAAGTTTACATGAAGAAGCAAGTCCTCATAAGGTGGTAGACATACACAACTTATTAGCCAACCTCCTATCAACACATGGGATAAGTTCAAAGCTGTTTTTTAAAAGTGGTTACCCCTTAGGGTATAGTTATTCAATATCGAAAAGGAGGATCCAACTTCAATAAATCCTTAGTCAAATCATCAAAAAATACATAGAGGTATTCAATAAATTGTTCACCAATATTGAGGTAAGTGATTTAAAATGAACCCTCCAAATTGATTTTATCTTTGGTTATTGCATCATCTTAGGAAGGAGCTAGAGTTATTCCCCAGTACCTTTCTAGGACATAACTTCCATCTTTATTCTAGGATAAAAGTAAATATACCTAAACCAAATCCCATCAACTAGAAGAAACACACTCTCTCCTCAATTCCTTACTAGTTCTAAGGGCGAACCCAACAATAGTCAACTAAAAAATTGTTCTCCTAGTTTTGCACCTACTAAAAAGAGATAAATGTTGTTCTTTTAATAGAAAATAAGGGAATTCTAAAGATGATTGGTGGGTTATACCATTGAAAATAGCTAAGAAGGCACAAACACTAGTTTTTAGGAAAAATTAGGATATTAATAGTGCATGTATGATGACATCAATCCCACTTATGTTGATCCTTATCTTGTCTTTATGATAAAGATAACATCAACAATAGAAAATAGGCTTTGTTTACACATAAATACTATATCTAGGACATGATTGCTTCCATCATTCAACAACATTAACCAAAGGAATCTAGAGAATCAATAGTTGGTAGAAACCTTAAAGTTTCCAAGCTCTACTTATCCCATGCCATAACAACATGTATGGGTCAAATAATATAGACAATCAACACTAAGCATTTCCTCATGGTCCATTTTCATTGTTATCATGTCTGCCTTCAACACAACGGATTAATGATGTAACTTTATTGAGTTGTTCTGATATGATTTTGGTCAATCTATATTTTATTATTAGGAGAGAATAGTATTAAGGGCACTATAACACGTGGTATGCTTCACAAGGATTGCCAGTAAAGCATATAGACTCAACTTATCACTTTCTTTCTCATATTGTAATTTATACTAGATCAATTACTATATAGCTCAAACTTGAACACTATAACACTTACACAATTAACAAGGGTGGTGAGGCATAGAAGCTCACCTCAACTTATTCCTATCATTCTCAACATATACTTTATGATAGACCATATGTTAATGTCAATATTAATAATTTTGCAACATTATGTGTTATTAACAAACCAAGGAGGAAAACAAATGGAATATTAAAGCCTTCGATATTCAACTTGTCAAATTCTTAAACACTTGTATTTCAAGAACTTGAGGGTTTACCTTTCCTTAGGAGCACCTAGCACTCCATTTATAGTGGTCCTAGTTCTTCCTTGATCCACTGTGTTTAAATAGAGCAAAATACAATTACTCTTAAGTGATAATAGAATCAGGCCTAGCTCATGCCCATGTGGATAATCCTTCCTTCTTAGCACTTATAAAGGAGTAAAAATATTTGCAACTTGGCATATAATATAAGGCCCTTATGCAATGTCCCTTCCTAAATTATTTTGGAACAAGATGTATTTCTTCATTTTGGGGGCCAATTTTGGTGATGTCGGGGCCCATTTGATTTTCATTAAGAGAGTTAGGAGTAAGTTAATTTTATGTTATGTTATTTTGTTGGTGATGTATGGGGACCATACAAACATGGAATACACACTCCCTAATAAACTGGTTAGAAAATCATGAGTGGGAACAACACAGGTTTAGTGAGGGACCCACGATGGAGGAAAAAGGAGGGAAAAAGGATCTTCGAAGGTTATAAAAGGATGGAATCTCACTTCATTTGGAATTCTTGGCTTATTGATTTTATCTCTGTTGCTCGAACTACTTAGCTAATTCACTTGCTATTTAGCATGAGTTTTCCAAGCAGATAACTTACCCATTTGTTGGGGGACTTCAATTTCCATCCTAGATTGGTTCATCTATTGTCAGATAAGGGAGTTCAATGGAGTTATCTTTAGCATTTGCATTCATTTTCCCCTAGCAATGCATATCTCTGGAGGACGTAGTAGCAATTCGAGTGTGCTTATTGCAGCTCTATTCCGGAAGTCTATTGCAGGGAGAATTTTGGAGGAGGAGGATCAGTAATTTTCTAAGCTATTGGGTGAGTTTGGAGGCCGAAGGTGATAGCTATTTTCAGGAGTCATTGTGCAGTCTCTAGGGCCAGTGTAGAGGAGAGGAGCTAGGCAAATGTTGGAGGTTGTGACTCATTCATTCAGGTTGTTGTTTGCCGAGAGAAATAAGGGAAGTGTTGGTGGAGTTACTTGATGCATTATTGGAGATTTGTAGGGAATTTTGATGGTGATTTTGCAGATGGCATGCTTCAACAGTCACTGGGGAGCGTAGGGCTTGTTGGAGGTCAATTTTGGAGGGTCAGGATTTTGCCAAACCATTTCTAGGTTTTGGTCGGGTTGGGTTGAGGAGCCTTGGGCTAATTTTTCATAATTGTTTGAGCACCAGAAGCAGGGTTTTCATCCATTCCTTTGCAAAAGCAGTGCATAATTGCTGGGACAACACAGAGCTTCAACTGGGAAATCTTTTGGGTTTATTTGTCTCACTTGGGTTTTGCTCCGCTTGCCAAAAAGGCAATCCCAGGTGCATTTATTCTATATATTTGTACTCTTGCCCATTCATATAATAAAATGGATCAATTTTTTACATGTTTCTCAATGTTCTGGGTATTTACTACGTTGTTTTAAATTTCTATGGTGAAAAGTTATTATTTTCTGCAATAGCAATGTTTTTCCTATTTTGGAACATTGCAGTGGTATCAGAGCCTAGATCTTGGCTCAACCATGGGAAGACTCTCATATGAGAGAGGAGGATAGACAATATATTACTTACAGAAAGCAAAGGTACCGAAGCAAAGAAAGGGAGTTGGAGATCACTTGGACACTAAGGATCGTGGAAAGGAAATGATAGTAGAAGACATGGGAGAGCCTAAGGGAAAATAAGAGATGGTCTTTGACAGTATTTTGAAAGCCATAAATGATTTGGAAAAGGGTCAGAGAGAAATTTTGAATGAGATCAAGATGCAGAACTGGGAGCAGAGCACAACTTGGGATTTTCTATTTGGAGATACTTCAGGAGCCTCTCAACAGTATGATCAACCTCTACCTATTGTGCAACCACCATCCTCTAGTGGACCAGCTAGAGCTACACTGCCTTCTTTCCTACCCTTAGAACTGGAGGAAAAAATGGGAGATGATGAGGCATAATATTTCAGAATATGGCAGTCCATGGGAGAAGAATTCAGAGCAACATTGTCTTTCAAAGATTATTACCAGCTCAAGCAAAATGAGAGGGGAAGAAACTATGGAGGCCAAGGGACACATAGATCTAAGTTACAACGTTCCATTGGGAGGATGTTTTTCCCAACTTATGATGGCACTGCCAAGTGCACAACTCGTGCTTAGGTGGAGAAGTTGGACACATATTTCCAGCTCAATAGGATGATGGAGTTACAGGCCATCAAAATGGCCACTTTGCATTTAGAGGGAGAGACACATGACTAGTGGTTTCATGGCTTGTCTACTTTGGGACACACCCATGTGACTTTTTATGAGGATTTTGTGCAGAGAGTCCTGGAGTGTTTTGATTGGAGGGATCTGGAGGCTCATTTCAGGGCGCTGACTCAACTCAGATATACAAGACATCCAGGGCATTATATTTCAAACTTTCGGCGAGTTTCAGTCATGGTGCCTGATTTGTTAGATGATAGGAGGGCGTACACATTTGTGTATGGATTAACAAAGCCATTGTGTGGACTGGTGAAGTCATGCAGACCTTCCACTCTTCTAGAAGTTTTGACTTGTACGAGGGATTTGCAGGGGGTCATCCCCAAGACCCGGGCACCTTTTCCATCACGCACTCCCTTTCCTCAAAAAGGGGGTGATACTAGACCACCACCAGTGCAGAGAGCCGCTCCAGGGAGAGGGAAGATGGATGATGATACTAGGAGGGACCTCATGAGGAGGAAAATGTTTTTTCCATGTCAGGAGTCGTGGGCACTAGACCATAGATGCACAACAGGAAAAAACCACTATATCTAGGTCTTCTCGGAAAGTTATTAGGAGGATGAGGTAGAGTTAGAGTTCGATGGAGGAGACTACGAGGGGCCATCATAGAGAGCACCACCACCACCACCCCCACTAGGAGGAGCATATTTTACACAATATGGGGGAATCCTTGCATCTTTGTACGGGGTACCCAAATTTCTAACCATGAGGATCAGAGGCATTGTTCAGGGACAATGTGTCTCAATCTTAGTTGATAGTGGGGCCACCCACAATTTTATTGATGCTCAGATGGTCCAGAGGAGAGAAATCACCACTACAGAGTTTGAGGGTTTTTCAATGCTAGTACGAGGGGATAGGACTATGTTCCCGCTCTGATAGTGACCATGGGGAACTATTCGATGATAAATCATTTCTTTGTGGTGGACATACTAGACACCAATGTGGTGATGGGTGTCCAATGGTTGTATTCCCTTGGTCGAGTTACCATCGACTAAAGGCAACTTGTGATGGAGTTTATCAGACCAGATGGTAAGCTAGTAGTCGTTAGAGGAATGCACTCATATCCCCCACAGACAATTTTAGCTCATCGGATGGAGGAAAACTTGAGGCATGGGGACATAACATGGGAAGTGGAGCTGAGGATTTTAGAGGCCGAGGGACAAACCAAGCCACCACCACTTAGTCCTGATGATGAACCACACTAGTTGGTTCGAAAATCGTCGACAATGTTCCAGTGCATGTGATTATTACCGAAAGAGATTTTATAACATAAAAGTTGTGCTGGACAAATATGCAGTAGTATTTGGAGATATACCACATGGACAACCACTAGACAAGGGATTTGAGCACACTATAGAGTTGGAGCCTGGTGTGCAAGAAGTCACTACTACCCCCTATAGGCATCTCAAAACCTATAAGGATGAGATTGAGCGGGCCATTAGGGAGTTGTTGGCGTTGGGCCACATTAGACCGAGTTCCATCCCCTTCGCTTCTTCAGTTGTGTTAGTGAAGAAGAAGGACAAAACTCTACGGATGTGCATTGATTATAAGGTGCTCAACAGAAAGACATTGAAGAAACTATATCCCATACTGCGTATTGATGAGTTGATGGATGAGCTTAGAGGAGCAAGATTCTTCTCTAAGATTGATTTGCGATCAGGGTATCATCAGATCCAAGTGAGGGATCAAGACATTCTGAAGACGACCTTCATATATCATTTTGGGCACTTCAAATTCCTGGTCATGTCTTTTGGGTTGACCAACGCCCCTGCCACTTTCCAGTCTTGTATGCACCATGTGTTCATAGGGAAGTTGAGGAGATTTGTGTTGGTTTTCTTTGATGACATCCTAATCTACAATAGGACATGGGAGGAGCATCTACAACACTTAGAGATGATGCTGCGTATTCTAGAGGAACATCAGTTCTACACCAAATTGTCCAAGTTTGAACTTGGGCTTACAAAGATGCTTTACTTGGGACATATTATTGGGGAAAATAGGGTCAAGGTGCATGAGGAGAAGATCGAGGCCATTCGGGATTGGCCAGTGCCTAAAGATGTGGCAACATTGAGGGGAATTTTGGGCATCCGCACTTATTACAAGAAGTTCGTCAAGGGCTTCTCACAGTTGGCAGCACCTCTCATAGATCTGATAAGAAGGGGGATTTCACATGGACAGATGGAGCTCAGGCTGCTTTTGATCGCCTTAAGGAGGTGATGAGTAGTTTCCTAGTATTGGCACTGCCAGATTTCATACAGTTTTTCACTTTGGAGTGTGATGCATCAGGTGAGGGGATTGGGGTAGTCTTTTCCCAAGATGGGAACCCCATTGCTTTTAAGAGCTGAAAGATCTTACCACATGAGAAGTCATATTCCATATATGACAAGGAGATGTTGGCCATAATGCATGCATTGGCCAAGTTCAAACAATATCTGGTGGGTAACCGATTCCAAGTGAGGACAGATCATAACAGTCTTCGCCAATTCATGGGGCAACAATGCCTCAATGACAGACAACAAAGGTGGGTCAGCAAGGTGCATGCCTATGATTTTGATATTGAGTATGTGCGGGGAAAGCACAATGTGGTTGCAGATGCATTATTTAGGAGACCAGTAGAGCTTGCACTCATGAGCATTTTCCATGATTGGAAGGCTTAGTTGTTAGTTGAGTACTCTAAGGATCGGCGAGCATGTGATATATTGGAGGTAATTCATGTAGATGAGCGCTATTGGGTGATAGTTGAGGTTATATACTATAAGGGGCACAAATTTCTGGTTCTGGGCTCGCAGTTGAGAGAGCGAGTACTTCATGCAGCTCACGATTCTCCATTTTTAGGGCACCAAGGGTTCAAGAAGACGTGCATGGATGTGAGAGAGCGCTTCACATGGAAGGGCCTCAAGGGAGATGTACTGAGATATGTGCAAGAGTGTGAGGTTTGTCAGAGGAACAAGGGGGAGTTGACTCACCCATCAAGATTATTGTAGCCTCTCCCCATTCCTCAGGGGAAATGGGAGAGTATCTCTATGGAATTTATTACAGGAGTTCCTGTAGTGCAGAGGAAGGATTGTATTTATGTGGTGGCCAATTGGCTGACCAAGTATGCACATTTATTTTCCATTACGATACAATATTTAGTTTCTCAAGTAGCAAAGTTGTTCCTTAGCAAGGTCTTCCGCCTGCACAGAATCCCTAAGACTATAGTTGGTGGCAGAGACAATAGATTCATGGGGGGATTTTGGCAATATATTTTCAGACTAGTGGGAACATAGCTCGCCTTGAGTACTAGTTACCATCCACAAATCAACGACCAGACATAGGGGGTAAACAAATGGATAGAAGGTTATCTCAGAAACTATGTCACTGGGCAACAAAAGACATGGATTTATTAGTTTCACTTGGGGGAGTACTGCTACAACACTACGCATCATATGTCCATTAGTATGACTCCTTTCCATGCTCTATATGGTTATGATGCTTTTTATTTTGTTGACATTGTTTTTGGAGACAGTGGGGCCCCAAAGGCCAAAGATTGGATCCAAGAGAGATAATACATCCTCAAGGCTCTTAAGGATAATTTGCAGATAGGTTAGAACCAACATAAGTTATATGCTGACAACCAACGGGTTGAGAGACATTTTTAGGAGGGGGACTTGGTGTTCCTATGGTTGCAGCCATACCGACAGTCCACTTTGAAACAAAAGGGGGCTGGGAAGTTGCAGCCACGATTTTATGGACCTTACAAGGTGATCAAGAGAGTTGGAGAGGTAGCTTATGAGTTGGAGTTGTCACCAGGGAGAAATATCCACAATATATTTCATGTTTCATGCATCAAGAGGGTGTTGGGGCAGTAGGTTACAACATTAGTGGAGTTTCCTCCGCTCGATGATGAGGGGAATCTGGTTTTGGAACCGGAAGCGATCCTAGAGACCAGGGAGAGGAAGCTCAGAAGCAGAACAATCAGAGAATATTTGGTGTGTTGGAAGAGCTTTCCAGATGAGGATGCCACCTAGGAAGGTGAACACATACTTGAGCATCCAACACTGAAGTTTCTTGGGGACAAGAAAAATTTGGGAGGGGAGAACTGTAATGTTTCTTCCTAAATTATTGTGGAACAAGATGTATTTCTGCATTTTGGGACCCATTTTATTTTCATTAGGAGACTTAGGAGTTAGGAGCAAGTTAATTTTATGTTATGTTATTTTTTTGGTGATGTATGGGGACCAACCACGCATGGAATACACACTCCCTAATAAACTAGTTCGAAAAGCATGAGTGGGAACAACGCAGGTTTAGTGAGGGACCCACGATGGAGGAAAAGGAGGGAAAAAGGCTCCTCAAAGGTCATAAAAGGATGGAAGCTCACTTCATTTGGAATTATTGGCTTATTGATTTTATCTCTATTTCTCGAGCTACTTAGCCGGGTCACTTACTGTTTAGCACAAGTTTTCCAAACAGAGAACTCACACATTCTTCAGGGGACTTCAAGTGCCACCCTAGATTGGTTCATCTATTGTCATATGAGGGAGTTTCATCGAGTTATCTTCAACATTTGCATTCAGTTTTCCCCAGCAGTGCATAGCTCTGGAGGACACAGTAGCAGTTCGAGCTCTATTCCAGAGGTCTATTGCCGAGAGAATTTTGAAGGAGGAGGCTCAATATTTTGCAAATATATTGGGTGAGTTTGGAGGCTGGAGGTGATAGCTATTTTCAGGATTCATTGTGCAGTCACTAGGGCAAACACAAAGGAGAGGAGTTGGGCATATGTGGGAGGTTTTGACTCAGTAATTTAGGTTGTTGTTTGCCAAGATAAATAAGGGAAGTGTTGTGGAGTTACTTGTTGCATTATTGGAGAGTTGTGGGGAATTTTGATGGTGATTTTGCAGACTACGCGTTGCAGCAGTCACTGGGTAGTGTAGGGCCTATTGGAGGTAGATTTTGAAGCATTAGGATTTGGCCAAACCACTTTTGGGTTTTAGTCGGGTTGGTTTGAGGAGCCTTGGGCTATTTTTGCATAATTTTATGAGAACTAGAGGTAGGGTTTTCAGCCATTCCTTTGCAACAACAGTGCAGAATTCCTGGGACAACGCAGAGCTTCAGTTGGGCAGTTTTCCGCGTTTATTTGTCTCACCTGGGTTTTTCTCCGCTTGCCAAAAAGGCAAGCCCTGGTGCATTTCCTCTATATATTTTTACTCTTTCCCATTCATATAATAAAATGGCTCAGATGTTTCCATGTTTCTCATTGTTCTGGGCATTTACTGTGTTGTTTTAAATTTCTATGGTGAAAAAATATTATTTTATGTAATAGCACTATTTTTCCTGTTTTGGAACATTACACCTTAGCAAGGTCACTATTGAGAATCAATATTAGCTCCCTATTACTAATGATTTTATTAATCAAATCAAGGGGTTGTAGATACTTCACCAAGATGGACATGACTTTAGGTTATCATCAAGTTCATAATGAATTTATTGTTTGCTATAAAATGGATTTGGATACCAATTTTTGTCTCTAAATGGTTGGTTAATCCTTTTAGACTCACAAATTCTTATGTCAATGGATCATTAAAAACATCAGTTTCCAGACCTCAACAAGTTTGTGGTGTTGTATTTGGATGGCATTTTTATTTTCAACAAAAGTCGGACGAAATATTTGTAGCTTGTTCAAGTAGTTTTGGACTTTCATAAACACAAGATGTAGCCTAAGATAAAAAAATATTTCTTTGGATGAGCATTTATCTAATGTCGAGTTTTGTAATTGATGAAATTAAAGACTAGATAGATGATTCCAAAGTTTAGGTTTTGAAGGAGTCACATACTCCCACCAATTCCATTGATCACAGGAGTTTCTTTAGAACCATGAGTATTTATAGGGAATTCAATAGTCATCACTCCCACATTTCTCAACCATTGGATGAAATTGAAATTAAAAAAAATCATTTAAATCCCAAAGTATACAAAGCATTTCAAAAGTTGAAGGATGCTCTATGTTTTGCCTAAGTGTCCGTGCTTTGATATTTTCAACCTTTCAAGATCAAGAGAATAGGCATAGTTCTTAAGTAGTAAGGATATTTGGTAACCAACCATTTAAAAACATTTTCCCAAGACAATATTAATTAAAAAACTTATATGGCGAATAATTTTATGTTGGTCCAAACACTCCAAATATGGAGACACTCCATTCTTTACTAAGGAAGCTATCCTCCATATTGATCACCATCCTCTTTAATTCTTAAATCCATTGTCTAAATTATAGGAATAATGCATTTAAAATGGTTCTCCTACACTCAAAATATTCATGTAGTCATCAATATAAGCCTAGCTACTCCAACAAATTTGTTGTTTTACTCAATAAACCTCCTATCAAGATCCTTCATATGCTAGATGTGAGAATTGTAGCCTATAAGAAATGGAAAGATCAATGCTCCATTAATCTCTATTTTGGTCTTATCATGGAAACCATTAAATAGCCCATGGTAGCTAATTATACTCCCTTCCTAGATTACATAGTACAAGATGATTTTCTATTCGAATTGAATCAACTTTGTGTTTAAATTAGGCTACCACACCTTCTCAAGGAGGCTCACTTTTCATCCTATGAAGGGATCTTTGGTGTAAAAAATATTGTTACATTAAAAATAGTACTTATCTTGGCTTTCTATAAAGAACCATGTGGGCATTACACACAAAGTTGTTCACATTACACCAAAGAAATCCTTTTGAAAAAATATTACTATGTACCATTATTTGTCAAATCCCCCAAAGCCACATGAATAAATATCTATGGATTTCATTACTGTTCTTCCTACCACTCACTATAAGTATAATTATATCTTCATAGAGACTCGTGGTAGTTTGTGAATTCTCTAAGATGACATTCTTCAATATCTAAATAAGAATGTTGGTGCCCCTAATGTTGTAAAGGTACTCTTTCAACATGTTTGCAACTATTTTAGATTACCATTGGCCATGATCTTTAATTTTGATTCCATATTTATAAGTCACTTTTGGAAATTCTTGTGGAAAAATTTGAGCTATTAATTAAAGTTTACCACCTTATTCCATCCTCAAATTGGTTGTTATCCTAGAGTGAATTAATAGAACCTTGGTCCATGTTATCTACATGTATTATTAACAAAATACATCATGAGATCAATGCCTTGACATTTTGCGATGCAACTATAATAGGGAAACTTATAAATCTATAGGGAATTCCTTGGTTGAGATATTTTTTGAATTTTAAACTCTCTCCCCTTATGATATTATGGTTACTCTTAACTCTATACATCCCCCACCAACTAGAGAAAGACAAATTTCTTCTTCTTTTAAGTAGAAATTGGCCAAGATTCACAAAAAAGTCCATGAAATAGCTTAGATACCACATCTTAATTACACAACATTGCATGATAAATTTCATGTTTGGCCTCCTTTTCATGTTGATGATATAGTTTGACTTTAATTGGACAAACCTCGATTCAAAAATCAACAACACCACAAGTTAAAGCCAATATCGAATGAACCTTACAAATGTGTCCTAGTGCTTTCAAGCAATACCTTCCATCTTGGAATGTAACCCATTTAGTGGTGAATAAAACAAACTCATGTTATTTGAGCCCACTCATTTGGAGAAATCAAATTCAACTTCACAATAATAGGCAACCATTTTGGACTTTCAACATATATCCCTTAATATAATATTCTTGAAGTTCACAACCGATCTACTAAGCATTATGAAATTACCACCAGATGGGTAGTAAAGAAACTTTATCTACTAAGGCCAAGTAATTGTTATAGTTAACATTTGGGCAATAGTTTATCCCATCTACAAAATAACTAAACGATAATTTCCTCTACATAGGGAGGAATTGATGAGACATAGGGTAGTATATGTGATTATACATGTATTATACTTCCACTTTGCAATATATCAAAGGTTGATTATGCCAATAAAATATTATTAACACATAAACCATGGTATCATAGACAAGTATCATAAATGAACATTTATTTTCAAACATTGTCATCATGATAAATCACAAACTTACTAAAAGGCGTGAATTATTTCTCTTTCTTTCTCACACAAATACACTTCCTAAATCCTATATGAATATTTGATTAAGGTGATAACTTATTGGTATCAAAGCCATGTTTTTAGCCATAATTTTCTACTACATATAGGCACTAAGATACGCAGACATCATGATTGTTCAAACTCATATCATGATTGTATTAGAGCACAAATTGTGAAGGTAATTAGATGCGATTTGTGATTTTGTTATCCACAAAAGGTAAGCCAAATTGTTGTAGGTTGCATTGCATACAATGTACACAAGGGTTATGCTAGAAACACGTTAAATACACACATCAAAAAACAATTCAAATACACATCACAAATATAATAAATAGAGTTATAGGTTAAACGATAGTTTGAATTATATCATCTTTATCGCAATCATGATTATGAGATCAAAGTTACATCAATGTTCTAAGATGGATAGGATTATGATTAGTTCCTATGGTGCATGGTGAAAACACAAGGCATATAAATAACTTGGGGGATGTTTAAGAATTATTTTAAGCAATTACAAGACAATATTTTTTCTTCTTTTTGGTTGAAAAACTTGCTCATGAAAAACAAGCACAGTGGAGGAATATAAACTTGAATGGGAAGTTTTTGTAGTCCATGTCTTCAAGCTATCGAAAGACAACTCATACAAACATACATCTCAAGCCAAGTTATTATACACCAAAGGCTTATAAAATGCAAGAGACAAGACTAAACTCATGAAAGAATTAATCATGGGTTTGATACAAATTTCATTTTCTCAAAGTGATAAAAGGAAAAAGTACATCCACTTCTTTGCACACAAAAAGAAGGATTTGAGAGTGAAAAAAAAGTTCTATAATTGCATAGAAGATTAGACCTTAGATCACTCCGTTACACTTTTCTATTCCTATATAATACAATAAAATATGGTGTGCACATGTATAGAATTCCATTCTTACATAGTTACACATGTATACCCTCTCTCTTGTTTGCTTATTTATGTATGAGTTCTTTGCATTCTAATATTGTGTTTATCTCATCACTACCAACTCAAGTTTCTTGATTATTATTTTGGTCGCATTGGTTTATAAAAGGGAAGCCTTTTTAAACTTTTTGTGTGTTTTGTTTTGTATTTTGGATTATTATTTCCAATATAAAAGGGAGGCTTTGTATGGAAGGTTTCAATTTTATTGTTGAGATCTCACTCCCATTAATGATTTCTTATGAATCTTACTTTTGTAATAGAAAGAGTATGTCCAATAATAACATTGTTTTTGGTTATCTAATATGCCTTTTGGTCTATCAAAGTTGGAAAACTTGGCGTTCCATTGATATCTTGGAATTATTTTAACCGTATTTTCCAATTCAATACCACACTCTTGAATGATTTTAATATTGTGTCCATTGATGGTATACTTCTACAATGTAATTTTAGAATGAAAAACTCTCTCTCATAACAATTTCACAGACATCATAATTTCTCATGGGGGTTGTGTCATTGGTTTAACACTATTCTAGCATTATTTGGTTATTCCATTAACATGCAAGACTTGTCAAGGTAATTTTAAGATCTAGGAGGATTCCCACAACTAATTCAAATTGATGGTCTGAAATACTGATGAAAATGTCTTTGTGTTGAAGAGCTCGTTAAGAGATTTCCAAAATAATGTGAACAAATTCAAATAGACAACATATGCAAAAGTTACGGCCTTGGGAATTTGAATGTGAAACAAAGGCAACACTGCCACACTCCACATTGACACATGGCATGATGATCAATTGACATGCCGCATGAGGATGACATGGTGATGAGCTGACATATGGACCAATTAACAATTGACACATGGATAAATTGCAAGGTTCTTGAATGAGACTTCATGTATGGAATTTGAATTTTTCAAAGGATTTGAAATATAATATTTTATTATCCAACTCATCAAATCATCTAGAAGTATGTGCCTCATAGGATCTAGCATCAACAAATTCAAACCCTTTCAACCTTCATTTTGGTTGCTTACATATTACATGTTTATCCTTAATACTTTTTATCAAATTAAAATCCTATATTTTATGCCATAGAAAAATGTAAGAGAAGATATTATGGGATTTGAACCACAATCTCCTCCATTAAACTCCAACAACTTACCACTAAACCATATGCCATTAAACTTACCACTAAACCATATTAGAGCAATTTTTTTTTGAAGAGGACACAACAATGCTTTCTATGAAGAATAAAGGCCATAAAGTCTTTTTATTTGTAGGAAGAGGTTGAAGATAATGTTCTAGTAGTGCTACAACCTTCCTACAACCTTCCTAGAAGAGTCTTAATGACATTTTTATTGCAGGTTGGAGATCCTTATGATCTAAGATTGCAATTTGATGTATTTTTTTGGATCTTTTTAATGGATCAGATGGTAATTTGAAGCGAATCTAGATTTGTAGCCTAGGAGGGGTGAAATTTGTTAACAACATGTTATTTGTCTTTCTTATAGTTGTTTATTCTACAATTCTATCTTTTAAATGCTCATTAAACTTTATTAAGTCAATTTAATTGATAAAGTTGGATAAAAAGAAAATTTAAACATTTAATTTTGGTTCATTTTCTATATTTTACTAATTTCATGCACACTAAAATTAAACTTGTGCTAACCTTATCATGAATGAAAGGTTGTTTCACTTCTTTCTCTATTCTAATTTATGATAGTTACCATTTTGGTCTATTTGCTTGCAAGCCAGTCTAGAGGCAAATTGATTTGTTTTCTCTCGTACACATGTGAGACTTTTGAGTTATAATAGTGTCTTTCATTTTTTATTTCATCGTGTAGTTAAGGTATTTTATTTTTCATCTATATTAAATTGGTCCATATGAATTAGTCTCATAAGTTGGACATTCCAATTGATAGAGTGTTGCAAGTTGCATTATGTTCTTCTTCACTATTATAGATGTTGGTTTTCATTCATAGTGTTTAGAGGGTGGAGGAAGGGAATTCTAAGCTCCCATACGACAACTAAAAATCATTATGTGCATCTCTAAAACACATTCTCAAAGATAGTTGTTTGATAAGTGATTAACATGCAAATGTACCTACTTTATAGTTGTTTAATGAGTGACTAACAAATGCACCTACTTGATAGTTGTTTAATGAGTGACTAACAAATGCACCTACTTGACCATTATAGAATGTGGTCGAAGTTAGCCTAATGGACCCTTAGGGTGAGATTGTAGAGCATTCATTGAAAACAAAAAAAATCATCAAGAAGGAATCTCCCATATGTCGATGGAATTTGTTGTACATCATCATTCCAACATTATGAATTTTCTCATTAATTTGTGACTGCACCAACTTCATCAAATAGTTAAAATATAAGACTCGCCGAATTAATAATTTAGATAGTATGAAATCAATATAACCTTATGACTCCTAGATAATAGTCATTCCATAAACAAAACAATCAAGGGGGTGTAACATGCAAAATAACCTCATTACCAGAACTAAAAATCATTCTATTTATCCCTAAGGCACATTCTCAAAATAGAAGTTTAGTAAGTGATTAACATGCAAATGCATGTACTCAACCACAATAGGGATAGTGGTTAGAAACAAGGAGGGTGGGGGAATCCTAGGTTCCCATACCATGACCATTTTTTTTGGTGTATCCCCACAAGATTCTTAAACATAGTTTTTAATGAATGATTAACATGCAAATGCAGCTATTCAACCTTCAACAAGGAGAGAGATAAATCCCAAGATTTCACACCACATCTAAAACCCATTCCGTGCATCCCTAAATCACATTCTTAGATATAGTTGTTCAATGAGAGATTACACTAAAAGACATTTCTACAATGTAATATGGTGGAGATGTGTAACACAACACGACAATGATGCCACATAAATTGAACAAATATTAGTGGAAAAAGGAGATGTAAAGTCTACTAGACACACATGTTGTGGAAAATGACTTTAATTACAACCACTTATTGAACAAATATGTTTAAGAATGTGCTTTACGATACACAAAATATGTGAGACATGAATAAAAATATAATTTGTATAGATATATTGAGGATTTAAAAACCTCTCAAAATGATCAAATCTCTACTAATGAAAACTTTTCCTCAAATTTCACACTAAAAAAAGATTTTCAATTCTAGATATTTGATTCTCTCATTTCTAAATAGATTTGAGACTAACATAGATATATACTAATAAGCATGTAGATGGCAGATGGATCTACTAAATCACCATACCTAAATAGTGATCATAATAGACTTCTAGAATGATATTATAAAATAAGGATGAATCCCTTATTGTTAGTGCCACAAGTTATTCATCATCATTTACCATTTAGAGTTGGTCTCAGTAATTTGTGGCCCCGCCAACTTCATTATATCTATCAAATGAATATATAAAAAATTCAAAAATCACAAAATAAAATATTTCGATAATGGTAAAAGAATATCCCTCCTTATAACTCTCTCTAAATAATCATTCTGAAAATAAAATAATCAAGGGTTGAAACTCAAAATTAACTATTTCCCATGACCTCTTCCTATCACTCTGAAGGACAAGAGCTAAGGCTTATGATGCTACATGCTCAAGATGTAATCCTAGTCTCCACATTTAACAACGATTTTAGAAATGATATAAACCTTGAAGATGAGGCAACACACATTTAATTAGCAATGTGAATTTGTTTTATAAATTATAACATTGTTTTAATATTCTAAACTTAAAATATATAAAAATAAGAATTCAGATATACTTATGAATATAAGTGATATTTCAATATTTTTATAATATGTAACATTCAAAAGTTAAATTTAAAAATGTGTGTTTTTTTTTTTTTAATATTAAAATTATAATAAAACTGACTTACTTATCTCCATAAAACATTATAGGAAATTTTATCATATTTCTTTATATCCATGAGTTTTTTTTTGTTTTGTTTTTGTTTTAAATATATATACTTCCAAAACAAAACAAAAGGAGGTCGGGTGACGACCCTCATTCATCACCCTGCATGCGAAAGGTGGCGAGGTGTGAGGTTAAGAGATGTGATATCTATGAATTTCAATCCCCAAACTTGGAATTGAGGTCTAGCTTCAGTTTTCATGTGCGACCACTGGCTTCGAGCAAGAGGTTCCTCCAGGTTTCAGGTGTGGCTGTGGACGGGTGGCTTCTACGCTTCCTTGCCTCTCAGTCAGTAATCGTCTGGTGCATGTATGGTATGGTTCTCTGTCATTGCATGAATATCATGATGGATGTTTTTAAATTGATAAATGCAGCATGTACTGAGGATTCATGGGTTGTTCGATAGGCAAGACTAGGTATATGCATAATCTGCTCTGTTTCCCTTGCCAATCTTTCTGTATTCTTCAGAATTCTGCTTTCTTTGTTGGCTATGTACTCAGTTACTGTTGTGGGAGTCTTGTTAAGTGTTCTGGGTTCATGGATTTTTGAGCAATTCGCTTCTTTAAAGCCAACCCAACAACTCTAGATGACCTGGGCTTATTTTGAAAAGAATTACTGTGCTCGTCGAAGAGAAATGAGTCTTAAGAGTTGCTTGGAAGACCCTCAAGTCTAGCCTTGTGGGTTGCGACTAGCTCACTGTCGTGAAGGATCATGGGTTTTCTCTCTCAGTTTCTCACGGTTTCTCTGTCTTATGTCTGCACATTTTTTCAGGGTTTAATTATATTTGGCCTGGCTAAGCTCTTGCGCCTTCCAACCTCTCTGTGGTTTGTGTGCCGACCTGGTTTGGTGAAAGGAAGGGTGGTTCTAGGTGCTATTGGTTTCAAAATTGTGTTTTGTTAGGTAGCCTACAACCCATTCTTATGGCTCATCCCTCCTCTAAGAAAAGGAATAATGGACGGGGAGCCTAGGCCCCGAGCCGAAATAATGGACGAGGGCGCGGAGGCAGCCATCCTCAGCCTCAGTTAGGTAGGGAAAGAGGCCGTTGTGGCTCGGTGGGGAAGTCCAGGGAAGCTGCTCATGTATATTTTAGCACCGCGTCTCCACCTGTTCGTCAACTGATTTCAAGCTGGGAAACAAAGTTGCAACATCACACAAAGAACAATGATATAGAATTGGAGGAATGGAAACATATAGTCCCAAATCCCATCCATTCTTGTGGCAGATACACTCAATATCAACAGATTGTTTATCTCTTCTGGCTTATAAAGAACATAATAGAAAAGCAATAGAATCCAACTTTGCTGGGCCACCCAACCAAGAGTCTAAATTGCAGGAAATCCACAAAGAATGCCAACTGATCCAACGTCTGATCCAACTCCAAAATGCTCACTTTAGCCGGATTGAGAAGCATATCCCTTGTCTCCCTCAGATAAAGTTGTCGGGTTCCAACGCCAAAGACCTGACTTCATCTGATGGGGAATAGTTTGGCTAACATGATATTGTCTTTTCTTTTTGATAATTTTATGCAGCTTATATGATGGGTTTACAATATTTATGCTTATGTTTTAGTCATTTAGAAATTAGGAGGAACAAGGATGACACTACTGGACAGTTTGAGAACTTTTAAATTTTTGATGGCCTATAATGTGGTTAGATGGCCAGCAGACTCGGTTTCCTAGTGGGTGGGTTGAGGCCATCCAACTAAGGTGGGTTGAGGCCATCCAACTTAGTTGGATGTGTTTGTAAACTCTGTCTACTTTTTAAAAAGGAATAGAAAGCTTCTGCCATGCTAAAGAAATAAAAATATAAAACATAAACATAAGTTAAGTAAATTACTCTCATAAATTATATAATAATTCAAAATAAAAATTTATATAATAATTAAAAATAATAAAAATAATAGGAAGATATTACTCATATTGAATCTAAAAAGAATATAGATAAAAAGTAACCAATGTAATATGATCGTACCTCATCTTCTAAACATTACGCTATTTTATACGAATGCTTTTTAAAGATATTCATGCTGCAGATCACCTTGAAAGCTTTTGTTTCTCTTGCAAGTTCAGCGAAAATCTAGATGTAAAATTTGATATAAGTCAAAATTTTGGAGTTGTCTAACGAGACGAAGGAATTGCCCTGACGGCCAAAATTGGCTAGAATCTGGGCCAAAATAATTTAAAAAATCTTACAGTAACAGTGTTTGAATCATGATTTTGATGGTGGAAATGGATTCAGCACCATCAAAAACCTTAGGGCACCCAAAATATTAAAGTTTGATAGTTATAAAGTAGATTTACAAAAATTCCTGCCGGATTTTCTTAAAATCTTACCGGAATTTCCATGATTTTCAGGGCAAAAAAGCAGTCTAGTTAGACTACGGCCAAAATTTTGATGGCCAATCCAAAATGGGGAACATATATGAAGATGATATAGAAAAGCAAACATGCGTAAATTACTTTTTACCTATATATACTTAAACTACTTTTTATCTATAAATGAAAGTAAGTTGATTTTTTCTTATTGAAAAAAGTCCATCTTGGCACTCTTTTAAATTGCATTGCGGTAACGATTTAGTGGACATTTCAGACTTTCCCTAGGCTTTTAATCGGGCCAACAGACTTTGTGGAGTTTTTTCAGTGTTCATTCAACCTTTGATGTTAGGTGTTAGGAGAGATGGGTCCGAGGATCAGACCCATTAGCTCTTGGATTTTCTCCGCTAAGGCATTCCATACATTGTATTTTTATGTTCCCTTTTATATTCATGAATTGTAGTTTTATAAGAGACATTTGATTCTCGAGCATTGTATAGACATCTTTGTACTCAACAGTCCCTTTGACTTATTTTATGATCATTAGTTGAACATAAATATAATTATCTTATCTTTTAAATGTGAAATAGTGAAAAACCTTATCCTTTCTCATGCAAGTCCACCTTGGCTACATTCTAAATTGTAACTCTACATTCAAGTTGGTTCTAAAACAATTGCAACTACAGCCAAAGTCTTCGGGTTCAGATGTCGCTTTTATTCGACAATATTGTTTCATAATAAAATTTTAAATGGTTCTATTTATGTCAACTTTTGCTCCTGGAGGAGATGTCTTCTCATTAATAATTCCTCTGTGCCTGTATGAGGAATCAAGCTATCAGCAAATTGCTGGGAGTAGACGGGATGCCAATTTAGTTTTAACCAGATTTATTTTCTGGATGGCCATTTATATCGAAATGTAGTTGAGAAAACGATCTTTTTGTTGTTCAAGACATAATTTGATTTGCTCTCAGAGGTGCTTACGAATTGCCCTAACACACATTGTATTGGTATTTACAAGTCATGGAATGCATAATTTTGATTGGCTTACAGAGTTAGTTATGAACCTTTTCTTTAAAAACATTGTATAAGTGTTAACAAGCCATGAATCTATGTGGGCAAGTCACGAGTTCTAAGGATTGGAAAGAAAAAGTTCAGATGTAATTTGATTTCTTTGCTTCTGCGCATCAACTCTTTGTGGTTATCTATAAGAGTTTGGTTGTTAAGCAACCAATGTTGGACTCTTAAATTTCAAAAAACCATCTTTGAAATGTTTACAGACTATGATCAGGCCTGGCTTTATTGTGTGGATAACAAGTGATTTAAGTGGCACCATTGATCCGACAAACCTATCTAATGAATTGAAATCCCCCAAGCCACTCATGTTGTCAAAAACATATTCTGCATAAACGTAATTATGAACTTTATATAATGAAAAAATTGTTTAAGCGTCCTTAATATTTCTATCTCTCTGTGGCATAGGCAATGGAAATAACCGAACATGGCGAGCAAAAGCTGTAGGATCCCTTTCCCACACTAAGACTGAATTCTTACCATCCAGGTCATCTGCAAGACGAAGTGCTTGCCGCTGCAAAAGCATCAGAATAAAACGCTGAGCAGTCATGACTATTCCTGGGAATAAATCAGGCATCATAGGTATCACCCCTTGTACTAACTCTGATATTCCTGAAAGGAAAACAAAGAATAACACAACGTCGGTAAGGAAAATATACAAGAAATACGAAAACCAACGAAGCCAAAATGCATGGCAAATGATCCTTCATGACTGACCTGAAACAAATGTGGTTTGCCGAAATTGGGGCTCAGCCAATACCCAAAGCCTTTTAACTGTATCGAGAGAGTATTCATCGTCCTGTGAAAGTGATGCGATGCGCCTTGATCCAAAAAATAGGCTCGGCAAAGGTATTAGCCACGACTTTGGTGCAGAAAGTTCTGCAGGAAGGGGGAACAATGCTTGGGAAACAAAAAAGGCCCAAAGTTCAGCAAGTGCTTCTCTTGACAAAGCATCCACGGCACGAACAAGCTGCAAGCAACAGAGATTATGCTGAACTAAACACGAAGGAAGAAGCTCAAAGGTTAAAGGATATTACAATCACCAAAATTTAAACCACAAAGCAACAAATCCATGTAATTATCGTAGAAATTGGTGAATCCAATGAAAATCAGGCCAGCAAACTCCTTCACAAAGAGATTTCAAAGATACTCATGAGAGACAAGCTTTTAACCAATGTTGCGAAAATCCTATGGGAATCAGCAAAAAAAAATTTGAAAAAATCTTAAAAATTCGTAACAATCAGCAAAACATCAAAATATTAAAAAAATCATTATGATTTTTGACAAATATATATATATATATATTTTTTTTTTTACGATTTTTACTATTTTTTTTGTTGGCGATTTTTACAATTTTATTTTTTCATTTTGGGAAAAAAGCACAAACTAAATCACAGAAAAAATAGCGATTTTCGCAAAACTGCTTTTGAATGATTGATGTTTGGGAATGACACCTACATACTACATGATTATATTATGGACAATGCAAATGTTTCTTGATTACCTTATGGACAATGGAAATGTTTCTTGGCTTTCAATTTTTTGGATACAAAGAGGATGAAACTCCAATAAATATTAAAAATCTGACTTTGATGTGTCCAGGTTGCAAAGCAATTAGAAAAAATTGATAGCCAACCTTCTACCTACTAAAATACAAGGGACTTAGTTGCAAAAGGTAGTAGTCGTCTAAACTTATATTTAAAATTTAAAAGCTCAGCAATGAAACTTTCTTACCCATCAAGCATATGTCAAATAGCTTTAGTTGGAAGTTTTGATTCTGGAGTCATTTTTAATATGAAGATTCCCTAGGTGCCAAAGGGAAGTCATCTAGTCCTCTTTTATTTTATTGTTAAAGCTCAATAATTGAACATTGATGATATGTTTGTATGGCAGATCAGACAGGGTTTGGATAGGATGTTTGTTTCCTATAAGATCATGTGCATGAAAGGAAAAAGTGAAGTAGAAGCATGCAAAGCAATTATTCAATGCTTCACAAGTCCCTTTCTTCAAATGGTGGGAAGCATAATTTTTTTCCTACAAAATGGTATAGAAAATGGAACATAAAGTTATAAAAGATGAAAATAGCAACATAGTTTACCATGAAGATGGTTGCCCCATGAGCAATATTATAGGTACCCTTACTACAATTTTAGAACATTGGTACCCATGAGGCATGTGTCAAGTAGCTTTAGTTAGGGTTTTTTTATTATGAAATATGTTTTTATTAAGATGATATAAGTGTGACATTATGAACATCCATAGAAAGATGGCATAAGTCTTGCCTCTGTGGAAGAACAAGATCTCACCCAGGGACATAGATAATCAATACAACTAAGGGGGATCAAAGAGGATGTTGTACTCAATGCTCCCTAGAGTCTTGGGAAATGTGTATCCATTGTTTTGTAATGTCCCCAAATTAATTAATTTTGTTAAGAAGAATTTCTGTTTTTGCAATTTTGGCAGTTGGGGGATATTTTGGCCCACAACTTAAGAGAATGGATAGATCAAAGGAAGATTTGATTTTTGGGTAAAGAGAAGGCCCCACTTTAGAAAAAAGGAGGAAAACCATGGATTTGGTGGAATGTGGGGGCCACCCCTCAAGGAATATACACCCCTTGGAGGAAAAATTGATTTTGTGAAGGGAGGTCGATATATTTGGAAGGACCCACAAGGAAAGGTAAGACAACAATTATACATAGAAGGGCGTGTTGAGAATTTGGTAGAGCAGCGTTTAATTCAATTATCTTACTTGATAACTGCGTGTGTTATGCTTGGTATGCTTCTATTACTTAGATCTTATCTTCATTAGCTTCTTATGTTCTTCATCAAGTCAATTATCGAAACACAAGAGACACAGAATTTTGGCTCTTCAAGCTAGGGCCAAAACGTCTCCCTCTTGGAGAGAAAAACCCGAAAGTGATTCTTCTTCTAGATCTTCAATTGACTAGTACCATGACCGTGACATAGACCCTTGATACTAGTATGCCTCCAAGACCCTTTTCAGTTGCTCTTCTCGGCTCCTTATGTTGATCTTCTTTTCTGCACTGTACTGCACCAGCACTAGTAAAAACTCAGTTCCTAGTCTCCAAATGATGTGCTCCTTCTTTGCCCTTCTTTGGTCGATCCTCGACCTCCTGGAGACTTCTCCACGGCCTTCCTTTTATCACCCTTGATGCCCAAGACCGAGATCTTCTCTTACTGTAATGCCTCTTCCTTACGATGTGTGTATCCTCTGTCCTATTCAGAGATATCTGAAATGTGATGACTCAGGATAGAATCCCTCCTTTGCACACCTTGCAACCTTCCTTTCTTTGCTGCTTAGTCTCCTTCTTTTGCACTGTATAGGTACCTTTTTCCACACTGTATAGGAGACCTTTTCCCGCACTAAGGTAGCCCTCGGACTACCTGAAGTATGCGAGGTAGATATAGACTTAAGACGGGGCTAGATAAGCCCTTCTCTCCTTTGCTGCTTAATCTTATGTTCTTGCATCAATAGAAGACCTTTAACTCACACTTTTATTTCAGACCCAATCTGAATTACTTGACTCCAAATGAGGCCACAGTCTCCTTAGTTATAGAGGTTGTATCCATTGTTCTAGGCCGACATGATGATTTGAGAGTAGGCCGACTTTACCAAGGAGATCCTTCCATAATATATTAAGCCGACTTCAAGAGGCTAGTTGACAAGGCCTTGAGGCATACTTTTACATCAATAATTGTCCTTTACATGTGTAATAGTCCTTCATATACATGACTCTAGATTATAATTTTATGACAAGAACGACAACCCCTAAAGACATGAAGAAGATTTCTTTGAACTATAATAAAAACTTCTTGCTCATGAAACCCATGAGTCAAGATTTTTCATTACACAAATTCATAATTACTAGTCATTATGAAGAACGAACCTAGCTAGATGGGCAAGGGGAGCAGATTTCAGGAGGTTTGAGTTGCTCTGTGGAGCAATCTGGACGCAGGAAAGGGGACCACATACTCTTTTGGAGAGGAATTCTAGTGGCGCTAGTTCCGTGTTTTTGCAAGATCAATCCTTAGACGAATTTCAACAGATTTCAGGTGGATTGGTGGGCTGAGGGTGTGTCTATTGCCCAAGTCAAATTATTCTTCTTGGGGCATGCACAAAAGGTGTTTTGGATTGCGCATTTCTTAGTGGGGTTGATTGTGGAGGAGATTTGGTTGAGGAATTTTGGGGCTGGCCTGTTGGGGAGTGCAAGAAGGCTTGTTGGGGGAATTGTTCAACATTTTGGAGGGGTTGGAGAGGCTGATTTTCTGTAGGATGAATTTTCCAGGCAGTGGAGGAGCTCATAGAAATTGGGGGTGATTTTGGAAGGTTGGAACGAGGCCCAAATCTTACTGGGTTTTTATGGGTATTTGGAGGAGAGGTCTCAGTTAAATTTGCAGAATTTTCAGGGTAGTATTAAGGCTAGAAAACCCCTTTTGATCTGCAGTGCATTTTACTACTTAGCTGGTAATTTGCACCATTTTGTGGGTTTTCCAGTGTGGAGGATTGGGGCCAATTCCTTTCTTGGTCCTATGGGGAAAATGAAGAGGAGGCTACAACAACGACTTTAGACCATTTCGGACATTCCAGTGGGAGATTCGAGCTATTCTCTAGCAACAACAACAACTAATTTCCTGGTTCAGTGTAGAGGCCATCTGGGGTCGAAGTTTCTACTCATTAGATACATCTATCTCACCTAGGTTTTCTTCAACTTGCTTATGCAAGGCCAAGTGCACTTATTTCTTTCTATTGTACTCCAATATATATTCTAGATTTTAATAAAATGACTCAGTTGTTGTTTTGAAATTGTGTTAGGTGTTTGTGCCTTGTGTTGTTTTATAATATCTCTGCTATTGTTTAGTGCATGCTTATGTTACACTTAATATTTCCATTTAGGAATATTACATGTGTTCAGGCCAAGGGTCAAAAGAATCTCAATGTCCTTGAGGGGTCTAACCTCGAACTTGTTGAAACCCTAGATGGTTCAAGGAGTGGAAGAGAAGCGGTTAGCACCGAGGGCACGATAGTTTGACAAATATGATAGTAAGGGCGTGGGAATGTATCCACACTACCATAAGAAGCAAGGACGAAATGGAATCAACAAAATGTAATGTGAGAATGAATCCACGCTACCAAAAGGAGCGAGGATAAAATGGAATCACCAAAATGTAATGTGAGAATGAGTCGATGCTACCGCAAGAAGGAAGGAGAGAGTGGAGTTACCACTTCGTTTTAGGGAAAAATCAAGAAACTCTAAGGGAGAGGTAGGGGGGAGAAAATAGAAGGGGCAAAGGGAACCAAATTAATTAGTGTTTTAATGATAATTAGTTATCTAATGTTGTAATTTAGTAAGGGCACTTCACTTAAGGTTTCTAGCAAGTAATTAACAACGAAGGAAATCAAGTTAACATAGGGTTAACTCAATCTCCCTCGGTAAGCTAATTAAACTAAGCTCCAGTAAGGAAATATAGGAGAAATGGAAATAACTCACATGGATGAGCATTGTTGTAAGTGTTGAAGCTCCTTGGGTTAAAGATGAGAGTTGTGACGGGTCTTTAAGAGAGTGTGTCATCTCCTAAAAGACCTCCATGCATAACTCAATCTCCTTCCAACACAAACTTGCACTAATATCCAATACAATGCAACAACAACACTAGGCCTTACTAGTGTTTTTAAACTTGATTCATCTAGACTCAGACTTAGCCGAGATCATTGAGTTGACCATAAATTGTCTTGACTCAGACCACTGCTTGGTTCAGGGATCACTTTAGTACTAAATTGGCCAAGTTAATGTTTGGATTCAATTGGTTTGATATTGAACCAGTCCAACTTGGCTGAGTCTATACCTACTCGGTTGGGCATCTACGTTAGGAGGCTACAACAAATATTCACTCTTGGAGTTATGGATTTGATTCTTGTGTCCAATACCCATTGATTGTTGATTTGTGTAGCATCAAAAAATGTTCCAAGTCTCAAACTTTGCAAGGAGGCTTGGACAACAGTATTCCAAAGAACCCATAAACCGTTTGTGGAAGTTCCACTCGGTTCATGAATTATTAAAATAATTAATTATTTTAATGAAGACCCTAATTCTAAACTTAGGGAATGAAATAATTAAAGGGTACTAATAAGTCAGAGTGTGAATCTTCTAGAAAACAAAGATCAATTCAAGTTTTAATCTTAGCCATTGATTAGACTTCTAATCTGGGCCGTTGATTCACTAACGAGAAGATCATAAAAGAAGGCTTGAGGGTCATTTGGAAAATAAGCCGGGCATACACTCAGTGACCGAAGGAGATCGATTCTGAAGTAAGAGAATTCGATTTCAGTGGGAGAGTTGCAGGGTGAAGATTTTGCAGAAGCAAAAGGAGGAGGGAGTCAGCAAGTGATTGAGGTCAGGGATGGAAGGAAGCAGTGGGCCACTGGAGGTAGCTCTGGGCTGCAGCGCAGAGAAGCCACGCAGATCCTACGCAGACTTACGCAATCCAGCACTGGGACTGCGCAGAGAAACACACAGACAGGCACAGGAGATAACAGACGCTGATCAGGGTGTCAAAGATTTGTCGGAAGGAGCCGGGAATACTGTATTAGGTGTTTCAGATTTTATCTGCCAGTATTTTTCCTTGTAAATAAATCATTTGCTGGAGAATTAATAAAACCCTCATCTGCTGCACCGGTTTTCCCACATTGTGTTTTTCCGGGGACAAGTCCAAAAATAACTGTGTACATGTGATTGATTCTTGTGCTTATGTCCTTTACTGTTCATTTCTCTGCATATGTATTTGTGAATGTTGCAGTAGTATTTATTTCGATATTTGCTAGAAGATTTTTGAAAATAACTTATTGAAATAATAAGTAGGAGGAATAAAACTATCATGCAACAATATAGTTTTCAGATTGAAAATTTCACATGGTATCAGAGCTAGAGATGAGTAACAGGAATGGAGAATCGACTAGTGAACAGAAGTCCACCGTTGCAGCAACAATGCAGAAGGGTTCACGCAGTTCTCCAGGGAGGGAAAGAAGCATGATAGAACAGATGGATCACGATATCTCTGTTCTGGCATCCAAACTTGAAGAAGAATTTGCTTACATATCAAGCACTGCTTCTTCTGATGTCTGGTATATTGACAATGGAGCCTCTACTCACATGACTGGAGTACGGGAATGTTTTTCCGACTACCGAGAAGAGCAGATGAATTTTAAAATAACCATGGGTAATAAAGAAAAGTGCACTCGCATTGGGAGAGGTACCGTAGTTTTTCAGACCGAGGCTAGACTCAGTGTCTCAACTTCAAAACCGAGGTTATGAAATCTACATTATTGGCAATAGGGTCTACGTTAAACACCTCAGTTGGAAGAAGAAGGCACATATCAGGGTAAGAAGCAACAAAATTTACAAGTTGCAGCTTGAGTCTCCAATGGTACTAGTCGGCAGTGCACAGATGAAACAAACTTGAATGAGCTATGGCACAGAAAAATGAGATATTTGCATCATAGGGCATTAAAAATTCTCTAGAATACTGTCACAGGAGTTCCAGAGCTGAGCAATAAACGAGATGATGTATGCAAGGGGTGCGTATTGGGAAAATATTCCAAGGCAGCGTATCAGAGAAGCAACAATAGGTCCAAGGGTGTATTGGACTTGATACACTTGGATATCTGTGGATCAATGTCCACTAGAGCTCTTAGTCGTATTGAGTACTTCGTCACCTTCAATGATGACCATTCCAGGAGAACCTGGATCTACTTTTTGAAGACTAAGGATGAAGTCTTCAATCGGTTTAAAGAGTTTAAAGCTCTGGTTTAAAATCTGACAGGAAAGAGGATCAAGGTGTTGCGATCAGACAATGGTGGTGAATACATAGATAAGGAATTCACTGGATTCTGCGCAAAGGAAGGTATCAAAAGAGAGTTGACAACTCCATACAATCTGAAGCAAAATGGTGTGGCAGAAAGGAAAAACAGGACTATTGTCGAAGCAACAAGGGCAACGCTGTATGACCAAGACATGCCCAAATTTCTGTGGGTTGAAGCTTGTAATACTGCTCTCTATGTTCAGAACAGGACTTATCACATTGCATTGGGAAAGATCATGCTGGAAAGTGTCTTCGTTGGTAGTAAGCCTAAGTAAGTCACTTTAGGATCTTCGGCAATACAACTTACTGTCATGTGCCCAGTGAAAAGAGGAAGAAGTTGGAGATGATTGCACAAAAAGGGTATCTGGTAAGATACAGCGAGAATGCAAAGGCATATCACATCTACATTCCTGAGAGCAGGAAAGTCGTGGCATAGAGGGATGTGAAGTTCATGGAGGAGAAAGCCTTCAGAAGGTCCCGCGAGTTGCCTTCTGCTACGCAGTCTGAGGAGGAGCCTCTGGTTACACCCCAACAACCAACGACATAAAATTCAGTTGCCTCTTTCCAAGGCATGGGGATCCAAGGGACATGTCTCTCGAGGATTTGCAAGAGGAAGAGTCGGTAAATCCACCCACCACCAGTGGAAGAACGAGCAAGGAACTACGACAGATTCTGAAAGATGCAGAGGACTTTGTCGGAGTACCTTGAAATGAGAAGAGACAACGTAAACAGCTTGAGAGGTATCAAGCCTTGGTTGCTCAAGTTGGAGAACCTTCCAGTTTTTGGGAAGCAACTCAGCATCAGGTGTGGGTTGATGCAATGGTGGAAGAGTACAGTTCCATCATGACGAATGATGTCTAGGAAGTGGTCCCTAGACCTTAGGAGAGATTAGTTGTAGGATCAAGGTGGATCTACAAGGTCAAGTATGTTGCAGATGACAACATCGAGAAATTTAAAGCCACATTTGTGGCTAAGGTGTATGCTCAAAAGGAAGGGATCGATTATGAAGAAACCTTCGCCCTAGTAGCTAGATACACTTCTATCAGATCCGTGATTTCCCTTGCTACGTAGATGGGATGGGAGATTCACCAGATGGACGTCAAGACGACATTTCTTAATGGGGTGATAGAGGAAGAAGTGTATATAGAACAACCAGAAGGCTTCGAGACGCATGATCAGAAGACTTGTGTGCAGAATGAAGAAAGCATTGTATGGACTGAAGCAAACTCCTAGAGCCTGGTGTGGTCGAATTCACAGCTACTTGTAGAAAATGGGATTCGTCAAGAATGATGTAGATCCCAATCTCTAGTATCTAAGAGTGGGGAGTGAGCCTCTGATACTGGTTTTGTATGTAGATGATCTATTCTTGACAGGATCATCAAGGCTCATCACAGACTGCAAGAAGAATTTGGCTGAGGAATTTGACATAAAGGATCTAGGACGGATGCACTCTTTTCTGGGGTTGGAAGTTTGGCAGCAGAATGGGGATATCTTCCTTGGTCAAGGAAGATACACTACAGAGATTCTGAAGAGATTTCATATGGAGGATTGTAGACCCATGACAACTCCAATGATCACCAATTGAAAGAAAATCAACACATCCGAAGATGATGAGGTTGATCCTACATTATATAGAAATCTCATAGGATCACTGATGCATCTGGTAAACACAAGGCCAGACATCTGTTATGCTGTCAATACCCTCAGTTAGTTCATGGCAGAACCTAAGAGGGCTCATTGGGCAGCAGCCAAGCACGTTCTCAGGTACATTCAGGGAACAATCGAGCTTGGATTGAAGTACACCCGTAGCAATGATGTCAAGTTGAGTGGTTACACCGATGCACATTGGGATGGGAGTTCAGTAGATCGGAAGAGTACTAGTGGGTATTGTTTCAGTCTAGGATCAGGAATGACTTCCAAGTGCAGCAGGAAACAAAAGTCCGTAGCATTGAGCTCAGCAGAAGCAGAGTATATGGCAGCCAACACAGCTTCGTGTGAGGCCATATGGCTTCGAAAACTGCTAGTGAACCTACTCAAGGAGAAAATGGAAGCAACCAATATCTTATGCGATAATCAGAGTTGCATCAAGCTCTCTGAAAATCTCGTGTTTCATGATCGGTTGAAGCATATTGATATCAGGTGTCACTTCATCAGGGACTGTGTAGAACGTGGAGCTGTTCAGTTGTAGTACACTCCAACAGGAGAACATGTGGCAGACATCCTCACAAAAGCTCTAGGGAAGAATAAGTTTGTCTACTTCAGAGAGAAGATGGGATGATGAAGAATCCATTCCAGTAGCAGGAATGGATAGGGTCAGTATTCAGAGGGAGTTGTAGTACAGATGCAATAGTAACAGTGGTAGTGTCAAAGGCAACAGTACAAAAGTCAACATCGCAACAGATTTAGGGGCAGCGTCTAGAGATCAACAGTGCAGAGGGTGCTTCAAAAGTAGAGAAGCATGCAATAGGCATATTGTTGGAACACCTTCCTCGCTAAGAGGGAGTGTTGATTTTTGTAGCATCAAAAAGTGTTCCAAGTCTCAAACTTTGCAAGGAGTCTTGGACAACAGTATTCCAAAGAACCCAGAAACCATTTGTGGAAATTCCACTCGGTTTATGAATTATTAAAATAATTAGTTATTTTAATGAAGACCCTAAGTCTAAACTTAGGAAATGAAATAATTAAAGGGTATTAATAAGTTAAAGTGTGAATCTTCTAGAAAACAAAGATCAAGTCAAGTTTTAATCTTAGCCATAGATTAGAATTCTGATCTGAGTTGTTGATTCTCCAACGAGAAGATTATAAAAGAAGGCTTGAGGGTCATTTGGAAAATAAGCCGGGCATACACTCAGTACCTGAAGGGGATCGATTCTAAAGTAAGAGAATTCAATTTCAGTGGGAGAGCTGCAAGGCGAAGATTTTGCAGAAGCAGAAGAAGGAGGGAATCAACAAGTGATTGAGGTCAGGGACGGAGAGAAGCAGTGGGCCACTGGAGGTAGCTCTGGGTTGTAGCGCAAAGAACCTACGCAGACTTACGCAGTCCAGTGCTGGGACTGCACCGAGAAACACGCAGACAGGCACAGGAGATAGCAGACGCTGATCAGGGTGTCAAAGATTTGCCAGAAGGAGCCGGGATTTCTGTCTCAGGTGTTTCAGATTTTATCTGCCAGTATTTTTCCTTGTAAAGAAATCATTTGCTGGAGAATTAATAAAACCCTCATCTGCTGCACCGGTTTTCTCGCATTGGGTTTTTCCGGAGACAATTGTCCAAAAATAACTGTGTACATGTGATTGATTCTTGTGCTTATGTCCTTTATTGTTCATTTCTCTGCATTTGTATTTGTGAATGTTGCAGTAGTATTTATTTCGATATTTACCAAAAGATTTCTGAAAATAACTTATTGAAATAATAAGTAGGAGGAATAAATCTATCACTGCAACTGTATAGTTTTTAGATTGAAAATTTCACATTGATCTCATTCCAAGGTATGTTAATAATTAAAATCTGCCCCTGCCTTTTTCTCTCATGAAATTGCAGATCTGAAATTTGTCTTTTGTTGCTTCATCCTTTTATTAGTTTGATCTTTGCATATGAACATAAGGTTTTCATATTTGAATTTGCATTTTTTTTTTTCATTTAAATTTTACCACAGCCCCAAGAGACAATAGATTTCATGGATCCATGCCGATCTTGTTGACTAGAAGATGGTTTGCAAATATTGCAAGAAACACATAAAGGGTTTAGGGGGAGAGGATTCATAAGTTGAAAGAACACTTGGCTAGGTTAAGAGGCCAAGTTTCCCAATGCAAGGCCCCATTAGAGGAGACTGGACTTATAAGATTGAAATTGGAAAATTAGTTTGAGAAATTTGAAAAAGATGATGCTAGGTAGAAAGAGATAACTGCTAAAATAGGGAGGAAGAGGCACCTTTCCATGACGAGGGCTTGTGAATCCTAACAAATCATAGTGTTTATTTTGAATACTTTTCCTCTATCCCTTCATTACATATAGCTAGATGGTGGTATGATATATACCCTTCAATGCTACTTGCTCACCTTATTATCAACCTGTTTGGGATTCAATTATTTCTAGAAAGGGCTTCAAAGACCCTACTATACATGACTTCAGGGGATCTCTTTTGCAAACAAAATTTTTGTCCATAGATAAATAATCGAAGGGTTTTAAGTGTCATGGGTCAAAACGAGATGTACCATCATATCAAATAGATGGACTGATGGAAATAACCATACTATCATAAATTTTCTTGTCTCTTGCCCTGAGGGAATCACATTTTTGAAGTTGGTCAATGCACTAAAATGGGGAAATATGCAAATTTGTTATTTTTGCTTTTGGATGATATCGTTATGTCAATGGGGGAGGAAATTGTTTAGATCCTCATAGATACTGCCACTAAATATGTTCTTGATAGTAATATGTTAGAGACTAAATACAAAACCATATTCTAGACCTCATGTGCTACACATTGCATATACATCATGCTTAGGGACATAGGAAAACAAGATAAATGTTTTCAAGTGATAAATGGAATGGATGTCATTGGGCTCACAAATAAGATGGAAAAAAAACCAAAAACAATGTTTTTGAGAATGCTTTTTGGAATAAAGCAACAAAGATTATGAAAATTGGCAAGCCCCTTGTTAAGGTGTTGCGGTTGGTGGATGGGGAAAAGTTGGCCATGGGTTACATTTTTGAGGCTATGGATTAGGTAAAGGAGTAGATAAAGGAATCATACAAGGATAGAGTAGCTAAGTATGGGTCTATCTTCGAGACTACTGGTAACAGATAGAAAAATCAACTCCATTTCCTTATACATGTTGTTGGATATTTCCTAAACCCAAGGTATTATTACAAAGCTTAGTTATGAGTGTTAAAAGTTGTAACTAGTTTTAGTCTTCATAATTGTGTTTGAACCATGACTTGATATAATTATTATTGTACTTGTCAAAAGAAAGAAAAAGAATGATATATTTTGTAAAAGAAAAATTATTTTAAATGGGTTTCTTGCCCATTGGTCTCTTGTCCTAGGTCAAAGCACCCATTGAATGCTCTAGGGTTTTGTATAAGAGTCAAATTCAAGGTCATGATGTAAAGTCCCTTGGAGGGCTCATGTATCAAAGCAAAAAAATGTATTTTATGTAATAAAAGAGTCTAGGATCCACCAAAAGGGTTAGGTCGTCTAGCCCATGATGTCGGCCTAGAAGAGGCGTGTGCTCCCACTCAAAAAGCTATATAAAGGGAGGAATTCAACCTCCATCAAATACACACTTTTGATATACTTCTCTTTGATCTAATTTGAGGAAAACAAGAGGTGTGAAGGAGTTAGAAGAAGGCAACAAAGGAGGAAGAAAAAGACAACGAAGAAGGAAGGAGCTAGAAAAACAAAGTAGCAAAGAAGAAATGAGTTTTTTTGTGGAAAGATAGGGTTTCCATAGGTCCAAAGTTTGCACAGACAGTGATAGATTCGTGAAGTAGATCTATGGGTGGCTGGCCATATCTTTTGGTGAGTGGTCTTAGAAGTATTCATTGAAAGAAATTCTATAAGAAGAGGAAGTTCTCTGGGTTTTCCCCATGTGGGTTTTGCCCTGGCTTTTAGCCTATTTATGGTGTTCTCTATATCTGTGATCTTCCTGTTTGGAATTTATCTTGATGACGTTAAAAAAACATAATAATGATAATGATAAAGTACTAATATATCACAAGTAAATGTCAAGTTAAAGAGAAATCAATTGTTAAAAACCCTAGACAGTTTGTCCTGGATTTCTCAACAAGTACATGTGCTTAGAGCACATGGTCTTTGATGAGAATGAGTAGCTAGAAATAAATTGACAAATCATTGCTTTCACTAAAGCCTAGAAATATTTGCAAGAGATGTGGACAAGCAATTGAAAAGTTTTCTTTTTTTAATTTCATTTGTTTTAACTTTAAGTACTTGAATTTTTAAACAAAGTCACAATCTAATTTTTTTAACTAACTCTGTTTTTGCAACATGTTGGCAGGAGTCATTTGGTAAACAATGACCTCAATTACAAACATTTAAGATTTGAGTCCCGAGTAAAATTTGTAGTGATTTTGGGTATGAGCACAATTGTTTTTTCTTTGAGTGGATTTACACAAAGAAGAGAAACAATTTGGAACAAAAACATTAAATGATCTTGTCTTCATGCAACACAACTTCCAACTAATGCACAACCAGTTGCTGAATAAAATACCTAATACAAATCCCATTGTATTGGTTGATATTGGTCCAACCTTATAATAGTTAGAGTCGTCTCATCTAATAGAGTTTGATCCTTATTATGATATCGATGATTTGGCATGGATTGTTTTGGATTCAAATCCACTAGTAAGAGTACACGTAGTACTAGGCACGGCACAAGCAAACATTAATTGTGTAGCTCGTACTTGCACTAGTAGTACTACTACAACTACAAATGTCCTTGAGGACTGATGAGTTCAAAGACTTTATGCCAGAGGATGATCTAGTAGCTCATGCCAAGGATCCCATTTCTAGTAGCGGTGATGAGTTTGATGATTGATCACGTTGGTCAGTGATATGTTGTAGGCCAGTGGCCTGTAGCATGTTTTTTGGATATGTATTTTGTTTCGGATATGTATTGCATTCAGTGCCATTTTGATATATTCACCCTCACATTGTATATACATGAAAAAAGTTCACATATTTTGTCTCTAGTCATTTGGAATCTTTAAAATATATTTTTTCAATAAAATCTAAATATTTTATATATTTTTAGTCAAATGAGCCATTAAATTCAAACTAGCTCAAATCATGGCTGAGTCCAAGTCAAGTCTGAGTTCTACCTCCACTGATTCCAAGGCTAAGGCCGAGTTTTAAAACATTGGATCTTACAACATAAATGATATATCAATGAATGATAACCCAAAGTTCCCTCAAAAGGGTTGCTACCTCCTTTTCCCTTGTTATGTTGGAGCCTCCCTTGAGGTTGTAGTGTTGAACCATGCAAGCATGAGATAGGATTTGTTAAGAAATTAGGGCTTTTATGGCAATTTCTGTTCTTGATAATTACATTTGATCTACTTTATGCTTCTTCTCTTAGATCTTATCTTTGTTAGATTATTATGTTCTTCATCAAGTCAATAATCAATGCACGAGGGACACAATATTTAGGCTAGCAAGCCAGGGCCAAAACCTCTCACTCTTTGAGAGGAAAACTGGATCAAAATTCTTCTTATAGACCTTCAACTGATGAGTACCAAGACCATGACATAGACCCTTGACAAAAATATTCCTCCAAGACCCTTGTCACTATCCCTTTTTGTTCTTCTAGGCTCCTTATGATGATCCTCTTTTTTGCACTATACTGCACCTTTACCAGGGAAGCTCGGTCCCTAGTCTAGTAGCACTAAACAATGTGCTCTTTCCCTTGAATTCCTTCAATCTAGTCTTAGCCTCCTAGAAAATCCTTCTCGGCCTACTCGCAACACTTCTTAGATGTCACTAAGACCCAAGACCAAGCCCTAGAAATGGCCCATATTCTTGCTGCAATCACCCTCTTCTTCTCTGAAATGTACAAGGTGTATTGGCAGACCCAAAACAAAGATATGAGGAGTCTTGACTCCTTTAATAATACACCTCCTTCCTCGCTGTATCTTCTTCTCCTTCACGCACTGAATTGTAGACTTGTTTTTCACTGAAGTAGCCCTCGACCTACCTGAAATATGCAAGGTAGGAACAAACCCTTAAACAAAGATAACACTTGACCCTTTCTTGACCCAATCACAACGCATTTCTTTGCTGAGACTTCCTCTTCTCGCACCTATCTCCACACCAATTGCAGTCCTTGTCTCGCACTACTATTGTAGACCATGACCAAATTTCTGTGGTGACAATGAGGCCGCAGTCTTTTTATTTATAGAGGTTGTTTCTTCCGCTCTAGGACAACATGATCATATGTGGGTAGGACGACTTTACCAAGGAAGATATTCAACATAATTTGAGCCGACTTCAAGGGGCCTAGTGACAAGGTCTTTGGAGAATACTTTTACATCAACAATGTGTCCTTTTACAAGTGTAACATGACTTCATCTACATGAATCTAATTATCTTTATGACAAGATGACAAATTCCAAAAGGCATCAATAAAAATTCTTTGACCTATAATAAAATCTCCTTGCTCATGAAACCCATGATTCAAGCAATAGAATAAATACATTTTATTATCTCTATCTCTTTATTACATAAAATCATAATTACATGTCATTATGAAGACCGAACCTAGTTACACTTTTCAACACTCCCTCTTAACTAGGGAGGTATTCATAATGGTACTTGGTCCTTCTCAATTTGAAGAATCTCATAAGAAGAATCGGATTGGTAATCTCATCTGTATAATATCATATCATCCAAAATTGTCATAGTGCAAGGCCTTGACTAACAACTCCATCTCTCCACGAGATCTTGAGCTCCAATGTTGGCGAGACCAATGATTAAAAGACACCTTCATCATTGTGTCCCTTGGAACATACCCCACTCGAGTTCACTCAGGGTATATCCAGGACTATTCTTATCATGGATTCCCAATCCTCAAAGAATACCGGTCCTTTCACGACTACTCTTGTCTTGGAAGCCCTAATGCATCCTCAAAGAGTATCATATGCCAGATGATTACCCAATCTTCCACCAAGGAATGTACTCATTCCTATACAAGGAATGTAGCTAAGCTCCCTCTTGGCTTAGGAATTACCAATTTTCTTCCAAGTAAGAAACTTATTTCCAGGCTCCCTCTTAATTAGGGACTTGTAGCAGCTCTTCAGGAAAATAATGGGACATCTAGTTGCTCCGAAGAACTCCTTCCTTCGATGTCATGGGTTTCTTCTTTGTTGAGGAGTCTTCATCCATGGGATCTCTTCATAGGGCACAAATCATCCATCACTTTCATTCATGAGCCATATCATTGATCCATCGAAGAGTGATTCATCAGTCTTCTCATCTAGTCTAGCTTCATGTCATGTTGCTATCTCCAAACCATATCTCTTTCAAGGATCTTTCATCCTTCCATATGGTTTTCAAAGGTGGAAGATATATACTTCCCTTTGGAAACCCTGCATAAACTCATACAGATATTATTCAATTATAAATATGAATACTTAAATAAAAAATTACCTTATCGATGATATTTCATCATGACATCTTCCTGTAGGCATCGACATCCTTCATATAGATTGACACATCTCCTAAATATATGTACTGTTAAGGGTCTCCATCTTTTCCAGACTTTTATCAGAGTCTACATATCTTCCCAGGAGATTTCCTAGTCAAGCATTCTTGGTTTCCTTGGATGTTGACTGCCTTTTCCTATGGTTTCACTTCTCACGATCTCTTCCTTTCTTTCACCACAGAGTTTTATTTCATTCCCATGAGGTTCCAATTTATAGTTCCTTAATTGTATACAACTACCTCATACTCCATATGACAACATATTATGTAATATCCCCAAATTAGCAGTCAACTAATTGGGGTATTAATTTTGATTAATTTTGGCAAATCTTAACGTTGGGCGGAAATAAAGTGGGGAGGGGACCCACAATTAATAATTAGGCCAAATAAAGTATTTTCCTAAAGTTCCCAAGGGAAAATTGAGGCTCTAGTGGTGGGGTCGAGTTGGCCTTAGGTGGTAATGTAGAAGAGGCACGAAAAGGACATCGTGAGATTGGCTAGAGGAAGACAACACATGATTGGCCAAGGAGAGGCAATGCAGGTCAAGGTGGGACACGCTGACCACTGGAGCGACACCTGATGATTATATGAAGACTCCATGTCCAAGGATGAACCAAAGGACACTTGTACCATCAGATATCATCAGTTCAACAGAGTTTTTAAATTCTACTTCTACTTCTTATCATTTTTTCTTGTACCCAGATTCCACGCCCTATGGGGAATTGTAATAAGTGATGCTAGTAATGATGAATTTGAGTCAGTGTTGAGTCTGTAACAGGCCTAGGTAGCTTGGGACCTTGCCAAAAAGTGAGTACTACTTTGGGAGGTTTTTTTCACTCGGTTAATTATCATTTCCCTATCAGGACTTAATAATTAATTGAGTTTTTTCCTCCAATTTTGCCCCAAAGTCGGAGTACGACTTGATGGTGAGGCCTTGGGTGAGTCCTAGTGTCTAGAGTCAATGTATATTACCATACTAGATCACATAAAAAAATTGAATTTGATTAGTTCTAGGTAGTGATTTTTTATTTTTTAGATTTCCAGCAAGTCGAAAATTGCAATAAAAATTGTAATTGAATTGTAATAAGTGTTGCTTAGAGAAATTGTATGGGGTATGAGTAATCAAAATTACACCTCACCCTCAAATTTCTACTATGACACACTTTGAGGGGTTAAAAACGTGTTTTGAACCCTCAAAACCCAGTTTTCCTTAGTTTAGTGGAAAATTTGGCAATTAATTAATCCAAAAATTAAATAAATGGAGAAAAATAAATATCTACACATGCTAAATGAGGTGGAAATGAGATGGAAAATTATGGAAGAGTTAAAGTGAAGTCACAAGGTGATGTGGACTCCTAAAATCAAGGAAATAACATGTGCTCAAATAAAATCGAATTTCCAGAATTAAATGAGAGCTGCTTACTTGGAAATTCGAATTTGTGAAGTTAATGTACATTTGGGAGGATTTGGGAGAATATTTGGTGGAGAATTTTGTGGGAAATTGTCCCCACATGGGTTACCGACCATATACACTTGTCATTCCATCATAAAATTTGAATTTGACACATAAGGGAAGAAGAAAATGATGTCCACTTGCCAGAATCCGATTTTTACACTTGGCAATGGAGCTCCACTTATCAAATTCGAATTTTCTTTGTGATCTACTCCATCTTACCACTTGCCATTTGGTTCTTCATTGGGATTTTCTCCCAATTTTCTATGTAATGGAGCCATGGGCTCTCATATTATATCTTTTGTATTAGCTATTGTGCTTGGGGAAGCTCTGCTCTTGTGCACACTTGTTCTTAATATAATAAAAAAGTCTTTGGGGTTCATTCCTGGGTGTTTCTCTCTTGGAGTTTGGCTTGACTCAATGATGGTATATTTCTCTACTTGTGTTATTTTGATTTCATTCTTTCATATGATTTCATAAGAATTGTGAATGTATAGCTATCTTATATTTGCAATTGGTTATTTGATATGCTCTAGGCTAGACAACTCTATCTATTTTCAAATAAATTCTAGAGTTCTCTTGTCATTTTTTATTAATATAATCCATATGAGCTAATGTGCATTTGAAGTTTTGTAGATGTCATTTTTGGATCAACTAGCAAGCGTGAGGGGATGTCTTCAAGAGACCAACCCACTCTTGGCATTACTTACAAGGAGCTCCTATCGTTTTTTGAGTCTTAATAGCTTATCTTTCGAAAGTGTTGATTTTGCAGGGTTCTTTTTCACGTAGTTTGTGCTTAAGCCAATTATTTCAATCAAATTTACATCTTCTACTCTTGTGCTTTCATCTATTTATCTAGCTAATCAAGAGCTCCTTATTAGCTAGACAAGTGATGGGGTCTTTTCCCATCACTTGATTTAGTTTTTTGTATACTATATTGTAGCATTATCACTCATTTTGCATGCTCTTTTTCACATTAAACTTGGTCTTAGTTTTGCAGCCCTAACATGTTGGTTGTAGGTTCTCTCAAGTTTCAAAGTTCCATTTTGAAGGAGGTCGTGGGCATCAGAAGGGCTTGCTAAAGAAGACTGGGCCTTGTATCACTTTGGGAGATTGTATTTCCTTATTGTAGTGCCATCTTCATCTCTCTTGAGGCTCCATACTTGAAGCAATTCCCTTGTGGTTTCAAAACCTCATTTTGTATTTCCATCAATTCCTTGGGTAGCTCTCAAAGAGCCATTAACCTCAATTGTAACGAATAATAATAAGATTTCTGATTTTTGTTTTGGGAACGTGGGTTCCACCCATTGGCATCCTTATCTCTCCACTTTGGGAGAGGAATGGTGGTTGGATTGACTTGTTGACTCTAGCATCTCATTTACTTTCCTCAAGTTTGCTAAAGTTCTTCAAACTTGCACCATTTACAACAATTGTTGCTACAAGTCTCAAATTACATTTTTGCAAAGCAATTTACTTTAATTTTGTGCAAGCTTCTTCATTATTTTGATTTAGCAAACTTTGATATACTTAGATTGACTATTGTCTAAATCATCTATGCTTTATGGTTGTGCAATATTTCCATTTTGAAACATATTTGAAGCATTTGTGTATTTGGGCAATTTAACTTTCAAGACAATCATTTACTTCCATGTCAAGCAGATTTTCTTTCATTTTCTCAAATTTAAGAGTTCCTTTTGCAAGGCTATTTTGAATATAAATCTTGAGTTGCAATTTATTTTACATACAAATTAATTGCTCATAAGCATCAAGCTTTTAGTTGGTCATCAATTTATCATAAGTCAAAGCAAATACTTTCATTTCACAATCTCGTATGTTATGAAACTTATGCAATCTTGTGTTTTGGAGCATATTTAAATAAAGCATATCTATTTTTTAAATAACACTTGCAAACTTACTTGCATATTATAGTAGGCATTCTAACTTAGTTGCATATTTAAAATTTACCTCCAAGCATAAGCTTGGTTGATAGAAATTATAGGGAAAAACGCTTTCTTGGAATGTTCTTCCATTTGGTACGAAGTAAGGTAAAAGCGTGTGACCCTGCAGTTATGAAGGTGGCTTGTCCCCTTATAGGAACGAAGGCACACGCTGACTCATAAGCCTTAGGGTACGAGTATCATTAATGACACCCCCGTGTCCTCGCCCCCTCTTTCTTACAGTCACCCCAATTTTTACTCCTTGGTAAGAGCACAAGAGGAGGACTTCTCACCTAGATTAGGCATTTTAGATTAAAAGTAACCAAGATTAATTGCATCCAAATCTAGTGTAATTGCATCTCATGCTAATACACCTCATGGTTTTACTTGCAAAGTGTTTATTTTTCTTGTCATTGTTGAAATTTAATACTTTGTTGTGGCAAATATTTTTTATATACATTTTGCAAGTAAAACACTATTTGTTTCCTTTTGAGCAAGATAGTTTTTCATGCTTTGATTCATAAATCTATTTATCTTGAAAGCATTTACAATATCTTGTGCTAATTCTTGTTTCACTTTTCAAGATTACTTTTGCTTTCCATTTGAAAGCATTTTACTTCATTGAAGCAAATACATTTTCATTTCAAAGAGCAATACTTTGAATGCACTGGTTTTTTATATGTTTCATGTTTATCTTATGTATTGATGGTTATTGCTCATATCACTTTTGCTTATAAATATTAAAAAGTAATCTATTTAACTCTAACAACTCTCTTAGAAAACTCACATCTTTAACTTAGTTTTTCTTTAGGGACCACCCCGCATAGCTAACCTAGGAGATGGCTTAAAAGGAGAGAGTCTAGATTATTGTGACAACCCCTTCTCTGAGTTCCTTGCCACCAACCACACCTTGTGGGGTTAAAGAATTTTCTCGCTAACTTGTAGTAGGTGTAAGCGGCATGCGATAACAAGACCCAAGGCATACGTTGGGCCTCAATGGATAAAAATAAGAAGGGAAGACTGATTCGGGATTCATCATTCATTCATCTTATTTTCTTGGTCATTTTGATTGAAACACAATTGAGTTGAAGAGACAAGTCTGTAGTGTTGTTTAGCACACGATCTCTTCAAGCGGAGATCTCAACCTCTACCTCGGGGGACTTCGAGTGGCCGCTTAGGAGAGGAGTGTGAAAATTTCTGAATTTACTTAAACAAAAACCCTACTGTTAAATTCCTGATTTACATCTCCTACTTACATAAGTTATTAATCTGAAATCTTCAACGTTAACATCGAAGTAAACACATTAATAGCCTACACATGCAGATCTAAAACTGAATATCTTGCATAGATTTTCTGGACAACTGTCCCCGGGAAAACCCAATGCAAGAAAACCGGTCTTTTCGTTGCTGAAGGGTTTTTATTAATACGCAGAATATAAGAACAACAGATCTGGGTACCAAACTGGTTAACCCGACAGAGAAATAAAAGACTGCAACTATATCTTTGTTTTAGAGACTAAAAACTGACTGATTCACACCCTCAAACGAGATTTACAAAACTCAGCCTTTTCTAGTCTTCAAAAACCCCAGCGCTGCTCTGAAGCCCTTTGCGTCAGCCCCTGCGCTGCTCAGGAAGGGCCTGTGTCACCCCAAATTGGGTTACACTGCACCTACGCTGCCCTGGCTGGCCAGCGTCAGCCCTCTTGGCCTCCTGTTGTCTTTGTGCTGCGCTTGCCGGGCTATGGCTGCTGCTTCCTCTGTGCTACTCTAGTTCGCTGCTTTTCTGCCCTCGTTGCACTCTTGGCCTGGGACTACACCATCCCCCTCGCCAATACTGCCCCTCGTTGTAGCTGAAACAATTCTGAAATTCTTAGCAAACCATGCCCTAGAATTCCAGCTTAGTTTTAGTGCTCTGCCACTGTGTGTGTGTTCTCCAACTGACCCTAAGCCCTTTTCTTATACTTTTCTCGTTGAAACATCAACGACCGTGATCAAATCTTGAATCGACGGCTAAGACTAGAAGATGCTTGATCCATGTGACTTAACTCATTTTCATCACATGTTTAATTTAATTAACTTTAATCTTTTAATTTTCCTAGGTTAGACCTAGGGTCCTTAATTAAAAATATTAATTAATTAAATATCTCCTAAACAAGATGGAATTTCTTAAATGCTTTCTGGGTCTTGGAGAACTCATGTACTCTAGTCACATCCGATGCTACCCCAACATCCCAAAATCTCAACACTCCCTCTTAGCGAGGAATGTGCTCTAGCAACAATACTTCACCCCGAAGTGTTGTACTGATCTCTGGTGTGGGTCCTTGCATTGATGCTTGGCCTGCTGCCCTTCAACACTGCGATGTTGTTGTTTTTCTGTACTGCTAGCCATGACGCTGCCACTGCCACTGCCACTGCTACATTCGTACTGCAGCTCTCTCTCAAACTGCTGCATCGTGCTGCCAACTGCTACACTGCAACTCAGTTGCTGAGAGTAAGCAATTGAAGGACTCTTGCCCAATCTTTGATAGACAAGTCAGTTGGGCTGCATCTCATCACTGAAGCTCCATAGGCCGCTGCTCTGCGTTGTCATCTGTAGACTATTGCGCTGCTGCAACTCTGCACTTCGTAAGAAGACCTCCTATGCGCTGAAGTCCCCTACGTTGTTGCTGCACTGCGCAGTCCTCCTGAAGCCTCTGCGCTGCTGCAGCTTTGCACTGCGTAAGCAAGCCTGCTCTGCGCTGTTGAAGTCACATCAATCCCTCTGCGCTACTGCTGCTATGCTATTGCTGCATCTGCACTGTGCTGCTCCCTCTCAGCATTCAGCTCTGCCTCTGCTCCATCTATGATTCTCTGCACCCACAGCTCCACTTGTGCCGCCACTGTCTTAAGGCTCCCGTAGCTCGTATGTGATCCAAGAGTTGGGTTACTCAAGGATCCTGCCCCCACTCTGTAGTTGCTCTACAGATCAAGATCGCCCCACTTTTGTGGTTCATGAGTGCTCATGGCTACGTCATCTTCCGAGCCATCGTCTGCTACAAGAGCCTTGGAACTAGAAGCTTCCTTGTCCTTTTTCTTCCAAGGACAATTGCTGGCGAAATGTCCAAGTTCGCCGCACTGGAAACATTTGATCTTCGACAGATCACGCTTCTTTTTCCCTTGCTACCTCTTTGATGCCAAGGCTGCATCTTCCTCTTCTTCCTTCTTCACTTTGCTCAAACCTGTGATGTACTGTCTTTTGGTCATCCGACAGATTTCCTCTTGTCGAAGGATAGCCCACATGTTGTCCCAGTTGGAAAGGTCTGCTCTGCCCAAGAGACTTTGGGCAAAAGTTTCCTAGTCCTCTGTGACTACATTGAGAGCAGTGCTCACCATGACATTTTCATCTACCTTGACCCCCATGCTAGTCAGTTGACCTTAGATCGATTGTATTCTGGATAGAAAAGGGTTGATCCCCTGTCCCTTGGCCATCATGAATAACCTCAATTGGTTCTCCAAAAGCATCTTTCTTTGGACGGATCTTCCTTCATACAATGTGGTTAGGGCTACACACATCTCATGAGTTGTCGCCTTCTCGGCTATGTGTGGTACCACATGATCTTTTACCCCATCCATGATGAAGCGCTTGGCATGTGCCACTGCTTCATTATGCTCTGCCAGGAGTTTCACATTGTTCGGTGTAGCCAAGACTTTTCTCTGCATGCTCCCTCAAGTCGTATGCCTCCATGACTACTAGGATTTTGGCCTTCTAGATTGCAAAGTTGGATAGGCCGTCCAACCTATCCTGATCATGCAGTCCATGTGGCACCATCTGCTAAGATATTTATCGGAACTGATCCTTCTCTCTCTGCTAGAGACTCAGATCTAGGGTCCTTGGCGAGAAAGGCACCCTCTGCTCCCTCTGACAACTGAATCCCTCTCTTGGAAGCCTGCCAATCACAACGAATCAACTCTCTTCGATCCTCTGTTCGAACTTCAGACTTCTTTGGCAGGAAATCTTCTGAGAAGCTCTTCTCCTCCCGCTCTTTGTCAACTTAGCTTATGTTAAATTCTGCATCGGCAGAATCTTCACCCCACCAGCAACTGCCGAAGGTCTACAGCTGCAACTTCTAGATCACGAAACTCTACACAACAATCAGCCTCTGGACTGCGTCACCTTGGCTGGCCTTTGCGTGAGCAGACTGGCCCAACGCAGCCTTTGTGCAACGTAGTCTGCTCTTGCGTCCCTTTGGGTGGTTCTGCACTGCCTCGACGTCACCCAGTAAAGACTGTGTCATCCCTCTACATGGCTCTGCTGCTTCTGCATTCCTCTGCCCTCTTTGGGTTATTTGCTACTGCTGCTGCTTTCTTTGCTACTTTCTGCAACACAAATTCTTTAGCCTTCTTGCTGGAGATTTAGCTAGATCTGCAATCGCTCTGATACCATCTGAAAATTTCTGAATTTACTTAAACAAAAACCTACTGTTAAATTCCTAATTTACTTCTCCTACTTACATAAGTTATTAATCTGAAATCTTCAACAATAACATCGAAGTAAACACATTAACAGCCTACACATGCAGATCTAAAACTGAATAGCTTGCACAATGACAAAGTGACACAAGGATTTTCTAGACAACTGTCCCCAGAAAAACCCAATGCAGGAAAATCGGTCTTCTGGCTGTTGGAGGGTTTTTATTATTAAGCAGTATCTAAGTACAATAGATCTGGGTTGCCAAACTAGTTAACCCGACAGAGAAATAAAGGACTGCAGCTAGACCTTTGTTCTGGAGACATAACACTGATTGATTCACACTCTCAAACGATAATTACAGAACTCAGCGTTTTTCGGTCTTCAGAGACCCCAGGGTTTCTCTGAAGCCCTCTGTGTCAGCCTTGTTGGCCTGCGTCAGCCCCTGCGCTACTCAGGAAGGGCCTCCGTCACCCCAAACTGGGTTACGTTGCCCCTGCGCTGCCTTGGCTGGCCAACGTCAGTCCTCCTGGGACTACGTCAGCCTTCTTGGCATAGCGTGAGCCCTCCTAGTCTCCTGCTACCTTTGCGCTGCACTTGTTGGGCTATCGCTGCTCTACATAGCTTCTGCTTCCTCTCCGCTGCTTCTCTGCCTTCGTTGCACTCTTGGCATGGGACTACACCATCCCCCTCGCTACAGCTGAAACACTTCTGAAATTCTTAGCAAACCACGCCCTATAATTTGAGCTTAGTTGCAGTGCTTTGCCACTGTGTGTGGGTTCTCCAACTGACCCCAAGCCCTCTTCTTATACTTTTCTCCTTCAAACATCAACGACCGTGATCTAATCTTGAATCAACGACTAAGATTAGAAGATGCTTGATGCGTGTAACTTATGTCATTTTCATCACATGTTTAATTTAATTAACTTTAATCTTTTAATTTTCCTAAGTTAGACTTAGGGTCCTTAATTAAAAATATTAATTAATTAAATATCTTTTAAACATGATGGAATTTCTTAAATCGCTTTTTGGGTCTTGGAGATCTCATGTACTCTAGTCCCTCCACAAAGTTTTGGATCTAGTGCACATCCGATGCTACCCCAACATTCGAAAAATCTCAACAAGGAGTTCTACATTTTGGTGAGGGAATTCCACAACAGCAGCAACAGGAAGAGCGTAGCACCTTCAAGATTGCACAGAGGTATAGTAGACTGCGCAGTGATTGTGCAATTCAATTCAGTGTGGGTGCTGTGAGTGTGGAGCAGCGGAGTTTCAGTAGGAGATTTGGAGGGGAGGCTAGTGACCTCCTACCAGGGATTTTGGCAGCACTCCAGAGGCATTTTCCAACAGATTCATCTAGAGGTTCGATTTACCCAACAACGCAATGAGCCAAGCCCAAGAGGGCCAAATTCCGAAGTCAAGCTTTGGGTGAACCCTTTCTGGGTTTTTCTAGGTTTATTGAGGAGAAACCACGATTAATTCGACAAAATTTTCTGGGCAGGTTTGAGGCTTCAAATAGAGAACCTAACGCAACCAACAGTTTGAGGCTTCAAACAGAGAACCTAACGCAACCAACAGTTAGAGGAGCTAGAGGAAATTGGGCCAAAATTTCGAGGTCAACTTCTGGTCAATTCCTTTGTGGGTTTTTGTGGGTTTGGTGGGTAGAGTCTAGGGTTAAAAGCCTGGAATTTTCTTAGCAGAGGAAGTAGCCCAATGAACAGTCCGAAGTCAGTTAGCAACAACATTTCTAGGCTAAGCAGCGCAGAGACTGAGCCACGCAAAGGCACTTTCAGCCAAAGTTTTTGCTTGGGTTTGAGCTATTCTTCAAGCCTGCCTTGAGCAGGCCCAAGTGCAAACTTTCCAACACCTCAATTGTACTCTTTCCCAATATATTAATAAAATGGCTCAGTAGTGATTTTGGCTCCAGTTTGTGTGTTTTAATGGTGTTTGTATTTTTGCTGTAGTTACTTGTCTATTAGCATTTTTATTAATGTTAATCTCCATTTGGGATATTACAGTGGTATCAGAGTTTCGTTCTTGGTTCAGCTGTGGGGATCTTTTCCTATGAACAAGGAGGGTAGGCAGTAGAGGTGGCAAATATGGGGGAGTCAAGGAGCAAAGGGGAATCAACATTTGGTAGAATCTTAAAGGCCCTAAATGATTTAGCCAAAGGAAAGAAGGAAATGATGGAAGGACTCAAGCAACAGAATAGGGACAAGAGCATCCATCATGAGTTCCTAATTGGGGAGACTTCAAGGGTCTCACAACAGTGTGACCACCCTTTACCAGCCACTCACCTGCCAGCCTTCAGTAGGCCAACTAGGATCACGATGCTTACATTCTTACCTCCAACACCAAGTGAGCAAGGTAGGCGGCATGATCATATACCCTATTATTTCCGAGAATGGGAGTCCATGGGGGAAAACTTCAGAGCGACATTTGTCCTTCAGAGATTACTGCCAACTCAGGCAAGATGAAGAAGGAAGGAACAGTGGGGGGTCTAGCACGCAGAGTTTAGAGTTGCAACATACCATTGGGAGGACACCTTTTCCCACGTATGATGGATCCACTGATTGCACGGCTCGGGATCGGGTGGAAAAGTTGGATACCTCTTTCTCTTGACCGAATAACAGAGGGGGAAGCCATCAAAACGACTACCTTGCACTTGGAGTATGAGGGCACATAGGATTGTGGGGAGCTCGAGATACACCTAGTGTGATGCAAGACTCACCCTTGTTGGAGACTTCCTTGACCGTGTCGGTTGACATCTTAGTGGAGAGAGTAGAGCCTACCCCAATAGATCCATGCATTGAGGTGATGACCATAGTCGTGTCTGAGTTTTTGGGTGACAACCGCACACAACAGATGGGTGAGGTGCCAGGAGATGTATCCACCTTTGATGAGGCACTAAGAGATACAGAGGTAGAGTAGGAGGACATTCCTTCTGTATGTCAAGATGAGGACTCTTCTTTGGATGAGCCCATGGGGTCATATGTGGATGCTTCTAGGGAGCATGAGCAGTCATGTAGAGTTGATGACAGTAGGCCAGTTTCGTATTCCAGTGTGGCTGTGGTATCAGGGGACTCTATGGGAGATATTCAGGATGATGAGTCACTTGTGATGATTCAGCTGGAGCAACTTGTGGTACAGCTAGAGGGCACATGGGAGCGTCGAAGCAGCCCCCTTCAAGCATACATAGATGGGGCTAGTAGCACGTTTGGGTCACCTTTGGCCATTAGAGAGAGAGCTACGGAGCTACCTAGTCAGATCTCATGCGTTGACTTGGATGGAAGGATGAGACAGCCTGATTTGCACAGGGTGCAACATATGCATGTCAGGGTTGCACTTGGTGCAGGAGTTCACGCATTCAATCCCTCTCTTAGGGTTGGATGGCGAGAGATTCTGAGTTGGTACTTGATGGAGTGGGTTATGGAGATGGTGATGCACTGAGGTGTAGCTCAGCAGGAGCTTCCAGGCATCGAGGTTACTGGAAGCCTGGACTGACATTGGGATCCGAGCGAGACTACTTATCACTTCCCAGGTATGTCGGTTGACTACGACCTGGAGGGTACAATTGACCTAGTAGTTGAGCGTGCACATTCACTAGGGGAGTTTCAGCCAGCAATAGTGTCCAACCAGTTTAGGTACAGACTCCTTGAGTTGTCTTGGTACGAGGATTATACATAGGATCACAAGATGATCAACATACTCTGGCAGGAGTTTGATAGAGGAGGGGGCATTGGTAGGCCACTAGAAAATGCCTTGTATGGAGCCGGGGATTCTTCGCATTTGTGTGGGGCACGAACGACACGGAGGAATAGAGCAGGATTGGCATCACTACTGGTACCTAGGGAGATTCACTTCTTGGGTCCCTCAGGGAGGATTTGGAAGGGAGATCCATTCATTGGAGAGTATGGTGATGCGACAGTGGAGGTGATGGTACTAATCGAGTATGGGCCAACGCATAGGGATACAGCCTTAGGCCATCACACCCTAGGACGTGTAGGAGCATCCATCATTGGACAGTCTTCTGTAGATGGGTATGGAGATGCATGGGGGTGTGTTGTAGTATGTTGGACTGCGTTGTGGAGTAGAAGTGCTTCCTACCGCATTGAGTACATACAGGGAGTGACAGGTGTGGCGATGCAGGATGGACACATGACAGTACAAGACGGTATAGCTGTTGCTGGGGGTATCCATTGGTGTACAGGGGCAGGTTGTGGCATACAGTGGCAGGTGGAGGAGTGCGGTGATACTTGGTGGTATGCAGTGACACATGATGCAAAGCAGTGGGCTCTTGGAGCGTTGCCTCCAAAGAGACATATGGACAGGGCATAGTTTTAAAAAACGGAATCGGTCAGCTACCAGGCCGAGGGTCGACTCCGACTCGGACTCCGAATCGGTAATGACTCGGTCGAGTTTCAATGACTCGGTTTTTGTAAAAAATACATTAAATATTATTTTTTTGTACAAAAACATAAATTTAAAGATTTTTATTCATGTTTCCAAACACAAAGCATTACAATATAGACAAAAGACAACATATGATCAAAGTAGGCTCATGAATATATCCATTATATCAAAATTGCACCCAGTGCACTGTCCAAGGACCAATACATGATGATGATATAGAGATCAAAACAGAAAACATAACTAAGGAGGCTCTAAATGGCCTCTACAACAAAACATGAATAGTCACTACTAACTAGTAACTACTGCTAGTCATCTGACTGTGACAAGCCAATGTCCTCTGCCTCAAACTCTGAACTAGAGGAGGAAAACTCTCGCTCCGCCTCCTCCTCTGAATCAACATCCTCAACTGGAACTATACCCTTGCCCTTACCACGTTGAGAATCAGATAAACGAGTTATGCGTCTTCGTCGTGGCTGACTAGAGGAAGTGCCTGCACCTGCAACTGGATGGCTTGGGACTGGGTCTGCTACTAGTGGATCTACATTGAGCATAGTCGCCTCCATCTCTAAATCGAAGTCAAGCGGACTCTCCCCATCTATGTCAAACTCTGGTGGACAAGATTCCACTACCCAATCTGATGTTGGATCAATATCCTCCAACACAATGGGATTTGAATCATGGCTTTTGTTCAACAATTGGTTGCGTCTTAGTCGAAGGTTGTACTGGACATACACTAGATCATTTCACCGTTTTTGCTCCAAACGGTTTCTCTTCTTTGAGTGAATCCTCTCAAAGACAGACCAATTGCGCTCACACCCAGAAGCACTGCAAGTTTGACTCAAAATGCGGATTCAGGACAATGGCTACCAAATGCCTCCCACCATTGTGCTGCAAAAAATGAGTTTCAGTTAGCTCAACAATTTATATCCAACTTTGAAATTGAAATTATAATTTTATAAACAATTATACAAAATAATAAATTATAAAATATAAATTTGAAAATTGAAATTCTTTGTTTACCTGGCTCATCTAATTCCCTTGCAATCCTTGCAAGGTTCTTGCCAAAGGTACCAGTGGCTTGGTTGAACATAGTGATCTGCTTGTGTATCTTCAACTGCTCACTCTCTGTGGGGATCATGCGATCAATGCAGTCAATCAATCCATCTCTAACCTCCCCAGTCAAAGCTCTTGTTTCCTAAGCTTTATAATGATACCTTGGGTTCAGAAAATACCCAGTTGCATGTATCGGGCGATGGAGTTGATTGTTCCATCTCTGATCAATGATTTGCCAAATGGGCCCATACTTAGCCACTTTGTCCTTGTATGCTGCCCTTATTTGCTCCTTTGCTTGATCCATAGCCTCATAAATGAAGCCCATAGCCAATCTTTCCCCATCCACCAAGCACAACACCTTAACCAGTGGCTCAACAAGTTTCACAATCTCTGCTGCCTTTTTCCAAAATATTTCTTCATTGACTTTCCTTGTCACATCTTTGCCATCCTGTTTGCGAGTCCACTGACATTCATTCCATTCATCACTAGAAAACATCTTTTGCAAGTTTCTATGTTGGGCAAACATAGATTGCAATGTCAAAAAATGCGTTGCAAATCTAGTGATGGCAGGCCTAGTAAGTTCCTTGCCCCCTGTGTATTTCCTCATCAGACTCAAAATCCATGAGTGATTGTAAATATATTTTGTGATGCATTTGGCATGCTCTAAAGTGTTCTTGATCCAGTCTATTTTGCCAATATCCTCACGCATGAGGTCTATGCAATGTGCAGCACATGGGGTCCAAAAGATGGTTGGGCGTTTTTCCTCTAACAATTTACCAACAAGAACATAGTTAGAGGCATTGTCTGTGATGATTTGAACAACATTTGCCACCCCCACCTCTTGAAAAACCTCATCCAAAAGCTGTAACAACAACTGTGCATCTTTCACCCTATCAGATGCATCAACTGATCTTAGAAACATGGTTCCCCGTGGGCAAAAGACAAGAAAGTTTATGATGGGACGGTTCCTCTGATCAGTCCATCCATCTGACATGATGGTACATCCTGTACGTGCCCATGAGTTTTTGAACTCTTTCAAATAATCATCAATGCTTGAAATCTCTCTTTGCAGAAAAGATCCTCTTAACTCATGCATAGTAGGAGGTTTGAAGCCCTTTCCAGCAGCATATATGGCATCAAAAATAGGTTCATAATATGGTGAACGAGTAGCATTGAAGGGAATATCAGCATCATACCACCATCTAGCAATGTACTCACAAGCAACATCTCTCAATTCTTTTTTCCAATGAGCATCTAAAGTGGGTTGCACAGTTGGAGGACTAGAACCATATGCAGTTGCACTATCAGAGGGAGATGAGGGCACAAAAAAACTTTTAATAGTACCCTTATTTCTCATTGCACCCTTACCCTTGTCAGAAATAGACTCCATAGAGGGAGGAACATAGCGAAAGGGGTTTTTTGATGCATCAGTGGAAGGGATAGATGAGGAACCCTCATAATCAAAAGATTCCTCTTCCTATGTTGTAGATTCCTCTTCCTCCCAATTTCAGCCTGTATTTCTTTGTGTCTATTTTTCTCTTGCTCAAACTTCTCAAATTGTTCTTTCAACTGCTTCCTAATTTCCCCAATGTTTGATGCTTCACATGCAGTAATTTGGCCTTTAACACCAACCAAATGTAGTTTTAGTCTATGAATGCCCCCTCCACCCTCAATTTTTTTCTTGCAAAATTTGCAAAACATTTGATCACCAACCATTTCAGCATATGCCCAAGCAACATCTTTTGCTCTAGGGGCCATTTTGGACTGAGTTTTTGACTTGGAAATAAAATGTTTAAATCTGAACATGAAAAAAAAAAAAAAACTATTCATTCTATGTTCATTTCTTTCACCAAAAACTATGTTTACCATTTTCAAATTTGCTAAATAAATAAAACAAACAAAGGCAGATTTTAGAAGAGAAAAAATAAATACCTCTAGCCTCTAACTTCCTCTAGCTCAATGCTGCTCCAAAGCTTACCCAATAAGCTCCTCACTGCTGCTCCAAAGCTTGCCCAAAAGACTCCTCAAAGTTGCTCCAAAACCAACTCCACAACTCTTCAGAAAACTCTCACAAATGCTCAAGAAAATTGAATGAAAAAGATGTGAGGTATTGAGAGGGGTTGGGTTAGTTAAATAACATGGGGAGGGGTTAGAAAACCTAAAACAAACCTAACAGCAGAATTAAATTGGGTCCGTTAAAATTGTTTTTTTGGGCCCATCGGCCGGCGGAATTGGCTAGGCTGAGTTAACTCGGACCAGGCCTGGTTAGCCGATTTGTTACCGAGTTGGCCGAGCCGGTACAAAAACCGGCCGGCTCAATAACAAACCGGCCGACTGGCCGTTTCTTCTGCCTGGTCGGACAAGTAAAGCCTAATGGCTCGGTCAACCAGGCCTGGTCCGATTTGAATTGGCTTGTTTTTAAAACTATGGGACAGGGGCAATAGGTGTACCATGGGATGCAGCTCACCTAGGATCGATGAGGATCTTGTTGAGCATTTGGAGACACCACGTTTAGCGGAGACAGGGCTACAAGGGTGTTATCAGCAGATCCAAGGCAGAGAGAGTGTCATCTAGAAGATTACTCTTGAACATTCAAGTAGACTCTTGGTCACACCCTTTGGGACATTCCTACCCATCATCCTCCAGTGTTGCTTATGGTCGCAGAGTGTTTGGTTGGTGTCCCTTGAAACTCTCCATTCAGGCAGTAGGATATGGGAGGGTCACCCTAAACAATTGGATGAGATACTGTGTTTCATGAGCCGGGAGGAGACTCTCTAGTTGAGACACTTGGTAGGTGCACGAGTTGGCGGGACCAGGCTTAGGGATGGTATGGTTGATTTCCAAGGTAGCATATGTTCCACCCTTGGGCTCACATTTGACGGACGATGGATGGTAGACTTCGTCTACAGGAGGGTACCCAGACTCCGAGTAGTATCTAGGTGTATCAGCAGGAGTTGGGATAGCAGATATCACAATGTGGTCTGGCAGGAGCAGGGAAGGTATGCATGCGTGGGATAGACTCCTGATACTTGGGGTCCACCCAGGGGTCAAAGATGAGGGCCAGATGGGTTCTAGCAGGTAGCAGCGCTACGCAATGGCATCCCATGGGGAGTGGGAGTTGTGAGCTCCCAGTATGGTTGGGGGATCCAGGGGTCTGTTGGGCAGGTGGATCACTCCACCTTGTGATGAGCAAGGACAAAGTAGACGGTGATCCAGTCCACCTTGGGTTTGACACTTGGGGGAGCACTGAGAAATCCATTGCATGACAAGGTAGACTTATCATATTGTTACTCAAGATCATGATCAGCAGTGGAGGGGTAGATATCAGCATCATGGAGATGCCCAGGTAGGATGAGCTTTGCCTTCAAAGATATTTCGCCATAAGGCCCTAGGAGAGAGGGATTCAATCTGTGCATGATGGGGGGTATCTCTTTTTCAGAGTGGCGTAGCGACAACATGGTGGCACCTTTACGAGATTCGCATGGGACTCTAGCATTATAACTCTACACAGCTCAATAACCTCTAGGGGTGAGTTGTCTACTACATGGGGAGATCATGTAGATCTTCCATTGGGCTTTAGCGAGTCACTAATGGAGTAGGGGGCTTCATTAGTATGGCAGGTTGGTCAGCGGGATGATAGCAGGAGGGGCTCATGTGACCGAGACGCTATCTCTACAGGGATTAGGAGGTATCTTCGAGGGTTTACTCTTGGAGTGCGTGGGATGGACTACTTGGTAGTGAAACTTCATGAGTTGGGTATAGTGCCACATTATCATGATTCCCGACTCATTGATGATGTTCAAAGGGCTTTTGCTACTTGTTCCTGGCAGGATGGTGAGTGGAGCAGGGGGAGCTTCATGTTAGACATGATGGCTTGGGATCCGGGTATTGAGGGATCCCTTCATATCCGGGGGATGCAGAGGTCAGGGATGGTTCAGTGGTGCATCTGGGACCTTGGCACAACTTCACAGTGACAGTGGGGAGCATCAGCTAGAGAGGATGCTTGTTTAGCTATTGCTTGAGGACAAATAATTTTTGGCGGGGAGGACTGTAATATCCCCAAATTAGCAGCCAACTAATTGGGATGTTGATTTTGATTAATTTTGGCAAATCCTAATGTTGGGTGGAAATAAAGTGGGGAGGGGACTCACAATTAATAATTAGGCCAATAAAGTCTTTTCCTAAAGTCCCTAAGGGAAAATTGAGGCTCTAGTGGTGGGGTCGAGTTGGCCTTAGGTGGCATCGTAGAAGAGGAACAAAAAGGACAACGTGAGATTGGATAGAGGAAGGCAACACGTGATTGGCCAAGGAGAGGCAGCGTAGGTCAAGGTGGGACTTGTTATCGCTTGTCGCCTACACCTACCTACTAGTTAGTGGGAAAAGCCTTTAACTGCACAAGGTATGGTTGGTGGCACAAAACTCAGAGAAGGGGCTCTCACAGTAATCCCGACTCTCTCCATTTAAGCTATCTCCGAGGTTAGCTATGGGGGGTGGTCCCTAAATGGAAAACTAAGTTAAAAGATGTGAGTTTCTAGGAGAGTTGTTAGAGTTAAATATATTACTTCTTCAGATTTATAAGCAAAAAACGTGATATGAGCAATAACCATCAATACATAAGATATGCATGAAACGTATGAAAAACCAGTGCCTCCAGAGTATCTCTTTGAAATGAACTGTATTTTCTTAAATGAAGTAAAATTCTTTCAAGATAAATAGATTTCTAAATCAAAGCATGAGATGCAATTATACAAGATTTGGATGCAATTAATCTTGGTTACTTTTAATCTAAAATGCCTAATCTAGGTGAGAATTCCTCCTCTTGTGCTCTTACCAAGAGGTAAAATTGGAGTGATTGTAAGAAAGAGGGGGCAAGGGCACGGGGATGTCACTAACAATACCCGTCCCCTGAGTCTTACAAGCCAACGTGTGCCTTCATTTCTACAAGAGGACAAGCCAACTTCATAACTGCAGGGTCACATGCTTTTACCTTACTTCGTACCAAATGGAAGAACTTTCCAAGAAAGCCTTTTTCCCTATAATTTCTATCAACCAAGCTTATGCTTGGAGGTAAATTTTAAATATGCAACTAATTTAGGATGCAAAGTGAAATGCCTAAATGTGGGTGAAATGCTTCCACTGAGATATGTTAATGACAATGTGCTTAGGATTTCTGTTTAGCCCAATATGACATAAACTAGCAATGATGCTCCATAAAACATGTATCGACAACTCAAATGGAAATATTAAAATGGAAACTAGCTCAATGCTTTTAGATACCAACTCACAAGCTTTGAAATGAAATTGATGTGATATGACAATTATTGCATGAAATCATAAGCCAATAAGTTGTTTGTGAATGGAATGAGCTAATAAAACGTACACAATTAGATTACTCAAACTAAGTTGCAAATATACGGAATTGTAAAGGGTTGCTCCAAAGATGTGCACAAAAGTGAGATACAAAGTTTTCTAATAACCCAACAAGAATATAAAATTACAACTAGATGACTTGAGATAAAAATTAATGATTAGTATGAAACTATGAAAACATTAGCTTGCCAAATGAAATGAAAGTGCTATGTTTTTACTTAAACAAATAAAAAAAGGATTGCATAACACAAGATACAAGAAAATAGATTGGCAAGTTAGATTGCAAAATAGGAAAATATGAGTGTTATGTGTTGAGGTTATGAGTTAACCATTCACAATTAGATTAGAATAACAAACGAAATGATGAATGCAAGTAAATTAGTTGAGCAAATTAAAGACTAGACAAAAGAAAGTTAACCACTCAAGAAGATTTCCTCCCTCTAAATGAGTTGGTGAGATACCATGGGAAAAACTTCCCAAGGTCCCTCAAGAAAAGTCAGCTCTTTATTAACTTCTTGTTACAATGATAGAGCTTCCTTTATTGTGAGGAAAAACCCCAATTTTGCGAAGGCTTTTACAATAAATATTTGACTTTTATACACTAGAATCCCTTCTTGAGAAAGCAGTGACAATATTTCACAAAAAATCGGCAATGGAATATACAAGAGAGACTCCTCGAATAATATCTTGAAACTCTAGCCTCTTGAGATGATGAAATCTGCTCCAAAAGGTGATGATAGTCTGCAAGGAATTTCGATATGATTTACAGCCTTGAGAGCCTAAGTCCCTGCCAAGGTAAAATACTTCTTGAAAAAGCTGTCAAAACCTCTGTAAAATGGACCCAAAAAATCAGTGGAGAAAGATGAGAAAAACGGCAAAAGTATTTACAAATATACGAGGACTAGACCGATGGTTAGGGGGTATGATTATTATCACTGTCTTGTCAAGAAACATGCTCCTATTAGCAAATATGATCAATGTAAGCAAAAAATTTAAAATAAATGATTTGAATAGAATAGATTTGATCACAAACACAAACCTAAGAGACCCTACAAACACAAATCGAAAGATAAAACTTTGGGATATCACAATGTTGGTTCCTCCATGTTCATGCTCAAGAGTGGGTTGATTCCTTTGAGAATGTCCCCTCAGTTTTGAGGCTTGATCCAAAGATATTTTTCTACACAACTTCAAATAAACTCATTAGATCCACATGGGTTAGAAAAATATAATGATAGAGAAGTCTTAGATGTTTATATGAAAATCTACTAAAACATTCCCTATCTAGAATAAATCTCTAAAACCAAATATTAGTGCAAGACAGCTCTATACTAACAAATCTTTTGCAAGCATATGGAAATAATAAACACAATACTACCAATAGAAAATGAAGATCGCGATCAAGAATTATACCACAACCATAGAAGAATAACACCTCATAGTTGAACCCCAAAGTCTTGTTATTTCATTGAAAGATGAGTATACAAAGTGGCAGAACCTCCCCAAGCACAAGAGCTCGTATTTTGATACAATATGAGAGCCCACAGCTCCATTATATAGAAAGTTGGAAGAAAATCCCAATGAAGAACCAAATACCAAGTGGTGAGAGGGAGGAGATGTAAATTTCTGAACATGTTCTATGCCATTTCAGAATAGGGCACAAAATATTGAAGCAGATAGAACAAATAAATTGATCGATGGAAGACAAGCCACCAATAGAAAAGAAGAAGAATGATGGTGTTACAGCGATCGGCAGGATGCTTCAACCAGCAAAGTCTCCAATAGGTCATTCAGTCTTAGAACGCTACATCAAGAAGCCCTAATTCAGCTCCATGAGAAAGCCCTAGCACAGATGCACCAAGAAGAGAGAAGATAATTTCCTCCACACAATTTGTGTGAAATGATCTCCAAAACTCTCCTATTTATAATCATCTGTGGGGGAGTGTGACACGTCCTTTAAGACATTTAAGTCGATATTATATTCCAGGCTGACCTAGCACATAAGTGGAATAGATTCAAAATACATGTTCTTCTCATTCGATCGAGATGATCTTTAGATCAATTTTACACCTCTCCAAAAGAGGAATCCAATAAAAATATCGGGATCATCATCTGAGCAGCACAACCCGAAGTTTGGACCTAGTTGCCCAAAATTAACACTCCCTCTCAACTAGGGAGAACTCCGTCGACTTGTGCAATCCAAATATTGTGCGTCATCTCGCCGTAACGTGCTTTACCGACATCTTTATTCCAAACGGTGAGTCACAAAGACATCACGCCCGGTTGACCCGAAGTCAACTCAGAGGTTAAAACCTCTCCAGGACTCAAAAGAGTCTCATACTAACCCGAAATTAGTTTAACTGACCCGAAGTCAGTTGGAGGTCCCAGACTCCACTTCACTTGATCCCCGATCAAGTCGTTGGACACATGTCATCCTATCATAGAGGGTACGACAATCCCCGATGTGTCCATCGATCTTGCTATGTTCTCTAACTTTTCCCACCTCATTGGCCAAGATGAGGGGTACTTCCCATGAGTCCCGGACTCCATGGGTAGGATGCATGCGGGGCACAGACCAAAGAGAGGCGAACCAACTCAATGTCATCACAGTGAGGTTGGAAGCACACCAACAAGGTTTGGCAAGCCTAGCCCCGTGGTTGCTTATAGCTTCAAGAAGCTATTCCCATGCCCCCTAGAGCTCTCGAAGCTCATCGTGGTATCTATCACATGGTCGAACAACTCACTGAAGAGCTTTCGTAACCAAATCGCTTCACAACAAGCCATGCTCGTAGCGATGTATGCGGCCTCAGTGGTGCTCAAAGCTACCGACTTCTGCTTCCTGCTCATAGAACCAAGTGTAAAGCAGCATCCACATGTGCCCTTGCGATCCACCACACTACTAGCCCAATCAACATTGGAATATCCATGGATTGTCCCGCTCTTGGCAGTGTATCTCAGCCCATCTTTTATCGTGCCTCGGAGATATCTTAAGAGATTCTCAGCACGAACCTAGTGAAAACGTTCACTGCAAATCATATGTCCGGACGAGAGTTTAGTAAGAACACCAGCGCACCTACGAGTTGGCGATACTCGGTAGGATTTCTCAATGCTGGCCCATCAACATTTCCACACAACTTCTTGAAGTTGAGCTCCATCGATGTCGACACGGACTTATACTCCACCATACCAAATCTCTCCAGCAACTTCCTAATATATTTTCCTTGAGATAGGAAAATCTTGCCAGGGCTTTGCGAGACCTCCAAGCCTAGGAAGTAATGCATCAGTCCTAGGTCTTCAATCTCGAACTCGGAAGCTAGCTCCCTCTTACACTGATGAATGAGAGGGTCAACACCTGTTAGGAAGAGATCATCCACATAGAGAACCAGTATGAGAGGTTTCTCACAATCGACCTTGAAGTAAAGGTTCGGATCAACATTACTTCGAGAGAAGCCCAGCTTCATCAAGTAGCTATCAATCCTATCATACCAAGCTCTGGGTTCTTGCTACAACCCATAGAGAGCTTTCTTCAACCTACATACATGAGAGTCTCTATCCTGGAATTTGAACCCCAGAGGTTGCTCCACATACACTTCTTCCTTTATCGACCCATGTAGAAAAGCGATCTTCACATCCATTTGATGAAGATTCTGTCCTCGTGTAGCAGCAAGGGTAATAATAGATTACAGGTGCAATCATAATCAATGCCTTCCTTGAGAGAATTCTTAGGCAACACAATTTCCCATCAGATCCTTGCTTGATCTTATATCGAGGTGACAACAACTTTGTCCTGTGGTCTAGAGACCATATCCCAGACATCACCCTTCAAAATGGACTCGTACTCTTGTGTATTGCATCCTTCCAGACTTTATGCTTTACAGCTTCTTCAAATGATCCAGGCTCATAATGTACTCATGGAAACTAGATACCTTTGGTATTTATATGGCTTCTTGTTTTTTTTTCTTCTGGAATTTCCCCCTTGAAGCCATATGTCTTTAAGCCATGAGGCTCTTCTTAGCTCAGGAGCATATACAGTTGTAGTCTCTTTCTTAATGCTTTCTTGCAGCACAATTCTGATATATGCCTTTATGACAGATGCTTTCTCCTGCAATGACAACTGTTTTATACTTTCCTTTGGTTGCCTGTAGCTGCTGCACTACTATATGACTGTTGCAATCCAGAATTTAGCCTCTCTTGTTGGGGAAGAATTACGATACACTGTGGATAGTTAACTCCAACAATGTAATTCCGAGGACAACATTAGCAACACAATCTCCAAGATAATAAAAAAACCCAACCAGCTTCAACAATGACAAACTGGTCACCTTTGCTTCTTAGTACTCGGTTCTAGAAGCTCAACTTCAGGAATCAGGGAATCGAGTATTCTTGTAGTCTCTTCGAAGCTTGCAGAACCGAGGTTTGTACAAGTGTAACTTGCCCACAGATTTGAGGTCTTCGAGTTTATTTTGTTACCACAGCAAAGGTAAGCTACTGGACTATAGGTGCGAAGTTACGACCACGAAACCCAACCAATTTTTTGTCCACTATCCGAGATGTGACTTATCATAGTTCCCCCACAAATCCAAGCTTGCACTTCGAGCTACAATAGTTCAATAAACCGAGCTACAAGTCTGGGTTTCTGTTACACAGCAATTTGTCACCGTCCCTACAATCCCCATCCCGCACATTGGAGGGCTCATTCCGTGACCTGTGGACAGAGTTAAGGCTTGAAAATACTTTCATTGCATCCCTCTGAAGAAGAGCTTTAATTTCCCTAAAGACATCTCCCTGCAAAAAGCCTTGAAAATAGCTCTTTTTCCATTGGCGCGGTTCCATAGTTTAGCCCTCGCGCCAAGAGGGAAATCCTCCAAAGAGGGCGCGCCAATTGGCGCTCTGTCATAGAGTCGTACCCGCGCCAACCATATTAAGAGGTGTTTTTAAAAAATAAAAGGCGGAAGTTTCATCCTAACAAATTACTGGGCTGATTTCTATCTTGAGTTGGGAGGTTTGGCTACGGATTTCCATGGAGAGGAAGTGGTTTGCCACCTTTCATGGAAGCTTCCTTGATGATAGGGCCAATCCCATAATTATAGGGATCCCAACTCCCCTTCCTCCTTCTATAAAAGCTTGCCCATTTCCATTTGCAAGCTAGTTCCAAAGAGTGGCAGAATTTCTAAGTTCCCAAGAGCTTTCATGCTGCAAAAGCCTTCTTGATTCCCTAAGGCCAAATCCAAGCAAGGAGACTATTTCCAAGTATCCGGAGAGAGAGGCTTGTCCCATCCCTGATAGGCTTTATCGAGACATGTTGTGCTAACGACCCGCTAAAGGAGAGTGCTGCGTCGAAGCTATGGTTGTATTCTTCTTTTGACTCTTTAATGATAAGCGACTATCGGTTATGGTTCCACTCTTGTTCTTGATCATGTTCATGAGTTATATCCTCTTCGACTAATATATAGTTGTATGCACTGGATTTTATGCTTGCGTTTGTGTTGTTTCTTGCATGTGCAGGTGTCCGATCACGGAGATCGTGAGGGCTGTGATCTGCCAGGGCGAAGGAACGGGAGCACCACCTCTTCTACAAACAGCAGCGTCGGATTCCAGATAAGCCTTCCTCGCAAGTCGGTTTATTTACAATTAGGAACCTGCACTGTAGCATGTTTGATTGTGCTAGACCCGATCTGGGCTAGTAGGGATCGCCTCTATCCGCAGAGGGGATTTACCTCCTCAACAATTTGGCGACTCCGCTGGGGACTCAGCTTGTTGTTTGATTTGTAAACTATAGACGAAGTCTGAAGCACAGCCAGATAGCCTTCGAAATGCTTTTGCTTTGCATTAGCGGAGTAGATCAACGCTGCTTCAGTCGATCTTCGGTTTGGTTTACGAACTGGACAACTTGGAGTTTTGTCTTCTCTTTCCGGTTAACTTCTTGGTCTTGCTTGCTTGGTCAACTCTTTGGACTGGATTTTCTTGTTTGTTTGGCTTTGTTTTAGCCTTATTTTCACTTGTCTGTGTCTGAGATTGCTTGTTTTTTATTTTTTCCATAGTAAACTTGGCTGGCGCGCTTTTTAGCGTAACAGTCGCGTTGATTGGTGCAGGTTTCCTGTGTATCACCCGCGCCATTGCATTTCTGGCGCTAATTTCAAGCTCACAGTCGCGCCAATCCTGTGAGCTATTAGGGTTTTCTGTGTTTCAAGCTTTCTGAGGCTGACTTGTGATTTTGATCTTGATTTTTCGGCTGTTTGAGTGCACTGGAGCCTGGTTTGACTGGTTGGAGCCTCCTTCCTTTGGTTGTTTGCCTATTTCTTTCGATTTTGCATACGAGCCCTAGGGCATCTAGGTGCCTTTGTGAGTCGAGCCTCCCTTGGTTTCCGTTCGTTCAGTCCGCTGTGGGATTGCTTCCTTGCGTTCATTTGACAGTTGTCTATCATATTGTTGCGTTTTCTGAGTGACTGATTTCGTTTTCATTCGAATTTCGCTTTGTTTCATTTTGGGCCTAGATCACACGGCTCATTGGTGTCTTTGGGACTTTTCTTGGTTTTGAGAGACTTTTTGTCGATTTGAGATCTGATTATTTGTGCCATTGAGTGAAATTTGTTTGTTTTTCTCTCTTAATATCATTTCTCGAATTGTTTCTTATTTGTTTTCGGTTTGTTTAGTGCATCTAGCTATCAAACATTGAAAATAAAAAATCTCTTTTGCTTATTGGTTGATTAGTGCAAATTGAAATCTTTTCCATTTTACTAGTATTTAGTGAATTTGAGAGAAAAGTTTTTAGTTTCATTAGTTGCATTAGAGATGTCATTGATTGTCTTCTGATCATTTTGTTTGTGTAAAAACTCTCAACTCTTCTGTAGCTAGTTTTCATCGAACAAAATGGTGTACTGTGGCATGTAGTTTTGCATTTAAGAGATTTTTGAGACAGCACATTCGTTAGGGCCTGAAAACTGAAACGTAATTGAAGATTAACTTTAAAATCTACTCAATTTACACTAAGGCAGCATTGAAATCTAACGAAACACATTTAGAGGTCTAGGCTAGAGACGTGTTCCGGCGTCTTTAAACCTAGTAGCTGTCGTTCGCCTTTTGGCTTTAGACAGCACTAATACGGACTTGTGCTCCCCGTACCGTCGCGTATATAAAGGGAGACCCCACTAGGTTTCAACCCTTTATCCGTAGGAAGCCAAGTCTGCCGCCCTATACCCGTGATACACCGAACATAGCATTCGGGGAGATTGCCTGCACGTACGGAAAGTCCTTGGTTGATTTCTCTTTCATTATTGAAACCAAGGTGTATATTGCAGTTCACGGTTATTTGGTACACCCTTTTGCCTAGTATTCCAGAGCAGTCATTTGATCTTTTCTGACTCCCTAAATTTGAAAGGATCACCAAGCGCTTGTCCTTTCACGCTTGTGTCAAATCTGAAAGAGATAGAGTCACCTTTTTTACCGTTTCTCGACTCTTAAAACATGAAACGGTGAAGTTTCTTATGTTTCAATGTGGTAAAAAATTAATCACCCACGATTACACGCCCTGTTAGTTTTTGCTTGTTGACCGTTTGATCGTGTGTCTTGACTCTTTTTCAGCCCGTGTGTGTGTTTGATCTTTTCTCTTGTCGTTTTTGTCACAGTGGCAGAACCCTCAGTTTCGTCTACTGGTAGTCCTTACACGGACGATTCATCAGAGGTGTCCCAATCCTCTGCTGAACCACAGCAGCCCGTTGTTTCCGAGTTTCCTGACGGGGGACCGGTTCTTTCTGAGCAACCCTTTGGGGGACCAGTTGAGTTCGATTGGCCCTTTTCAGACCCTGTGTCTGAATTGAGATTAGGAGTTGTTTTCCTTTCTCTTACATCGGGTTCGCCTTTTATAGCTGCTGTTTTTCCTCCTAGTCCTCGTCGTCTATTGCGAGATCTAGCGGCAGGCTCAACCATGAGTGATTCTGGTGAGGAAATTCCAACGTCTGGTGAAGACTATCAGCTCTTCCCACGAAGATTGTTTCCGGGAGACAACTCTGAATCCGCTGTTATGTCAACAGGCAATCCCTCATTACCACCGGGGTACAGGTCTTTGGGTCAGATCATTTCCGCTGCTGCCTCTATGGGAGTGTCAGCTCCTTCTCCGAGGTCAGCTGCTCCTTCACCAGGGGTGTCTCCTCAGACGCCCGTTACTTCTGTACCCGTTCGGCCCACTGCTTGTGTGGCCGCCTCGTCACCCGTTGTCACGACACCCTCTGCTAGGGCTGTGCCGTCTCCTGAAGACATTTATCTAGCTACTGCTGTGTCGGAGAATATCTCTCCGGAGGAGTATCGGTTGTCCCTGCTTCAGCCGAACCCCGAGGTTGGACCGTCCTCCCAAGATCCCAACCGTTCTTACTTTTCGCACTATGCACAGGATGGTACGCCCGTGTATGCTTTTCCAGGTCAGTATGATGAGCACGGGGACATTTTGCGTCTACCCGCTCCTGAGGCTTACCTCCATGCTCAAGGTTTACCTTATAACCAGGCTTATAACCCGCAAGGGCAACCTTTCCAAGGCCAACCTTCGGGCCAACCTGGCTATCCTTATGACCCACAGGGGCAGCCCATGCAAGGCTATCCTGCGGGCTAGCAAGGGCCGTCATACAGTCCGCAAGGACAGTGTTATAGCCCTTCCGGTCAACCTGTACAGCCTCAGCCGGGGTACCAACCGGGACCGGTCTATGGTCCTGGGGGGTAGATCCAGCCTTCTCAACCAATGCAACCGCAGTATCCTGTTGTTTCTAACGTTGCATATCAGCCAGGACCATCCTATGGTTCTGCTCCAGGTCAAACCGGTTACCGGCAAACACCTGGCCCTATTCCTCCACCAGGGCAACCGACCCATCCGGTACAACCTGGTGTTCCGCCTCCAGGCCAACCGGCTCATCTAGTACAACCCGGGGCTCCTCTACCGCCAGGTCAGCGTGCGCAACCGGCGCCGCTTGTCTATCTGGGTCAACCTGTTCACTCAGGTCAACCCTCTCAGCCAAGTCAGCCTGTTCATTCAGGGCAGCCCTCTCATGCTATTAACCCTGCCCAGCAGCCGATTCATTCGATGCCGCAGCCAAATCAACAGCTGCGCCCTAGTTATCAGGCTCCGCAGGGTTCCACCTATCAGCAGCCGACTCATCCTCAGGGCGGTTATTATCCTCATGGTCAATCTCAACCGAATTATAACCACCCCAGAGGCTCTCAGTATTATCCTCCTCCACCCGGTTATACCTACACTCAGCAGCCAAATCCAAATGCTGCTTATACACGGCCGCATCCTAATCAGGGTCCGCACTCTGGTTATCAAGCCCCACACACTGGTTACCAGCATCCAAATCAGTCTGGTTATACGACCTACACCCCCTATGGTCAGAATCCTACGGGACAGAACCCATGGGGGCAAGGATATTCACAACCATTGTGGAGTACAGGTACCGGTCCTCATCCCGGGTCTGGCATGTCGGTTAATCCGCCATTGCCGTTCTTGGCCACCTTGGAGTTGCCGGATGTTTCAAAATTGACCAATGATCTGATTTTACATAATCCGTATTGGCCTCCGGTTCCTACTAAGATACCAGGTGATTGCCCCAAGTTTGAGGGAAAAGCTGGAGAGGACCCCCAAGCGCATGTGATGACGTATCATCTTTGGTGTTCGTCTAACTCTTGGGTCGATGACTCCATTCGTCTGCGCCTCTTCCAGCGCACTTTGACTGGAGCTGCTGCTAAGTGGTACATAGAATTATCCTGTGGCATTTTCCAATATTTCAATTCCTTAGCCATGGCTTTCCTCACGCACTTTCAGTTACTGGTTCGTTATGAAGCCGGGACGCACCTCCTGACTTCCCTGAAGCAGGATAAAGCCACTCACATTTTTTATCACATTCATGAGTGGCGGCGCCGTCGTAGACTGATCAAGTTTCATATACCTGATCAGACACTGACTCACTGGTTCACCACCTCCTTCATGAACAAAATCGCCCAAGATATTGCGACGGGAGCGTGTGTGACGGAGGAACAAGCCATTGCACATGCCCAATATCTGGATCTTGTATATTCTCAGTCCGGCACGCTTTATGATATCTTGCCTGATGCTCCACAGTCCGGAACCTCTAAGGCTCCACCTACCCCCGCAGTGGATGGTGTCATTGGTTCTGTATCTCAGAATTCGAAGAAATCTTCGAATGGGAAGCAGAAGTCTAATTCTTCCAACAATACTCCTGCTAATCCCGCCCCATCAGATTCTGGCAAAACCGCGGAGGTGAATGCCGTTCAGGCCAATCCTACGGAGAAAGCCTCCAAAGGGAAGAAGAAGGGCAAAGGCAAATCCAAATCCGATGCCCTGAGGCTAGAATCCAAATCTCGCACTGAGGATGGCTCTCAGCGTACGCCGAAGTACCCCTGCCTCATTTGTGAAGGAGACCATTATACTAAGGATTGTCCGCGACGATCCGAAGTTAGTCAACTTCTCAAGGGCTCAAAGGGGCCTCCGGCAGTTCTTAAGGAGCCATTCCCGTCTCAGCAGACCCAGATGGTCGAACAACCGTCATCATCTGCACCATTTGGGTCCCAAGTTTTCATGATGAAGAGTGTTGCACCTATCTCCGTCGCTACGCGTTCGAAGGATTACAGCGAATCACGGCAGGCACCCGGGAAGGCAGTTGCAGATGGACCGCCTCCCCCACCTGTCTTCGGTTCGTTGGAAATCGAGAAGCCTACTCCTGAACCTGTTGTGAAGCCACCTTCTAAAGGTGTCCTTCCAAGATCTTCTTATAATCCGAATGCTCGTGCCGCTCAACACTACAACATTGTTGAGGATTTGGCATAGGCGCCTTCTGCTATGTCTGCGCTAGAAGTTCTTCAAAGTTGTCCTTCGTAACAGAAGGCTTTATTGTCTGCGATCGGTGGCATTGATCCCGCTGATTCGAGTCTTCTCACCTTCGATTTAGAGAATTTCTCCCCCCGACTTCCACATCAGATAGCTCTTGTTATTCAAGTCGGGATTAACGGTCTTAACATCCATAGGGCCGTTGTGGATGAAGGTGCTTCTACTTGCGTCATGTCATCCGCTTGCTGGAAGGCCATTGGCTCTCCAGCCCTTGCGTCATCTCCCAATGCCCTCGAGGCATTCGATGGTTGGGAATCCAAACCCCTGGGTGTTCTCGAGAGTTTAGCAATCACTTTACAGGGGAAGACTGTCAACATGGAAGTAGAAGTAGTCGATGCCAGGCTCAACTACAACATACTTCTTGGCCGCAGCTGGACCCATGCCATGCTATGCGTGCCATCCACCGTTTTTCGACTTCTTAAGTTCCCTCACGAGGGCAAAATCGTCACGGTGGATCAGTTGTCCTTCTTCACCTCTACTTCCGAGAACAACGTACCATACGTGAATCAGATTCCGAATCCCCCTGACAGTGTTGGACCCGATCTCTTCAAAGACCCCATCCTCATGGGTATCTTTCCCGCACCACCACCGCATACCGCTCAAGTTAACATGATTTCCAGGTCCGATGACCCCTGGCTTATTCCTACGCCTGAGCAGGTATTTGAGTTTGGAGAATCAATGCCCTTGACTCCAGTAGAGATCAGCTACTGTGAAATCGTCGCTGCATCTGATCCTCCACCTCCTCAACATGCTCCTTTGAGCATGGCTCTAGATGTTTACTCTCAATCCCCCTGGCTTGGTCAGGCCGATTCGCCTGATCCTCTCAAAGAGACTTTTCCTTCCGATGAAGCCATCATTGAAACTATGTCTCTCGAGGCGCTGCCTTGGGGCGATGGACATCATCGCTCCTCTTTTATGCCTAGCTTGGGGGCAATGTCTGAATGTCTGGAGCGTTATGCATCTCAGGTTCCTACTCCTCCTCTTCAAACGCCCATTTTGACGCATGAGGTCTTTTCGGAGGGAAACCTGAGTAATATCACTCAAACCATCCCGATCAACATCTCCGTCAAACCAGGGATCGTTGAGAATATTCACGTGGGAGTGACTTGTTCTCCTGATGAGATTCAAGTCTATACTGATCTTTTCAAAGAATTCAGAGATGTGTTCGCCTGGTCCTACGAGGAAATGCCGGGGATTGATCCCAGTATCGTAGTGCATGAGATTCCAACCTATCCAGGTGCGAACCTCGTGCGCCAACGCTTACGCCCCATGCATCCTCGGAAAGCCGCTGCAATTAAAGCAGAAGTTGAAAAACTTCTGAACGCGGGCTTTATTTATCCCATCCCCCTCACAGAATGGGTTTCTAACATTGTTCCTGTTGATAAAAAGCAGGGTACTATTAGGGTCTGTGTTGATTACCGCGACATCAATTGCGCCTGTCCAAAAGATAACTATCCCACTCAGTTCATAGATCAGATTATTGATGAATGTGCCAGAAGTGAGATTTATTCCTTGATGGACGGTTTCTCAGGGTATAATAAGATCAATATTGCACCTGAGGATCAACATAAGACTACATTCATCTATCCGTGGGGTACTTTCGCCTATAAAAAGCTCTCGTTCAGCTTGAAGAACGCTGGAGCCACGTTTCAGTGTGCAATGTCTTATGCTTTCCATGACATTTTCCATATCGTTCAGCCTTATCTGGACGACTTGACCGCTCATTCAGTTGGGTGAGAGGATCACCCTGAACACCTCTGCCAGATTTTCCTCCGCTGTAGGCGCTATAATATTAGGCTCAATCCTCATAAGTGCGTCTTCTCCGTGGATTCTAGCCATATTTTGGGATTCATAGTCTCCAAAGATGGAATTCACCTTGACCCTTTAAAAGTCGAGGCTATCATCAACCTCCCATCACCCTCCTCGTTATATCAGTTACAGAGTCTGCAGGGAAAAGCGAACTTCCTTCGTCGCTTTATCCCGAACTACGCGGAGGTGGCTAAAGGATTCACACGCCTATTAAAGCAGAATGTTCCCTTCCATTGGGACGAAATTGCTCAGCAGTCCTTTGAGAAGCTAAAGACGTTATTGGTTAATGCTCCTTTGCTTCGTCCACCTGATTATCGCCGCGATTTCACTTTATATCTCGTCGCCGCGTTTAGCACCATTGCTATGGTTCTGGTGCAGGATGATGATGATGGTAATGAACACGTCATTTATTATCTATCGCGAAACCTTCTCGATACAGAAACACGTTATGCTCATGTCGAGAAGTTGGCGTTAGCCGCAGTACACGCTGTGCAGCGTTTTCGCCATTACATCCTGTTGCGTACGATAACAGTGGTTTCGGATTGCAACCCCATGACATATATTCTCTCTAGACAATTGCTGAGGGGCAAATACTCCAAATGGATCGTTATCCTGCAGGAGTTTGACTTAGAGTTCACTACCGCTAAGTCTAAGAAATCACTTGTTTTCGCGGATCTTATATGCTCACTCCCGACAGACTTTGCTCCTTCGTTTTCCGAGGATCATATCCCGGACGAAACTCTTTTCCTCATCAGTACTCGCGACCCTTGGTATGGCGACATAATTGTGTATCTTCAGACCTCCACATTTCGGTCTGAGTTGACTAAAAATGCTCAACGTCGAATTCTGCATCAGTCTCAACCCTACCACATCGTAGGAGATACTTTATACCGTGTTGGAGTAGATTCGGTGCTCCGTTGGTGCCTAACCTTGGAAGAGGCTGAAAGGGTCCTAAATGACTGTCACAGTGGCGCCTGTGGTGGACATATGTCTGGATATGCTACTGCCCAGAAGATTCTGCGAGCAGGTTATTTCTGGCCGTCAATATTCAAAGACTGTATCGTTGCAGTCCGTAAATGTCACGCGTGCCAGGTGTTTCAGCGCAAGATGCGCGCGCCGCCTCTCCCTTTGCATCCTGTTATTACCGTCGACCCTTTTGCGAAATGGGGCATGGATTTTATGACGTGTAACCCTCACTCGGCCGGGGGGCATGCATATATCATTGTCGCTGTCGACTACTTCACCAAGTGGGCCGAAGCGATGCCTACACTAGTTGTCGACGGTAAGACAACTGCCCAATTCATATTCAACCATATCATTGCACGTTTCGGGGTCCTGCAAGCCATCGTTACTGACCACGGTACTCATTTCCGAGATTATATGATGGCTGAGTTGACTTCAAAGTTGGGCTTACGTCACGATAGCTCAACGCCGTATTACCCTCAAGCAAACGGCCAGGTTGAAGCAGTGAACAAGGTTCTGGTCACTATGCTTCAACGAACAGTTGGTATCCACAAATCCAATTGGCACCTCCAACTGGTCTCAGCTCTATGGGCGTACCAGACATCTGCAAAGAGCGCAACTGGATTCACACCATTTCAATTGGTGTATGGTCTGGAAGCAACTCTTCCGGTTGAATGCGAGATTCCTTCGTTGAAATTAGCTGTGGAACTTCTACCCGACACTTCTGCCGAGGAAGAGTGTCTTTTGTATCTGGAACGGTTAGATGAAAACCACCGCTTAGCTGCTTTAGTTATTGAAGCACAAAAGAAGCGGGTCAAAGCTCACTTCGATCAATCGGTTTCTCCTCGTTCCTTTGTTGAAGGAGACCTCGTCCTCCTGTACGATCAAGCACATGATAAGCTTGGGGCTGGCAAGTTCCAACCTATGTGGCATGGGCCCTACATAGTAAAACGCGTTTTGAAGAATGTGGCTTATGAGCTTATAGATTATGAAGGAATTCCGCTGGCGCAGCCCAGAAATGGGCTGTACCTCAAAAAATACTATGCCTGAAGTGATTTTTGGTGTGGTGTGTGTACATAAGTGTGTGTTTTTCATTTGTGTGCATGTGTGGTGTGGTTTGCAATGTAAACATCTTTCTGCTGATCGGGTCTTCCTGATTGTGTAGATGTCCATTCATCCGTTTGTTGGTTTCGCAGATGGTGCCTCCCGCAGTACCAGGAATCTGTCTTCAGCAGCCTGGGTAATCTACGATCCTGTTGGTGAGTTGGTCAACCTGCAAGGTGTGTGTCTGGGACGTACTACAAATAACATCGCGGAATATAGTGCTGTATTAGAATTATTAACCGAGGCTGTAAACCTTGGTATCCGTGAATTACTTGTGTATCTAGATTCGCAACTTGTAGTATTACAACTAAACGGTCATTATTCGGTCAGAAACCCATCCATTTTACGTCTGTATCTGCGTATTCGTTTACTTGAAAGAAATTTTGACTATATTACATACCAACATATTCACAGGGATATGAATGCGTTAACTAATGCAGTAGCTAATTTGGTTTTAGATAGACATTTGCGCAATTTGTAAATCATCATCACATGAAAAGGAAAGATCCATCCAGAAATAGATATGTATATATATATCGAAATGTTTACATAGTGTGCATCACATTAAATCAAAAAATATATATGTTCATCTTAATACATCCGGAGACGACATGTCTCTCAAAAATATGCATGATAAAAGTCCTAGGAGTCTAATCCGCATGGTGCTCATGATAACAGGTAACTGCACGCACTAAGCGTCTCAGAATTCGGTGGAGGCGACTGGGCACTCCCACCGTGTGTCTCTGGTACGCCATCGGTACATTCGCCAGCTGGGCGTAGTCTGGGATCCCTCGGGCGATGCCCTCGAGATTCTGGATTAACTCCCCCCCCTCTGCACCCTCTGCCTGAGGATCAGGTGCGGGAAGAGTCCTCTATGCGATAGGAGACATTCCGGCTGGTCTCTCTGGACCTACATCTGCATACATATAAAATGTGTCAGGAAGAACATGTATTAACAAAAAAAATCATAAAATATAAAATAAAAAAGAGAAGGGGTCATACCCAACTCCTCGTCCCAATCATCTCCCTCCGGCAGTGGGAGATCTGGATCACCAGTGAAATCGGTACTGGCATATGGCCAGTCTTCCACTACGATCAACTGACGCCACAACCACCCAAAAAACTCCGGCCTCCAGGACATCTGTTGGCCCCCTCCAGCTCTGGGCATCAGTGCTGCCCAGCGAGCCATTCTTGGCTCTCGTGGAATAGGCTCAGCTACTATGGCCCCTTGGCCCTGGAAGATTGGTAATCGTTCCAGAATGAACGATACCAGGATAGAACCATAGCCAAACTGTTTCAGCTTGGCTTGTTTGCATTTGGTCAGTTGCCTCTTTATGTTTATCGTCACTGCTGTGGCCTAGTCGAACAATAGAGGAGTCATACACTCTGAGGCCAACAAAAGTTGGGCCTTTGTGGCCTCGTGCGGTGCCTGCGACCCCACAGCCCGCGTGATGGTATGCAGCACTACTCTCAGTGCCAGATCAGGAATGGTATGGATGTCCACCTTTCCACTTCCGGATCCCAGTTGTGCCCCTCGGCACACGCGTGCCATCACTTGCTCCATTTTCTCACCAGATGGTCTGCTCCCTGTCAGTATGGGCACCGGACCTCTGCGTGATAACCCGGTTATGAAGTACACGTCAGCAACTTCCAGTTCTAGCACTTGGTCTCGCAGTTTGAATACTTGTTCATCTGCGTCCCACATATTGATCAAGTACTGTAGAAGCTCGGGCTGAGCTCGTAAACAAGGTGTTAAGAAGAACTTTTTTAGCCCACAGTTCCTGAGGGCGTTCATGCAAACTTCATTTTCCATGGCTTGTTCATCCTCTTCACCGTGCTCCCTTTCTTTCCACTCAATCACCATTTTTCTCGGTTTCCTGCATCAACATGGTCAAAACCCTTAATTAGATCTCTGATGAGCTTCAAATTTCATTCAATTTGATTAAAATCTCGAATTTTTAGGCAAAAATTGAGGTTCTGCTGCTAGCGCGGCTGTTTCCTGAACAGTCGCGCCAGCTGGCGCGAGCCCTTTGCATATAAAAACCCATTGGCGTGGGTCCGTGCCTGATACCCGCGCCAATGAGCGGAGCCCTAAAAATTTAAAAAGTTGCCTCAGAAGTCTAATTCATGATGGAAAACTATTAAAAAATGGATTGAAATGGAGTACAAAGAAGCGCCTCTTACCTGGAACTGACGGAACTCTGAATGGTAGCCCGGATCGGTCGTATTTACTGTCAGAAGTTCGCACACCAAACTGGACCACTGCTGCTCTTCGGTGAGGTAAATAGTAAAAAGTAATTCTATTTTTACCATTTGACATATTTATAACTTTTTGAACTCAAAGTAGGTTTTGAAAGTTATTTTTTCTGAATATTTTAATATATTTGTGTCGAAAATGGGTTTTACACTTGCCTTTTGTGCAGCAACAGGTCTTTACGCAACTGAAACGGTGAAACGAGTTGTATTTTATACTTTTTCGAACTCGGTAAATACACGAAAAAGTCATTCTAGAGTCATCTTTCAGCTCTTTTCTGACTCTCTAAACATGAAAAGATTGCCGAGGCCCTTGTCATTTCGATCTCGATAAAGTGGAAATGAATCGACATCTACCCAGTATACATTTACCCCTTTTTTGGGTTGGGATGGATTATTTACGAAAAAGGAATACCCTAGCCTATCGCGACTAGGAGGTTTTATCGGGTATTGTTTTCTACCTTTTCGGGTCCGAGGAACTATCTACGAAAAGGGACCGCTGGATTTAATTTTCTGCTGTATTTTCAAACTCTCTAAATATGAAAATACGCCGAGTTCTTCCTTTATCAGACTCGTTAAACCCTGATGACATTGGATTTAGTCGAAATGACGTTTTCTGAGTTTCTCCTTCCTAGGGCTCGTTAGATGTACTAGGATGGATTCGTTCGAAGGACGGACTTATATTACAAGCATATGCTATCCCCTTCAAGCTTTTTATCAAAAATAATTGGGGTACTCGCCAGAAATGGTAGGCGAAAATGGAACCAGTATCGTCGTCGTGTCGACAGTATGTCGCTCTTGAACATGGCACTTGTATGCATTCGTGTCGGGTTGGGGACATATCATCTCATCTTTCACTTTGCCTCCATGGGTTTGGATAATCCCTTTTGACCTCTCATCTGCTCATTGCCTCGTCACCATGACCTCTGATCCGTTGATGTCAAATACTGCCAAGTCCACTATCGTGCCGTTTACATGTTCAAGAGAAGTTGACCTCTGCAAGCATCAACCTTCCTCTGATTCTCATATGATCCTGATTCACAAAAACACCATTTTCCTCTGTCTCGTGTCGATGATGTGGGAAAAATTATGGCCCACCTTCGATCAAGGTCACTTCCCGTCGACTTCAGCTCATTATCCGGGAAGCTGCGTCTAGAGACTCTTTCATGGTACCTTGGAGCCTGCATGCCTCAATGGCAGGTTCGTCGCATTCGACGTGAGGTTTTCATCATTGGCCTCCAATCGAGTGATTCTACGGGTGTTCGACACCAGCTCATTGATTCGCACGCCATAGATTGTACCTATAGTACCTTGAGGGCCATTGTCATTATTGGTTGTTCCTCTCGCGTCTGTTAACAGCTTTCATCATTGGCTGGTAATCAGACGATGTTCTTGCATGTTCGACTTCAGCTCACATATTCGCATGCTTGAACTTGTACTTTGTTCGGGTCGAGATGGAGCGCAAGACCTTGGATTGTGTCTTTTGTAATCCAGGCTGCGATTTTGTGGATTGTTATGATTATTTACATGACTCACTGATTGGATGGATGCGACCATACCTGAGTCTATTTATCGATCCTCTATGGATAGCTGCGCCCATGCCTTGGATCTAGATTATTGTATACTCTGTTATGGATGGCTGTGCCCATACCACGCATATATATCATGTATCTGAGACATCAGTTGTACTTCGCTCCGCAGGTTTTCCGATGGCAGTGTTTTCAGTCGGCATGTTCTCGTAAAGCATTTCACCCCTCTCTCTCTCTTTCGGGCCTCATGCTTTAGGGGGCATCTGTTACACAGCAATTTGTCACCGTCCCTACAATCCCCATCCCGCACATTGGAGGGCTCATTTCGTGACCTGTGGGCAGAGTTAAGGCTTGAAAATACTTTCATTGCATCCCTCTGAAGATGAGCTTTAATTGCACTAAAGACATCTCCCTGCAAAAAACCTAAAAATAGCTCTTTTTCCATTGGCGCGGTTCCATAGTTCAGCCCTCGTGCTAAGAGGGAAATCCTCCAAAGAGGGCGCGCCAATTGGCACTCTGTCATAGAGCCGTACCCGTTCCAACCATATTAAGAGGTGTTTTTAAAAAATAAAAGGCGGAAGTTTCATCCTAACAAATTACTGGGCTGATTTCTATCTTGAGTTGGGAGGTTTGGCTACGGATTTCCATGGAGAGGAAGTGGTTTGCCACCTCTCATGGAAGCTTCCTTGATGATAGGGCCAATCCCATAATTATAGGGATCCCAACTCCCCTTCCTCCTTCTATAAAAGCTTTCCCATTCCCATTTGCAAGCTAGTTCCAAAGAGTGGCAGAATTTCTAAGTTCCCAAGAGCTTTCATGCTGCAAAAGCCTTCTTGATTCCCTAAGGCCAAATCCAAGCAAGGAGACTATTGCCAAGTATCCGGAGAGAGAGGCTTGTCCCATCCCTGACAGGTTTTTTCGAGACATGTTGTGCTGACGACCCGCCAAAGGAGAGTGCTGCGTCGAAGCTATGGTTGTATTCTTCTTTTGACTCTTTAATGATAAGCGACTATCGGTTATGGTTCCATTCTTGTTCTTGATCATGTTCATGAGTTATATCCTCTTCGACTGATATATAGTTGTATGCACTGGATTTTATGCTTGCGTTTGTGTTGTTTCTTGCATGTGCAGGTGTCCGATCACGGAGATCGTGAGGATTGTGATTTGCCAGGGCAAAGGAACGGGAGCACCACCTCTTCTACAGATGATAGCGTTGGATTCCAGGTAAGCCTTCCTCGCAAGTCAGTTTATTTACAATTAGGAACCTGCACTGTAGCGTGTTTGATTGTTGCTAGACCCGATCTGGGCTAGTAGGGATCGCTTCTGTCCGCAGAGGGGATTTACCTCCTCAACATTGCATAAGGGGACAGTTCTCCCGTTCCTATGGTAACCCCTCCAAGTAGTTTGGTCACTTCCTTTGATTGGAGTCGACTGGCAGGATATCGTCTTCCTCCTTACGTGCCCTTACAGATCATAGTACATGGTTATAATGTGGTTGTACCTAGAAAAAACATATATGAAGGTGCATTTTCTAGTATTTTGTCCTCAACTGCTTTGAAAGCTTTCGACTCTCCGCAACTTGTGCCCGTTACCCAAAATTTGTTGTCTTTTAACAAAGGAACCAGTCAACTGTTAGGGATCCTTCCTAAGTTGCCTATTACTGTGGGAAGAAATATTGTCTATATAGATGTGATGGTAGTCCAAGGCCCTTTGTATTTTAATCTACTCCTTGGGTGTGACTATGTTTACGTCATTGGAGCTATTGTCTCTTCACTCTTTTGTGTGATGTGTTTCCCGCATGAAGGAAGAATCATGACCATTGACCATCTTTCATTCATTGGTCCTAATATGAATCCCAATCAACCATCGTCCCTAAATGGTCCTTGTATGAAAGTGGTATCTCCCCTTCCACGAGTTAATTATGTGGCAACCTGTTCCATGCCCATGTCTACTGATGATTTAATCAGTGATATAGTGCATCATGTATTGAAGGAATTGGAGCTTGATCTTTCCATTAGATCTCTTGATACGTATCCCTTCCAGAGTGTTTTTCTCCCATCTGATGAGAACCTCTTGGAATCCATGGCCTCTTATGGACCACGATCAAGGTTCCTGAAGCAAAGTTCCTTTTCTTGTGTCAAGCTCCTTAAAAAAATGAAACAAGGTTTTCAGAGAAAAGTTCCTTTTCTTGTGTCAAGCTCCTTAAAAAATGAAACAAGGTTTTATGAGTAGATTTCCTTGTCTTGTGTCAAGCACGTTAAAAAACAAAACAACATGTCGAAGCAAAGTTATTTTTCTCATGTCAATCTACTTAAAAAATGAAACAGATCCCCTTCCAATTTGAGTCTTTGATTAGATCTCGTAAATTCCTAGTCAAGTATTTCACTTTATCTCGTAAATGAACCTTCATTCCATCCACTTGTTAGCCATTGATAGTCTACTTAGTTGAATGAAATAAATCTTGGGGGTTATGTACCTCGAATTGAGTAATTATGTTGGGGGCATGCAAACCAATTTCAAGTGTAGTTTCCCATGTTTCAAGTTTGTATTAAAATGAAACCATTCCCATTTTATCCCTCATTATTACCATTTTTATCAGCCTCCTTCTTGTATATGAGTCTTGGTTTTCTCATGCCATCGTCACCATCTGCTTGGTCGATCCTATGCTTTCACTTGGTTTTTAACCTTTCCTGAGGAACCACTGCGAAGAGTGGTCCTATTAGGCAACCTCTTTACGTTAGCATGTTTTGAGCATTTCCATCATGACTGAAACTATTTGCTACCCTTTATACCACTCGTTCCTCCAAGAGGAGTCCTCTTTTAGCTCTTTTTAGATTCCTAAAATATGAAAATATTGTCGAGCACTCGTCTTTTCAAACTCGTTAAAGTGAACGAAAATACGTCTACTCAATATAAGTTTAACCCTTTTCTGGACTGAGATAGGCTATATACGAAAAAGGAATACCTTAGTCGAACATGGATAAGAGGTTCTCTTGAGTATTTTTTTCTCCATTTTTGAACTCGAGAGATTATCTACGAAAAGGAAGATATGGAGTTTTCTTTTTCACCTCTTTTTCAAACTCTCTAAACATGAAAAAGATGTAGAGTTTTACCTTCACTGGACTCGTTAAAACATCAAACAATGATGGACTTGTCGAACATGACAAGGCCGAACCACTCCTTGTCAGGATTTGTTAAATATGCTTAGAGGGATTCATTTGAAGGATGAACTTACAGATCGAGCATATGTTATCATCCTCAAGCTTGTTAAAAAATAAAGAGGTATTGACCAATATGGTTGGGGAAATTGGGAAAACAAGGTACTTCATTTGCTAATGGTTGTGAGTCACTCTTGAACACGACACTCTTCCACTTCATCTCCATGGCTGTTGGTTTTGGTAATATGCTTGTCATTCGGTTCATCATACCTTTTCAAATCCTCCATTTCAGTTTTGGGTCAATGTTTCCAACTCCATTTAGTGTTGTAATGTGTTCAAAAGAAGTCATGCCAGATGATATATGTTACAATACTCTTAAGCCTTCATTCCATGTTTTCATTTTCGTAATCTAGTTCCAGATCATCGTCATTTTGTCTCAATCATAATACCTATTTCGTGTCGTTTATGGGGGATACATCAAGGCCCTCCTATGATGGGTCACTTCTTATCGACATCAACACATCATCTAGGAAGTTGACTTAGAAACACCCCTCGGTACCTTGGTGCTTGCATACATCAATGACAAGTTTCCTCGCTCTCAGCGACAGGTTTACGTCACTGGCCTTCGACCGAAAGACTTTGTGTGGTGTTCGAAATAAACTCATTTACTCACACCATACATATTATACTATGGTACCTTGAGAGCCATTAACATCATCGATGGTTTCTCTCGCATTTGTTAATGACTTACATCATCGATCGATAATCAGATGGTGTCTACCATGTTCGAACTTAGCTCATTTATTCACATGGTTAGACTTGTACATTGGTTGATCATGTGAACGAGATAGAAGACCCCGGATCTAGTTTCATCCATCGGGGCTGCAATTTTAGGAGTTATACAGAGATCACAATGTATAATGGCTATGATCATAAAGATAATCATCCAATCATGGATCCACTAGTTGCATCCGTGGACGCATCTTTTGATCATTATACATGTTATGTTAGCTTATGTGCTGAGTATGGGTATGCCTCCCTCAACAAAAAGATGTCGTGATGAAAATGTATTGTAACAGATGAAACTCGTTGGTTGCTCTTGATCCTGAATTGTCACAAGGTAAATAAATTCAGTCATCAATCATCATTTATGACTTTATGCTTTAGGGGGAAATATCTTATAGGAAATTTTGTCACATTCAGTAATTAGGCCTCCTAATGGGATCAAAATCAACATCCTATTCCCCCTTGTCAACATCATTGCACAAATACCTAAGTGTGCCTCCTTCATTTCCAAGAATTTATGCCTGAAACCACCTCATCTAAGCCAGATTTAGGACCAATGCTCCTGGCCTTCCTCTGGACAACGTTCATCTAGAGGTTTCTCCACTATGGCCAGCATTGATTAGCTACATGTTGCTCCCCTTTGCACCTGCTTTGGTTCTAGAAATTCAGGAAAAAGAGAGAATTTTCGGAAGCTTTGTCATCCAGAAGCTTCTAGAATTTGTTACAACCATTTTCTTCAGATTAAAATTTCAGATCCTATCTCATCCTTCTTTGTATTTTTCATCCCTTATCCTTTGATCCCATCCTCCCATCAAAGGTGGATCTAAAACCTTAGATTGGTAATTGGATAAGAACTCCCAACTTACCCCACTCCTCTATATATTTACAGCCTTCCATATGCAATGGGTGGGATTGGAGAGTGATTCTACCCTTGTGATGTTGAGGTGAAAAAGTATTATTCCATGCATTTAGAGTGATTAGAGGTGCATCTTGTGACATGGAAAAGGACAATAAAACTTGGAGGAGCTCTTCTACAAGATCAACATCTATTTTTGGTAATAATCTCCTTCCATTTATATTAATGCAAAGAGTTATATTTTTTCCTATATGTGATGTCATTATTTCATATATTTCAATACCATGTCAATATATTGAATAGAGTACTTATATGATTCTGCATAGATCTCATAGTTTCTTGGCTTGTGTTATCTGAATGTGCAGGTTCTAATTTTAGCAATTGAAGCTCAAATTGGAATATTCAAGTTGAAGAAGGAACGAAGCGTGTAGTGGATTCCAGGTAGGATTCATTCTGTCATCTATTTACTTTAAGGAAAGGATTGGGTTCCTTGTTTCTTTGTTGTTCTAGGTTGGCCATCGAACCTAGGGGAGATAATTTTGTCCGCAATCGTAAATCCTGTATAACAATGGGTGTTATGTATAACACCTTCCTCTCTAAGTGGGAGTGTTAGTTTATGTAGCTCATACATGTGTTCTAGTCTCAGATGGTGTCTATGAGGCTAAGGAACACAACAGATTAATTTTCTATAATACTGAGAAAAAGTGTCTAAGGAAATAACCTTAATTAGAATTAATTAACCAACTTATCAATTTTCCTAAGTCTAACTTAGGGAAAAGGCTTAATTAATCGAGGTTGATTGAGGTAAATCAATTTTCCTCTAGTAACTTCTAGAAAAGTTATGCGATGGGGTCAAGATGACCTTAACCATCAATTGAGATTAGATTGTGGTCGTTGATTGCTTAACGATAGAATATAAGAGGAAATTGATGGGCATTTAGAGAATGGATCAAAGACACTGATTTGTAATGATAACATGGGCACAATGATAGTGCGAGGGCACTGACAGTTCGATTTCAATAGTGATTGAAGACAAAAGGGCCAAAGAAAATATTTCACAACGATTTATAGTTTTTTAGAGTTAGAGGGAGATCAATTTTATCTATAGAGGGGGCTAAGTTTCCTAGTGGTGTGAGTTTCTTCTAAGAGGTCGAGTTTCCAGAGAAAACATAAATTTTCTAGAGTGAACAATTTGCACAAGAGAAGCTGATTTTTCTAGGAGAATTTGAATTCCAAAGCAAGTTGAGTTTTCAGCTACTATGGGTTTTTTAGTGATGGTCGAGTTGTCAGGGCTGAATGTGTGGTTCAATTCAGTAAACCAGAGGGAGGTCGAATTGGATCAAAGGAGCCGAGTTGTCTACAAGAAGCCAAGTCAACTTGCAGAAGTGACAAAAATAATTTTTTGGAGGTTTTCTAATCTACGACAAACAATTTTAATTTTTTATTGCATAATTTTTCTAAAGAGGAAATAAAATACTCATTTGCAAAACTGGTTTTGCCCACACTAGGGTTTTTGTAGGGACATTTGTCCAAAAAAATTGGTGTTCATTATTTGTGTGTGTGCAATATTTTCTTAGTTCGCATGGTTTATTTATTTTCCATGAAGTTGTAATAATGTTTTATTCAATATTTACCAAAAATAAATTGCAAAAGACAAATAATCAAATTTGATAGGAGAATGATAACTAGTAACTACAACAGTATTAAAATTTCACATAAATGAGAGATAATAAAATCTTGATTGTTACTTTAGCCATTATACATACCTAATCAAAGATGTGAAGAGATATAAGTGGACTTCATTACCAGGTTACTAAAAACTGAAGGTAAGGATACCATTTTTGTGGTTGTTGGTAGACTCATAAAATATGCACATTTTTGTGGAATTAAACGTACATATACAACAAGTCAAGTGGCACAAGTGTTCATGAAGGAAATTCATAGACTTCAACGTTTTCCTAAAGTAATAGTCTATGACAGAGATCCAAAATTCACATGATTTTTTTGGAGAGAATCATGGAAGATAAGTGAAACAACACTAGTTATGAATTCATCATATCATCCACAAACAAATGGTCAAATAGAAATAATTAATAAATGTTTAGAGGGTTATCTATGATGTTAGTCATCAAGCAAGCAATCTAAATGGATGAAGTATGGCAAAATGGTGGTATAATACTACTTATCACACATCTACTAAAATTTCCCCATTTGAGGCCCTTTATGGACATCCAACTTCTAGTATCTCACAATGTTTGCAAGATAAGTCCAAAGTACAGGCAATAAAGTCACATATGGATAAGATTAAAGAAAAATGGATAATTCTTGAGGAAAATTTTCAAATGGTGCAAAATAGGATAAATCAATAAGTATATCAACATCAAAGCGAGAGACAATTTGAGGAGGGTGATTGGATATTTTTGAGACAACAACCTTATAAGCAATCTACACTCAAGAAAAAGAAGAATAATAAAGTAGCTCCAAAATTTTGTGGACCCTACACAAACCCTATGAGTTTATTTGCAAGATTGAATAAGTGGCATATGAGTTAATTTTTACTTTTTCTCACATTCATAATGTTCTTCATGTATCTTTCCTAACAAAGGTTTTGGGATAAACTATGCCAATATAAACAAATCTTTCAGAATTACATGAAGAAGGGAAGTTGATTCTTGAACCATAAAAAGTTATAGATCAACTTTCTTTATCTTTGTGTAATAGAACCATTATCGAGTACCTAATCAAGTGGAAGAATATGGATCTAGAAGAAGCTACATGGGAACATGAGTAACTTTTGAAGAAACATCCTCAATTACAAGCTTTGAGGGCAAATATTTCTTAAAAGAGGGGGCTATGTTAAGGCCCTAATAAGCATTCATTACTAGTTGGTTTGTTATATTAGTAGGTTAGAAAGAACCTTTCATTGCACCCTTTCATTATAATTGTACCATTTGTCTCCCATATATACACTAATCGGAGCTAGTCTTAGGATCATAATATCTTGTCATCTACATTAGATTAATTGTAAAAGGAGGTTTCCCCCTCAAAGTGGATTTTACTTATTTAATTTTTGTCATTTTCAAAGTGTTTGGATCGTAACATAATGCTATAATGTATTTTAGGCAGGAAAGACCTATCACTCTCCATAATAAAAATCTTCTTCATTAGATCCATTGACAATCCCCATTCCATCATGCTAGTCTAGAAGTTATGAAGGATTTAATGGTTTAGTGAGTACAATAAGAAAACTACATTCCAAGGTTCTATATTTTCACACATAAGCCTCACCCTCTTATTGTTTATATTGGATACAATTATTTAATATTAGTGGTAATGGTGGTGTGCATCTACGAGCGTTTCCTATGGGTTGAGAATATTAAAGGGAACCCTAATTTTTTTTTGGGCACAATACTAATTAGAAAGGGCCTTTAGGCCATGAGGTGGACACTGTAGGCTACATGAAAGATTGAGGTTGGTTTCCTATAATAATTATCTTTCTTATCACTAAAATCCAACCATTTTGGATAATAGTGGGAATCAAAAGAGTTATATCAACTTAGGAGGATTGAGGGACCAAAGAATCTGCAAGTGGCTTTATGATCAAAGAGAAACCCTTGATTATATGCTTTGGGCTTTCGTATGCGATTTTTTTTGACATATTAATACATATCATTGTTTAATGAATTGTCTTATTACTCACTTGGATTTCAATTGGAAATTTATTGCTATGTTATAGGTAGAATTGCATACAAACACACTTATCATGATACAATGTAACAATTCTCTCAAGTTAATCACTTTTAAAAGTACCAAAACATAAATGAGAGGGAAGGAGTTTCAATATAGAGAAATTAGAGATGTCGAGTAGAAGCACCAACAGAGAAATATTCATTCCAATTAGTGAACATAACTTAGGTGTTCTTGCATAAGCGAGGACCAAGCTATACGATAACAATGCAACTCTTAGTATTTGTAAAGCAAAACACGAAGAAACCCTTAGTCATTTTTTTGATATTGTCAGCATGTTTACTGTAGAATACAACTTCTAGGCCTTATGAATATACATTCGATTCACATTCTTTTATATGACATGACCACCAAAGTATCAAACTAGGGCATGCACACCATATTTGTGGCAATCATCTTCATACTCAACGTAGGAAATTCTGGCTAAAATTATAAACATTAGCACGATGGATGAAAACATTGTTGTGGAACACCTTTTGGACAATTTCAATAACCTTCTTAGGTGCCAATGTTATGTCCAACCACTTAAGCAAAATGCACGATGATAAAATGTTGGTCTTTACAAGGCTCGTGATTCCCTTCTAAGAAATGATCATAATATTGACAACAAACTTAATGTGATACCTAACAATAACAAAAATAATGCTTGTCAAGACCTTGTAGAAACCTTAAAACCTCAAAATAAATCAATCCCATTTCCTACATCATCACTGCCATATCACTCTAATTAAATTACACTTTTATAAAATAATTATAATTATACTTGAAGGAGCCAACTCAACAAATGGTCACAATGTCTGTTGTCATTCAAATAGTTTGTGATAACAAGTAGTGCTTGATTTGAGTCCCCTCTGTGAGGTGCACTACTTAATGTCGATAATTTAACTACAAAAGGCATATACAAATGTAGAAATCATTCCTTAAATTCACTTGCAATTTTTTTCCTTGTAAAAGATATAATCATTTTTCCTTATAAATGTGGTTGATATACGCCCATTGGCTTCATTTCCCACTTTTAAAATTAATGGCTCTAACACAACCATTCTTTTTATAAATGTATTAGGTAATTGTGAAAAGGTAAAGCAAGGAACCGAAAGATCTTTGAGGACATTCGCTGTAATCCGATGGATATTAGTATGCAATTTTTTAGTTATGTGGTAGATTTGAAAATTAGGAATAAACCTATAAAGGACTTCTCAATAAAAATGAGACCTATGGAAAAGATTTACCCGACAGGATTTTTTGATGGAGCCTCAGAATCCCAAATTTGCAGATGCAGGGCATGGCTAATGTTGTCACTTGAATGCCATTACAAGATTTATTGGAATGGAGGGAGAGGAACAAACACGAGAGCCGAAATAATTTCTTTGTGAGGTCTTTTATGGTTCGCAAACCAGCTATATATGGAAGAGCTCTGGGTTTATGGTGACTCTAAGGTGATAATTGACCATCTAAAGAAAGGGACGAAGCTGAATCCTGGAGCTTTAATGTATTGGATTGAGAGGGTAAGAGGACTGAAAAGGTCTTTCAAACACATCAATTTCTGTCATGTGTATAGAGAGAAAAATTCTGAAGCTGATAGGCTTTCTAAAAGAGGTTTAAACGAGAGTTTTGGAGTAATGTTCTATGAGTTCTATAATGTTTCAGGTATCAGAGCGGAGGGGAAAGTCACTTTTAATTAAGTATGATAGTTGCTTTGTTTCGTTTTTGGAGCGTTCGAGCAGAGATCTTGATATTTCTGTTTTTGTTGTTAAGCTGTAAGAAGGGTTTTAGATTATGAAAGATATCAGTTTGTTTTCCTTAGAGAAAGTCTTAAACTAAAAAGGAAGTATGTAATGGAATTTTTTGATGAAATACAGTTTTTGTGCCCTGGTAACACTATATAATACCAACAGTATTTTTCTAGCTGAAAAAAAAAGAAAGTGAAAAGGTAAACATAGATTTAGAGATGCAAGCTACAAAATATTTGAAATATCATTCATTGATGTAGAGGAGACAATGAAAATATGCCAACATCTTTTATTTATGACCATAAGATAAATACTTGGATTAAAAGAAAGATTAATCTATAAATTTTCAATAGGGGGAACATCTACCAAAGTATTTAAAATTTATTAAATTTAAACAATATCCATAATTACTAAACAAGCAAAATAATTTTATAATAAAAACTTTTTAATTTTACAACTTCTTATAGGGGGATGCCTACCACAGTATTTAAAATTTAATAAAATTAAACAATTTCTATAATTACTAAATAGCCAAAATAATTTTATTATAATTTTTTTTCAATTTTACAACTTCCTATTATTAGATATTATATTGTTTTTTTGTTTTTGTATATGAGAGGAACCCAATAATAACTACTCACATTAGTTCGATCACCAATTGAGTTGCCGTGGTACATTATATATTATACAGTTACTAAATTTTCAAAAATGCTTTTAGAAAATAAAATAAAATTTTCATTTTTTTTGTAAGCTTGACAGATCAATTTCATTCATTTTAAAGTAAAACAAACAGGTATTACATCCATATCCACTTGGTAAGGCGGCCTCAATCTTCCCATTGGGAAACCAAGTCTGTTGGCCACCTTACCACATAATAAGCTATCCAAAAACAAAAGAGTTTGAGCCTATCTACCATAGCTATATAGGTGTGATTGTCCTTAATTATCCTAGTGACCAAATAACTAAGACAAAACAACAGTTTGTAAATCCTTCATTTATACATAGCAAAAATTAAAAACTGAACTAGGCAAGTCATGTTATTACTCATCAGACAAGTCCACGGGTGCTGGATCTTTTGCACTGGATCTTGACAATTCAGTCTGCGGGAGGCATGGAATGTGCTTCTCGATGCGGTTGAGGTAGGGAATCTAAAACAATACCTCTAGACCAGGCTCGAACCTTGGCGTAGAACTCTTGCAAGGTGATGGCTCCTCGATTTCTACTCTCCCAATTAATGACCCTCATGCATATTTCCACCTTGCATTTGGAGCAAATGTGTGAGTGGCGTCAATCGACCACCTACTTTTCTTGTTCATAATGAGTCTGGCCGTGGCACGGATCCCGTTGGTGTCTAATCAACGTTTCTCACCCTGATCGAAGGGAACTTTAATCTTTAAGTTTGACTTATTTTATAAAATTCAATTTTCCTCATAAAATATATAACAATTTTTCTTTATAAATGTGGTTGATAAGTCAATGGGCATCAAACCCATGGGTTTATATGATGCCATTTATTATTTGATAATTTGCATGGTAGTTTCATAGTTGTATCTCGTAAATGTGCAAAGGTAAACATGTATTCACATGATGTCATTTGTTATATGATATTTTGCATGGTAATTTCATAATTGTATTAGGTAAATATGAAAAGGTAAACATAGATTTAGAGAAACAAACTAGTTAATATTTGAAATTTCATGCATTAAGGTGGAAACGAGGAAGATAGTATAAAGTTATTAAAAAAAACCATAAAATAAATAATTATTATCCAATTTTAAAGTCATGACCAAGGGAGACATACTCTACCAAAAAGGAAACGAATACTCTTAGCTATTAAACCCACTCAAAGGAAACAAATGCTCTTAGCCATTAGGCCCATTCAAAATATAATCTACCCACTTTCACTAAAAAAATATCTATCAACATAATTATAATTTAATAATCTAAAAAACATCTCTAATTACTAACTAAATAAAATAAAATAATTTTATAGCAAAACTTTTCCATTTTACAACTTAAAATAAAATAATTTTATAGTAAAACTTTTCCATTTTACAACTTCAGATAATATAAAGTTACTCAATTTCCAAAATTGCTTTTCCACAATAAAATAAAACTTTCATCTCCTTCGGTATGGTTTGAATTTGATTATATTTTTAGACATGCTGTTCAATGCACTGACTAAAATACAGCTTTGGAAAAATACTTTAATCTCCAAGGTTCGAAGTTTGACTTGTTTACCCTTCACCTCGTTTAGCTTTCAATCGCATTTTATTGATTGATTAAAACCCTATTCTATTTGTGGACCTTATTTTATCTTCGAGGTCTAGTTGAAGCCTTTGCCAGGGTGAGGATGGTGACTTTTTGAGGCCTGTAGCTTTCTCAGTCAAGCGCAAATCATGGACTCCTATATTCATTGGATCCATCATCATTGAATTGTCTATACAGTGTGGAGGGACCATTGACGTGATATGTGGTGATCGTGGGACATGTGAAACTCTCCACTTTATTTCTCCTTCCGGCACATCTCTTCGTTCCACTGCTCTGAATTCGTTACACACACCTTTTGGGATCAAGAAAGGAGTTCAGTTCAGTTTTGCTGTAGCCAGAGCTCGCGATCCTTGCATTTAAGTAGAATTATGGCTCAGTTAATAAGAACAAGGAGGAACTTTTCAACTGCCACTGGAAGGTTGCAGACATGGCTTCTGCTGCCTTTATTCACGGATGATGCTGCTGGTCGTACTAGCAGGAGGCCTATGATGACTGAGGCCACTCGCCCCACTATTGTCCACAAGCGCGGCCTTGACATTCTCCACGATCCCTGGTTTAACAAGGTCCGCTAGCATTTCCTTTCCAGATCTCTATGCTTTCACATTCTGTATTTACGTTTTAATTTTTACTGATTACATTTCTTTCTATTTCGAACGATTCATGAAATACTGTGCATTAGTCATAGATATCTGATATCTACTAAAACATTGAATCTAAGGCGATCTGCCTTATGACTTGAATTTACTTAAGAAAACTTGAATTTACTTGAGAAAATAGGGGGGAAATGGAAGATTTATGCATCCCTCTCCCAGATAAAATGGAATTCTTACAATGGTCATTGCTGATCAAAATCAGTCTGCTGCACGGCACATTAAATCAAGTAGAATGAATGCATCACCCGACTAATTAAGGCATCTCTGAGCTGAGTAAGGGAAAACAAGAATAAGGGCAAAGATGTCCTGTAGTATGTACCACGTAGAGCAATGCAAAAAAGCATAACAGAACAAGAAATCATTTCATCATGTAAGCGAAGCAAACTGTGATTTTAGATAGGGGGAGGCAGGGGTGCTAATTGCTGTTGTAGGTTTTCAATTTCGTGACCTAATTCCACCGACCAAGACATATGCACTCTAACTTGGATGCACATGCATCTATGGGTGCTTGAGGTAATGTTGAACACTGGGAAACATACGCAACAAGCATAATATCCAAGTGGTATAAAAAACTGAAAAACTATAGGAATTCCGTTTTCTTTTGCAAACAGTTGAATAATTCCTTTATGATAACATAAACGGTAAACTCGTGATTTAAGTGAAGAGTAACTGTCCCTGTCCCTTTCATGGGATAGGCGGTATTGTCTCCAAGTATGATTTCCAAATTGGTTTCCTTTTCAATCAAATGTGAGAGGGCCTCTTTGTGCCCAGTGAAGTGCCTTGAGGCGCCACTATCAATCAACCAATTATCCAAGGTGTGGGGAGGAGAGGCAACAGAGAGGGCAGATATAAGAAGAAATTCTTTTTGTTTGTTATCAACAACATTAGATTCATCATACCTGGAGTTTCTCGATCTCTTGGAAGGTTGAGCATTTCCATATCGTGCAGCGGGAGCATCTCTCTTCCTTTTGTTATTGAACCTGTTATTCCTTTGATTTCCATTTCCCTTGAAATTGTTATTGTTGTAATCGTCATCTCGTGGTGTATCCCTTTTATTGGGACACTCTCTAGCATAGTGGCCAAACTTGTTACAATTGAAACATATACCCTTTCTTCCTTCTTTGAATCCTGATCTTCCTTGTCCTTGTTTCTTTGGACCAACATTATTCTTTCTTTTAGCATGAGCGGAGAATGCAGTAAGATCATTCCTATTTGAAGGCATGTCTCTCTCCGTTGTCCTTGTCTCCTCTTGAGTGCATCTAGTCAACAATTCATCAAAATCTGGAATCCTGTCATTGTTGAGGATAGTGGTATTGAATACATACCATGCTCGGGGAAGACCTCCAAGGGCAATAAGAGTGAGCTCTCTGTTGGCAATGGCCTCTCCAGAAGATAGAGATCATTTTTGATTTTGGTAATTCTCATGAAGTAGGATTGGATGGATTCTCCTCTATCCAATTTGATGTCCTTCAACTTGTTCTTGAGAAAGAGAATTCAATTTGCGTTGCTAGCCCTGAACATGCTAACCAACTTGTCATACATCTCCTTAGATGTGCCCAACTCAGAGATGTAAGCAACTAAATGTTTGTGAATAGAATCTCTGATGATCTTCTTAGCTTTGTTTTCACCTTTCTTGTACTTTGTCTTAGTGGCAATTGGTGCATTTGAAGGAGGCTCAACAATCTTTCCCTGCACATAGTCCATAGCATCATGCTCTTCCAAAGTCAAGTCCAAGGATATCTTCCATGCATGATAATCATACTTATCATTGAACCTTTCATCGGGTTTGAAGTAAGATGTGGAAACCATTGACCCTTGTCCTTGTCCAACAAATCTCAGTGATTGCTCTTCTCACTCTTGCTTGGGCTTTGTCTTCACCTGGGCTCTGATACCATGTTAATTTTAGATAACAATGGTATGTTCTATGCTTTAGAGAAATTTACTTCAATCTTTTCTTATTAGCCCAATATCAATTTTCAGATTAGCAATCACATTAACATTGATAGTAAATGCTGATAGAACATAAACAATAAGCAGAAGACAAGCCAAGACATGAGGACACAATATTTGGCGGATGCCAGGGAAAAAACCCCAATTCGGGGAAAACCCTTTGATCAAATGTTCTTATTATTTTTCAGAAGTTCAACACAGAGAGGGAGTACAATATACAAAATACACTTGCCCAATTACTGTGAAAATAATCCAGTCAAACTGCAGTCAACATGATGCCATAACCAGAAAGTCAATGCTGGTCAAACCAAGAAGAAAAATCCTCCAAATCAGCTCGGTCAAACATAGTCAAGGCGGCCTCCAAAGGCAGTCCAAATCAGCCCAAAACAGATCCAAAAATCTCAGTCAAACCCAGTCAACAAAAAGTCAATGCTGCGGTCAACTTTGGTCAACTTGCTAAAAAATTCTCGATTTCTGTGCCAAGAGATGTGGCCTAGAAAGATCGAACTTTCTGCTTGAAAAACACAGCAAAAGGAGCGAGGTTGACCCTCGGTCAACGCTCTGCAATTCAGCCCCAAAACAAATCTGAAAAACTCAAAATTTTCCAATCACCTTGCCACATGTGTGAAGAAGAGAAGCTACTCCTTGTATGAACCATTGAAGAGAGGAGAGAGAAATGTGTTGAGTGATGATGTCCAAAATGAGGAAGAGGTCTCTCATATTTATACACTTCACTGAGAGTGGAGACACATCCATTGGGGCTTATGAGCCTACATTAGACTTTTGGCCGACCTTGACAATTTGCACATGTGTGAGACATTAATTTCAAAATCTCACTTCTACTCATCCAAACAAGATGATCTTTAGATCAATCTTGCACCTCTCGGAAAGAGGAATCCAACAAAAATATCATCTCCATCATATGAGCTATCCAAGGTGAAGTTTGGCCCTAGTTTCCAATTTTAAGACAAGTTCCTATCCACATAGAGTGATCCTTATGTAAAAATTCCAAAGCCTAATTCCAAAGCCTAAGTTGTTGAAATTTTAAAGCAAGTGTGCAGTAGATAAATTTTTTTGCCAGGTAATTACTTTAATGATTTTCAACCAATATTTATGCCACTGCTATCATTGAATAATTACACTTCAGAAAATGTCAATAGTAGATACAATAGAAAGAGTAAAGATCACAAAAAGACAACTATGCACAATAGAGACAATAATTTGACCTTAGGAAACCCAACCTTCGGAGAAAACCCAACAGCTTTTCTTTCGAATAAATTATTTGTCAGTGAAGTTTACAAATCAGTAATTTGTCTAGAAATCTGTGCCAATATGCAAGTCCAAATACCAGTCAAACATGGTCAAACAATAGCAAGTATACGTTGGTCAAACAATCAAACTTTGGCCTATGGTCAAATCCATATTATGGGAAATTTGTACTGTGGTCAATCTTTCGGCCTGGTCAACAGTCAAACATATTCACATGTGCGACCTCCAAGACTTGGTCAAAAATAGATCGGTCAATTTCAGTGAAACTCAACTTCCTTCTCACATGTGTGACTCTCCAAGAGAGATAAGATGATGATGAGAGAAAATATTAATTGCTCTTGCTTGGTGGTGAAAATAAGATGTCACATCATCTATTTATACTTGCCGAATGTGGCAAAATAATTCAAGGGACACATCATTTCATTTGGCTGGGCCGATTTGACTTCCTGGGCTGACTTATCACTCCAAAAATAAATTTTATTTTAATTTCTGACTTGGAGACCCCTTTTGGTATGCGACAATACCCCTGATGCTACAAAAAATCAACACTCCCTCCTAGTGAGGGAGGTATTCTCCTTAGCTACAAACAAATTTCCACATCAAAAGTTCACGAGCTTGCTATATTGATGTAGCATCTCCTCACATTCACTTCTATAGATATAGATCACTCTATCCTAGAGCAGGAAATGTGAGTAACCTGGGCCATTTACCCTTGGCCAAATCAGCATAGCCCGACCAAATCAACATGGCTTCTCAAGGAAATGTATCCTACTCCCTTGGTCAAATCAACATGACAAAACCAAATTAGCATTTCCTTCTCAGGAGAAGGTTTGCCCTTGGGCCATTCACCCCTGGCCAAATCAACATGGCCCATCCAAATTAGCATGGCTTCTCAGGTGAATGTATCCATCTTTCTTGGTCAAATCATCATGACCCAACCAAATCAACACTACTTCTCAAGAGATGGCCTTAGTTGGAATTTCTCCTCCATAAGAAAAGTTCACGAGCTTGCTATTTTGATGCATGTCTATAGATCACTCCATCTTGGAATAGGCAATGTGACTCCTCAAATTTACATATATAGATCACTCTATCTTGGAGTAGGCACTGTGACTCCTTGGCCATTTACCTCTAGCCAAATCAGCATGACTCAGCCAAGTCCTTTTGGCTTTTTAGGTAAATGTATCAATCTCTTTTGGTCAAATCAACATGACCTAGGCAAGTCCTTCTGGCTTCTCAAGAGAATATCTGCCCTTGGACCATTCACCCTTGGCCAAATCAACATGGCCTAGCCAAAGTCCTTTATGGTTTCTTAAGTGAATTCCATCTATCTCCCGTGGTCAAAGCAGCATGACCAAGCCAAGTCCTTCTGACTTCTTAGGAGAATATTTGTCCAATCTTGCAATTGCCTTGGGCCATTCACCCTTTGTCAAATCCACATGTCCCAACCAAAGCCCTTCATGGCTACTCAGGTGAATGTTACCATCTCCCCTTGTCAAATCAACATGAACCAGCCAAAGTCCTTTATGGCTTCAAGAGATGGGTTGCCTGATCCTGCAAAGACATCGACACTCCCTTTCAACGAGGGAGACATTCAACATCACGCCAAGATTGTCTTTAATTATGAAAACTTCGCTCTAGACAGAGGCTTCGTGATAATGTTCCCAATCTGCTTGTCTGTGGATATATACCGGAGCTTCACTGCTCCCTTCTGCACCATGTGACATGTCTCGGATGAAGTGATATTTGATCTCAATATGCTTCAACGTGTCATGAAAAACTGGATTCTTCAAAAGCTTAACTCAATTTTGATTATCAAAAAATATCAAGGTGGTCTCTAGCTCCTGATCAATAGTCTTGCAAGTAGATTCTAAGCCACACTGCTTCTTGAATTGCGGCATTGGATGCGATATACTCTGCCTCTGTTGTACTGAGTGCGACAAAGGTTTGCTTCCTGCTAAACCAAGATATCATAGCTAATCCCAAGCTAAAGCAACGCCTCGAGATACTCTTTCTGTCCTTTGCACTCCTGGCCCAATCTGAATCAGTATATCCCTTAAACCTCACTTCATCACCTAAGACATCTCAAAGCATATCCAACTGTACCACACAGGTACCTCAACACATGCTTTGCTGCAACCTAATATCCCTGCGTCATCTCAACCATATACTGGCTCAGGGTGTTCACTGCAAAGCAAATATCAGGCTTGGTGTTAACCAGGTACATCAAGTATCTGATCAACTGCCTGTACATCGTGGGATCCACCAAATCTAAATTTGAAGCATAATCACTCAACTTTTGCATATTGGTCACCATAGGTGTAGTCATGGACTTGCACTCCATCATGTTGAATCTCTTCGAAATCTGAACAATCTACTTACCTACCTTGTCCAAGGAAGATCTCATCAGGTCTCTGCCGCACCTCTGATCCCAAGAAATAGTGCATCAGGCCAATATCCTTCATCTCAAACTCTGAGGCCAACTCCCTCTTGCATCTGACAATGAGCCTCTCTGCCTGAATGAGGAACAAAATATCCACATATAGCACCAAGATAAAAGGATCGCCATCAACAATCATGAAGTAAAGGTCAGGATCTGCAACACTCTTGGTGAAGCCCAAGCTCATCAAGTATCCATTAATCCTAGAATACCATGCCCTGGGTGCCAGCTTGAGTCCATACAAAGCCTTCTTCAATCTGCAGACATTTGAATCCTTCCCATGTACCTCGAAGCCCTAAGGTTGTTTTATGTACACTTCCTCCTCAATCACACCATTGAAGAATGCTGGAATGATGAGAGATTGGCCTAGTTGAGGAAGGTGTCAGACTAGATCCATCCTCATCCTTACAACAGAGACATTAGAGGTAAGCCATGGGGGTGCAACTATTTACACCATGTGGGGAAAATCGACAAAATCAAAGCACCAGATCTTCTCAAGAGGAGCAGGTAGGGTAGGGACAGTTAGAGGGTGAGACCATGAGGCGCTTTTGTTGGTGGAAACCTGGATTTAGATATCAGGAGCCCGAGGAGGAGATTGAGCATGAGGCTGAGGGCACACAGGGTTGTGAGGGGTACATAGATACACCTAGCATGATGTAGGAGTCACCCTTGTTGGAGATTCCTTTGATAGCTTCGACTAACACCTTGGGGGAGAGAGTAGAGTGTACACCCATAGGGCCATCCATTGACGAGGTGCCAGGAGACACAGAGGTGTCCACCATTGAGGAGGTGCCATCCATTGTTGAGGTATCCCTTGATGAGGTATCTGGGGCCGTGAGCGAGTTTTCAGGTGGTAGCAACACACAATAGGTTGATGAGGTGCCGAGAGACATCTCCACCATTGATGAGCCGATAGGTACAAAGGCATCCAAATCTATGACAGCACTGTCAGACGACAGTCACCAATAGTTAGATTGTAATAGGCCGTGACCTCAGAGCTTACTTTTGCTTGCACAAGAGCAGAGGTGTCCTCATACTCTTGTTGCTTGTAAATTTGTAAATTTAATGTATATATTCTAACCATTTTGTACATAACTTCTCTTGTATATATAAATTACACATTTTCTTGTATATATTTGGATCTCTTTTTCTAGTGCTTGCATAGACCTGGAGGAAGGTTTTTCTTGGAGATCTTTCATAAATTTCTTTATAGGTAGATGCTTGAAGATCAAAGGAGCTAAGAAATTTTTTTGGAGGCTAAAACCATCTTTGTTCGTGGATCAAGCCATCAATTTCGTCTCTCTTTCCCTTGCCCAAATTTGTTTTATTAAGCCTAGACGGCTGGGGTTTTTTAAAGCGAATTTGAAGGAATTCACATTTTGAGCTTTGAGAAAATAAGAGAGCGTTTTTTTAGCCTTTTTCTTTCCTTTGGCTGAGGACAAGAAGAAGGTTTTCCTTCGTCTCTCGCGCAAGTTTGCTCTAAAGCCCTAAACGTCAAAGCTTGAGCGAAATTCTCTTGGAGGGAAATCAAATTATCAATTCTCTTTCTTTCTTCAGGAAACCATATTCAATGTTGATCAATATCATCATGTCTAAGTCATGTCATCTTGTGGAAGATTCTTGATCCTTAACCATTCCAAAGTATGCCAAACTTCTTCTTCCAAGCATCGAGTAACCATATGGAAGACTTACCGAGCACATTTTTATAACCAAATCCTTTTGCAAGATTCTTGTAGACATGAATTCTACCTTAGAGAAGAGTTACATAAAAACATGCACACCTTTGCTTCCATACCGCCATCTAGCCATACTTTCTTTGAATTAGCTTGCTTCCAACCTTATTGAAAATAAGCTTTCCTTTAAGAGGAGAGGCTTTAATTCAACGTTTCAAACTGCAACTCGACCATTTGCATACCTTCATCTTGCAAGACTGTTGTTTCCATACTAGATGGAATATATTCTAATCATAATGCTTCTTCCAAGGACCTTCCTAAATGATGGCTCTTATTGGAGGATCTTGATGATCCTTCTTTGCAAGATGACTACCTCTAACATTATGTTAGAAAATGCTTGGATGAATTATAATGTGCAATATGGTCAATCTTCTCATTCTTGAAAGCTAGATGATTCCTTTCAAAGCAATTTGATTATGTAGATTCTAATTCCTCTACTATCATATGATTCTTTCTATGATGCCATGCTTTTGCAAAACCAAGACTCTTCTAGAGAATGCAACGGTGTATGCTACTCTACTTTCTACTTTCTACTAAAAGAAAGACAAATTGCAAATGAACCTACTAGAGATGGAGCTCCCTTCAATAGTAAAGATTCTTGGGATCTTCTCCTTTTGGCTTCTTCTCAGGTTCTCCCTTCTTCAGCTATGTGAGATTCACTCCTTTCCTTCCTTTTGTTGTTTTCTTGTTTGAACAGTCCCTCTTGAAATTTCCATACCCGTTGCATTCATAGCATTGAATCTTGGACATATTTGATTTTCCTTTGGACTTCCTAAACGTCCCTTTCTTCTTATTCTTCTTGGAATATACAATAAATGCTTGAGACTTTTCCGTTGGTTCGATTTCATCCTTCGCCTTTATCCTTGTTTCTTCCAAGATTCATCAAATGGAGTAGTGTCTTTCCTTGAGTAGACACTAGTCACAAAACTGGTCCATTCGGATGGCAAAGCATTTAGCACACATGTAGTCATCTCCGAATCAGAAATGACTTCCCAAAGCCCTTGCAACTGATCCCTTAATTGTGAAATCTTCATAAGCTATGTGGACATATCTTCATCCTTTGACATCCTTATTCTATATAGTTGATCCTTCAAGGATGTTTTTTGACTTGTTGAACTTTCACAGAGTTCTGTCAGATCTGGTTAGGGCACACATCAGTCCTAATACTCTTCTGCAAACCCTCCTTACAGACCTGCGTTCTCCTCAATCAACTATGCTGACACTTCTATGTATGCAGCCTAGAGATTTGAAAGACTTTCTAGGCCTCTCAACCCTCCTTAAGAGAGAGTCCTTCTACATGCAATCTCACAGAAAGTCTATGGCCTGAACAGAGAGAAAACACCCCAATACAATGCACAAGATCTGCCCATATTTGCTCCTCCTACCCTCGGCCTTGTTCCTTAATCAAACTTGGCTTAGGGAGTCTCAAGAATCTTCAAAAGACTTCAAAGATGTCCTAGAGTGATGACTTCTAGGATGCCTTCAAAACTATTCAAGTTGTTCCAAAGAATGGATGATGTTCCCAGGATTCTTGATGCTTCCTTGTCTTCCAACGAGCCTTTAAAATGATAGCCTTCGAATAAATATTCTTTTTCAAGGTATAACGCCTTCAAAAGAGGAGTAGCAACCTTCCTTCAAGATGTTACTTTTGATTCCTCTTTCTTGTAGTCTTTCTTATATCCTTTTCTTATGTCCCTCCTTAAAGTCTTCGTAGAGTCTTTCCTTGTGTCCTTGCAAATGATATCCTTCAATGGATGTCCTCTACTTATGCCAACAACAATGATCTTCAAGCTGCCTTCTCTTCACGTTAGCTCTAATACCATGTTGGAGAATCTACTAGGGAAACTATTAAAACAATTCTCCTTATCCTTGATAAAAGCTTGTGAACTTATGTTATCTTCTTATAGTTCTTAGTTAGATTCTTTTCATCAAACAATTATCAAGAGCATGAATCATGAAGTTCATAAAAGACAGTGGACACAAAATATAGGCTCCAAGCCAGGGCAAAACCCCTCCAAGGGGAAAGCCAAAAGAATCACTTCTCTTCTTATAGAATATGATCAAACGAGAAAACCAGGACCCAAAGACCAAAGTCAAAACCTCCTCCAAGCACCAAGTCAGCCCTTCAAGAATCAATTTCAAACAATTCAAGGCTTGAGCAAATCAACAAAGGTCAAATTGCTTCCAATCTCCTCAAATTCAGAACTTTGGCCTTCTACTTCACTCTTCAGATTTGCAATTTTGACTTCTAGAAACAACATAAACCCTAGCCTTCTTACATGTGTAAGCCTTTCAAGAGATCTTCCTTCAAGCAAGTCAAGGTCTCCAAAGATAATGAAAATCAAACTTGATCAAAACAGAGTCTCGACCCTTTACCTAAGTCTACAACTTGTTTAGAAAACCCTAATTTTAGCACGTGTGAGCAAATATGGTCCAAATTTTGAGGTATTCCAACTTCGCTCTATACTTTTCCTTCTTCCCTTGACTTTTGCTCTTGAGTTTCTTCTTGTTCTACCGCAAATCGAACTTATTATAATTGCAGATCGAATTTGTGTCCGAATGAGGTCGAGCAACTTCTATATATACTCATCTGTGTAGGTCGAATAGCCACAAATTGGGCCGACTTATTCTTGACTTGGGACGACTTGGTTTTGGAGGTCTTCTTGACTTTCTTAGACTAAAAATAAATTCTTTTACATGTTACAACTTGCCCAATAGGGTCTTTTACAAATTATAAAGACTTTCTTGACTCTAGAAAAATATTCTTTTGACTTGACAAAACCTAGGAGCATGAAATGCATGCTTGACGAACAAAATGAAGCATGAAACCCATGCTTAAAAGTAATATTTTTCTTTCTTCTTTTTCTTGTAACATAATATGTACATAATGACATGAGGACAATGACAATTATGAAGATCGAAACTAGTTACATTTTCCAATACTTCTTGCCAAACCTACAAGCCAAGGAAATAGTGCATGAACCCTATATCCTTCATGTCAAACTTTGCTACAAGATCGTTCTTGCAATCATTGATGAGCTTCTCGTCCCTTGTAAGTATGAGGTCATCTACGTATAACACAAGAATGAGAGGTTGCCCCCAACCATAATGTAGTACATGTTAGGGTCAACTTCACTCTTGGTGAAGCCTAGTTCCAAAAGATAGCTGTCAATGCGCGAATTCTATGCTCGTGGAGCCTGCTTGAGACCATAAAGAGCTCTTTTGAGCCTACACACATGCGTCTCCCTGCTATGTGCCTTGAACCCCTCTGGCTGCTTTATGTAAATCTCTTCCTCAACAACACCATTGAGGAAGGCAATTTTCACGTCCATTTGGTGGATCTTCCACCCCATTTGAGCTGCAAGTGCTATAATGGTCTTGATGGATGAATAATGGTCCACGAGTGTAAAAGTCTCATCATAGTGAATGCCCTTCGCTTGAGAGAACCCTTTGGTTGCAAATCTGGCCTTGTATTTCTCCACGCTCTCGTTCGCTGCCTGCTTAATCTTGTAGACGCACTTGGATCCAATCATAGATTTGCCCTCCGACCTTGGCAAGATCTCCCAAACATCAATTTTCATGATGGAAGAGTATTCTTCCACCATGGCATCACGCAAAACCTACTGAGAGGCTGCCTCCTGGTAGTTAGAAGGCACTGTGTCTATGGACTTAATCATTAAAGCCATAAAACTTGAGTATCTCTGAAGTTGTTTTCTTTGCCTAAATGTGGAGCTGGGTGCCCTAACCCTGTCATGAGCCTCCTGATCCAACTGATCAACCCACCTCGACTTTCTTCTTCCTGTACTAGGTGTCACTGCTAGAGTGGGCCTTGCTTTCTCTCCTCTCTCCTCCTGCTCTTGCGCAACTTCCCCATCTGACTGCTGTATGACCTGTTCAACAATTGGATGTGATGTGGTTTTAGGGCTAGCTGGGCCTCTTGCTTAGGAGCTGGTAGCTCCTCCATCTGTGTTGTAACCCGATCACTTACTGAGAGCCCTTTCCTCCTCAAACTTGACATCACGCCTGCTAACTGTCTTCCTCTATGCTAGTACATACTACCTGTTAGCCTTGGATGTCTCATTGTAGCCCACAAAAATCCCCTTTTCTGTTGTACGCTTGAGCTGCTTTCGACTCTCTGAAGGCACAAGACAGTAAACCATATTGCCAAAAATCCGGAAGTGTGAGATATCCAGCTTCTTGCCGGTAAATGCCTTCTTTGGTGTAACGTGTCCAAGTTCCTTATGTGGACTCCTGTTTTGCAGATAAACTGCAGTGTTGCATGCCTTTTCTTAAAGGAATAATGGTAGTCCTTGCTCATGCAACATAGCTCTGGCTGCTCCAACAATACTTCTGTTTTTGCCTCTGCCTCCTAATTCTGTTGAAGGTTATAGGGTGTGGTGAGATATCTCGTGATGCCCTCCTTGGCACATAGATCCTTGAAGGCATTAGAGATGTACCCCCTTCCATTATTTGATCTGAGCGCTTTGACCTTCTTTCTGGTCTGGTTCTCCACCAATGCTTTGAAATCCTAGAACTTCGAGAACACTTTGTCTTTCTTCTTCATGAAGAAGATACACGTCTTCCTCGACTGGTCATCAATGAAAGTGATGTAATACTTGTATCCCATGAGGGATGGAGAAGACAATGGACCACATACGTCCAAATGAACCAAGTCCAAGATGGCCTTGGCTTGATTTTCATTGGTGGGAAAGGACGTCTTGGCATACTTGCCAAGTGTTAAACCCTTGCACATGTCATGCTGGTTTGTGTTGCACTGTGGTAACCCTATGGCCATCTCCTTGAGGATTTTCAACACTCCATGGTGTAAATAGCCCATATGCCTATGCCATAGCTCCTAAGGTCTCGACCTTGCACACGACCCCACTTGCTGCTACTCAAGGCTACAACTGTCTCGAACTGTAGCCTGTAAAGGTTCTTCAACCTCACACCAATTTGTTTCATAGCTTCAAAATTCAAGGGTTTGAGGTAGGCCTTCCCTCGATTGAAAATGACCTCATAACCCTTGTCCTCTAGGGATAAAACAGAGACAAGGTTCTTTTTAAGGCCTAGAACATAGTGGACATCCTTGAGATGGAGAGGGTTACCAAACTCCCTCTAAAATTTGACAGTACCCGCGCCCTTGGTCAAGTACTTGCCATCTTCTCCTAGCTTAATATGAAATTGTATGTCCTTTGTCAATTGGCTAAAATACTCCTTATTCCCAATCATATGGCTTGATGCCCCACTGCCAATGCACCTTACAATGTTGGCTAGAGAGCTTACCATGCAAGCTATGAGTGAGAACTCCTCAAACTTGGAATTAAATTCGTCCACTTCTGTCGAAGCTGCCACTTGGTCCTTGGAACCTTTCTTCCTTTGAGGACACTTGGTGGTGTAGTGTCCAAATTGGTGGCATTGGAAGCACTTTATCTTGGACCGATCCTCCCTCTTTTTCTTCCCTTTTGGAGCTAGACTCGACCCCTCTTGTACCCTTCTTGCCTATTTCCTTGCCCCCTTTTCCAGCGAGGGAAAAGTTCTCTTCCTCATGCTTAACATGAGCTCCAAATCTGGCTTGCCTCCGAATCTCCTCTTGAACACAATCACCCCATAATCGCTCCCAGTGTAGAAGCTTCTTTTTGCCACTCATTGCGTCCTGGAAGTTGTCTCATGATTTGTGAAGCCCTAATAGCACAAGGCTCACCAAATCTACTTCCAGAACTATCTCCCCTACACCGGCCAACTCGTCCTTCACCTAGGTGAATATGGTGAGATAGGAAACTATGGGCTCAGACTTGCCCATCCGAATGTTTCTTAGCTTTGTGAAAATTTCATCTATCACAACAATTGGAAATTATTTTCTAATTGTTAATTTATTTAACAATTTATCCGCTGTTTGTTGTGACAAATGTCAAATAACTCACACTGTGATTTTCACAAATAAACTGCGGAAGAAAATTAACATTGCAATCTGAGAAAATTCTAGCGCACACATAAAAATGACATCGTTATTTTTGGGCAAATGTCCCCGGAAAAATCCAACTTGGGAAAACTGGTGCAACAATTGAGGGTTTTATATTACTAAGCAACAATGAAATATGAGTACAATCTATGGATGCCCAACTGACAATCCAAACAACAAGTAAATCTGGCCAAAATTATTTAAGGGAATTTTCCTTCCTCCACAAGCAACCACAACACAACTCTACCTCAGAAAACTCGTCCTCCTTGACCCTTTGCATCAGCTTCTACGCAGTGCTTGCGTAGACCCTTGGACATCTAGCCCGAAATTGCCTCTGATCAAGTCATTCTGCATGTCTCTGCTGAGGAAACTGATTCTCTAATCCTATGGAAGACTTTCCCGACCTCTGGAAGCTGAATCGAATTTTCCTCCAGCCAAACCGAATTGCTATTCTGAAGCAACTACACAGTCCTCTGCATTGCCTCACTAGGAATAACTCGGCCTCTTGCTATTGCCTCTCTGGATCTAGAAAACTTCCTCAAGATCATTGTCCCTGCCCCTCATTGACTTTGCTTCCTCATTGACACTTGAACTCTCCGTCCACTGACTGCTGCTACTCTAGAAAATTGAATTCTCCAAGTGTCTCTTGTGTATTCTCGAAGTGCCCATCGACTTCTTCTTATAATCCTCTGTTGGAGCACCAACGACCAAGATTAAAACTTAATCAAGGGCTAGGATCATCTCAGAGTCGATCTTGTTGAGTTTCTAGGGAATTCTCACTTTGACTTAATTAATTATGTTTAATTAACCAGTTTTCCTAAGTTTAGACTTAGGAAACATTAAAAAATAGATTAATAGTCCAATTAAGTCATCTCTAGGTGGAATTTTCAGAAACAATTTCTGGGTTATGGAGATCTCATGTATTCTAGCCTCTTCACCAAGTTTCGTGAGTAGAACACATCTGATGCTACAAAAACTAACACTCCCTCTTAGCGAGAACTGTGTTCTAGTCATAGTTCCACCAAGTTTCTGGGACGTGGGGATAGGGGAGCGGGGAAACGCAGGGCAGCTTATGCAAAAGCTCCCCACCAATTTTTAGGAAACGTGGGGGGACGTTGAGGTCTTTAACACAAGGGACCCCGACAAAAATAGTAAAATACTAAAAAATTATAAATATTGTTGAGAGATCCAAGGAGTGGTAGTTAAATGAATTCTCTCATTATGACATTATCTTGTGATGTTTTTCATTATTATTATTTGATCTTTCGAATTATCTTTTCTTATCATCAAGACTAATGCCAAGCAACAAATAGAAGAGGACACAAGATGTAGGCACGCAGCGAGGGAAAAACCCCACTCTAGGGGAAAACCCTTTCAAAATTCTTCCTTTAGAAGATTCATAACAAGATGAGACAGCCAAGACACTCACAACCTAGACTAGAGACTCCCTCCATCAAGTCATCCTTGTTTGTTCTTCCTTTCACTATGTTTGCATACCAAGATCCATGTCACTATGTTAGTACCGAATTCTTGTCATTGTGTTAGCATCAAATACTTGTCATTGTGTTTGCATCGAGACATCATTACTGTAATACCACCAAGACCTTATCACTATCATGGCACTGAGATCTCCTCACTGCAATACCATCGAGACCTCATCACTGTCATGACACCGAGATCTCATTATTGTAATACTATCGAGACCTCATCACTATCATGACACCGAGATCTCATTATTGTAATACCATCGAGACCTTATCATTGTCATGGCACCAAGATCTCCTCACTGTAATACCACCGAGACCTCATCATTGTCATGGTATCCTCACTGTAATACCATCAAGACCTCATCACTCTCATGACACCGAGATCTCATTAGTGTAATACCATCAAGACCTTATCACTGTCATGGCACCGAGATCTCCTCACTGTAATACCACCGAAACCTCATCACTGTCATGACGCCAAGATCTCATTACGGCAATACCATCGAGACTTGTCTATTGTGATAGCATCGAGACCTTATTTCTGTTGTAGCACTGAGACCTTCCCACTGTAATAGCACCGAGTCCAAGTCCTGTGGTAGCACCAAGACCTTTGTCATTGTGGAGGCAACAAACCCTTATCTCTGTGGTTACAGTGATTGCACTAAGACAATAGTAGCACTGAATTTTATTCCACATTTATCAAACTGATTTGAAATTACCTTACTGTGATTGCACCGAGAGTATACCGAACTAATTTGAGAGATGATCTGAGCTGTTCTTCTGTGTGAAATGCGAGGTTCTTACACTTTTATTTACAGTGGTCTCTCATAGTAAATAGGCTGACATGACTTCGTTGAAGGATTGTGTCTCCATATATGTTGGGGCCGACTTGAGTTCAGTTAAATGTAGCCGACTTGATGATGATCTATTTGAAGCTGACAGTAAGGAGACTTGATGAAGGAGTCTTTGACCAAACAACAAAATGACTTTGACCCAAATAAACAATCCTAAAGCCTACAATGGAGGCTTGACCTATGACAATTGATGCAAGCATGAAACCCATGCTTTAACAAGTCAATTCAGTGATAATAAAAAATCTTTTTGCTTTTCTTCTGACAAATATATTACATTTTGACTCAAGTACAATTGATGAAGACCGAACCTAGTTACATTCTTCAACAAATATATCATTGAAATTTTATAATTTAACTGTCTTTATCATTATATAACACTTACATCATGAAGGTTAAATCGATGATTCGTATAACTGAAACAAATTTAAAACGAAAAGCATGATACAATCATACATTTAACTGTAACATTGTACAATGAAAATAAAAGTTTAAACCATATTGAAGTTTCAACTGTGAATACTGAATATTGAAATACAAGTCAAGTCTAACACATCAAGATTCAAATTTTTACAGATTCAAGTCTAATATATCATATATCAAGATTCAAACCAAACTAAAGTCTACAACGGAAGTTCGAAACATAAAAGCAGATAACATAAGAACATATCAAATGACAAATGAGCATAATTTCTCAAGGTAATGCCCTGCTAGTCTCTGCATCCAACTGCTGCATGAATAAATCAGGATCAACCATGTCACCATCTGAATCCGAATCACTTGCATTCTCTAACATGCTAAGTGGCACACCAACCTGTTGGAAATACTGAGAGGAGGGGGTGAATAAGTATTTCTTAGCAATTAGCACTTTTTAATCCTTTTCAGAGCATTAGTTATTCTTCAGTTCTTATTAACTTTCTTCTCGTAAATTTGTAGATGTTCTATGCTAGGAGCAATTTTACTTTTCTCACAAAGAATCATACAAATAGTTAAGCAAAATGCAGATAGAACATATAAGTGGATCTTACGTAAGACAAATCAAACAGAAAATGTGGTGGTTTGTTACGGCGGTCACCAGATGCTTCAACCAAATAGGTTCTCGTCGTCCAACTCCAAAGATGTGTCACAACAGCCCAATCGCAAACGAGTCAACCCAAGTCAACTCCAAAAAGTCAATCACGTCTCAAAAAGTCAACGATGGCAAAGAAGCTAAAGTCACCCAGCTAAAGACATTGGTCAACCTTTGACTCGATTGGCCAAGTAGTACGGCCTCTCCAAAATCGAACTCTCACAAGTTTTCGAAACTCCTTTGGACCATGCGTTGACCAAAGTCAACGCTGGTCAAACTTTCTGCAAAACCCTAACTGCAGAAAAATCGTCCTTCAACTCAGCCGTACTGTTTTGTCCTTCTTCTCCTTCACACGTGTGGCCGAACTCGTCCTCCAAGTAGCTCGTACTATCTCAGATGAGAGAAGAAGATGTGAGTTGTGTTGTGATGAAATGCTCTCCAACTTTGCCTGTATTTATATCCATCATTGGGGCGTGTGACACATCTGCTGGGGGCGTGCAACCTTAAGGCCGACTTGCACATATAATTTATTAAGAATAATAAATTCAAAATAAATGTTCTGCTCATCGGATTAAGACATATTATATATGGATTTTACACCTCTCCGAAAGAGGATTCCAACAAAAATATTAGCCTCTTAATCTGAGCATCATAACATGGAGTTTGGACCTAGTTGTCCAAATTTAACACTCCCTCTCAACTAGGGAGAACTCCATCCATCAGTGCAATCAAACATCGTGCGTCATCCTGCTGTAACTTGCTTTGCTGGCCTCTTTATTTCAGAACAGAAGTGGGTCAGTCACAAAGACATCATCCCCCGACTGACATAATCAGTCCAGAGGTTCAAAACCTCTATCAAACTCATGAAGAGTATCCAACCAACCCAATGTTGGTTCATCTGACCTGAGGTCAGGCAGAGGTCCCAGACCTTCACTAAACTTGATCCCAGATCAAGTGGTTGCACCGTGCCATCCTAGATAGAGAGTACGGCAATCTCTGATGCGTCCATCAGTCTTTGCTAATAGTCTCTAGCTTTTCCCACCTCATTGGCCAAATGAGAGGTACTTCCCATGAGCCCCGAACTCAATGGGTAGGATGCATACGGGGCACAGATAAATGAGAGGCGAACCAGCTCAATAATCACAAGGGTGGGGCAGAAGCATTATGAGTGCTTATAGCTCCGAGAAGCTATCCCCAAAGCCCCCCAGAGCTCCCAGAGCTCATCGTCCAACATGACCCACATCATAGGGTCGTTCCACGATACCAAGACTCTCACGGAAGGTTAGGAACTTGACCTTCCCCAGGGGCTTAGTGAGAATATCTGCGACCTGCTCATCGATTCCTATATGATCGAGCCTTACGGCGCCTCGCTGTACCATATCCCGGATAAAGTGGTACCTGATATCAATATGCTTGGATCGGTCGTGGAACACAGGATTCTCATTCATACGAATCCCACTCTGATTATCACAGAGTATCACAGTGGTATCTAGCACATGTCCAAACAGCTCACTAAAGAGCTTCCGCAACCAAACTGCTTCACAACAGGCCATACTAGCAGCAATGTATTCGGCCTCCGCGGTGCTCAAAGCCATCGACTTCTGCTTCCTGCTCATCCATGAGATCGAAGCAGAACCAAGATTGAAGCAGCATCCAGATGTGCTCTTACGATCCACCACACTGCCAGCCCAATCGGCATCAGTATATCCACTGAGTATCACACTCCCGGCAGTGTATCTCAGCCCATGGTTTATCGTGCCCCGAAGATATCTCAAAAGATTCTTGGCACCAACCCAGTGAAAATGATGAGGCTCAACCATCTGTTGACTCAAAGTGTTCACTGCAAAACATATGTCCGGACGGGTGTTCACTAAGAACATCAAAGCTCCTATGAGTCGACGATACTCAGTAGGATTGGCCAAGATAGGCCCAGCAGCGCTGCCACTCAACTTCTTAAAGTTGAGTTCCATCGGTGTCGACACGGACTTACAGTCCACCATCCCAAATCTTTCCAGAAGCTTCACAACGTATTTTCCTTGAGAAAGGAAAATCTCTCCAGGTCTCTGCCAGACCTCCAGGCCTAGGAAGTAGTGCATCAGTCCTAGGTCCTTCATCTCGAACTCAGCAGCGAGCTCCCTCTTACATTGATGAATGAGAGGGTCAGCACCTGTCAGGAAGAGGTCATCCACATACAGCACTAGAATGAGAGGCTTCTCCTGCACAACCTTGAAGTAAAGGTTCGGATCAGCATTACTTCGAGTGAAGCCCAGCTTCATCAAGTAACTATCCATCCTCTCGTACCAAGCTCCGGGTGCTTGCTTTAACCCGTAGAGGGCTTTCTTCAACCTGCAGACATGAGTGTCTCGATCCTGAACTTCAAATCCCAGAGGTTGTTCCACATACACCTCTTCCTTTATTGCACCATGCAGAAAAGCGGTCTTGACATCCATCTGATGAAGACTCCATCCTTGCGTAGTAGCAAGGGCTATGATTGATCGAATGGTGGTATATCGTGCCACAGGTGCAAATATGTCATCATAGTCAATTCCTTCCTTTTGAGAGAAGCCACGGGCAACAAACCTTGCCTTAAACTTTTCAGCACTCCCATCAGATCCATGTTTGATCTTATAGAGCCATTTTGCGGTGACAACAGATTTGTCCTTCGGTCTCGGGACCACATCCCAGACATCATTCTTCATTATGGACTCATATTCTTCGTGCATAGCATCCTTCCAAACTTCATGCTTTACGGCTTCCTCAAAAGATCCAGGTTCAGATTGTACAATAGTACTCATGGCAGCTAGATACCCTTGGTATCTACACGGCTTCTTGCTTTCTCAGAATGTCCCCCTTGGGGCAGCATGACCCTCAGCATCTTCGAGGGTGTCCCCGAGCCATGATGGTCTCTTTCCCAGTGAAGGAGATGGATCAATAGGGTCCATTGGTCCTTCAATATCAGGCATTGTCTCATCCTGCGGTTCTTCTTGATTTCCAGGCCTTTCTTCATGATTTTCTTCAGATCTTGGAAGATCTACTACTTCTTCAGGGAAGCATCTTCGTCAAAAGTGACATCATGGCATATCTCTACTTCCCTTTGACCAGGTACATAGACTCTATAGGCCTTAGAAGTTTCGCTGTAGCCCACAAATATTCCTTTCTTCCCAGAAGCATCCAGCTTACTTCTCTTTTCTTTTCAGCACATGAAAATAGACGGGACATCCAAAAATTCCCGAAATGTGAGACATCGGGTTTCTTACCGGAGAAAACCTCTTCGGGAGTTTTGGAGTCCAAAGCGGAATGAGGGCATCGGTTTTGGATGTACACGACGAGATTTGCAGCTTCTCCCCCACGTAAACTTTGGTAGACCCCCGGTCACATAGCATGGCACGGCAGCTTCCACAATAGTCCTATTCTTGCGTTCAAAGAACACCATTCCGCTCAGGAGTATATGCGTGGTAGTCTCCCTCTTAATGCCGCCTTCTCGCAAAAGTCTTTGAACTCATTTGACTCATATTCGGTGCCATTGTCGGTCCTCAAAATCTTGATCTTCTTTCAGGTCATATTTTCCACCAAGGCTTTGAAGGTACGTAACCACATGAAAGCCTCATCCTTCTTCTTCAAGAAGTATATCCGAGTTTTTGCGAGAGAAGTCATCGAGAATGTCATGTAGTAAGAACATCCCCCCGTGGATGTTACGGGCAACATACCGTATAGATCGTAATGGACTAGTTGCAATATATCGTATGTCTTTGTGACACTTGAGGGGAAAGGTCCCCTTGTGTGTTTTCCTTCAAAGACATGCCCCTTACATACACCTTCATGATTATTTCCAAAGTCGAAATCTCTGTCACCACCTTCCTTGCTTCTGGGAAGGGCCTTGTAATGAAGGTGTCCAAATCTTCGGTGCCATAGTTCGGTTTGTCTGATAGTATCACAAGTCATAGCTCCCAATGGACTCCTCCAACCTCGGTAGAGTGTACCAACTCTAAAACCAATTGAGATAGCTTCCTTGAAGCTCTCCTTCCACATGAGCACCTTTCCATCGCAGAAAGTTACATTGAATCCTTTGTCTTCCATGATGGATACGTGACACAAGGTTCTTCTTCAATTTAGGTACATAGAGTACATCTTGTAAACGTAGGACTTGTCCTTGAGACAAGTGGAGGGTCACGATCCCGGTCCCCTTTCACAGATAAGTGGCATTATCCCCAAGGATAATTTCTAGACTAGTATCCCTTTCAACCATGTCGGAAAGTGCTTCCTTGAATCCGGTGATGTGTCTTGAGGCACCACTATCGATTAGCCGGATGTCCATAGTGTCGGGATGAGATGCGATCGAGAGAGCGGATACAAGAATATACTCATTTCTTTTATCAACAACATTAGACTCCTCATACTCGGTATTTCCCGGGACCTTTTAGAAGGTTGATTGTTTCCACCAAAGTGAGCCTTCCTTTTTCCTTTGGATTTGTCATTTCTTCGATTCCCATTCCTTCGGGTTGTTGTTGTTATCATCACTATCGGGAGAATCCTTCTTGAAGGGGCATTCTCTAGCATAGTGACCTGTGCCTATAGTGCGTGAAACATTTACCCTTCTTCTCTTGAGTCCTCGTTCTTCCTTTGTCCTTAGAACCACCGGGAGTTCTTCTTTCGGGGAATGAGCACCATAGGCGGCATTTCTGTCATTATCGAATTCCTTCATCCTTGTTTCCTCTTGCATACATCTAGACTGAAGCTCATCAAAGTTAGGAATGGTATTATTGTTGAGAATGGTAGTTGTGAATACTTGCCATTCATATGGGAGTCCTCCAAGTGCGGTGAGAACCATCTCACGATCGCCTATTGTCTCCCCAATAGCTAGCGATTGTTCCTTGTTTCGGTCAATTTCGAAAAGAAAGTTTGAATAGACTCATCCCTGCCCTTCTTCATATTCTTCAACTTGTTCTTGAGGAATAGCACTTGGTTCACATTGTTTACCTTGAACATAAGGATCAATTTGTCATACATCTCCTTGGATGTGCCTAGTTCGGATATATAGGCAACTGAGACTCTTATTTATAGATTCCTTGATCAACATCTTTGCTTCCGATTTCTCCCTTCTTATACTTGTTTCTAACAAATGAATGGTAGCATTGGATGGAGGTTCTTGAATCTTCCCTCGTCACATGATCCAAGAGATCATGATCTTCCAATTGAGATCTAATATCATCTTCCGAGCATGGAAGTCATCCCTTCCAGATCACCTTGTCATTCTCCTTGAATTCAAGACTAGTGGAACCCATTTCTTCCCAGGTGATGATTGCTAAAGATAGAGTTTGTCTTCACCTCAGATCCGATACCATGTAAATTTTTTGTAGATGTTCTATGCTAGGAGCAATTTTACTTTTTCTCACAACAATCATACAAATAGTTAAGCAAAATGCGGATAGAACATATAAGTGGATCTTACGGAAAGACAAATCGAAGCATGGGAAAAATGTGGTGGTTTGTTACGACGGTCAACAGGATGCTTCAACCAAAGAAAAGTCTCCTTGGTCACCAACCCGACATGTGTCACAACAGGGTCCTCCAATCGATAAACGAGTCAACCCAAGTCAACTCCAAAAAAAGTCAACGCTTTCCTGAAAAAAGTCAACGCAGGGCAGCAAGCTAAAAGTCAACGCAGCAGCAGATTGGTCAACCTTTTGACCTCGATTTTCGTGCCCAGTAGTACGGCCTTCCAAAATCGAACTTCCCACAAGTTTTCAGCCCAATCGGACCATGCGTTGACCAAAGTCAACGCTGGTCAAACTTTCTGCAAAACCCTAACTGCAGAAAATCGTCCTTCAACTCAGCCGTACTGTTTTTGTCCTTCTTCTCCTTCACACGTGTGGCTGAACTCATCCTCCAAGAAGCTCGTACTAAATCAGATGGAGAGAAGTTGTTGTGAGTTGTGTTGTGATGAAATGCTCTCCAACTTTGCCTGTATTTATATCCATCATTGGGGCGTGTGACACATCTGCCGGGGGCGTGCAACCTTAAGGCCGACCTGCACATATAATTTATTAAGAATAATAAATTCAAAATAAATGTTCTGCTCATCGGATTAAGACATATTATATATGGATTTTACACCTCTCCGAAAGAGGATTCCAACAAAAATATTAGCTTCTTAATCTGAGCATCATAACATGGAGTTTGGACCTAGTTGTCCAAATTTACTACTTTATATAACCACAGCAACACCATACAATAATGCAGAAAGATAAAACAATAGACACATATATTTTAGGTGGAAAACCACCTTCGGGTCAAAAACCACTGAATGATTCTCTAGTAATTGTCTTCTTCTCTCTTTAAAAGAAATATTATTTACATCAATATTTCAGCTAAAACTGAGGGATGGGTCAACTCCCTGAGGGATGTGTCAACCCTCTAATTCACAGACCACAACCTGGAGGATGCTATTAAACCCTAATATCCTGCTGAAACCAGAAGGATGCCCCGACGCCCTGTAGATAAGGCCACAACCTGATGAGTGCCCCAACACTCTGTTTACCAGCTGCTGTCGGAAAGGATGCTTCGCTGCCCTGTTCGTTTATCAACCACAACTGAATGGACACCACAACGCCCTGTGCAAGCCACAACTTGTCCTAGCACCACCCTGCTGCCCTGAAGTGTTCTCAGGCCACAACCCGAAGATGACTCCAATCACCTGCCTTGCACCACCCTGCCACCATGACGAGCCAGCAGACTGCGTTTCACAATTTTCAAACTGGATCCCCCTGTGCCCTGAATCAATACATGAAGATAGTAAATAAGAGAATGCTGCTCTGCTCAGAATGAATACCTGTCAAGTCCTGCAGCTACACTGTTGATCACACTGTATAATCGCGTTCAACCTGTACAGCCCTGCTCAATCTGACCACTGCACAATCAAACTAATCACTGCACAATGCTGCACATGAAAACTCTTTGCTCATCATTGATCACTGCACATCACTGTCAACTGCTCATGAATGAATAGGCATCAATGCTCATACACTGCTACAACACTGTATCAAGTTGCACACGATGCTGCAACCATCTGGCACTGCTATCAAATGATGGCACAACCCAAAGTGCCTCATGTCATCCTGATATCCTGCAATCAGTGCACTCAGTCTTTGTCCCCTGAGAGCTACTGGCATATATGTAAGCACGTTGTTTGACTGGTCAAGACTGGATGATATTTCCTTCAACACTTGTTTTCCTGCAAGGTTACGGTTGTGTCATTATACACTCTTTAGGTCATCACTACAAGACAAAACCCTAGGTCATCATAGTCTATGTCAAATATTATTGTAGTGTCAACCATATGTCATAGATAACCTACTCACTGTGTCAAGTATTACTGCAACGTCAACCGTGTGTCATAGTCAAGTAATGTCAAAGTCAAGCATCTCATCATAAAATGCTCACTAAGTCAATCAATGCTTCACATCATAATAATAATCAAGGTACTTGTTATAGTTAGGTTAATGTCAAAGTCAAGATGTTGTATCAATGTCAATGTGTCACTTGCTGTAGACACCTTCTCACTGTATAGGAGATTACAATCTCATTACTGTCATCAAAAGGAATAGAGAATACAAACTCTAACATCTGAAGGTTATATTAAGACAGGTGTTGCATCATCATGAGATCTCACTGTTTAGACAGTCATAAGAATTGTTCACAACTACTTTGCTGTCCATTACATATTGCTGTTACTTTCAAGGTTAAGTCAAACGAGTTAAGTCAAAGCAAGCAACTCATCATAGTACTTGTCACAGCAAGGCATCAATGTTAGGTCTATTGATTCATATTTGCATAGCTCAATATCCTATACTATAACATAGTCCAAATGTTGTTGCTTCATACGCTATTTCAGTCAACATTCAAATCACTTTACACTCTAGTTGTCACTTGTTTTCCTTAGCATGGTGACTTATCAAATATCTAGGTTTCATTATTTGTCAACAACTCTGTCTGGCTGTTACAGTCTAGGAGATCCTTGCACTAATGCTGCTACTAACCAGTGGTCAATATATGAATGCTAACACTTGTGAAGTCTAAATGCCAAAGAAAGGTGTCATTATGTTACTGTTTCATCACAAATGATTGTGGCATATACTTCACCTGAACTTCTGTACAAGAATGTGACTGTTCCTTTGTATATGACAGATCCCTTGCATGTAGAACTATGTTGATGATGAACCTTAGTTTACAGCTGAGAGATGGCACTGTTTGTACATCAATTGATTCAGTTCACCCTTGCTTGCCTTGGAGAAATACCTTGAACTTCAACAACCCATAGTCAACAACAACTTTCCTTCTTCGGTGATAATTGAGGCCACTCAAATAATAAGATTCTTATGCTCAGAACTTTGGGCTTCAAAAAGTACGACAGGCCTAGAAGTATTTGGGTGTTCACAAAGTCTTAATAAACAAATCCTCACTATTGTAGATGTTTCCCTAGGTCGAAATTTCAGGGATCATTTTCAGGATTTTGTGAATTTGTTATAATGCCATAAATGTTTCAGATAGAAGGCATCCAAAGAATGTTCATGAGCACAAACAATAAGGCCGCACAGTTCACAAGTTTTTGCACAAAAAAAAAATGATATCAAGCTACCGCAATCATACTATAAATGTTTCAGAACTCCCCTAATTGGAGCTCCAAACTGCCCAACAAATCATCAAGTAACCAACACAAATACTTACCTTGAAGGCCAAGTGGAGGAAGAAAATTTTTGAGTCAATCAACAAGTAATCAGTTGCCCTAGCTACCTCAAGGAGATTCTTCGCTGTCTTATTTCAGGAGGCCGAAAATTCCTTCTCTCAGTTAGACGAAAATTTCAGAGCTCATCTCACTAAATCATTTGTTGAATTATTATGGTTTTGAAAGTGTAATAGATGTCTTTTTATAGTGTACGTTAAGGCTAGTTAGGGGCTTTATAATGTATATGTTGGGTTCATTAGATTTAATATGTGGCTTCTAATTTAAGAAAAAGGAATGGCTGCTGGCCTTACGGGAAAAAAAATTGTTCCACATTGAACAGCTAAAGGATACACCCTAAATATAAAAGAAATTTGTCATAATCATGTCATTTTAATAAAAATAATAACTAACCCTTACTAACTATTTAAAATTTGTCTAGAAATATTTTCAATTCCACTAGAAATTTGAAATCAATGATTGGCTTAGTGCATATGGTTCTACCTAGTTGTGAAGTCAATGATTGATTTATTGTCTTTGGTTATTTGAGCTATATAACTTATATTTGGTGAGATTACGGTGATAAACAATGTCATATATTGACAACCGTAGGAAGAGGTGTCGTGTCACTACCCCTTGGGGTTTTAGCCCACAAAACTGGGTCTTCAATTTCAAACTCAATTTTCTCTCAAACCAGAAGGAACCACTGGTTGTACCGCATAACAACCGAAATATTTATTCGAGGAGAATCTAATGACCTAGATCTCCGACCCAAACTCAATGATTTGAACTACCAAAAACACTCGACAAAGTCAGGGTACATCCTTAGTCCAGTGAACCCAAACCCTAGGACTTGGGTTTTCAATCATCCAACAATATAGCTGCTATCTTGATGTAATCCGACAATTACTAGGAAGCGTTCATTAACCATTTGACATCAGTGACTAGTGTTTTTAGTCAAAGTCAAACCCAGTCAAATCCATGGGTTGACATCAATGACAACGTCATCCAACAATCTCCCCCTTTGTCATTGATGACAACACACATACTTCTTCTGCGAGGACACCTTCCCCTGACATCATGCTTCACCTCCTTCTTGAGGTTTCAATCTCCTTCTCATGTTTTTCTCTCCCCCTTTGACATCAATGGAAAAGGGTTACTCCTCTTGAGAATTTTCTTGCTTCATGTGGACTTGTTATCTGCCTATGCTCCCCTTGACGAGAAGCCTTCTTGTAATAGTCTGTCAGTGACGATCCTTGTGGACCTGTGTCTTGTATGTGCTTCGCTTGAAGAGAAACCTTCCTTTGTGAACTTGTAATCTTTCAACTATTCTATTCCCCTTGAACTTTTTATGTGTTGAAGAATGTAACTAAGTTCAGTCTTCATAAATTGTGCTTGAGTCAAAATGTAATATATCTGTCAAAAGAAAGAAAAAGAAATTTTATTATTATTGACTTGTTAAAGCATGGGTTTCATGCTTGGGTCAATCAAAGGTCAAGCCTCCATTGTGGGCTTTAGGCTGTTGTCAAAGTCAATTATTGTTTGGTCAAAAACTCCTCCTTCAAATCAACCTCTTCATCAAAGTCTCCATCAAGTTGGCTTCTGTAAAAGAACACATGTCAGCCTAATATAAGGACACATCTCTTCAAGAAGTCATGTCGGCTTATTTACCGTGGGAAACAACTATATATACAAGTCTAAGGTCTTCGTTCAAATGACAATTTCGGATAACAATTTCAGAGATAAGTATTTCGGTGAAGGAGCTAGGATAAGTTATAGAGATGACCTTAACTTCAGTGCTATCACATTAAACAAACTTCAGTGCTATCATAGGTTTGGTGTTACCATAGTGACCACAGTTTTGGTGCTATCACAGTGTATGGTTCGGTGCTCTTTCAATGGAGATATTTTGGTGCTACTACAGAAAAGGATATTGGTGTAAACACAGTAATGAAACCACAATACCATAGTCTCGGTGTAGCCTTAATCTTGGTGTAACACAGTGATGCTAAATCTCAGTAAGAAGCTCGACTGTCACAAAATTTAGTATGCCTTAGTGAAGTTTAGATCATAGGTTGTCACAGTGATGATGTATGGGTTTGTCACAGTGATAGTAGATGGCTCCTTTGTCACAGAGAATGCTGCCTCAGAACTTCAAGACCAAAGCATAATCTTACTAAAGGACCGAAGCATCTTATTCTGGGTCACATCCATTCGCCTCAGGTAAGTCTCTCGCGCCCCACTGCTAGTGATGGGAGCATTAAGGGGCAAGAACTCGCTTCTTTGTGACTGTATGCAAGTCCGTTTGGATATACTCAAGAGGTGGTCATCGTTGCATATCCCTGTACACCGCTGAATGCCATGGCCCGAGGCTGAGTCAGTGTGCAACAACTTGCATCCTGTTAGGCTCACCATCTCTACTACCACACCTCCATAACCTCGAATTGGTGGGCCTCCCCTCTTGATCCTCTCAAAGAGGTCTAACAGGCAAACCTCCCTACCCGCCAGTGGCGGTGTCTCTAAGGTGTCGCTGCCTGGTGACCACTGCACCCCACATATCTGTAGGAAAGCGTCATCCCTGTACAATGCTTTCTCTAGTGGCTTGCCGATGCTACCCCCTCCGATCAGCTCTTGCAAGAGTATGTTGATCATCCTGCAACTCCACGTCCGATCCACATGCAAGGACAACTCACTGAGTCCACCTACTCCCCTGTCGATCCCGCTAGCCACTAGTGCTGCTCAGAACTCTGATAGAAAACTGTGGGTGTGTGTTCCCTCAATACCTGGATCTAGTGCACAACTACTACCTTCGTAGATTGACTCCATGATGTGATGGGGAATCCCACCTGGGTCCCAAAAGTAGTTTGGCCCTTAAGCCCCACCGATAACCCATGGCCCTTGCCGTTTATGGCCATGGATACATCCCGACACCTAACCTACTCCATCGAGTAGCAGCTCAGTACCTCTCGCCATCCAATCCCAGAGGAGGGATCGAATGCACAATCTCTTGTGGAAGGAACCAACTCTCCAGGCTGATGCGGTGGCATACTCAGCTCATGTTGCTCAGTCTTGCTAACCTGGTCATCCCCTCTGGTATGTCTAGACAACCCTGCCTCTCTCAATCCAATGTGTAGGGGTGGGCTAATAACGCTATAGACCCTGTCAACGTGCCATTGAAGCAAACTGTGTTGAAATCCCAACGTGTGGTCTCTAGGCTACCCCTCATCAATGGCTAGCTTAAAGGATGGCTACACATCCTCCTCCATTATGGGCTCAACATGAGCCTCCAACTGCTCCTCCATAGACAACCCAACATGCAAGACATGCTCATCAGTCATCTGTAGGTCCCTGTCGTCCCGAAGCTCTGTCATAGACCTGGATGCTTCATCAATGGATACATCAACAACATATGTGTGCTCAACTGTCTCCACAATTTGTCTACTGGGGCTACCAAAGGAAACTCCAACAGGGGCGACTCCTGTGTCACACTAGGTGTATCCTCGTGCTCCTCTTGCATGCCATTAGCCTCATGCTCAACCGACCGGAACGTATCTAGATGAACTCCATCCTCCATGGGTATCTTCTCTCTCATCTCGTCACTACCTCCGCCTCCCATCTTCGTCATTGCAGTGCTAATACTAGCGTTTCGTTCAACAATCACGCTCCTATTATTTTCTTCACTTGTAGGTCAGCAAATACTGTTTCTTTTTGCTGTCCTTGTTGACAACCATCCTTCGCGTTGCTCCACTAGTCTCTCGATGCTCCTTGTAACATTTTCAAATTTCTTCTGTTGGGACATTTTTGGGCACAAGTTCAATTTGGAGAATAATGTGGGACTAGTGTTTTAGCCTCTAGAATTCCAGTCCACAATAGCACTTGAACATTTGCGTGATTTAGACCTACAACTGGCCAAAATCATGCTCTGATACCATTGTAATATTCCTAATGGAAATATACAATGATACACAAATCAAGCATAGCAAAAATACTCATAAAATTTGCACACAAATCAGATACCCAATATAGAGCCAAAAACTGCCTTGTTCTAAGCCATTTTATTATAAAATCATGGGGTTACAATCTAATATTTGGAAACTGTGCACTTGGGCTTGCCCAAGGCAAGCTAACAAAGCCCAAGTGATGAAAGTAAGTGCCCCAACTGCTACGTAGTTGTCCCCTTTATGGCTCTACGCTGATCACCCAAAAACTGAACTACTGGCTGTAAAGAATGGTAGATTTGACCCTCTTCCGATGCTCAAAAAATTCTAGGAAATTAACCTCGGTCTCTCCTCCAATAACCCACCAAAACCCAGAAAGGGTTTGGCCAAATGTTGACCCCAGAATTTCAGCCCAATTTCCCCTAGCGCCTCTAGCTATTTGGCTGAGTTAGGATCCCTATTTGACCCCTCAAATCTTCCCAGAAAATTCTGCCAAATTAATTCCAACCTCTCCACCAATACCCAAAATAACCCACGAAGGAATTGGCCAATGGTTGACCTTGGAAATTCGGCCCTCTTTTCTCTCAATGGCCCTACTACTGGGTAATTCGACCCACCTGTCAATCTTGCTGCAAAGAGTCCCAAAAATGACTGCAATATCCCCCAAAACACTTCGTCGGACTCCTACTCAAGTTTCAGGCCCAAACTCCCTTCTCTCCTCAACAACCGAGTGTGGCTCCTCCAAGGATTGCACAGTGATTGCGCTGCTACTGCTGAACCCCTCCACAAACCCGAGTTCCTTGCTGCCGGTATGGAATGACACTTGAAGTCCACCGAAGCAAGGGTTGAGGTTTCCGCTCAGAAACACTCGTGTGTTGAACATCACTTGGAGACTTGGCTTCAACTCAAGCATGTTATGTCAAAGACAATTTTGCAAATGATCATGAATGAGCCAAATGAGTGTCTCTTGCTCTTTTTGTCAAAGAGCCTCCAAAATTCCCATGTGGGCCCGACTGGACTTTCCCCCACCAACTTTGCTCCAATGAGAACGTACTTCCTCATGTGGGCCGTAATTCTCCATGGGTGGCCCTCACGCTTCACGAAGGCCGCAATATTTCCCTCTAACTCTAATGTCTAGGTTTTCTTAAAGTCAAAAATACATATGGGGCCTCTAAAACCACATTCTCTAAGTGCAAACATGAATTAAAACAAAATTTTCCAAAATTGATATTTCACTTAGCAATAATGCTAACTGGGAATATTACATCATCTTATTTTGAAATTTGCGTTATATTACTAACATCATTATGTCTCGCTGTCTTGAATCATAAAGATTCTTGTTTAGGGTGATTCATCTTTTGATAAATATACCCTCCTTACATCCTTGATTGTTCTTATAGAACCATAGATAAGTTCTCTGGAAAAACCTAACCTAAGCGTATGATTGACAATGTGTGAAACCCTAGCCTACTTAGGGTTTCATTATTTCTACAACAGAGCAGAGCCGACAAAGTACAAAGACAACAGGATGACACAGGATGACGGGATGATATATGATAGTACATGATGGTACAGGATGACAGGATTGCACAGGATGACATATGGATTGACAGGTGGAGTTCTCTCTAGTTGAGAGGGATTGTTAAATTTGGCAACTAGGGCCAAACTCTACTTTGCACTGCTCATATGATGGAGATGATATTTTTGGTGGATTATGCTTTCAGAGAGGTGCAAGATTGATCTAAAGATCATCTTGTTTGGATGAGCAAAAGTTGGATGTTGATTTTATTTTTCACACGTGCAAATTGTCAAGGTCGGCCATAATTGAATGTAGGCTCACAAGCCCCAAAAGATGTGTCACGCACCCTTGTCACGCACCCCCATTGATGGATATAAAAAGGAGACTCAAACTTCATTTTGATCATCTCATCTCACATTCTCTCTCCTTCTCATTGGTTCGTACAACCTTAGGAGACATTCTCTCTCCTCCACATGTGTGAAAGACAACTGTGATTTTTGGACTTGTTTTAGGGCTTCTGCAGCAACGTTAACCATGGTTCAACTCACAAATTTTGACTTTGATTTTTTTGGGACAGATTCCGATTTTCGGAGGCCGAGTTTGGTGGCACAAAAATCGTGATGTTTAGGGCTGTTTGACCACATACTTTGACCACTGTTTGACCGCAAACTTTGACCACAGTTTGACTGCAAACTTTGATCATAGTTTGACCACAAACTTTGATCACAATTTGATTGCAACGTTGACCAAGGATTTGAGGACTGTTTTGGGCTGACTTTGACTGTTTCTTGAGGCCGAGTTTCACTGGCTTTGACTGAGCTCCATTGGGAGGAAGATTGCTGGTTTGACCAACATTGACTTTGCTGGCTAGGGAATCCTGTTGACTGCTGAAAATTGTACTTTCTCTATTTGCTGAATTTGAAGAATAATAAGAAGATTTGATCAAAGGGTTTTCCACACATTGGGGTTTTCCCTTGGCATCTGCCAAATTATTGTGTCCTCTTGTCTTGGCTTGTCTTCTAGATATTTATTTATGTTCCATCTGCATTTACTATCAATTATAATGTGATTGCTAAACAAGAAATTGAATTGGGCTAATAAGAAAGATTGAAGTAAATTGCTCTAAGCATATACCATCGTTAACTAAAATTAACAAATGTCCCTCTTGGAGTTGTACGTTTTTGAGCATCTTCGAAAGTATCTTTGAGCTACAAAGGTCTTTTCCTTGGGGTAGAGGGATCACTAGAAGGTGGATCAAGGGGATCCATCGGGCCTTTAACAAGGCTTATCCGTTGGAGCATCATCATGTTTTTCCGCAACATCATCATCCTTCCTTGGGATAGGCAGAGCCATGGCTTTCCCAAGGGCAGTTTCTTGGTCGAAGGTGACATCATGGCTTACTTCCACATCTCTTTGACCAAGCACATAGATTTTATATGCCTTTGAATTTTCACTATAGCCAACAAATATACCTTTCTTCCCATATGCTTCCAACTTGTTTCTTTTCTCTTTAGGCACATGAAAATACACGGGACAACCAAATATTCTAAAATGAGAAACATCGGGTTTCTTACCAGTGAAGATTTCCTCGGGTATCTTGAAATCCAATGCTTGATGCGGGCTCCTATTTTGAACATACACGACAGTGTTAGCAGCTTCTCCACATAAGAACTTTGGTAGACCTTGATCATGGAGCATGGCACGGGTGGCTTCCATGATTGTTTGATTCTTCCTTTCAGCAATTCCTTTTTGCTTAGGAGTGTATGGAACAATTGTCTCCCTCTTAATGCCAACCACTCTGCAAAAGTTGTGCCCTTGCTATTTATTTCAAAGTGTTCCGGCTGTTCAATGTATAATTCTTCGTCGATGGTTCCATTCAGAAATGTTGTTTTTACATCCATTTGATGGATATTCCATCTCATAGTAGTAGCTAGTGAAACCAAAGATCTTATACTAGTATACTTGGTAGTAGGAGCAAAGGTTTCTTCATAGTCTATGCCTTCCTTTTGAGAGAAACCCCTTGCAATGAATCTAGCTTTGTATTTGTCCATGCTTCCATCAATAGCATGTTATCCATTTTGAGGTGACAACCGATTTGTCACTTGGTCAAGGAATGATTTCCCAAACCCTATTCTTCATGATGGATTGATTTTCTTCTTGCATCGCCTTCTTCCATTCTTCTTGATGAGCAACTTCTTCAAATGTAGTTGGTTCAACTTCTATTTATTTTGTCATATATGCTGCATATCCTGAATATCTTTTTGGTCTTTTGCTTTCTCTAAAAGTTCCTTTAGTAGCTCCATGTCCTTCGACATCTTCAAGAGTAGCTTTTAACCAATTTGGCCTCTTCCTTGTTTCAGGTATGATCACAGGTTGAATAGGCTCACTTGGTCCTTCTTCTTCTTCTTCTTCTTGGTTTGTAGTTGAGTTATCATGGTGCTCTTCATCTTCAAATAGTGGTATATCTTTGTCATTGAAATCAATACGAATATCCTTGGATCTTTTGTAGGCATGATTTTCATCGAATATACCATCCCTGCTCACTTCAATTTGTCTTCTTTTCTTGATATAGATTCTATATGCCTTTGAAGAAATATTGTAGCCAACGAAGATCCATTTAATGCTTGTAGAATCTTATTTCTTTTGCAGAAATATTGTAGCCAACGAAGATCCATTTAATGCTGGTAGAATCTAATTTCTTTTGCTTGTCCTTTGGAACATGGATGTATGCGGGACACCCAAAGATTCAAAGATGTTCCACACTATGAAAATTCTATAATGTAGAATTCTACTGCAGCTACTTATTATATTTCTTCTATTGCATTCTCAAACACAAATATTTAACATTCCATTGTGTCAAATAACAAAATAAAATACGCTGCAGACTTCACGATCAACAGACAACATAAAAGAAATAGCACAAGTATTCACACATAAACACTGTTATTTTTGGACAATTGTCCCCGGAAAAACCCAATTCGGGAAAACCGGTGTAGCAGATTTGAGGGTTTCTTTATTATGCATAAATTCTGAGTACAAATGTGTGATTGTATTTATCAATCAATCACCTGAAGAAATCTAATGAGAATGGGATTAGTGAGACAATTCTCACTCCACAATGAAGTTCCGGCACTGACCTGCACCCACGCTTAGCAGCTCTGCGTAATCTCTGTGCAGTGACTGCATCACCCACGCCACATCGTTTACCGGCCGTTGCTCGCAGGATCAGCTTCGCTGCTTACCGCGTGTGAGACCAGAGCTTCCCTTCCGAATTGCCTCCCGAGATTGATGAACCTCGGGTCGCTTCTCCAACTGAAATCAAAACTCCCTCTGCTGCTCTGTGCTGGCCCAGCGTAACTGCTGCTTGGCTATCTCTGCGTTGCTGCTATGGCTCCCTTCTCTCTTCTCTTCCTCTATGCTCTATCCTTCAGAAATTCTCCCTCCTGGAGATTTCACTTTCCCCTCTCTGCAATCAAGAATCACTTCGAATCTTCCTTAAGTCGAAGAAATCGATCTCTTGAGTCTTTCTCCGTCTGATGTGTTTTCCATAGGCCCCTCACCCTCCATTTGATATTCTTCTATTGAACCTTCAATGGCCAAGATTAAAACATAATCAAGGGCTACGATTAATTTGGAGGTGATCCATGACTTTTTCTAGAAGATTAACCGTAGAAATTTCCCTGTTTCCACACCTTGCCACACCTTATTTTTCCAAATAGTTAAATGCCCTTTCCCATATCCTTACATTCAACAAACTGGAAAATAAATTTTTGCTGAAAACACAAATTCTGGAAAATTTACAGAATGCTGGAAAATGCATAAATAAAAATCAGCAAGCATAAAACAGCCATTCAACACATTTAACACTGATATTTTTGATCAACATGACCCTGGAAAAACCCCCTACAACTCTTGGGGAAAACCAGTTCGAAAGCTTCTCTTTTATTTTTCTGAATATTGCTTTTTACAGTGAAACAGGAAAAACTCAGAAAAAATTCCAGCAACCAATTTACAGACTTATCTCGATTTCCGTGCTTGCACATCGCCTCGGAAATTGTGCCAAATCAGCAACAACAGAAAACAGAAAATTCACAGCACCTTAGGACAGCATTAAATGCTGTACGGACACCTCGGGAAGCATGTCGGAACAGCCGTACTTTACTGTATGCACTGTACAGATTTTGTACAGCAACCTCTCTCAAAATCCGTGCCAAAAAAACAGAGCTGTAGCTGCTGTCCTCTTCCTCTGTTTTTGTGCCGAAAATGACAGCCACCCTCTTCCTTGAAAAACGTGCCTGATTTTTGTGCCTTGGAGTGCGTGCTTGCTGCTGTACCCTCTTCCTCGATTTCTGTGCCTCCTCACTTGGAAACACTGCCTCTCCTTTGCTGTACGGATTTTCTACCTCGATATGTGTGCCAATAAATGCTATTGTACCTTTGCTGAAATCTCTTCACTGCTGCCCTCCTTCTTCTCACTGCTCAGAAAAATCTCCAGCTCTCCTTCTCTCCTTCTCCCAATCTTCTCATGAAAGAATGAATGACCTTTTCCCTCCTTTTCCTCCTTTAACCTAACCCTAAGTGACTTTTGGGGAATCCCTAAATCCAATGGCTGAAATAGATTGAGATCTAGGGCTGAGATTAAATGCTCATTTAAATCTCACTTTCTATTTTTTAATTCAACCCACTTTAATAAAGACCCACTTAGTCATTTATTTCCAAAGTCACTTTTCCTTTCTAATTTTACATTGACTTTATTAAAGTCACTTTAAAATTAGACTTTAGTAACTTTATCACTTAAAGTCACTTTTAAATTAGATTTGATTTTATAAAAATTATAAAGTCACTTTAGGAGAAAAATTAAATTCTTTTGGACACTTTTCCCTAGGCCAAATATCAAAACCTTAGGGAACCACCTGTCCTCCGGTACCAAATTTCAACACTCCCTCTTACCGAGGAAGGTGTTCCTCACCACACCCATCTTGTCTCTGAAGTAGACATGCTTGCCCCGTGGTAAGGCTTTGGTAAGAATATCTGCAACTTGCTCATCAGTGGGAATATACTCAGGCTTCACAGCTCCTTTCTGAACATAGTCTCTGATGAAGTGATATTTGATCCCGATATGCTTTGACTGTCATGAAATATTGGATTCTCCGTGAGTTTAATGCAATTCTGATTATCACAGTAAATCACCGAAGGTCTCAACGGTTGACCAAATAAGCCAAACAACATCTTGCGAAGCCAGATGGCCTCACAACTAGCTAGACTGGCTGCCATATACTCTGCTTCCGCTGAACTCAATGCTACTGACTGCTGCTTCCGGCTGAACCATGACACCACTGCCGAACCCAACCCAAAACAGCACCCTGAAGTGCTCTTCCTATCATAAGCACAACCTGCCCAATCAGAATCAGTGTAACCTGCCAATCTCACTCCATCCCCCTGCCTGTAGTCCAGACCATAATCCACTGTCCCCTGCAAGTACCGCAAAATATGTTTTGCAGCCACCCAGTGAACCTTCCTAGGCTCACACATAAACTGACTCATTGTGTTGACTGCAAAACAAATATCTGGTCTAGTGTTGACCAAATACATCAAGGAACCAATCAGCTGTCTGCACAATGTGGGATCCACCAACTCGGAATCCGAAGCATGGAGCTTCTTCCAGTTGGTGATCATCGGTGTCGACATGGGTTTACAGTCCTCCATGTGGAATCTGCCAAGGATGTCCACAATATACTTCCCCTGCCCCAGGAAGAAATGCCCCTCCTCTTGCCACACCTCCAAACCCAAAAAGTAATGCATCAAGCCGATGTCCTTCATCTCAAACTCCACCGCAAGATCTCTCTTGCAGTGCTCTATGAGTCTCTCTGCACCTGTAATGACCAAGTCATCCACATACAGCACCAAAATGAGAGGCTCCTCACCTATCACAATATAGTAAAGGTTCGGATCTGCCTCACTCTTTGTGAAACCCATCTTCTGCAAGTAAGTATCTATCCTGGAGTACCAAGCTCTGGGAGCTTGCTTCAGGCCATAAAGGGCCTTCTTTAGTTTGCACACATGGGACTCCTTCCCATGCACCTCAAAGCCCTGTGGCTGCTCAATGTACACCTCCTCCTGTATGAAGCCATTGAGAAATGCGGTCTTCACATCCATCCGGTGGATCTTCCAACCCATCTCTGCTGCTATCGATATAATGGAGCGAATCGAAGTATATCGAGCCACGGGAGCGAAGGTCTCCTCATAATCAACTCCCTCTACCTGGGAGAACCCTCTAGCCACAAACCTCGCTTTGAATTTCTCAATGCTGCCATCTGCAGCATGCTTTACCTTGTAAAGCCATCTGAAAGTAACCACGGATTTGCCCTCAGGCCTCGGCACCACCTCCCAAACATCATTCTTCATGATAGAAGAATACTCCTCCTGCATGGCCTCTCTCCAGACCTGCTGGCTAGCTACCTCCTCATAGCTAGAAGGCTTAGAGTCAAGGATGCTGGTAGCCATTGCCATATAGCTACAAAACCTCTCAGGTGGTCTGCTCTCTCTGACCGGCCTCTTAGGCTCAGCAACAGATGTGGCATCTCTCAAGGTGTCTTGAAGCCACTTGGGCTTCCTCTTCCCTGAGTGCACTTCTCCCGCCGGAGAATAAAACTCCTCCTCCTCAACATCAGGAGCCTGAACTCCTGACTGTCTGTCTGCTGTCCTCCTGCCTGCACCTGAACCTGTAGATGCTGAGGTACCGTGTGAACCGTCCATCAGTGGACTCCCCAGTGAACTGCTCTGTGGACTGCTCTGCGTGCTGCCCATAGCACCACCCCTCTGACTCTGCGAGCCACTCCCCACTGACGGACCTGACATCGTCATAGATGTACCTCCGAATCCTCCTGATCCCTGCCCACTGGATCCCTGCGACTGACTCAACTACTGCTGAGGGTCTGGCTGATCCAGATACTCTAACTCCCGTGACCTCCTAAAGGCCCTGTCCTCCTCGAACTTCACATCCCGCCTGACAACAACTTTCCTCTGTGCAGGAATGTAAATCCGAAAGGCCTTTGAGGTCTCATTGTAGCCCACAAAGATACCCTTCTCTACGGTGGGCTCTAGTTTGGTCCTCTTCTCCTTGGGTATGTAGGAGTATGTGATGCACCCAAAGATACGAAGATGACCAATATCAGGCTTCTTCCCAGAAAAAGCCTCCTCCGGAGTCATGTGCCCCAAGGCACGATGCGAACTCCTGTTCTGCAAATAAACAGCTGTGTTGCAGGCCTCAGCCCACAAAAACAATGGCAACCCCTGATCATGCAACATGGCTTTGGCAGCCCCTCCGATGGATCTGTTCTTCCTTTCCGCAACCCCGTTCTGCTGGGGGTTGTAAGGAACAGTGAGCTCCCTCCTAATGCCTGCCTCCGCACAATAGTCAACAAACTCTCCAAGGGTGTACTCTCCTCCATTGTCCGACCTCAGGGACTCGATCTTCCGACCTGTCTGTGTCTCCACAAGAGCTCTGAACTCCTGAAACCGCTTGAAGACCTCACTCTTGGTCTTCAAGAAATAAATCCAGGTCCTCCCGGAGTGATCATCAATGAATAAAACATAGTACTCATATCCACTCAAGGAAACATGAGACATCCGACCGCTCACATCGGAATGAATCAAATCAAGTATCCCAGTCGCTCTGCTGTCACTGCTGGGAAAAGGGGATTTGGCAAACTTGCCCATCGCACATCCTCTGCAAGTATCAAAGTGATAAGTACTGAACTCTGGCACACCTGTAGTGATCTCCCGCAAAGTCCTCAAGGCTCCATGATGCATGTGCCCCATCCTGCGGTGCCAAATCTCACACTGCTCAGAACTGCTAGCTCTGCTGTCGGTACCACTGCTCAATGCCAAAAGGGACTGAAATGCAAACTTGTACACCTTTGCATGGCGTACACCTATCACTCTAGCTGAATCAGCTGGAGTGCCCCTGGGATACATCAACACCTGTCCTCCCCTGAATAGTATCTCATATCCTCTGTCCTCCAAAGCTGAGACGGATATGAGGTTCTTCCTCATCCCTGGCACATAAAGAACATCCGACACCTTCAAGGGAGGTTTGGACTCCCTCTGAAATGTCAATGTTCCCACACCGACTGCTCTAACAACTCTGTCATCACCGAGTACTACCTCTACATCAGTGCCACTCTCTGAAAGCTCTGAGAAGTACTCACGGACTCCTGTCATGTGACGTGAAGCCCCACTGTCCACATACCAGATATCCGAAGATGCTCCGCTAATCGAGGGAAATGCATGCTCCCTCTGAACCTCTATGGCAGATAATCCTGCACTAGAAGACTCACACGCAATGAACCCAAACTCCCGGTCAAAGCGATCTGCAAAGTCCTCAACCTCTGCTGAAGCTGCCATGCTCTGGTTCCTCCCCTTCTTCTTCTTCTTCTCCGGACACACAACTGCATAGTGTCCCATCTTCTGACAATTCCAACACTTCACTTTGGAATAGTCCTTCTGTGTGTTATCCTGTTTACCTTTACCTTTGCCTTTGCCCCCACCATTACTTGTGGAAGCCTGCTTCTTCCCTTTGCCTTTCTTGCGTCCTGCCAACAGTGCTACATCCTCATCCTGCTCAACTGGCTTGGCTGCCCCAAGCTGACCTTTCCTGATCTCTGTCTGAATGCAATCATCTCAAAACCTCTCCCATGTGGGAAGGGTCTCACGTGCACAAACCCCATCAGCAAAGTTCATCCATGAACGGGGGAGGCCATTCACTGCAATCCGCACCAACTCAGTGGGTGGAATGGCCTCTCCAATCGCTGCCAACTCATCTCTCACATTAGTAATCTTTGTGAGATATCTAGCTGCACTATCATTGCCCATCTTAATGGTCTTCAGCTTCTCCTTCAGGACCATTTTCCGGTTCTCATTGGTACTCTGGTAGAGATTGGACAATGCTGTCCACATCTCATGAGCATTTCTCTTTCCTCTCACATGAGGAATGCAATGGTCTTTGATTCCGTCTAGAATCAGTCTCTTACCCTTATTGTTCTTCCTATTATATGCTGCCAACTGAGTAGCATCAGTAGGCACATTAACAGGCTGCTATGTGGTATGAACCATGATATCCCAGACTTCTGCCTCCTCAAAAGATACTCGCATTCTCTCTTCCAAACGCGCCGTAATTGGTATGCCCATCCAACCTATCCTCCACCCTCAATCCCAATGACATCCCGCCGTCCTAAAACCGAAAAATAGCACCGTCGTAGTAAAGATAAAAATTGTGTGTGAAAAATCAACAAAGCCGTATTTTTCCCGTCGTCCCAAACCGCACTTCTGAATATTCCTGGGATACCATGTAAAAATTTCCTCTTTCCCACCCCGGTTTTTAGTTTCACCTTATTTCTCCAAATAGTTAAATGCCCTTTCCCATATCCTTACATTCAACAAACTGGAAAATAATTTTTTGCTGAAAACACAAATTCTGGAAAATTTACAGAATGTTGGAAAATGCAGAAATAAAAATCAGCAAGCTTAAAACAGTCATTCACAACAAACTAGAAAATAATTTTTTGCTGAAAACACAAATTCTCGGAAAATTTAAAAATATCGTCGGGAAATGCAAAACTCTGGATCAGCAAGCATAAAACAGCCATTCAACACATTTAACACTGATATTTTTAGCCAACATGACCCTGGAAAAAACCCCCTACAACTCTTGGGGAAAACCAGTTCGAAAGCTTCTCTTCTATTTTTCTGAATATTGCTTTTTACAGTGAAACAGGAAAAACTCAGAAAAAATTCCAACAACCAATTTACAGACTTATCTCGATTTCCGTGTTTGCACATCGCCTCGGAAATTGTGCCAAATCAGCAACAACAAAAAACAGAAAATTTACAGCACCTTAGGACAGCATTAAATGATGTACGGCCACCTTGGGAAGCGTACCGGAACAGCCGTACTTTGCTGTACCGACTGTACAGATTTTGTACAGCAACCTCTCTCGAAATCTGTGCCGAAAAATAGAGTTGTAGCTGCTGTCCTCTTCCTCGATTTTTGTGCCGGAAATGACAGCCACCATCTTCCTTGAAAAACGTGCCTGATTTTTGTGCCTTGGAGTGTGTGCTTGCTGCTATACCCTTTTCCTCGATTTTTGTGCCTCATCACTTGGAAACACTGCCTCTCCTTTGCTGTACGGATTTTCTGCATCGGTATGTGTGCCAATAAATGCTGCTATACCTTTGCTGATGTACCTTTGCCGAAATCTCTTCACCGTCGTCTCTCATTTTTCTCACTGAAAATTCCAACTCTCCTCCTCTCTCAATCTGCTCATGAAAGAATGAATGACCTTTTCCTCCTTTTCCTCCTTTAACCTAACCCTAAGTGACTCTTGGGGAATCCCTAAATCCAATGGCTGAAATAGATTGAGATCTAGGGCTGAGATTAAATGCTCATTTAAATCTCACTTTCTATTTTTTAATTCACCCCACTTTAATAAAGACCCACTTAGTCATTTATTTCCAAAATCACTTTTCCTTTCTAATTTTACATTGACTTTATTAAAGTCACTTTAAAATTAGACTTTAGTAACTTTATCACTTAAAGTCACTTTTAAATTAGATTTGACTTTATAAAAATTATAAAGTCACTTTAGGAGAAAAATTAAATTCTTTTGGACACTTTTTCCTAGGCCAAAGATCAAAGCCTTAGGGAACCACCTGTCCTCCGGTACCAAATTTCAACAGGCTATAAAGGAATGGCCCAAACCAGTTAATATATCTAAGCTCAAAGAATATCGAGTTATTCATCTCAACAAGCGGCACAGTGAGGTGATCAGATGATTGGGCCGAAAAGAAAAATGCGAAAACCGACAGTGTCGCTGCAGAACGAGGAGCTGGTAGCGGGTTTGTCGGGCAGCTAGTCAATAGGGTTCGAAGAAAAATGGTGGGTGGTGATGGTCGCAGAGGGTCAACGCGGCGAGTACTGTTTGGAGCCAGTGGATAGGCACGGCCGCAACAGACATGAGAATATAGGGACAGCAATAGAAGAAGGAAAACGATGGAAGCGGATCGAGCAACAATAGAGTCTCGAGGAGCGAACTCGCTCTGATACTAGATGGAGTAAACAGACTCAGTAATAAACATAAATACATATATATTTTGTTCATAATTGAAGGATGACAATTTACATTGAGGGTCCCTGGCTTATATACTTCCATGGGTACCCTTTAGGGAAAGGTCATGATCTTATGATCATGCCTTTTTGTCTTAATCGACCTAAAATTACCCTAATTAATTTTTACATAACAGTTAATAATATTAGAGGCATGTAATTACTAAAACAAAATTCTCAAAGGTGTCTAAAAGCACATAAGCAATAAGCATCAACTTATATTGAAACAATGTGAAGAGAGGATGTGATTAACGTAAGAATTAAAAAGTAAGAAGAAATATAAGCACCAAGTTTGTGCACAAACTTAGTGCTTATATTTCTTCTTATTTTTTAGTTCTTACAAACTTCAAAGTAATGATCGGAAGCCAACATGCATTGAAACTCCAATAGACGTAACTATTATGCCAAAAGAAGGCATCCATTAGAGATTGAATGACTAGAGAACTCTTTTGCTAATGAAGAGCAAAATAAATGACAACAATGAGAGAATAGACAATGGCATAAATGTCCCAGTCTTTACAATCAAACCAGTGGCACTCTTGATGTTAACTTCGGCTGCAAATAGTGGAAAGTTTCAAATGTCAATAATGAGGGCATTGTAGCCGAGAATGTATACACCAGCCTAGATCCATCTTAACTCCGGATCTATCAAGCGCCAAGAGGGATCAAATCTCTTTTCACTCTAAAAGAGGTTTGCATCTCAAGAGATTTGATCTCTCTCGCGCTTGGTAGTTCGGAGTTAAGATGGATCTAGGCTAATTTAAATTCCCCCCTTAAATAAAATATATTCCACATGAATACCATGGGTCATTTTTATTTTAATTATTATTTTATTTTTACAAGGTTGTTTTTATTTTGTTATTTTTATTTTTATTTCATTTTGATTGAGTTAAAATGTTTACATTGTTGATTTCTAGTACAATCAAGACTAGTACAATTTTCAAACTGATAACTACTTCCAATGATACAATATTACCTCTTTAGAGCATTCCAATCATTAAGCAGTTATACATGAAAAAATTCAACCATTTACTTCTACTATAAAGCAATAGATATCACAGTAAAGAATGAGACAAGAGACACCAAAATTTAGACCAGTGGCCAGGCCAAACCCCACAAGGGGAAAACCCAACAATCTTCCCTTATGAGAGAGAATTCAGTGCATCAAAATGTACATCAGAACATTCCAAACAAGATTCTAGTTTTCTAACCTCAATATTTTCCAAGCCAAACCAGACAAAGGAGAGAGAAAAAAAAGTCAAATGTCGGTCCAAGACAAGTCTACAATAGAGGGGCCGAATTTCAGCGTGAGGTAGTTGAACAGAAGAGGTCGAAATTCGGTCAAATTACAGTCAAAGTATCAATCAAATATCAAAGTTGACCTACAGTCAACCTCGGTCAACGGCCCAAAAACAAAGATGAATTTTGGTCAAACAGAGTCGACAAATCATAGTCAAACTCGACCTCCAAATCCAGTCCAATGCTTCGATGACTTGGTTAACATGTAAAATTCAAATTTTCTCCTTTGCTTTGCCAATGAAAATGTCGAGTGCGACTACCAAATTTTCAACATACATTACATTACAACATCTCTACCATACTAGGCTGAAGAGCGCCTCTAGGCGGAAAAAGCAGTTTTAGCATACAAATTCATGCCCATAGCATAATGAAGAGCTCTAGGACCATATGCATGATCGAAACAAATTCACTCAAAACACCATTGCATGTGTGCCCATATTAATGTATTAAAGATTGAACACATGAAAAAATTGGACATCCACAGCGTTAGGTATAATTTCTAACAGGAGAGAAAATGACATAAATGCACCATAGGCATCTTTGTCAATTTCTGAAGATTGGTGAATAATTATTAAAACATTTATTGTGCCGAGAGACACTCTCCAACCCATAATGGAGAAGATGTTTGAATGTATTGTTATGTTATTGTTATTGTTATTGTTATGTTATGTTATCTAAACATTTTGATTGGGTTAAATTACATAAAATTGAAATTAAAATTAAATTAAAATAAAATAAAATTAATAATTAAAATAAATTGAGATAAAATAGTCAATTTCCCGTTCGTTGTTTTTGGGCTCTTTTTCCAATGGTATTCTTGTGTGTGTGTGTGTATATATATATATATATATATATGAAACCAGCCTAGATCCATCTTAACTCGAGATCTATCAAGCGCCGAGAGGGACTAAATCTCTTTTCACTCGAAAATAAGTTTGCACCTCAAGAGATTTGATCCCTCTGGGTGCTTGGTAGATCTAGTGTTAAGATGGAACTAGGTTGGTATTCACCATTTACATGTTACAACCCTACTAATATCAAATACACACTTGGAATGGCACAACCTCGTCCTTGTGAATCAAAATTACTTTCTTCTTTTCTTTTGCTTTTCTCTTTTTCTTTTCTTTTTCCTTTTTTTATAAAATCAAAGACTGGCCATTGGCTTTTGTGATGTATACAGTTATTTTATTTTGAGAAGTCAGCGCAACATAAATTCCTTCTAATAATTGTTCATATGCAAAAGCACAGTTGAAACCCTTACCTTGGCTACCCTTTCCACGATACACTTACATATGGTGAGTTTTGCTTCAAAGCTTTTCGTTATTATCCGTACATCCATGCATTTTATTTCATCTGAGAAGCATCAGAACTACAATTTCTTAAATTGAGAGGATACAAGTCGTGGCACATTCAAAGCCTTTTATTGTTGACTTCCAGCAGAATCATCCTTGTTAGCATGTTACATCTCATATTGGCATCAATACCTATGAATAAGGCTCACTACAAAACTTCTGAAATGACTCTTAACAAAAATGTTACCCTGATTTTTTCCTCCTACATGTAAGCTATTCATAAATTGCAAGCGTTGTTGTTTCTCTTGCTGTAGCACTTCTTGCAGACGATTGAAAAATCCAATCCTGGAGAAATTTTGAAACAAACTTTATCAGCAAACAAACTGTTGCAAACAGAAATGCTTAATAACTGGCCACAAATGAAAGATTCTCAACATCCAGTGAAAATACCTGATAAGTGAAAGTACAATCATGAAACACACGAACAGTCACAAGATAAGGTGCTTACGGAGATCCTTTACACCCAATAAAGAAATTATTGTTTTCAGCATCTGGAGCTGCACTTAAGGCTTCTCGAAAGCGATCTGTCATTGTCTGTGCCTTACTCATTGAGCAAGGTGGTATTACACCAAAGACCATATTCTCCTGTAAAAGGAAACCTGAAGTTTTAATCCAGTTAACTCATGACTACAGATAGCATCTATTTCTAAAATTTAATCATGGACCTTTGCAAAATGTCTGGTGAAACTTCTGAATATAGAAGATTCTTGCATCGTTTCCATTAGAGATTAGAATAGTTTTCGAATATGTATTTACATAGAAATATAGAGACTATCTACAACGTGTGTTTAACCATTACAGAAAAGGTTCTATCTTTTAGGATCAGGGCACTTACATCATCCCTTCCTGCCTCACCATTGTCAAAGGAATAGAGGATATCATCACTGGCTGACGTTAATCTATTAGACAAAGATAAAGATTTTTTCCCACTGGTGACCATCTTTCTGTCTATCCTTTTATGGATTCCTTTTGACTGGTCAATATCCAAGACAAATATCGATAAACATTTTACTTAAAAATGACAAGAATCTATTAGAATAAAATGAAAAGAACCAAACCTTGTATGACGAATTTGGAGGCAAAAGCCCTCGTACCCCCTCCACCATGGGAAGTTGTTCACTATCCTGTGCTGAAATATCTGATTTAATGAGTGCATCAAAACGCTGTGCCAAGGATACCTTCCCACTACCGCCATCAACTGGACTTGAAGTCCCTTTTCCAAAGGATGATGGCTTTACTGGACGTATAGAAAACTTGAATCTCTGCTTTGCCGGATTACCTGCAGATAAAATTAATTTAATATTTAATGGATAAAAATATATAGCTGAGCAAGAAATGCATCTAGCTTTTGATCACTAAGCAGAATCCAAACACAAATATTTATATTCCAAATACAAGTCACGAAGAGAAGATGCTTTCTTAGACTTGCTTTCCTGTGGTGTCTTCTGTAAATTTTCCAAACCGTTGGTGAGTGCTGTCCTATGCTTCTTTACTAAATAAATCAGATCTTGAATTTACTCAATAACAGAAATACAAATATTGCAGCATGAATCAATCACACAAATGGCTGGAAAATTAGCGGAAGAATAGAACACAAAACATGAATCTTTCCTTCGAATCAGCTTATCATCTATGTTGCATGAGTTTCCGGTATGGGGCTACTTTGGGTACGTGGGAACAAGTTTCCGGTACGGCTAGAAGCTTTGTCCAAATTTACAGGAAACGTCAAGTTGGGAGCGGCAATAATATATTATATAATATATTAAAAATTAAATTTTAATATATATATTTTATAATTTTTTTTTTTTAATAGTGTACATATTAAAATTTAAATGTACATATGTCATACCAAGTTGATTTTTTAAAAGATTCAAGACCATAAAAAGTTAAAACCAAAACTAAAAAGCTAAAGTGACAAGTCACACAAATCATATTGATGTTCATATTGGAAAAAAAGGCAAAAGCCTACACGGCCCTATGGTATATAATTAAGTAATGTGATATGATGAATGGGAGAATGGGATATCATGAAAAGGCATACGAAAACAAATAATGTGAAATGGAAAAACATGCAATGAGACTTTGATGAAAGACAATTTCAACCACTACGATGGAGGGGTTTCTAGTTTTCAAAGAAGGTCGACCATCATGGATTTGCAAAGGGCACAATAATACATCACTGAATTGATGAAGCACATGAGGTGTAATGGAGATTCATTATTAGTAACACGTTAATAAATTTTATGTAAATGCCAAGACCAAAACTATGCATGAAAAGTATGCCACAGGTGTATTATTACGGGTGCAAATGAGTTGTATATGTCAGTGTTACAAAGCCTTATATATCAACTTGCAAGAAAGTTGCCAACGCTTCACATTGATACCTCTTTACGATACTGGTTTGTTTAAACGATCTATTTAAAGATGTGTTGAGAGGATACGTCCTGATCGAATTCTAAGCTGCTATATCATGTGTTACAAATAGTAATATAATATATTGCGTTACATGCTATACAAAAGCTCCAACTTCACACGCTACATTGCAATACATAATTTTTTAAATTACATTGCATCAAAAAAGGGTGTATTTCAAATATTGCGACATGGAATTAATATACCATTGCTATGGAGAAGGATACACGAGGAATTACGATCGAAGACTATACCAAAGGCGATGAATGGAGGGAAATGCATCAATGATACCATATAAAGGATCCAATCAAATATTGATACAACAAGGCAATACATACAATGCACAATTGTTGCAGTAACCATAATAAACCATGTGATTTCATACGTTGAAAAGGTGACAAAAAGGAAATACAATGTGTTTCAAATATGCCGGGTACTTGCTGATCGGGAGCTTGTGGGAGCTCCGATCCATTGAGGAGCTTCTAGAAGCTCCTCGATGGATCGGAGCTCCCACAAGCTCCCGATCAGCGTTCCCAGTGGATACGAGTATCAGAAACTTCCATTCATTCCCCGAAAAGAATGTTTGGGTAAAGCTCCCATTTCCTCAAGCTCCCATTTATGCTGGAAAAGGTTCGTGACTCCCAAGTTCCCAGGAGCGCCGGAGCTTGTGGTACTTCATCTCCAAGGGTAGGGAGCGGTACCCGTGTAACTTAGCTTATCATTAATGATTCAAAACTTACAAGGACACTTCAAAAACAAGGTTTTGTTCCTGCTAAATGAGAAAACTGCAAAACAAGTCCGAGAAACATGTGGTGTGACTTTGTCTATAGTATGTACGACTTTACAGACTGTCCGTACGACTATACAGAATTCACTGTGCAGATAAAACTGCAACCTGCAATCACTGCTGGGATGCTCTTCCCACTGCTACCCTTTCTCCTTTCCTTGGAATCTTTCTTTACCTTCAAACAAAACTGTCTTCATGAAGAATCAATGTGCCTTTTTCCTCTACCTTGCCCTGCCTTTATACTTGAGTTGAATACCTAATCTACCAAAACCCTAATCTCACTTTGAGATTTTTGGTTGAGAGTAATCTAAATCATTAATGTAACTAAATACACTTTTTTAGACTTTTGCAACTCTAAAAAAAAAAAATTCTTTATAAATAAAGTGAATTACAGAATAGAAGACTCTAATGACTTCCTGCATGTTTGACACAAAACATGTGCAGAAGTTCCTGTCTGCACTACAATCATAAACATCTTCATGCAGAAGTTCCTGTCTGCAGTACAATCATCAACATCTTTAAGAAACAAATTCACATTACATGAGTATCGCATACAACAAAAAACAAGCTATACATGTTTTATTCGACACTAAACCAAAAAAATATTCCAATAGTTAAATTTAACTTCATTAAAAATTAACATCCACAAGTGGCCAAAGATCGCCAATGGGACTGCAAACATACAATTATTAGAATATGCATTGTGGCCGATTAAAGTATCTTCAAAAGGAGGAAAAACAGAAAGAGAGAGAAAAAGAGAGAAGAAACTTTACAACGAATACATTGAAGTAGAATAATGCCAAAATGGTTAAAAAAAGGGACAGGGATGTGAAGGAATGCACCAACATAGAAGTGTTAGAGCAGTTGCAGCCAATGAAAACCAGCAGACAATAGCATCATTCAACAGCTCTCCTAACATCCAAGGGTGGGAAAAGAACTGTTATAAAATTGATGGTGGCAACTCATCGGGGACGCTGAAGTCTATAATGTCTGACGAATCTCATGGTGGCAGCATAATCATAAGGCCTCTCTTCACTTGAACTATCTACATGCTCAAAGTAGTGAACAAGGGGTCTCAAACTGGTGATTGCTAATACAGGAAGACCTCCGTAAGAATGTTTGTCCAAAGATGTAGCATATCACATAAGAAAAATGCAACACATCTTTGGTCCAAATACTTTACAATGGTCCTCAATGACCCATGATAGTCTCTAAACAAACAATAGTATCAACCACAGATCCCATAATAAATGGGGCATCTGAAAATTAAATGATAATCAGGTTCCTGTTACCCACCAAAATGGTAACCCCATAGGAGAAAAAATTTCTCCTCCATTGGACAGCCAGCCGAACAGCTAGCCAGCCACTGACAGCCACTATTTGATTATGATATGCCATGTGTCTCCGCTTGTTGCATCAGCCATGTGCCTCTCACCATCTGGCATTAACACTTGGATGGAGGTGGGCTGCTACTCAAAAGGTACTTTGATCATTTTGCAATTGGGTGTTTATACTTGTTTCGTTCGGGCATTTAGTAAGGATAAAGGGGTGATCTAGAAGACTGACCGATCTTGACTGTAATTTTGTTCTCTCACCTTACCATGGTGGTTAATTTTTAGCCTTAGTCTAGTGGGACTTCCCTTAAGGCCCCTTAGCATTATAGGAGGGGCATTACTTGGAAAACCATGATTGAGATAGCATGTTCACTATCACTTTAAACTTATACCATACATGATACTTTCCATCACACATCACAAGCCCCTGTAGGAATTTATAGGGTAAGTTCCTTAGATAAAACATCAAAGGTCACCGCTAACAAATAGATCACAGATCAGTAGACTAGTATTTGACGAGGTTAAAATACTCAAAGAGGAAAACAATCCACGGCCTGAGCCAATGCGGCCACTTTAAGCAATTTATTAATATAAAGAAAGAAAATTTACATAAGCTTCTTTCATAAATGGTTACCGGACAAATGACCCTCCATGCTCTTTAAATAGAGATCATGGACCAATCGGGTGTTAAGCCACGGATCAAGTGTGGGTAATATTGAGCAGAGAGTGAACCGTCGGATCACTACATATCGTGACCGTCGGATTATAAATTACAAATGTACATAGCAAAGAAACACACTTTACCTAAGTCTATGCTATACCAAGTTATACTTAACTATTTCCTATGTGTCGGAATATCCTAACATATCTCACCTCCATTTATGGTCTAATTTTTCATTAACTAGTGGGTTGGGTTGTAACCCAATTTCATCTTATGTCAAACTTGTTATTAAGAGCTTCATTAGGCTAAAATAACTTAAGGTAGACCTCATATAAATAGAGGTTGCTTTCATTTCATTTTCAACATCACTTGTGGATCAATTCAAAATAGTCTTGTACGCTTGTGGAGATGTAATCTTCTGCGGAGATTTTGCTTTTGGAGACATTCTCTTGTTGTGGAGACATCATTTTGGGATAATAAAGAATTGTTCATGCATTTCTTATAAGTATTCTATGTTGTTGAATATTTTTTTATGGTTGTATGAACAGCCTGTTGAATGGTGATGTCATTAATGCCAACATTGGTTCTTGAATGCTCTTAATATTTATCTCAATTGCATCAGTTGAAGCTCCAAGGACAAGAAGTCCTAGAAAGCCCTATAAGCCCCTTATTTGTTGAGGATTTTGAAGCTAAGTTACCGGAAACGCAGCCCTAGGGTCGTGGATCTGTCGTTCGGCGTTTCGGATCCCGAATGAGTACAAAACAGCCTGGAAACAGCAAAACTATGGATCCGTACTATTTCAAAATAAAGTAAACACCAAGGGAAAAAAATCAGATGTTTCGGAGACGTTTTGTGGTTTTAGAAACGGATCCGGCGATTTATCAATACGTATTGCCATGTTAGAAACGGATCCAGCGGTTTTTAAATACGTTTCACGTATTTTTTACTACTTGCCGAAAACGGGTGGCACAGCTGCCAGGAACGGTTTTTCACCTTAATGTTTTACGGTTAGGTCATTTTTGGCATATGTATGTCATTTACGTTTTTATTTATAACTCCCTCTGTCAATTGTTGTGACTTGGACTACTGCCGACTGGTGTCACATACAACTATTGTGGACTGGTGTCGCTTCCAACTGTTGCCCACTGGTACCACTTCCATCTGTTGCGACTTCCAACTATTGCCGACTGTTGCTAGTGCCATTCTGTCCATTGTTTTCCAAGACTCTATAGTTGATTGTTGTCGCTCGAGGCCGAGGGCCGACTGCTCTGCCCAACTACCGCCTCAGCCTGACTGCTTCCACTGATTTCGTGGTGCATAGTATATACTATGCACATGCCACAAATTCGGGTTACGTAAATGACACCCTGAAATAGGTGGGTATCTGTTAATTTTGGGCAACTAGGTCCAAACTCCATGTTGCACTGCTCATATGACGATGGTCATATTTTTGTTGGATTCCTCTTTCGGTGAGGTGCAAGATTGATCTAAAGATCATCTTGATCGGATGAGTTGAACATTGATTTTGAATTTCTTTTCCACATGTGCATGGTCGACCAGATTTATCCCACATGCCTAAGAGATGTGTCACACACCCTCATTGATGGATATAAATTGGAGAGACTTAGAGGTCATTTTCTCATCATCTCATCACACATTCTCTCATTGTGATTTGATTGGTTCGATAGCCTTTGGAGGTCTTTTTCTTCTCACACATGTGGAGTGAAGCTGCAGTTTTCTGCGCTAATCTGTTTAGGGCTTGCTGTTGTTTTCTGCGCTGATCTGTTTAGGGTTTTTTTTGTTGCAGCGTTGACCATGGTCAACCCTTGGTCATTTGACCCCAATCTTCTGCAGAAATTCCAATTTTAGGAGGTCATACAGCTAGGCACTAAAATCGAGGAATTTCGGGCTGTTTGACTGAAGCCCTAGTTTGTTGCGTTGAATTTTCTGAAGCTGCATGCGTTGACTTTTCAGCGATGTCCCTGGTTTGACCTGCATTCACTTGTGATGAGCTGTCTTTGAGGGTTGTGGGTGTGACACATGAAAGTGGTAGCTGACCGAGAAAGACTTCGCTGGTTGAAGCATCCCGCTAACCGTCATAATGCAACAATATCTCATATCTTTGCTGGACACAAGGAATTGTAAATCTGATCTATATTTGGCTTGTCTTCTATTGATCTATTATTGTGTTCTATCAGCATTTTACTTTCAAGTTTATGTGATTGCTATCTTGTATTGGGCCTAAGAAAAATTGAAGTAAAAGTACATCAAGCATAGAACACCATTGTTATCCAAATTTAACATGGTATCAAAGCTGAGGTGAAGACAAAGTCCAAGAGTCCAAGCTGGTGTTAGAAGCTATCTCTGAAGGAAGAAATCCTATCAAGGACAAATGGCCTCCTCAACCTACAAGGGTTTCAAGGCTGATGATAAATTGACTGATAAGCCTGATTATCATGCATGGAAGATGTCCTTGGATTTGGCGCTAGAAGATCAAGATGTCATGGACTATGTACAGGGGAATATTCAAGAGCCTCCATCAAATGCAGCAGCTGCCACGAAGACAAAGTATAGAAAAGGGGAAATCAAAGCAAAGATGATTATCCGAGATTCTATTCATAAGCACTTGGTTGCTTACATTTCTGAGTTGAAGACATCTAAGGAGATGTATGATAAGCTAGTGAGCATGTTCAGGGCTAGCAATGCTAATCAAATCCTCTTCTTCAAGAATCAATTGAAGAATATCAAGAAGGGTATGGATGAGTCTATTCAATCCTATTTTATGAGGCTCGCTCAAATCAGGAATAACCTCCTAGCTATTGGGGAAGCAATATCTGATCGAGAGATGGTTCTTATTACACTTGGAGGTCTCCCCCGTGATTGGCATGTATTCAATACCACTATTCTCAATAATAATGTGATTCCTGATTTTGATGAAATATTGACAAGATGCACTCAAGAGGAAACAAGAATGATGGAGTATGCCTCTAATGGTAATGGAAGTGACCCTATTGCGTTCGCCGCTCATGCAAAGAAGAAGAACCAAGGTGGCCCGAGAAATCAAAACCATGGTAGAGCGAGATCCCAAGGAAGGAAGGGAATATGTTACACTTGTAACAAGGTTGGTCACTATGCAAGAGAGTGCCCTAATAGAAGGGACTCTCCCAGGGATGATGACAACAACAACTCGAGAAGGAATGGCAGGAACAACAGGTTCCAAGGAAAAAGGAAGGCTCCCTCTAATCGTAATGGAAATGGGCAATCTTTCAAGAGGTCAAGAAATTCCAGGTACGATGAGTCTAATGTTGTTGATAATAAGAAAAATGATTTTATTCTTATATCTACCCTCTCTGCTGCATCCCCACCTGACACCCTGGATGTCTGGTTAATTGATAGTGGTGTTTCAAGGCACCTCACTGGTTATAAAGAAGCCCTTTCTGATTTGGTTGAGAATGATACTAATCTAGAAATTATCCTTGGAGATAATGCCACCTATCCCGTGAAAGAGACAAGGACTGTGACCCTCCATCTATCTCAAGGTCAAGTCCTCCAATTACAAGATGTGTTGTACGTACCTGATTTGAAGAAGAACCTTGTGTCCATTTCGGCAATGGAAAACAAAGGGTTCAAGGTGGCATTCGTTGATGGAAAGGTACTTATCTAGAAGAAGAACTTCAAGGAAGCTCTTTCAATTGGTTTTAGAGTTGATACACTCTACCAGGTTGGAGGAAGTCAATTAAGGGCTATGACATATGATACAACTCTTCAAACAGAGTTATGGCACCGGAGGTTTGCACACCTTCATTACAAAGCCCTTCCCGAAGCAAGGAAGGTGGTGACAGGGATGCCCAAATTTAGAGATGATCATGAAGGTATATGTCAGGGTTGTGCCGAAGGGAAGCATACAAGGGGACCATTCCCCTAAGTGTTACAAAGACAACTGATATCTTGCAGTTGATACATTCTGACTTATCTGGTATGCTACCTGTGACATCCTTGGGAGGATGTTCCTATTACATGACTTTTACAGATGACTTCTCCCGCAAAACCTGGATATATTTTTTTTGAAGAAGAAGGATGAAGCATTCAAATGGTTCTGTACCTTCAAGGCCTTGGTGGAAAATCAACCGAGAAGAAAATCAAAGTTTTGAGGACAGACAATGGGACCGAGTATGACTCAAATGAGTTTAATGACTTTTGTAGAGAAGTTGGCATTAAGAGGGAGACCACAACTGCGTACACTCCTGAGCAAAATGGTGTTGCTGAAAGAAAGAATAGGACCATTGTGGAAGTTCCCTGTGCCATGCTATGTGACCAAGGACTTCCGAAGTTTCTATGGGGAGAAGTTGCGAACACTGTTTTGTATGTTCAAAATAGATGCCCGCATTCCACTTTGGACTCCAAAACTCCCGAAGAAGTCTTCTCTGGTAAGAAACCTGATGTTTCTCATTTTAGAGTTTTTGGTTGTCCTATTTACTTTCATGTGCCGAAAGAAAAGAGAAGCAAATTGGATGCTTCTGGAAAGAAGGTTGTGGGCTACAATGAAACTTCGAAGGCATATAGAATCTGTGCCTGGTCAAAGAGAAGTGGAGATATGCCACGATGTCACCTTCGATGAAGATGTTGCCCTCAAGAAAGTAAGAAATCCTCCTAGCTCCAAGGAAGTCAAAGAAGATGAAGAAACACGGAAGCTGGAAGAGTCGAAGGATGACCAGATGCTCGATGTTGAAGGACCTATGGATCCCATTGATCCACCTCCTTCAGAGAAGACCCTCATGGCTTAGAGATACTCTCGAAGATGCCGAGAGACATATTGCCCCAAGGGGGACATTTCGTTAAAGCAAGAAGCTGAAGAGATACCAGGGGTATCTAGTAGCCATCAGTACAATAGTACAATCTGAGCCTGGAACATTTGAAGAAGCCGTAAAGCATCAAGTTTGGAAGGATGTTATGCACGACGAATATGAGTCCATTATGAAAAATGATGTCTGGGAAGTGGTCCCAAGACCGGAGGACAAATCTGTTGTCACCTCGAAATGACTCTATAAGATCAAGCATGGATCTGATGGAAGTGCTGAAAAGAACAAGGCAAGATTCGTTGCCCGAGGCTTCTCTCAAAAAGAAGGCATAGATTATGGTGATATATTTGCACCTGTGGCCCGCTATACCACCATCCGATCTATTATTGCCCTTGCTGCTACACAAAGATGGAGTCTACATCAGATGGATGTGAAGATCGCTTTTTTGCATGAATCTATAAAGGAAGAGGTGTATGTGGAGCAACCTCTGGGGTTCGAAGTCCGAGATAGAGACACCCATGTATGCAAGTTGAAGAAATCCCTCTATGGGTTGAAGCAAGCCCCTAGGGCTTGCTACGAGAGGATAGATAGTTACTTGACGAAGTTGGGCTTCACTCGAACTAATGTTGATCCGAACCTTTATTTTAAGGTTGATAAAGAAAGGCCTCTCATTTTGGTTCTCTATGTGGACAATCTCTTCCTGACAGGTGCTGACCCTCTCATTCATCAGTGTAAGAGGGAGCTAGCTTCCGAGTCTGAGATGAAAGACCTAGGACTAATGCACTACTTCCTAGGCTTGGAGGTCTGGCAGAGGCCAGGCGAGATTTTCCTTTCTCAAGGAAAATATGTCGTGAAGCTGCAGGAGAGATTTGGTATGGTGGACTGCATGTCTGTGTCGACACCAATGTAACTCAACTTTAAGAAGTTGAGTGGAAACGTTGTTGGGCCTGTGCTAGCAAATCTTACCGAGTATCGACCACTCGTGGGGGCCTTGATGTTCTTAGTGAACTCCCGTCCGGACGTATGTTTTGCAGTGAACACTTTGAGTCAACATATGGTTGATCCTCATCACATTCACTGGATTGGTGCCAAGAATCTATTGAGATATCTTCGGGGCACAATCAACCATGGGCTGAGATACACTGACGAGAGTTTGAGACTCCATGGATATACTGATGCCGAGTGGGCTGGCAGTGTGGTGGATCGCAAGAGCACATCTGGATGTTGCTTCACTTTGGGTTATGCTTCGATATATTGGATGAGCAGGAAGCAGAAGTCGGTGGCTTTGAGCACCGCTGAGGCCGAATACATTGCAGCGTGTATGGCCTGTTGTGAAGTTGTTTGGTTGTGAAAGCTCTTTAGCAAGTTGTTCGGGCATGTGCTAGATACCACCGTTATCCTTTGTGATAACCAGAGTGGGATTCGTCTTTCTGAGAATCCCGTGTTCCACGATCGATCCAAGCATATTGATATGAGATACCACTTTATCCGGGATATGGTACAGCGAGGCATCGTAAGGCTCGATCATATAGGAACTGATGAGTAGGTCACGGATATTCTCACGAAACCCCTAGGAAGGTCAAGTTCCTAACCTTTTGTGAGAAGCTTGGAATCGTGGAAAGACCCTATTCTGAGGGTCCTGCTTGAGTTGGACTATGACCTCTGGGAGCTCCAGGGGGCTTGGGGATAGCTTCTTGGAGCTATAAGCACATATGGAGCTAGGCTTGTCGAACCTTGTTGTGCTTCTGCCCCACCGTTATGATATTGAGTTGGTTCGCCTCTCTCTGATCTGTGCCCCGCACGCATTCTACCCATGGAGTTTCGGACTCATGGGAAGTACCGCTCATTTGGAAAATGAGGTGGAAAATGTGGATAGAGACCATAGCAAGGCTGATGGACGCATCGGAGATTGTCGTACTCTCTATGTCTAAGATGGCACGTGTCCAACACCTTGAACTAGGATCAAGTATGATGAGCTTTATCCTCTAAACTAACTTCGGGTCAGTAAACTAACTGCGAGTTAGTAGGAGACTCTTTTGAGTCAAAGAGAGGTTTTCACCTCTAAGCTAACTTCGGGTCAGCTGTGTGTGATGTCTTTGTGACTCACCTTTTGTTCTGAAATAAAGAGCCAGCAAAGCAAGTTACGGTGGGATGACGCACGATATTTGGTTTGGTACATGATGGATGGCACTTGTGGACAGATGGAGTTCTCCCTAGTTAAGAGGGAGTGTTAATTTTGGGCAATTAGGTCCAAACTCCATGTTGCACTGCTCATATGACGATGGTCATATTTTTGTTGGATTCCTCTTTCGGAGAGGTGCAAGATTGATAAAAGATCATCTTGATCAAATGAGCAGAACATTGATTTTGAATTTCTTTTCCACATGTGCAAGGTCGGCCAGATTTATCCCACATGCCTAAGAGATGTGTCACACACCCACATTGATGGATATAAATTGGAGAGACTTGGAGGTCATTTTCTCATCATCTCATCACACATTCTCTCATTGTGATCTGATTGGTTCGATAGCCTTTGGAGGCCTTTTTCTTCTCACACGTGTGGAGCGAAGCTGCTGTTTTCTGCGCTAATCTGTTTAGGGCTTGCTGTTGTTTTCTGCGTTGATCTATTTAGGGCTTTTTCTGCTGCAGCGTTGACCAGCGTTGATCGTGGTCAACCCTTGGTCGTTTGACCTCAATCTTCTGCAAAAATTTCGATTTTAGGAGGTCGTACTGCTAGGCACTAAAATCGAGGAATTCCGGGATGTTTGACTAAAGCCCTAGTTTGTTGCGTTGACTTTTTTGAAGCCGTATGCGTTGACTTTTCTATGTTGTCCCTGGTTTGACTTGCGTTGACTTGTGATGAGTTGTCTTTGAGGGTTGTGGGTGTGACACATGAAAGTGTTGGCTGACCAAGAAAGACTTTGATGGTTGAAGCATCTCGCTGACTGACGTAACGCAACAATATCTCATATCTTTGTTGGACATAAGGAATTGTAAATCTGATCTATATTTGGCTTGTCTTCTATTGATCTATTATTGTGTTCTATCAGCATTTTACTTTCAAGTTTATGTGATTGCTATCTTGTATTGGGCCTAAGAAAGATTGAAGTAAAAGTGCATCAAGCATAGAACACCATTGTTATCCAAAATTAAGTATATCATTATAAAATGCTTGTCTTTACCCTATATGAGATTGTGTTGTAGCTATATAAAATTCTTGTTGAAACCCAATGATAACCTGAAATAGGTGGGAATGTTTTCATTTTTTTGCAACTAATTCGTCATTTTGAATGTTTTTTTAAATGTTTTCATTTTTTTGCAACTAATTCGTCATTTTGCAAAACTTAGCAATGTTATTGAAAAGAAAATTATGGTGATAGGAATAGGTTGAATTTTTAATCTATTGCATATCTTCGCAACTGCTCCAATTCAGCACAAGAAACTCCTTGACTCAACAATCCAAAATTCCAATCAGCCCAAAAAGCGCTCAAAACTAGCAAGAAGAATGATATCGAATAAAGATGAACAATGAACACATTCAAAAATTCACAAGTTAAAAAATTCCAAATTTATGAAGTGGAGGATGTGAGCTAAATGGAGGGGGTGTCTCATTAAATAGAAAGGGGAGGGGTTTGGAATTAGGTTTAGGGTTTATGTTTTTATTTTTTATTAAATATTTTTTTAACTAGACCTCGAGTGCCTCCATATCATGATGCATGGAACTCGCTGGTTCTAGTAACATTGGTCGGGATATGTCAATAAATGTATCCCTATGTGTTGTTGAAAAATGTAACTAGGTTCAGTCTTCATAATTGTATTCAAGTCACAAAATAATGTATTCATCAAAAGAGAGAAAAAGAAATTTTATTATTAATAAAATTGACTTATTAAAGCATGGGTTTCATGCTTGGGTCAATTGTTTTTAGGTCAAAGCCTCCATTGAAGGCTTCTAAGGTATATGTCAAGTGTCCTTGTCCATGTCATATTGTAAGAAACCCTTCTTGGAAATTATTTGTCAAGAAAGAAATTTATTTTATATTAAAATAAGTCTTCTAGGCCTCCTCCACCAAGTCGGCCTCAAGGAAAGATAAGGCGGCCTCAAACAAGGGAATTCGACCTCACAAGAAGCCTATATATTGGAGCAACTCGACCTCATTTGCAATGGATATCAAGCAAGTTCGAATTGCAATGAATTGCAGCTGGAAAAGTACGAAATTCCAAGGAAGAGGAGGACAAGTCTAAGGGAAAAGAAGGTGGTCACTTTCAAGGTCAAGAATTCGATTTTTCTCTATCTAATCTCACACGTGCGAAGTTCAGAGGTTCTGTTGAGAGGCCGAAATTCAGCAGTTACTGGGGAGGTCGAAATTCTGGACTAGTTGGGCAAAAAATTCTGTTGCTGGATCGAAATTCTGAATTGTAGTTGTACTTTGAAGGACTCACATTTGGAAGGCTAAGAAAAGGATATTTACAAGAAGTGTGGGTTGACTTGGTGGAGGAAGAAGGTCTAGGCCTGTCTCATCTTGATTTTGAATCTACTGAAGGAAGAGTTTGTTGACTAGATTTTGCCCTATATAGGGGTTTTAGCCTTGGTTGTTTGCCTACATCTGGTGTCCCTGATCTTCATATTGTGCTCTTTGATGATTGTTTGATGAAACAAGGACACTAATATCACAAGTAATTATCAACATAAGAAAATCTTTCTGCCTTTCTAATATTCTAACATGTGTGACTAATGTAGCTATATTTTTTTCCATCCAACATTAGGGTTGTGTAATATCCCCAGATTTGGTTTCCCTTATAATTCGGACAGGGTGGATTTCTAGGGTTTGTGTCAGCCAAGTCACAGGAGCAAGATTTCGTCATCGGTGGGCCTAAAGGGCTTTGGAGGAGTTTTATGGGGTCTGACGAAGTTCGCTTGCTATATTTCATCATCAGAGTCAGTTTTGCACAGTTCTTTCTTGGTTTTGTTGCATTCCGACGTCTCCCGTAAAATGGGGTTATTAGTAAGCATATTTCAATTAAATACGCTAAAGGTGTTATTTGGAGCAGATAATTTGGAGAAACATCTTAGTGTAATAACTGGTTGGAACAAGGATGAAGAGATCTACAGGATAGGATGATGAAAAGTGACTTTTGATGGTCTAAGAAATCGTAGAGGCAAATTAATCATTTTCCTAGATTAAAAGTGACTTAAATAAAATAAAATAAAGAGAGTCACTTAAATAAAATAAAAGGGAGAAGCTTCTAGAATGGAAATAAAATAATAAAATAAAAGTGCTTTTAGAAGGTTGAAGGGAGATCCATCAATTCTTTAAAAGGGGGGGAAGAACATCAGGAGTTAATCATTTGTCATTAGTGAAGATTTGGGGAAATTGTCCTCAAAGGTTCATTGTGCCCAAGATGGAAACCCTTGGGTACCTTAGTGATATTGGACGAAAACCCATCTCCACAAATCCCTTGGTGAATGAAGTCAGAATTCACAGGTGCATCTATTGGTTCTAGTTACAATTTCCGAAGGGAAAAGTCAATATTGTCGTAGTTGTTTTGGAGGCCATCACCTTAGCTATTTTCCAGTTCGACATGCCATTCAGAAGGAGTTATTAATAGTTTTTGTATTGGCATGTAATCTTGTTGTAGTAAATAAAATAAAATTAAGTTTGGTATTATTTCTCGTGTGTATTTTTGAGGTGCATCATTTCCGAGCGATATTGCAGTGGTATCAGAGTTGTGCATCCTGCCAGCCTAAGTGTTTATATTGTAGATCGATTTCAAGAAGGACTGAAACTCCCTTTATTTTGTAGACCAAGTTCGTTTTTTTTGGCAAGGGTTTTAATTGCAAGTACTCATGGAGGTCGAATTATTGCTAAATCAAGGATTATTATTGAGTACACCTGCTAGGGTCAAATTTCTATCATAAAAAGGGCTAGATTTTATATCTTCAGGAACCGAGTTCCTAGGAAGAGTGTGTTGGTTTTGTTGGGCTGAAACCAAAATTAAATTGGGGAGCCAAATCATCATTTTGCTACAGATTTGAGGCCACAATTTTTATCTAACAATGACATGGATTCATTACTTCGCAGAAGGTTGCATTCATTGTTTTTCATGGAGGGCAGAGTCTAATTGTTCGCAAGGGAAGAGCCCTTCTAACTACCCAGGCCAAGTCAACATTTAATCAGCAAAATCCATCATGAAAGGGGGTGAAGTTGAGGAAGTCGAAATCCCATTGTGGGGAACAAATTCGCTTAGAGACCTATGCGAATTTGAGGTCCGAGGAAGGCCAAATGTATCCCCAACAAGGAGGGAAATCAATTTTAATTATCGAGACAGAGTCTAGTAATTAATTGAGCCGAATTCCCATAGCAATCAAATCCAAGGAGAAGGGCCATTCGTAGATGCCAAATTGTCATTTACAAGCAGATCGAATATAGTATAGTTTAAGTAGTCATTGAATTCCCTTGTTACGGGAGCCAAACACATTGACGTTGAGTCATGTCCACTTCCTATGGCCGAGTTCGTAGGGATCGAGAGCATCTATTTCACTAACGTCGAGTTCTAGATGTTGTGTGTTGTTACCCACCACCTGTGGGTGACACCCATAGGAGAAAATTCTCTCCTAGATGGTCCTCAACCAAGCAGCCAGCAGCCCCTTGCAGCGACCAAATAGCTTGATGTGCAACCCTCTATGCTACCTGAGCTAGCCATTATGGACCCTCGCCCATTTGCTATGATCATATGTTTGAAGGTGGGCCTTCCAACCTCGAAGGTATGTTTTCATTATGTAGTTGGGTATCCTTGCTTGTAGGAATTTATGTTTCCCACCCCGGTTTTCAGTTTCACCTTATTTCTCCATATAGTTAAATGCCCATTCCCATAGCCTTACATTCAACAAGCTGAAAAAATAAATATTTTCTGAAAACACAAATTCTGGAAATTTTCAGAATGCTGTAAATGCAGAAATAAAACTCAGCATAATAAATCAGCCACACACAGAAAATAGACACGCTGATTTTTTGTCAATGTGACCCTAGAAAAAACCCCTACAACTCTTGGGGAAAACTAGTTCGAAAGCTTCTTCTTATTTCTAGAAAAAATGCCTTTTACAGTGAGAGAAATATTCAGAAAAATCAGCAAGTAATAAATACAACTTATCTCGTTTTCCGTGCTTAACCACCACCTCGAAAAATGTGTACACAACAAAACAGAACAACAATAAATGTTGTACAGACACCTCGATTTTCATGCCCAGATTTACAGCATTAAATGTTGTTGTACGAACTGTCTCGATTTCTGTGCAAACCACATTAAATGCTGCTGTACGAATTTCTCGATTTCTGTGCAGAGAAAACAGCAAAGTTGTTGTACGGATTTCTGCCTCGTTTTTCGTGCAAAAGGACAACCACTTGTTGTACAGCCTGCCTTGAAAACTGTGCCAGAAAATCAGCGACTCAGCTCCTCGAAATTTGTGTCAAACCCTGTTGTACGGCCTCCTTGGAATGCGTGCCAAATCTGCTGTACGATATGCCTTGAAACTCGTGTCCACTGCCTCGAAATCTGTGCCTTTCCTTGCTGTACGGACTTGCTAAAATGTTGCCTCAGTTTGTGTGCCAAGTTCTGTCCTCCTTCTCCTCACTGTCCAGAAATCTCCTTTGCTCTCCTTCTCTTCCAATCTGCTCATGAAAGAATGAATGACCTTTTCTTTCATTTTCCTCCTTTAACCTAACCCTAAGTGACTTTTAGGGAATCCCTAATTCCAAAGGCTGAAATAGCTTTAGATCTAGGCTTGACATTGTCCTGATGATGAACCACACTGGTTGGTTCGAAACGCGTCGACAGTGTTCCATTATATGTGATTATTACCGGAAAAGATTTTACAATTAAATGCTCATTTAAATCTCACTTTCTACTTTTTAATTCACCCCACTTTAATAAAGACCCACTTAGTCATTTATTTCCAAAGTCACTTTTCCTTTCTAATTTTACATTGACTTTATTAAAGCCACTTTAAAATTAGACTTTAGTAACTTTATCACTTAAAGTCACTTTTAATTAGATTTGACTTTATAACTTTATAAAGTCACTTTAGGAGAAAAATTAAATTCTTTTGGACACTTTTCCCTAGGCCAAAGATCAAAGCCTTAGGGAACCACCTGTCCTCCGGTAACCAAATTTCAACACTCCCTCTTACCGAGGAAAGTGTTCCTCACCACACCCATCTTGTCTCTGAAGTAGACATGCTTGCCCCATGGTAAGGCTTTGGTAAGAATATCTGCAACCTGCTCATCAGTGGGAATATACTCAAGCTTCACAGCTCCTTTCTGAACATAGTCTTTGATGAAATGATATTTGATCCCGATATGCTTTGACCTGTCATGAAATATTGGATTCTCCGTGAGTTTAATGCAACTCTGATTATCACAGTAAATCACTGAAGGTCTCAACGGCTGACCAAATAAGCCAAACAACATCTTGCGAAGCCAGATGGCCTCACAACTAGCTAGACTGACTGCCATATACTCTGCTTCCGCTGAACTCAATGCTACTGACTGCTGCTTTCGGCTGAACCATGACACAACTGCCGAACCCAACCCAAAACAGCACCCTGAAGTGCTCTTCCTATCAGAAGCACAACCTGCCCAATCAGAATCAGTGTAAACTGCCAATCTCACTCCATCCCCCTGCCTGTAGTCCAGACCATAATCCACTGTCCCCTGCAAGTACCGCAAAATGTGTTTTGCAGCCACCCAGTGAACCTTCCTAGGCTCACACATAAACTGACTCATCGTGTTGACTGCAAAACAAATATCTGGCCTAGTGTTGACCAAATACATCAAAGAACCAATCAGCTGTCTGTACAATGTGGGATCCACCAACTCGGAATCCGAAGCATGAAGCTTCTTCCAGTTGGTGATCATCGGTGTCGACATGGGTCTACAATCCTCCATGTGGAATCTGCCAAAGATGTCCACAATATACTTCCCCTGTCCCAGGAAGAAATGCCCCTCCTCCTGCCACACCTCCAAACCCAAAAAGTAATGCATCAAGCCGATGTCCTTCATCTCAAACTCCGACGCAAGATCTCTCTTGCAGTGCTCTATGAGTCTCTCTGCACCTGTAATGACTAAGTCATCCACATACAGCACCAGAATGAGAGGCTCCTCACCTATCACAATATAGTAAGGTTCGGATCTGCCTCACTCTTTGTGAAACCCATCCCCTGCAAGTATGTATCTATCCTGGAGTACCAAGCTCTGGGAGCTTGCTTCAGGCCATAAAGGGCCTTCTTCAGTCTGCACACATGGGACTCCTTCCCATGCACCTCCAAGCCCTGTGGCTGCTCAATGTACACCTCCTCCTGTATGAAGCCATTGAGAAATGCGGTCTTCACATCCATCTGGTGGATCTTCCAACCCATCTCTGCTGCTATCGATATAATGGAGAGGATCGAAGTATATCGAGCCACGGGAGCGAAGGTCTCCTCATAATCAACTCCCTCTACCTAGGAGAACCCTCTAGCCACAAACCTCGCTTTGAATTTCTCAATGCTGCCATCTGCAGCATGCTTTACCTTGTAAAGCCATCTGGAAGTAACCACGGATTTTCCCTCGGGCCTCGGCACCACCTCCCAAACATCATTCTTCATGATAGAAGAATACTCCTCCTGCATGGCCTCTCTCCAGACCTGCTGGCTAGCTGCCTCCTCATAGCTAGAAGGCTCAGAGTCTAAGATGTTGGCAGCCATTGCCATGTAGCTACAAAACCTCTCAGGTGGTCTGCTCTCTCTGACCGGCTTCTTAGGCCCAGCAACAGATGTGGCCTCTCTCAAGGTATCCTAAAGCCACTTGGGCTTCCTCACTTATCCCACTGGAGAATGAAACTCCTCCTCCTCATCATCAGGAGCCTGAAACTCTTTGGTACATGCTGTTGTCCTCTGCTGCACACAGACACAGCCAGATGTTGAAGTGCGAGACGCAGACTGTCCATCAGTGGACTCCCTAGTGAACTGCTCTGCGGACTGCTCTGCATGCTGCCCAAAGCACCACCCATCTGACTCTGTGAGCCACTGCTCACTGACGGACCTAACACCGTAATCAATGTACCTAAAGATCCCTGCCCACTGGATCCCTGCGACTAAGTCAGCTGCTCCTGAGGGTCTGGCTGATCCAGATACCAATGTTTTGAAAATCGCGATCGGGATTAAATCGGCGAGGGGAAAAAATCATAAAAATCGGGAAAAATCGGCACATACAAAAATATTCATTTTTTTTTCAATTTTTATAATATCTAAAGCACCCACAGCATAAAATAAATGCATTGACACATAAATATGAAAAAAAAACTAATATATAAGACGTGTAATATCATGTCTAGTGCTACATCACACATAATAGTGAATCATGTCCTGAATACTAAGTCCTGAGTCTCAACTCAACCTCAAAATATCAACAAAAAATATAATAATGTATCTCATATCATGAGTCATAATATTATATACAAAGGAATGCACCAAATAACCTATACTACTGATTTCCTCTGCCCCTCTTGCGAGAAAATGTAACAGCTTTCCCTCTAGACGAAGAAGTTGGCGGGGCTGGCAATGGACTCTGTTGTGCTCCAGATCCTGAAGCACCAGTAGCTAAAAGAGGCAGACCACGTCCTCTACCGGTAGCAGGGGTAGGTGGTGTCACCTTCTCCTCCTGTTGTTGCTCCTCCTCCTCCTCCTCATGAAACTCATCATTGATTCATCGCTACTAGAAATCGGATCATCAACAAGAGATACATAAACATCATCTAGTTCAAAGTCTTCAGACTTGGATTGCTCAACCTTATAACATGATAGAAATTGAAAAAGTTTAACATGCCTAACCAATGATTTTGGTGAGTGAAGGGTTCATCTCCTCAACCTTAAAATGCGGTAGAAAAAGATTAACATGCCTAACCAGTTGTTTTCCTTTGAGTGAAGGGTACATTCTTGTTAAGGCCATGGTAGGGGAGTTCAACAATCAATACCACCAACATCAACAAAGTTCAACAATCAATGCCACCAACATCAAGGTTCTTAAAGGACTTCATACTCTTGATCAAATGCCAATCTCATACCCTTACACATAATAGAATCAAATGGAAACAATGCAAATCCCCAAACCATGAAACCCCGAAAACCATTAAGTCTGCTGAATTTTGAGTGAAATCTAAAATTCTAGTTTCTCCATATGAAATCCAATGAGGTCGAAACCACTCTTAAACATCCTGAGTCATTTCATGGTAATGTTAAAAATTTAAGTAAAAGGATGAAAATGAAAAATAAAGGAAATATCACTTTTACTTTAAGAATTTAACATTACCATTAACTGCCAACAGGGTGTGTCAGCAAAAATGACAAAAAAAAAATCGATTTTTGAACTTATAAGGTTGCTATTTGATGGGCCCACGATTTTTACCAAAAAAATCGCAATTTTTTCCCGATTAGCGATTTTTTCAAAAAATCGTGCAAAACATCGCCGATTTAATTGTTTTGTCGAAAAAATCACGATTTAATCGCGATGTTCAAACCCATGTCAAATACTCTAACTCCCGTGACCTCCTAAAGGCCCTGTCCTCCTCGAACTTCACATCCCGCCTGACAACAACTCTCCTCTGTGCGGGAATATAAATCCGAAAGGCCTTCGAGGTCTCACTGTAGCCCACAAAGACACCCTTCTCTGCGGTGGGCTCTAGTTTGGTCATCTTCTCCTTGGGTACGTAGGAGTATGCAATACACCCAAAGATACGAAGATGACCAATATCAGGCTTCTTCCCAAAAAAAGCCTCCTCCGGAGTCACATGCCCCAAGGCACGATGCGAACTCCTGTTCTGCAAATACACAGCAGTGTTGCAGGCCTCTGCCCACAAAAACAATGGTAACCCCTGATCATGTAGCATGGCTTTGGCAGCCCCTCCGATGGATCTGTTCTTCCTCTCTACAACCCCGTTCTGCTGGGGGTTGTAAGGAACAGTGAACTCCCTCCGAATGCCTGCCTCCGCACAATAGTCAACAAACTCTCCAAGGGTGTACTCACCTCCATTGTCCGACCTCAGGGACTTGATCTTCCGACCTGTCTGAGTCTCCACAAGAGCTCTGAACTCCTGAAACCGCTTGAAGACCTCACTCTTGGTCTTCAAGAAATAAATCCAGGTCCTCCTGGAGTGATCATCAATGAATAATACATAATACTCATATCCACTCAAGGAAACATGAGACATCCAATCGCTCACATCGGAATGAATCAAATCAAGTATCCCAGTCGCTCTGCTGTCACTGCTGGGAAAAGGGGATTGGGCAAACTTGCCCATCGCACATCCTCTGCATGTATCAAAGTGATCAGTACTGAAATCTGGCACACTTGTAGTGATCTCCCGTAATGTCCTCAAGGCTCCATGATACATGTGCCCCATCCTGCAGTGCCAAATCTCACACAGCTCTGAATTGCTAGCTCTGCTGCCAGTACTACTACTCAATGCCAAAAGGGGCTGAAATGCAAACTTGTACACCTTTGCATGGCGTACACCTATCACTCTAGCTGAATCAGCTGGAGCGCCCCTGGGATATATAAGCACCTGTCCTCTCCTGAACAATATCTCATATCCTTTGTCCTCCAAAGCTGAGACGGATATGAGGTTCTTCCTCATCCCTGGCACATATAGAACATCGGACACCTTCAAGGGAGGTTTGGGTCTAGGTTGCGGGGAAGCTTCAAACCCCTTGCGTTCCCGTTTCCGAAACGCGCTCCGTGCGGGAGCGTTTCGGAAACGCTCGGAAACACGCTCCCGAAAACGCTTCCTGAGGGGAGCGTTTTCGGGAGCGCGTTTCCGAACCTGTTAAAACGCTCCCTGTTTTTTCGGGAGCGTTTCAGGAAGCGCTCGAGAGCGAACGCTCCCTGAGCGCTTCCGACGTTTAAAAAACGCTTCGGGAGCGTTTTTTAAACGCCGGAAGCGTTCAGGGAGCGTTCTCTCTCGAATGCTCCCCGGAAAAGAAAAAAAAACGTTTCCCGTCGCGCGGAAATTTTTTTATGGGAAAAATCGAATTGTTTAAAAGAGGGGGGGGGGGTTTCATTTCAGTTTTTATTGTTTGTTCACTGTTGAGAGAGCGAGAGCAAGAGTTGAGAGAGCAAGAGTTGAAGGAGAGCGAGAGCAAGAGTTGAAGGAGAGCAAGGAGCAAGGCAACAAGAGAATTGCAAGAAATAGGTAGGCCTTCTAATCCAATTTAGTATTTTCTAGGATGAATTTGTAGATTATTAAATTGTTTAAAAATGAAAACTTGAATTTTTCTTGAATGTTGCATTTTATTGGATTTAAACTTAAAAAATGAAATTTTTTTTCCTATGTTGCATTTCCTATTCCCATTTGGCATTTTTCCATTTGTTTTGCAGGCTAGAAACTTGAAACTTGTTTCCATCATGGCTATATGGCTAGGGATTTTCCTCATGTTGGTTCCTTTCTTTGCGATAATGGTGTTGGAGAGTGCTAGAAGAAAGAGGCAAATCAGAGAAGAGGAGGATGAAGAGGAGGGTTATGGTGGATCTGAAGAAAATCTTGAAGAGGAGGAGGATTATGCTGAGGAGGAAGTGGGGAGTGGAGAACCTGAGAACATAGATTCCCCAACTAAACAAGACCATACTCCTTTGTGGAAATATGTTCAAAAAATGGAAGGAGGGAAAGGTGGTGGAACCACTAAATTTATTTGCCCCCATTGCAATAAACAATACCATGGTTCATACACCCGTCTAAGAAGGCACCTTTGTGGGATAATGCCAGGGGATGGAACTAAAAATCTTGGAATCAAAGTTTGTGCTTTTGTGCCAGCACCACAGAGAAAGATATATAGGAAGGAAGAGGGGGTTGCCCTACAAAGATCATCTAAAAGATCTAGGGGTTTCGTTGATTCAGGCCCAACACATCATGGACAAACAAGTTCAACTTCCACCCATGCCAGTGGTTTTGGAGGCAGTGGCATTGGATTAAGGCGTAGAACCATATATGATTTCCTAGACGAAGGGTGTAGGAATGATGTGGATTCAAAAGTTTACCGGTTTCTATATGCATGTGGGGTGCCATTCAATGTTCTTCGCTCACCTTATTGGCATGAAATGGTTTCTGCCATTAATGATGCCCCCAAAGGATACAAAAGCCCTGGGTATGACAAGGCCAAAACCGTGGGTCTTGATCATGAAAGAGTTAAAATAAACAATTCTTTGGCTAGAATGACAAGTTCGTGGAATGAGCATGGGCTGTCCATTGTCTCTGATGGATGGACCAATGTAAAAGGAAAACCATTGATAAATGTTTTGGCTGTGTCGGTTAGTGGTGCAATCTTCCTGGCAGCATATGATTATTCAGATAAATTCAAAACCGGCATTAACATTGCAGAACCATTACTTGATATAATGGAAAAGACTGGGCCATATAATGTCATACAGGTCATCACTGATAATGCTGCTAACTGTAAGGCAGCAGGAGCAATTATTGAGGATAAATACCCCAACATTTTTTGGTCTGGGTGTTTGGTTCACACAATGAACCTTTTGATGCATGATATCATCAAAAACAAACAACCTCAAATCAAATGGCTTGGTGATTTGTACAAGAGAGGTAAAAAAATGATAAAATTTATTACAAATCATAGCAATACCCATGGGCTTTTCCGTACTCACTCCAAATTGGAGTTGTTGAAAATAGCAAAAACTAGATTTGCTAGCTATTACCTCACCTTCAGGCGCCTTTTGAAGGTAAGAGAGTCATTGGTTGCAATGGTATCAAGCCCACACTGGCAGCTATTAAAGGACAGGGCGGCAACAATAGTTGACATGCAAGGTTTCGAACATGTGGAGGAGACCGCCCTTGACCATCTGTTTTGGGCACGTATGAGGGAAATTGTGAGTTTTACCAAGCCCATTTATAACATGATTTGCTTTGCGGATACTGATAAACCAGTGATTGGAGAGGTTTATGAGCAGATGGATAGCATGTTGGGGCAAATAAAAGATATTGTTAAGGATAATGATCCCAACTTGTATGCTATGATTCATGTCTGTGTGTGTGCACGGTGGAATAAACTCAATGTTCCACTACATGCTTTGGAATATATCCTTACGCCAAAATATTACTCTCCATCTTGGTTGGGCCAACCTGCACCTAGAGGTGGGGTTAGGGTGAAACCTCACACACATCTAGAGGTACAACAGGGGTACATGAAGGCATTGGACAAGTTGGTACCCGACAGGGAAGAGTGTGCTAGATTGCGCCTTGAATTAGGCAAATACTTCAGTTGCACTCCTAACTTTGGTTCTTTCCATGCAATGGAAGACAGGGACAGATTCGATGCTCTCACATGGTGGAAAGCATACGGCGGCATGGGACTTTTGCCAAAGTTGGCTAAAAAAGCTCTCTCACAGGTTGTGAACACTTCTTCTGCAGAGAGGTGTTGGAGCACCTACAGCTTTATACACAATGTGAGAAGAAACAGGCTGAATGAAAACCGAGCTGAAAGCTTGGTTTATGTGCATTATAACTTGAGGTTGTTGAGCCATTACCGTGATCGGGCAAATGAGGATCAATCATACAGAGTCTGGGACAACAACCCAGAGGATGATAATTTGGAGGACGGCACGTTACATCTGGAAGAATTGGAACCATAACTTTATAGGGATGATGATGAAGCATCAGCAGCACCGCCACACACAGGGCCAGTCCCACCATCTACTGGTAGCAGTGCGGGTGCCAGTGCCAATGCCACTCCTCAATATCACATATTGTTCCTTTGCAGATCCAGCCTCCATCTTCTAGTCGTGGTCGTGGTACTCCTGAGAGTACTAGAAGACCAACATTTCCTCATGGCTCACAAAAATTAGACATTTCTTGTGGGCGTGGTAAGGGGCCAGCCAGATAAAATAGATAGTTGTTTACTAGTCTTTTCTATTTGTTGTTGACAGTTGAACAGTTGAAACTTGACTCTTTCTAATTTCATATATTTAATGACAATTTAAGTTTGAAGTTTGAATTTGAAAGGTGAAACTTTGAAGTTGGCATTTATAAGTTTACTGTTTACAAGTCATTATGAATTATGAATATTATGCTTCATGAAAGTTATATGGTGATCAATGAATCAATGATGATAAATGTTATATAATATCAATGATGATAAATGTTATGATAATGGAATTTGAAATCAATGAATCAATGATGATAAATGTTATATCAATGATGATAAAATGTATATTGTAATTGAATTAGTAAATCATACGAATCACTAGATATTAAATGTTAGATATTGAATGAAATCAATGATGATAAATGTTATATATCAATGATGATAAATGTTATATACTCTAATGATGATAAATGTATATTGAATTTAGAAATCTACGAATCAATGATAAATGTTATATAATATCAATGATGATAAATGTTGTATATCAATGATGATAAATGTTATATATTGAATTTTGAAAGCTTGAAACCTTCAGATTGATGATTCGCGAGACTCAAGAGTCAATATGTTGTATGCTTCAAACTTGTGGGCGTGGTTGATGAAGATTATAACTTCTAGATGATTGATGTTATATGATTCAATCTATGTTTTTATGTTTTTTATGTCTAATTCATCATTCTACATGTTTTTGTTGACACATATGCATCAAAATATAAAAAATATTATATATATATATAAAAACGCTCCCGAAAACGCTCTGGACTGGAAGCTTTTAAAAATGGCGCTCTGTGCTTCGCTCCCGCTCCCACTCCCGCTTCCAAGTAACCTTGGTTTGGGTTCCCTATCAAATGTCAATGTCCCCACACCGACTACTCTAACAACGTTGTCATCTCCAAGTACTACCTCTATATTAGTGCCACTCTCTGAAAGCTCTGAGAAGTACTCACGGACTCCTGTCATATGACGTGAAGCCCCACTGTCAACATACCATATACCTGACGATGCTCCGCTAGTGGAGGGAAATGCACACTCCCTCTCAACCTCCATGGCAGGTGCTCCTGCACTAGTGGACTCACAAGCAATGAACCCAAACTCTCGGTCAAAGCGATCCGTAAAGTCCTCTACCTCTGCGATGAACTTCCCAACCTTAAGGGGGTACTTATTGCTATATCATTCACATCATGCTCTCATCCCCTACTGTCGTGAGCAGTTTTAAAAAGAAAAATCAATAAAAGGCAAAAGGCATATGAAAAAGGATGGAAAAACAAAGGTCAAGGTAACTCATGTACCATGACTACTCCTTCCTACATTCATACACCCAAGTACGGGCTTCCCTTATCTTAGCTACCCTTGTACCATGGCATGTGGCTTGGATCCTCCCCGTGATGCCCCACTCTGTTCCATCATCATATCACATGACACCTACACTTGATGGATGTACTATGGACCTATCACTCCCTTAGAGGTTGAAACCACCTAATAGGGTCCTTGGTTAACCTCATTCTTGAACTTGGAGACACCTGTACAATCTGAAGCCCACTATGGACGGGCACGCCACTATGAAGTGTCCACTTGGTTCCATGATTTGTAAGCTCATTTACTCAATTAAATTCATGATTTGTCATACTGGAAGGTGAGGAGATGCATTGGATCGTATGCAGGATTACAAGTGGGTCTTCATCTTGGGGTTTGGTCTCCCTATACGGGGTCCAAGCCCTCCAGAGGGTCATATTGGAATTTGTAGTACGTGCATTGAGAGCCATGGGCCTCCACTATAGTAAAGAGCAGATAGCCATGCCATGGGATCCTTCAGTACCATCCATTGCTCACTCGTGTTCCACTTATTTGATGATAATGGTGCACCTAGACCACCTTGCCCAGTCGGCTACACACTTGCACCACACACTTGGCAGTTGATCCAGAGCCCAGATGGGGTTGTGTCTCACCATGGGAGAGAAAGGGAGGGCTTGCATTATTGTTCCAACCCTTACGTATGGGATACAGGCTTAATCAATCTACTTGGAGACACATGAGGATGCCTTTGTGTCCCCACAGCCACTTGGGAGCACCACAGGTCATTTGCTTGGAGATCAAAGGGCCTCCCCCTTTATCACTATGTTTTGAGCCCTTCCACTCATTTTGGTACATATTGGACTCCACTAGGCTTTTCAATGGCCCTCCTAGTTACTTATCTATCATTTTAGCCCTCTTCAGAGGCTTATTTTCATGTTATGGAGTTATTTTGGTGGGCTTATCACCAAGGAATGTTATTTTTCACATTATTTATTATTGAGGGGCATCATTAGGCGTAATTAGGCAAATCGAACCCTTAGAGGATCATATATATTGATGAGAGGATCATTCTATTCCTCATCATCTCTTGGAATTGTATCTCTCTCTTCTTGAAAATTTCGCTATAGTTATTGATGGACGAATTGGATGAATATTGATGCATTTCAATGTTTGGATATCTTTCTGGATCTTGGAGCTTCTATTTTGTCTCTCTGTGATTATTGGATATACTCGTTATACTTGTAAGTGCATTTTCATGATATATCTTTCTCTCTTGTGTACATGTATAATGTATGGAATTTTCGCTCATAAAGTCTGAAATTCTGCCCTAATTTAATGTGAATTAGTCAAATTTTGATCTTGTGAGGGTGTTGCATATGTTACATGTTTGGGTATAGTGAATGAATGTTCCTAGGGGCACATAATCTCCGTAATTGCCTTGAGAAGTCATCAAATTTCTGCAACAAGAAGTATAAATTCCTTTGGTAATCTAGTAGCTGCCTCTAGGGCCATGCAAAGTTGCCATAAGACTCGTTGATTGGGTAAAGGTACTCTAAAGATTGAAAGCACATTGACTCCATTCTCCTAATAGGCTAGGTACAAATCTTATTCTTGGTGACCACCATAACGAATATTTCTTTCACCTCCTTTTCTCCTTTCTAAGCCCTAACCCTAGAGGTCTCCTAGGGCAGCAAGCAAAATTCAATTGAGCCATCGATTCTGAAAACGAGCTGAGCTGGGCTACCACTGCGTTGGGGTGTTCTCTACGCCTTCACAAATTTTGAAGAAATTTTCACAGCTAGATTTGGATTTATCCCAAGCCCTAGCTCCAACTTCGTTCTTATGCCTAGGTTTCCTTGGTTAGTGGCTTCATCAAGGGTCATTGCATCACAAATCAAGCAAAATCTAATTTCATTGGTAATTTCATCCTCCCTTTCTTGGTCTAGATCTTTTGTTTAAAGTTTCACCCAAAACCCTAAACCTAGCTTAGGCCCACTTGGGCTTCTTTCTGGTCCCAAACCTTTCATCATTCATTATTTCACAAAAGGCCACCTAGAAACCCTATTGAAATAGGTAACTAGGTTTGATCGTCATAAATATGAAATGTACTCTTGATTCTTGTATATTGTAAAAAGAAAGGAAAATTATTATTATTATTTTTGTAGCATGGGTTTCATGCTCGTGGTCAATTTATTAAGTTGGTCAACCACCCATTGAATGCTTCTAGGGTTTGTCATTGAGTCAAGAAGTCAATTGAGTCATTGTCATTTTTGGAAGACCCTATTGGGCATATTGTATCATGTCAAGAAAATTTTATGTAAGTCAAAAATGTCATAAAAGACCTTCCAAGACCTTTGTCAACATGCAGTTAACAATTCAGCCTACATGAAGGAACAAGTCGACCTCATGAAGGGTTGTTCGACCACCATGAGAAGCCTATATATAAAGAGGTACTCGACCTCATTTGGAGGGACACATCCAAGTTCAATCAAGGAAGAAAAACAAACCTAAAAAGGAGCGAATAAGGAAGAGAAAACTTAAAGGAGAAGACCAAAGTTTTTGGGAGTGATTTTGGGCTATTTCCTTCCACACGTACGAAGAAGAATGACAGCATCTTGAACTGCAGCTAGGGTTTATGAAGTGAAGAATTGCAAACCTTAAAAGGAGTCGAAATCTAGCATCCAAAGATTTATAATTGCAAGTTGAATTCACAAAGAGAGAAGTCCAAACAAAGTGAAGGAGGAAAGAATCTTAATTTTGTCGTAAAGTACCCACACATGCGAAGTTGCAGTAATTGCAGGAGGTCGAAAATTGCAGGTCCAAGATTTTCGGTTGAAGGTGAAAGTTGCAGTAGCTAGGAGGCAAGTTTGACCTGGGTTGACTTGGTGAGAAGCAAGTCTATCAAAGAGAAGTTTGACTTGGTCTTGGAGGGATCTTTGTCAAGGGTCATAGGTCTTGGAATTCATGATTTGGAGTTCTACAAGAAGAGAAGAGTTCTTGTGGGTTTTCCTCTCAAGAGGACAGGTTTTGGCCCTGGCTTACAGCCTACATTTTGTGTCCTCTTGTCTCATTGATTTTCATAGTTTGGTAGTTGTTTCATACTAAGACACTAATAATAATCAAGTGAAAGAAGAAGTTAATCAAGTTAAGTAAAAAATACATCACAAGAAGTTATCAAAGGAAGAGAAATCACCTAATCTAGCTACCCCTAGATTTCTCAACAAGGTATCAGAGCTAAGGTGACAACATCAAGACGAAGAGGCATCTTGAAGACCATCCAATTGAAGAACTACACATAAGGGTCGAGCATAAGATATCATCAAGGATAGTCAAGACATTCAAGAAGGACTAAGAAGCAATCAAGGACATCAAATTATCTCAAGGACCCTACCTCCACTCAAAGAAAACAAGGACTTCACATTTGAAGCATCTTGAAGTCTTCATATTCTACATTTCTACATCCAAAGAAAGCAAGAAGAAGCTCTGCCATCATCATCAAAGAAATCAAGGTGATCTCCCTCTCTTTGAAGAAAGGATCACATCTCATGCATATTTGAAAAAAGACATCTCTAGAAGAAGCATTGTCATCTTTAAGGAAGCAAACATCATCAATCATCATCAAAATCAAGAAGGCATCAGGTTGAAGATATCATCATCAAAGGAGCATCTTCACTTGACAAGTATCTTTATATTTATGTTTGAATATACTATCAAAATGACTTCATTCTGCAAGGAAAGCAATAAACTGGTTGGGTCATCAAATTTCCTTGTGTAGAAGAAGAGGATAGATTTGATCCTCTTAGAAAATGAAGTCATTGAATGTGTTAAGGGTTCAATCTCCAAACCATCTCAAGAGCAAGCTCAAGCACTATCGAAGTATATGAAAGGGGAAATCGGGGCTCAAAGAATCCTCATAGAATCAATCAAGGATTCACTCATCCCCTATGTAGTAAAGATGGAGACATCAAAGGAAATTAAAAAAAAAGTTGGTAGAACTATTCTTCGTAAGCACTGCACGAGAAGTGATATCATTGAGAACCGAAATATACAAAATGAAGGTATAAGCATGAACGAATAGCCTCATACCTTATGAGGGTATCTCAAATAAGAGATCAACTACAAGAATTAGGAGAAATAATGTTCGATAAAGAAATGACCACCGTTGTGCTCAATGCACTACCTGATGAATAGGGCAACTTTGAATCAAGTACCTATGGAAAGAAGGAAGCCACTCCATTCAGTGAACTTTGGTCAATATGTAAGATTGAAGAAACTAGGTTAAAGGCAAAAATTGATATTGGATCAAATGAACAAGTTCAAGCATATGCTTCCATGGCCATGAGAAAAGGAAAGATTGGAAAGTTTGATCCTCAGAAAAAGAAGAAGATCAATGTCAAAGATACAATGTTATGAGTGTAATGAATATGGGCACTTTAAAAGGAATTGTCCCAATCTCAAAAAGGACAACAAGAAGAGAAAGGAAAGAAATGAAGCCCATGTTACTGAAGAAGTGGAAGAATCATAAAAGAAGAAATCAAAGGAGGAGGAAGTGAAAGATCTCTACTATGACTGAGATAATCTCCTTCACTTAATTCTTTTCAGTTATGGAAGATGATAGATAGCATCACAAGTATGATAGGTTGCATAATGGAAAGATAGAGATGACATCATCATAGAAGCATGGAAGGATAGTCGAAGTAGAAATTCTACATAAGTTGTAGAAGTCATCATGATAGAAACAAAGTAGCTCATGGCATCTTCATTGGAAGTATATAAGGACAATTGAAGTAGCAGCATATATGGTTGGAGGAAAGTCATCTAGCAAGATAGAAGATAAAGAAATCATCATACATCAGCATCATTAGGAAGGAGCATTTGCAGAATGAGGATCATCAGGATCCCCCACTAGAATCTTTATAAGAAGGTTCACCTCTACATAACAAAAGCAAGAGCCTCACAAATAGTCCACATTCCACCTTGTGTGGAATCCTCTAGTAAGGTATGATGACGAAGATGTGCAACATGTCAATTTGATTGAAGTACTTTCATCTTCAAGCAAGAAAAGGAAGCTGCTAGAAGGAAGTCTAGATGACCAAGAGAAGGAAGAGCTATGTATATATTTGGTAATAGATAGATAAAGTCATGTGATCATATGGTTGCAGATGGTATGGGTTAAAATGCACTATCTCATGAGCATGAAGCAGAAACTCTTCCTCTAGAATGATGCATGAAGGCATGTAGACAATGTCCCTTGAACTCTTCTTCATATTCACAAGATGAAATCAAAATAATATGACCTCGTGGAGAATATTGTTGAAAAGTGTAACTAGGTTAGGTTTTCATAATGACTTATAATTATGTTTTTATGTAAATGACAAAAAGAATAAATTCATTTGCTTGCTTTATGGGTTTCATAAGCAAGAAGTTTTTAGGTCATAACACATCTTCTTGATGTCTTTAGGATATGTCATTAAGTCATAAAGTTAAATAGGAAGTCATGGATATAAAGATATGTTACACTTGATTACGCTCCAAAACCATGCTACCTAAAGTCGGCCTTAATCAAGATAATGGAAGACGGTTGCTGGACAAATATCTTGTCGGCTTAAATGTAAAGAACAACCACTATATATAGGCTCACGTGAATAGTTTCAAAGCAAATTCAACTCGGACAGATGCAGATCACAGATCGAGAGTTATATGAGGCTATATATAGCGTAACGTCATTTTGCAGAAGTCTATTGCTATATTCTCAGACCTGTTACAAGGGCCATTACAGAATAGAGATTTTCTCTGAAGTGGCACAGCAAAACAATGCGGGTTTTTCTTTGAAGTGGCACAGCAAAACATAATACGGATTTTCTCTGAAATGATATAGCAAAGCATAATGCAGATTTCTCAGAAATAGTACAGCAAAGAAAGTGCGGACTCTTTCTGAGCTTTTACAGAACTGGAAAATGTGGATTTTTGTGAAGACAAGTGCAGGGTTTCAGTGCGGATTTTCTTGAGGTGATTACTAGTGTAACGAAGCCTGAACTATTGCGTTCTCATCTGTGATTAAGGTTCAATTCTATGGTACATAATGATATGCGTTCAATTTGAGATATTTGCGGATAAGCCTGAAGATGAAGACTATAATAAAAGGGTCAAGCGTGACATGTTCAAAACATAAGGGAGACAAAGAAAAGGAGTGCGGATCACTGGAAAGATATGTGGATCAAAATGAAGGAACTATAGTCAAATGGAGTATCGTAAATAAGGTCTATTCTCCATAAGCATTCAATTGTCATGCTGCATGAATGATTATACTATGATGAAAAGTTTAAAGGCTGTTACAGTATGGAAAAGAAGGAAGGTGAATTTATGATTTACCTTCCTACTCAAAGTTCATAAAAGAAAGGTCGGTACAGATTGATGAAGAAAAGACGAATCAGCGATGAAGGAAGACTTAGTAGCAGTGACAAGGTTTTGGAGACATTCATTGGTCAAGGGTCTCAGTCTGGGCATGGTACTTGTCATTTGAAGATCTATAAGAAGAATTCTTTGCGGGTTTTCCTCTCCAAGAAGGAGAGGTTTTGCCCTAGCTCTAGGAGCCTAATTTTGTGTCTCGTGCATTTTGATAATTGACTTGATGAAAGACTATCTAAGCTAAAGAAAAGAAGACCTAAGTAACTCACATAAGCTCACAAGTAATTATCAAGAAGAGAATTTGAATTAATCACCAACCCTCTAAATTCTCAACATGGTATCAAAGCTAAGGTGCTAAAGACAAAAGGCTATTTGACAAGAAGACACTCAAGGATCAAAATTCAGTTTTCTAGAAAGCATCAAGGCAAAAGGCAATGTCTACATTGTAAGGTCAAATCAATTTGCAAGAAAATATTCAAGCCATCTCAAGAAGACTCTCACCCTTATTCAAGGAATCCAAACATCGAGGAGGAAATCTTTAACATCAAAGATTCTTGATATTAAAGACGATGCTGGAAGACACATCATTAAGCATCACTCAACACTATTGAAGACATCTTCATTATGAAGTAATCATTGACCATCAAGGATCCAAGATCACCTACTTTGAAATAAACCTAAGAGGGATTTCTTGCCATCATCTGCAACTAGGAAGCTGATAGAAGAAGAAAATCATCTACTCAAGTACCTCTATGACTTCATATGAATCTATCAAAATGTTTTCTTTTCAAAGAAAGCAACAAACTGGTTAGGGTTTCAGACTTTCCTAGAAGACAAGGTCAATGAAGTCATGCAAAATACAGAGCCCAAAGGATTCTTACTGAATCCATAAAAGACTCTCTCATCTCCGATGTACCAAATTAGAATCATCAAAAGAAATATATGAGAAATTGGTGGAGCTATTGTCTGTGAGTACTGCAGGGGAAGCAATATCTCTGAGATCATCTGCAGAAAGTGGGAGAAGTAATGTCTGACACTGAGATGACTGAAGTGGTGTTGGAAGCTCTGCCAGATGAATGGGTAAACTTCACTTCAGGTTTATATGGGAAGAAGGAAGCCACACCATTCCATGATTTAGGGTCTCTATGTAAAATAGGGGAAACAAGATTAAAAGCCAAAGGTATTATAGGATCAAGTGAAGGGAATCAAGCCTTAGTAGCCACGTCAAGGAAGAAAGGGAGATTCGGTAAGTTTGGTCCTTAGAATAGTATGGACAAAGCACGATGCTTTGGATGTGATGAACTTGGGCATTATAAAAGAGATTGTCCTAAATCTGAAAAGGACAAGAGAAATAGGGAAGAAGCCCATATCTCAAAAATAAGAGAAGAACCTGATGCAAAGAAATCTAAGAAAGAAGAAGCGAGGGATCTCCACTATGATTGAGATCATCTTCACCTTTAAGTGATTTATGTTGATTATATGAGAGGAAGCAATGTAGCATCCTGATCAAAGCATGGTAGGAGTTCTTGGTAAAACAGCTCCTGGAAAACATATTTAATAACAATAATGATGGAAGGCAGTCATCAAGATCAAGGGTCATCATGAAAAACAGAAATCTGGGATGTGATGACATATTGATGGAACAAACCAAGGGAATGAAGCTCTTCATTCTAGTAAAACTGCTGAAGGATGACTTATATGCTGAGGTATGAGGTATGAGGTATGTATATATTTATATGCTTACACTGGATGAGGTGAAGTCATGTCATACGGTTGCAGGTAATAGAGTTCCATATTTAAAAGTATGATCTATGAAGAAGGATCTCTCGGTGCACTGACAGATGAAATCAACATCATATGTCCTCATGGAATATGAGTTGGTTGTATATGAACGAGAAACTGAAAAATAAAAAAATTAAAAATAAAATTAAAATATAAAAAATATAAAAATAAAAAATAAAAATAAATTAAAAAATATATAAATAAAAATAAAAATAAAATAAATAAAAATTGTAAGTTCCTGGTAATGAAGAATGTGCAGAAAGGAAGAGATCATGAAATGCAACCATGTAAAGAGGCAATTATCATCCGGAAACCAAGAAGATGTGACTAGGAGATCTCCTGGGAGGATATGTAGACTCTGACAAAAGTCTGGTAAATAAGAAGACCCTTGACAAAAACATATCCTTAGGAGATGTGTCAATCTGAATAGAGGATGTCGATGCCTACAGGAAGATGGCATGGTGAAAGATCATCACTGAGGTAACTTTTGTTTTAAAAGTCCATATGTATATGCTTATCTGGATGAATTTGTGCAGGGCTGCTAATCATGAGAAACGATGTATGATCCTTAGATATGATTTGAAGGAAAGCATCATGGCACAACGGTGAACCAGATGAGAAAGACTGATGAATCACTTTTTGATAGTGGACATGACTTGTGACTGAAAGAGATGGATGATCTGTGCCCTATGAAACCAAAAGTTGAAGATTCCTCAATATCGAAATCCATGACATCGAGGGGAGGAATTCTTCATGAGTAGCAGGATTGTTGTTGGACCCTGGTTGAGAGGGAACCTGGTGGTAAGTTTTTTACTTGGAAGAAACTTGAAGTATGTCCTTCCTGTGTTAAGAGGGAGTGACATATGTGATTCTCTAACACGTGTCATGCACTAGACCAGGACGAATAGCCATAAGTCTTAGTGAAGGCAATGTGAAGAGAATGGATAGACACATCATTATGGTCTTCACCTGGAAGACAAAATGGAGGATTGGGTAATCATCTGGCATTCAATACTCTTTGAGAATGAGATAGGGCATTCAAGATAAGAGTAGTCGTGGACCGATATTCTTTGAGGGTTGGCTACCCAAGAGAAGAATAGTCCAAGAAGGTCATACTCTGGGCCCACCTAAGCGGGGTATTCACCTTGGAGAGACAATGACTATGGTGTCTATTAGTCATGTGTCTCGCCAACATTGTAGTCCATTGTCTCGTTGAGAGATGGGGTTGTTAGTCAAGGCCATGCACTAGGACAATGCTGGTTGATATGATGCTATACAGATGCAATTACCAATCTGATTCTTCTTATGAGATTCTTCAGTTTGAAAGTGACCATGTACCTGTATGAATACCTTCCTAGTTAAGAGGGAGTGTTGAAAAGTGTAACTAAGTTAGGCTTTCATAATGACATAATTATGTTTTTATGTAAATGACAAAAAGAATAAATTCATTTGCTTGCTTTATGAGCTTCATAAGCAAGAAGTTTTTTGGTCATAAGACATCTTCTTGATGTCTTTAGGATATGTCATTAAGTCATAAAGTTAAATATAAAGTCATGGATATAACGATATGTTACACTTGATTACACTCCAAAACCATGCTACCTAAAGTCGGCCTTAATCAAGATAATGGAAGACGGCTACCAGACAAATATCTTGTCGGCTTAAATGTAAAGAACAGCCACTATATATAGGCTCACGTGAACAGTTTCAAAGCAGATTCAACTCGAACAGATGCGGATCACAGATCGAGAGTTATATGAGGCTATATATAGTGTAACGTCATTTTTCAAAAGTCTATTGCTATATTCTCGGAACTGTTACAAGGGCCATTATTACAGAATGCGGATTTTCTCTGAAGTGGCACAGTAAAACATAATATGGATTTTCTCTGAAATGATACAGCAAAGCATAATGCGGATTTCTCATAAATGGTACAGCAAAGAAAGTGCGGATTCTTTTTGAGCTTTTACAAAACTGGAAAATGCGGATTTTTGTGAAGACAAGTGCAGGGTTTCAGTGCGGATTTTCTTGAAGTGATTACTAGTGTAACGAAGCCTGAACTATTGCGTTCTCATCTGTGATTAAGGTTCAATTCTATGGTACAAAATGATATGCGGTCAATTTGAGATATTTGCGGATAAGCCTGAAGATGAAGACTATAATAAAAGGGTCGAGCATGATATGTTCGAAACATAAGGGAGACAAAGAAAAGGAGTGCGGATCACTGGAAAGATATGTGGATCAAAATGAAGGAACTATAGTCAAATGGAGTATGGTAAATAAGATCTATTCTCCATAAGCATTCATTTGTCATGCTGCGTGACTGATCATACTATGATGAAAAGTTTAAAGGCTATTACAATATGGAAAAGAAGGAAGGTGAATCTATGATTTACCTTCCTACTCAAAGTTCATAAAAGAAAGGTCAGTACAGATTGATGAAGAAAAGACGAATCAGCGATGAAGGAAGACTTAGTAGCAGTGACAAGGTTTTGGAGACATTCATAGGTCAAGGGTCTGAGTCTGGGTCATGGTACTTGTCATTTGAAGATCTATAAGAAGAATTATTTGCGGGTTTTCCTCTCCAAGAGGGACAGGTTTTGTCCTGGCTCTAGGAGCCTAATTTTGTGTCTCGTGCATTTTGATAATTGACTTGATGAAAGGCTATCTAAGCTAAAGAAAAGAAGACCTAAGTAACTCATATAAGCTCACAAGTAATTATCAAGAAGAGAATTTGAATTAATCACCAGCCCTCTAAATTCTCAACAAATATGAGGTGGTTGCCAACTATAGTTTCTAAGATAAAGAAACTATGAAAGATCCTGAGGAAGCATTAAGTAAAGAAAGGTAAAGAAGAGTTCGAAATAAGATGCATCTGTTGTCACGTAAGATAAAGACAAGTGGTCAACATCTAAGAATTAGGACATCTGCATGGAAAATGTATGAAGACCCTAATTTGTATATTGGAGAAGGAAAAACTTGGTAATGTATGTCTTGGAGATGTGTTCATATAATATGCAAAAGGATGTTGATGCAGGAAGCGGATGTCATGATGAAAGGCCATCATAGAAACATAACATTGACTTAATGTTCATTTTGGTTTTTTGAGAAAACATCTGGTTCGGTTAAAACAGGGCTACCGAAAGAGAGTTGTAGAAGTCACCTACAACTAGTACTCATGAGATTGGATGGAAGATCCAAAAAGCATCATGGCTAGGAAGAGGTAGTCGAATGAAAGAATGGCCAAATGTGGGCTACAAGATCACTTCCGATGAAGAGAAGGATGACATGACTATCGGTTCAACAAAATGTTTCGTTGAAGAGAAGTGATGAAGAAGATGGTCGATGCCCTACGAAGAAGAAGGCTCCATAATGAAGAAGATGAAGTTCACGACATAATGTAGAAAGAGGAGCCCTACAAGCAGCTGATGGTACCATGATCTCCACCAAAGAGCAGATACTTGTTGTTGGAAACAAGTCCCTAGTTCAAAGGGAGCTTGGGCAAGTCCCTTGTTAAAAGGGAGCTTGGGAATATTCCTTTTTTATAGGAATGTGTAGATCCTCCCTAGTTGAGAGGGAGAGACGGACACATCATTCTTGTCTTCATGTTATGAAGAAAGAATGGAGGATTGGGTAAGCATCTAAGATTGAATCTGATACTCTTTGAGGATGTGGTAGGGAATCCAATAGGCAAGAGTAGTCGAAGAGGAGATTCGTTGAGGATGTGTTTTTCCAAGACAAGAATGGTCTTAAAAGGTTATACCTTGTGAACATCCGAATGGGGTATGTGTTTTGAGAGACAATGATGAAAGGTGTTTATAAGTCATTGTCTCACCAGCATTGTGCTCTAATCTTGAGGAGAGATAGAGTTGTTATTCAAGGCCTTGATATGTAACAATGTTGGTTGATATGATGAGATGCACTGGTATAAGCTGAGAAAATAGCTTATGATATGGCTTACCAATCTAATTCTTCTAATGAGACCTCTTCAGTATGACAATGTCCATGTACCATTATGAATACCTCCCTAGTTAAGAGGGAGTGTTGAAATAGGTAACTAGGTTCGGTCTTCAAAAATATGAAATGTACTCTTGATTCTTTTATATTGTAAAAAGAAAGGAAAATTATTATTATTATTTTTGTAGCATGGGTTTCATGCTTGTGGTCAATTTATTAAGTAGGTCAAGCACCCATTGAGTGCTTTTAGGGTTTTTCATTGTGTCAAGAATTCAATTGAGTCATTGTCATATTTGGAAGACCCTATTGGGCATATTGTATCATGTCAAGAAAAATTTATGTAAGTCAAAAATGTCATAAAAGACCCTCCAAAACCTTGTCAACATGCAGTCAACAAGTTGGCCTACACGAAAGAACAAGTCGGCCTCATGAAGGGTTGTTCGACCACCATGAGAAGACTATATATAAAGAGGCACTCAACCTCATTTGGAGGGACACATCCAAGTTCGATCAAGGAAGAAAAACAAACCTAAAATGGAGCGAAGAAGGAAGAGAACACTTAAAGGAGAAGACAGAAGTTTTTGGGACTAATTTTGGGATATTTCCTTCCACATGTACAAAGAAGAAAGGGGGCATCTTGAACTGCGGCTAGGGTTTCCGAAGTGAAGAATTGCAAATCTCAAAAGGAGCAAAAATCTAGCATCCAAAGAATTATACTTGCAAGTTGAATTCACAAGGAGAGAAGTCCAAACAAAGCGAAGGAGGAAAGCATCTTTACTTTTCCCTAAACTACCCGCACGTGCGAAGTTGTAGTAATTGCAAGAGGCCGAAAATTGCAGTCAAAATTGCAAGTCCGAGATTTTTTGTTCAAGGTGAAATGTGCAGCAGCTAGGAGGCAAGTTTGACTTGGGTTGACTTGGTGAGAAGCAAGTTTATCAAGAAGAAGTTTGACTTGGTCTTGGAGGGGTCTTTGTCAAGGGTCATAGGTCTTGGAATTCGTCATTTGAAGTTCTATAAGAACATAAGAGTTCTTGTGGGTTTTCCTCTCCAAAGGAGAGGTTTTGGCCCTAGCTTACAGTCTACATTTCGTGTCCTCTTGTCTCATTGATTTTCATAGTTTGGTAGTTGTTTGATGATAAGAACGCTAAGAATATGCAAAAAGAAGACGCTAATCAAGTTAAGTAAAAAATACATCACAAGCAGTTACCAAAGTAAGAGAAATCACCTAATCTAGCTTCCCCTAGATTTCTCAACACTTCCCTTAGGAATCTTAGTTCTAGGGTATCCCCTATCAAGTAATATTTCTAATCCCTAGGTCTAGGCCTCCTTTGAGCCTTTCTTCGAGAGCCCCACACCTTGCTTCTAAAGCAAACAAGTCCATAATTTGAGTCTCTTCTTTGAATGGGCCCTTGAAATCATTATCTATCCCATCGCTTACTTACCATTCATAGTGACTTCCCTCATACCGGGAACCCTCCCATTAGCGAAAGTCTGTAAAGAGAGGGAACTTTAGCTGAGATGACAGTGGACTATTGCTCCATTGTTGCCACTTGACCTAGTAGTCGCTTTATAGGAACCCCTCCTAGGACCCTGCTAGATTGAGCAGTAACAAGTGCCAGGTTCTTCAGGTCACGAGAGCCAAAATTGATATTGTGTTGAGGTTGAATTCTTTGTTTGGCCGAATTTCCTTAATTTTCTTAAATACGAGCTAATGGGGCTAATTCGTGGGTTGTGTTCGTTGGATTTTGGCAAACAACAATCTATGCACTAGGTCAAACTAACTTCCCCATAGCAGATCGATCAGGATAACAAGGGCCAAATTCTAATAGTGAGAGGTAGAGATTGTTGGCAAATCGAGCATCTGAAGCAAATGATCAAACGATCGCCTTGCTAATTGGCAAGTGTCAAGTTGCAGAGGGACGAAATTACTATTTCTGGCGGCAAAAGTATAACAGGTCGAATATTCCTCAGAAACCCTATGCAAAAAAAAGGAGGTTCAATATATTGCAGTTAACTCTGTTTGGGATGAATTGCATTTGGAGTAAGGCCAAAGACGAATTGTAGCCCTAATTTAGTTCAAGGCTCCTATTAACACTGCATGTTATATAAAGAGATTTCACAGACCTATAGTTGTCTTTTGTTCTAGAAAATTTGGTAAATTGATTGGATTGTGCCTGAGGTACGCCACCACAGAGAACCTAGCACATATTAGAGCATTGGATTTAATGAGAAGGCCAACCTTAGAATATGTGAAGTTGAAAAGAAACAAAATAAGAGTATTGAGCCAAACCCTATGTGGAAATCTTGGACCAACCTGCTATTAGTTTTTGTAGCATCGGATGTGTTTCAGTCTTGAAACTTTGTGGAGAAGCTAAAACACATGAGATCTCCATAACCCATAAATTCTTTTCAGAAATTCCACCTAGAAGTGTCCCAATTAGATTATTAGCCGATTTTTAAATATTTCTTAAGTCTAAACTTAGGGAATATGGCTAATTAATCAATATTAATTGAGATAAGGTGTGAATCATCTAGAATCTCACACGGGTCGACAGGGAATTAATTTGGGCCCTTTATTAAGTTTTAATCTTGGAAGTTGGAGCCCCAACAAAGGATTAAAAGAAGAAGTCGATGGGTAGATGGAGAACACACTTGTGAGCCACAGAGAGTTCAATTTCCTTGGAGAGTTCAATTTTCCAGAGAGCCAGCAGTGCTAGAAGAGTTCAAGCTTCAATAGGGAAGCAGAGACAGAGAGGGGCAGGGGCAGGGACAGTGAGGCCGAGGGAAGTCATCCAGATCCAATGAAGTACATTGCAAAGAGGCAGAAAGAGCTACAGTGAGGTTGACGCAGGTGTTGTGCATAAGTCTCTAGGGAATTTCAATTTAGTTGGAGGAAGGGTCGCTTCAGCTATTGTGCATAAGTCTCTAGAGGGAATTTCGATTTAGCTAGAGGAAGGGTCGTTTCAGGTGCTAGTGGCTGGAAGAACTTCAGACCAGCGGCAGCCAATCAAAAGCAGATGGAGTCATCGAGTCAAGAAGTCAGAAGCAAAATTCACTACTGCATAATAATAAAACCCTCATTTGTTGCACCGGTTTTCCCAAGTTGAGTTTTTCCGGGAACATTTGTCCAAAAATAATTGGCATATTTTTATGTGTGTGTGCTAGATTTTCTTAGTTTCCAGCGCTTTTTTCTTCCACAGTTTTATTTGTGAAGGTCGCAGTGTGAATTATTTGGTATTTGTCATAGCAGATAAATTGTTAAATACATTAACAATTAGAAAAATAATTTCCAGTTGCTGTAATATGATCTCAACTTTGAAATTTTCACATTGTATCAAAGCATGATTGATCAGTCGGGAAGCTCAGAAGCGAAAGAGAAAATTTCGTTGTTCAGAGGGAGTAGCAGGACGAAATTTTATGGTGCTCCACAGGGCCTAGCCAAGCAGGCAAAATTGTTGAAGCAAGGGATTGATTTTCAATTGTAGGACTGCAAAATATTCGAGTTGCCCAAAATAGTGATTCAAGTAGGCAAAGGCTTTTGCAGCAGCTTGCAGAAGCAGAATTTGCATTGGGTGCAACAAAAAAGCACACTCAGCAAAGGGAAAATTTCTCTCAGAGGGTTTCTAGCCAAGAAATCTGATTTTCCCAGTGGAAAATTGGCAATAGCAGCTAGCACTACTATGCATTCCAGATAGGAGTGCGAATAGCAGAGCAGCAACCAAGCAGAGGGAAAGAGGGAGTTTTCGACAGTTTCCAAGATGGCCACAGTTGGGCTCAGAGATCAAGATAGATTGGAGGGAGCCTCCATCTACTTCAACTGGAAGGCTAAGATGTCCTTCCTTCTAGATGAATACCATCTGAAGACCTATGCAAAAAATGTGCTAGCAGTACCCCAAGATGTCGATCAGCCCAAGGAGCTCATAAAGGAAATGGCAAAGGCTAAGAAGATGATTTTGGATGGTGTTCGAGATCATCTAGTCTCACATGTGGCAGATAAGGGTACAGCCAAGGAAATGTGGGATGCTCTTTCCGAGCTATTTCAGAGTTCTTCCGAGCAGCGGAATATGTTTCTCCAGAAGAAGTTGAAAAGCATAAGGATGCAGAAGGGCAAAAGCATAGATGGCTTCCTCACCATGATCCAGGAATTCCAAGATTAGCTTGCATCTTTTGGGGAGGCACCCCAACCCACAGACCTTCTACGATTGGCACTAAAGAGTGTCTCAGATGACTAGCAGATATTTGTCCAAAGTATCTTCGGTAGAGACACCTTGCTTAAGTGGGACAGGATGTGATCCGATCTACAGCAGGAAGAGTTGAGGTGGGTTGTAGTAATGGGTACCATCAGCGAGAGTAGCAGCAAGGGCGTGACAAGTGTGAACGAAGAAGAAAATGTGGCTCTAGCATCTATGGGTCCCAGTTAGGGACAGGGGGAGCAGAAGAAGAAGAGGGACATGTCAAGTTCAAGTGCTTCAGATGTGGTTAGCTTGGTAACTATAGTACTCAGTGTCCTCTCAGGAAGGACAAGCAGGAGAAGCAAGACCAGGTGATAACGTCAGCCGAGATATATTTTTTGTCCTCAAGGTTGGAGGAAGACTTCGCTACGATGGCAGCCATACCTCCAGGAGTGAGGTGGGGTGACTTGGAGTTGTAATCCAGAACTATAGAAATTTGGGTAGGATCCTTAACATCTCCTCCTCATGGATCATTAACTTGTTACAAGAGCCCACATTATTCAGTAGTAGGATGGATCAGTGTTAGTGATGCAGTTAGATTCTGGAGCGACAGTTGCAGACTAGTAGCAGTCAGATGCTGAGGAGCACAGTGCAGTGTTGGCAGCAGTGCAAAGTGGCACAGTAGCAGAGTCAGCAACAGCAAAGATTCTTCAGTGGACAATGCAGTAGCTAGTAGCAGTCGAAGACTTGGGAGACAGATGCATCATATTGAACACAATTGATTCAGTATTTCAAATGCTTCTCAATTGCAGTAATTGCAGTTGCAGCAACAATAGATGAGAAGGAGTTGCAATGTAGATGCAAAGTTGGCAGCATTATAGCAGTATCAGCAGCAGCACAGATGTAGCATCATTGTTGCGCAGTGGTTGGTGGGCAGTATGGCCAGACATCAGCAGCGTGATAGAGGGTGGTACAGAGACAGGTTGTTGTGGCAGGGTGTGCAGCACTAGAATACAGACCTCACTAAGAGGGAGTGTTAGTTTTTGTAGCATCAGATGTGTTCTAGTCTCGAAACTTTGTGAAGAGGCTAAAACACATGAGATCTCCATAACCCAGAAATCGTTTCTGGAAATTCCACGAAGAAGTGTCTCAATTAGATTATTAGCCAATTTTTAAATATTTCCTAAGTCTAAACTAAGGGAATATGGTTAATTAATCAATATTATTTGAGATAAGGTGTGAATCATCTAGAAACTCACACAACAGATCGACAGGGAATTAATTTGAACCCTTGGCGAAGTTTTAATCTTGGTCGCTGGAGCCACAACAAAGGATCGTAAGTGGCCAATTTTTCTTTTACCTTTCTTTTTAGCTGCATCAACCTTCGGGGCATTGTTCCAGACCCGACCCAAGATGTGGGCAAGGGGGAGGGGGTGGCTGACCCTATGTGGACCCAGTGGAGGAATGTGGACCCAGGTGGGAGAAGTGATGAGAGGGGTTATAATTAGCGAAAGGGGAGTGATATATGTGAGTCGGGAGCAGGACCACGCATCCAAAATCAAGGTTTCCCATGTAGTACTGTCCCAGAAGCCCAAAGGCCAGTAAAAGAGATCCCACGTGGGTAGGGTTCAAGGTTAACAACCAACGGAGACCTAGAGGACAAGAGCACATACCTAGACCACTCTTTCTGCCAAATCCCCCATTAATCCATGCCCAAGAGTTTCGTTGATAAATAAACTAAAATACTCAATTACCAAATGACAAGACATACCTTTGGGTTTGGGAGGCCCACCTTCAAACATACGGTCATGACAGATGGGTGAGGAACCACATGGTTGGCTCAAGTGGCAGAAAAATTGCATAACGAGTTAGTTGGTGGTTGTAAGGGGTTGTTGGCTGTCGGTTGAGGACCATTGGAGAAACATTTTCACCTAGGGATATCACCCACAAAGTGGTGGGTAACATTTGGCTCCAACTGGGACATGATCTCTCTGGAGAGTGCACAAATGTACTCAAACGGGAGATCATGACAACTCTAGCAATCTCTCGGTTCACCGTGACCTAATACCTGCACACATCATAGATGAAAGACATGGGGCTGCATGCTTTCGCGGTGTCTCATAAAATCAATTCGTAAAGAAAATAAACTTTCAAATGCAATTTTAAATCTAAATGCAATTATTCTAGCATGAGAATATCATATGATGTTAATGTTAATGAAAATCGGCATGCAATGCATCCTACCCTAACATGCATAGGTACAAAAGTAATACGAAGTGTAATCATAAAGCCAGTGCAACCAACATATCATCAAATCAATATAAATATGTCGGCATATATGATTACTCATGTAGCAAATGCCAAAGGGAATGCAAATAGAATCACATGGATGATAAAGTCGGTGTGAGCTAGGAAAATAGAATGCCCACCCATGGATGATCACGTGAGAAGAGGTATGAAAAGGATGTAATCTAGTCGATGAGATCCTCTCTTCTAACTAGAATATAGACATGTCAATGATTAGGCTCGTAAACTTTTGATGGATAGCAACCTCGAGCATATTATTTCCATTATGGTCCTTATCATTTATGTCATATTTTATGGCCTCTACAAGGTTATGATTAGTAGGAAAGGGAGATTGATGAGATGGAGAAACACAAGTAGGTTTCCCATGATGATCACATTGGAAAGGGGAGATTATAGATGGTTCATGATCTTGAGGAGGTGCCCAAGGAGATAAAGAATGTTCAATGAGGGGTTCTTCCTCGACACTATACTCAGAAAGGGGAAAGGGATCAAGGTCACTTGAGATCATATGAGAACAGGTGCGGGAAACACTCAAAATGATGAACAAGAAGAAGGCAAAGGGGAGGGTGTAGTGTTATATCCAATAGGTTTCTCTTCCCCAAAATCATAATCTAAAGGCTCAAGTGATTTGAATATAGAATCATAAGGAGGATAGGTAGGAGCCTTTTCGATTTCCTTACTATTGGCATCAAAAATTTGGTTTTCCCTAAAAGGAGAATCAGTTACTTCCAACTACCCCTTTTCATGCCAGGGAAAATAATAATTCTCCTTCCCAAGGGTATCGATGGATATGTCATCATAAGTAATACCCAAGAGAAAGGGAAAACCAATCTCAACCTCATCCTCTTTGTCGGTATCATAAATGGGAGCACAATCAAATTGAGGCCCAACGATTTTCCATTTCTCCTTTTCGATGCGGAAATAATCTTCAATGTCATCTTCCAAGGAGCTCATGGGATCACCTTCCTCAAGATTTTCATAAGGAGAGTTATCAGGAGTGATACCCTCGAGAAAGGTAAGGTTAGCCTCAACTTTACTTTCCATAACCTTGTCATCCTCAATACATGTGTTCTCAAAATCATCTCGTTCATCATGTGGACCCAACAAGGACTCATCTTCTTGCTCATCAGCTAGATCCTCAAGGGTGTCTTCATCTTGGTTAGTTGACAAGTGGGACGACTCCTCTTCCATCTTCTCTTGAAGAACAATAGCTAAGGTATTTCTTACCTGATTTTGGTAATATGCTTCTAGGAGGAGAGCATTAGTGGGGTTCTCTTTATATTCACATTTCATCTTATGAAGCTTCACCTCTTCTTCGTGAAAATGAAAGAATACTTCATTAGAATTACATTCCCTTACTAACCCCCTGCATGACTTACTATATTCATCCATTCTTTCTTGCGTGATTTGGAGGCTTACAAGATCCAACTCTTCGTCATTATCAGAGCAGATGTTCCCCTTCTCATTACCATTGTCTTCCAACCCTATTTGCTCATCATCCTCACTTACACTTGAGCTTTCTTCGATGTCACCCTAACCATCCAATTGATTACGCTTTGTGGGACTTTGTACCTGGTTATAATATTTGTCATTGATCAGGTTATCCAGAATATTGAAAGCACAGGTTAGGCGAGCAAATTTAAGGAGACGACTAGGATCCTCCTCATAGGAACACCTCACTGTGTCAAGTTGCGCTTGTCGCAACCTATAAAACCTGAGCATGAATTCAATATACATACCTTCCAATATATTTTGATAAGACTCTGCATATTTATCCACATTCTTTTGCAGTTCTTGAATGTCTTGGTCGTTGAGTTTTGCAAATGTAGGAGCAAGATAAATCTCCCATTTCCGATAGTCCATTTTTTATGATTTTGCATATTAGGATTAAAATGGAGTCACCAGGGTAAAATGAAGTGCCTTGCTAGATGCTTGCCTCACCCTACAAGCATTAACTTTGGAGTGCAATGAAGAACTAGGGCTTCGTTCTTCCAATGGAGTCGCCAATAATTATATGTCAGTATGTCGTATGGGGAACAAACACACATTTCGTGTCCCCGGCAACGGCCCCAAAATGTTACCGCTCAAACTCGCAAGGGTCCTTGAAGGGCTACTACTAGGTCAACTGCAACAATGGAGCAATAGCCCACTGTCACCTTAGCGAGGGTTCCCTACTCTTTACGGACTTTCACTGATGGGAGGAGAGCCGATATAATAAGGATCACGAAAATGAATGGATCAATGATAGGATGAGACGTGATCCTAGAAGCCTATTCACAAGAGAGGCGCAGATATATGGCTTGCTTGCTTGGAAAGCAAGACGAAAGGCTCTCTAGGAAGGGCTTAGGGGAATTCTAAGAGCTAGGGTTTGAGTATATGACTTTTCAAGAAGACTCTTAGCTCCTAAAATCCTTGTGGAAACTTGGATTCCAAGTGGTCGTTGTGAAATTGGCTTCAATAAGTTGTGGGACCACACGGAACCAAGTGGACCCAGAATTAGGTCAAGAGGATGGAATTTATCAATGAGGGGTGCGCTCAACCTAATTGAGGGGGAGAAAGGGATTAAAGGAGATATTTCCTTTGAATTTGATTAAATAATCCAAATGAGGTCACTAGCCAAGGGAAAGTTAGGGCAAGAAACAGTCCTCAAGCTAGGACTCGCAATATCTCGAGATCTCACTGTCGGATTTGCTTCAAATTTGGAGGGCCTCTAGAGCAAACCCCAGTGCAGTTGTGGACCAAAAATCGAAGTAATTGGATGGTTAGATTGTGAAATAAGTGATGCCCTACGTGACCTATGTACGCTAGACCTAGAAAGAAGAGCAGATGGTGAAGAAAATATTCTTTAAAGTGATCACCAGTGGAAGACCAGTGCCTTGCTCTTTGGGAGAGATGGAGTCATGGATAAATTAGGGTTTGGCTTGATTTCAACTTATCAAGGAGGCCTAGAAGACAACTTTGCTCAGCTTAGAGCTAGTTTGAAGTAGCTTCAAGGTCTTTAAACTTCGTTTAGCATAATTTGATGACTTATCGGGAGAAATTTAGGAATAGTTATCCCTAGGAACATTCATTCATTCATTGCATGGCCTAATCATGATACAACACCATTTAGAAACTTACTTTCCACAACTTTGCATAAATTGATGCAGTAAATAAGCCCTAAAATAGGGAATTTCCCAACATCATGATGCAGCAAAATTACATAACAAAAATAGCATTTAAAAGGTACTTACATGCAAGAATAATATATCCAATCATCAAATTTTCCAACAAGAGAAGCTCCAAGACAAAGAAGATTTAACCAAACATCAAAATTCATCCAAAAAAATATCCTCCTCCAAAGAATGTGAAATTCTCACAAGAGCTAATGATCAATCCAAGTGATGATGATCAAATGAAATCACCTCACATGTATTTATACATGTCCAAATGAATTCGATTTGCCTAATGAGGCCTAATTGAACCCCTAAAATAAAATAATGTACAAAATAACAATCTTTTGGTGACAAGCCCACCAAACTAGCTCAAAATCTAAAGAGTAAGCCTCTCAAGAGGTCGAATGATCAATAATACATGTCCTTGGGCCTTAGAGTGGGCCTAATGAAGTCCATGAGTGCCATAATGTAGAATAGGACTCCCAAAAGCAGTGGATAAGGGGTTGGCTCCTTGTTCTCCAAGTAATAAACCTATGGTTCTCCCAAATGGGTGTGGGGGCACACAAGTGTCCTCATGGGTATCCAAATAGATCGAAGATGCCTGTATACAATCTCCAAGGGCTCGAATGATGGTATAAGTGATGTCACATCATCATACAGGTCCTGGGTCATCTGCCAAGTGCATGATGTAGCTGTGGAGTCAGTTGGGCATGGTGAACCAAGTGCATATTCCTTGTCCAATAGGTCAACCATGAGCAATCTCTGAATAACTCTGAGGATCCATGGAATGTTTTTTGTTGTTGTGGAGGCCCATGTCTCTCTACACACACCCTACATGTGCCAATGTAGCCTCTGGAGGGTTAGGACCCCGTAAAGGGAGACCAAACCCAAAATGGAGACCATCTGCAATCCTGCATAAGATCCAATGTGTCCCCTTGCCTTCCAGTACAAGTCATTATAGAAATCGAGTAAATGAGTATACAAAACATGGAAAACATGTGTGCACTTCATAATGCCGTGCCTTTCCATAATCGACTTGGGCATGTGCAAGTGTCCCCAATGCTCAAAAGGGGGTTAACCAAGCATCCTATTAGGTGGTTTCAACTTCTAAAGGGGGTGATAGGTCCATGGTACATCCTTCAAAAGGTGGTGGCATGTGAAAGTGATGGAGCGGAGTGGGGTATGAAGGGGTAATCCTGAGCCACATGCCAAGGTACAAGGGTAGCTAAATTAAGGGAAGCCCACACTTGGGTATATGATGTGTAGGGAGGAGCAATCGCGGTACATGAGTTGCCCGGCCTTGATTTTTCCACCCTTCTTCATATGCCTTTTGCCTTTTATGATTTTTCTTAGGTTAGCTACTCGGGGCTCAAGGGAATGAGAGCATAATGTGTAATATATAACAATAGATAACCCCTTTTGAGGTGGGGCAATTCATTGCCCACAAGGGGTTGGCACAATCATGGCTTCCTGAATGATAGAGAAGGCTCATCTAGGGCATATAGGAACCGGGATGATGGCCATAGAAAGGGGTAGAGCTCATGTATTGAGATAAGGTGTGAATCATCTAAAAACTCACACAGATTGACAGGGAATTAATCAGGGCCCATGATTAAGTTGTAAACTTGGTCGTTGGAGCCCCAACAGAGGATTATAAGAAGAAGTTGATTGTTAGATGGAGAACACACTTGTGAGAACCATAGAGAGTCCGATTTCCTTGGAGAGTTCGATTTTCCACAGTGCCAGCAGTGTTGGAAGAGTTCGAGCTTCAATAGGGAAGCAAAGACAGAGAGGGGCAGGGACAATGAGGTCGAAGGAAGTCATCCAGATCTGGTGAAGTACATTGCAGAGAGATAGAAAGAGCCCCAACGAGGTTGAGGCAAGAGCTACGTAGAAGCCTTTAGATGGCATTTTGATTTAGCCAGAGGAGGGTCGTTTCAGGTGCTAATGGTAGAAAGAAATTGTAGAAAGCCAAGCCAAAGGAATCTAGACCAGCGGCAGTCAATCAGAAGCAGATCAAAGGCAGTTCCTAGCCAGCATATTTCAGGCCTGCGCACAGGTCGACGCAAGGCCCACGCAGAGGCAGTTGGGAAGCCAGTTTGATTGGCTTGATTGAGCAAGGATCTGCTGCACCAGTTTTCCCAAGTTGGGTTTTTCCAGGGACATTTGTCCAAAAATAACTGTCATATTCTTATGTGTGTATGCTAGATTTTCTCAGTTTCAAGCGTTATTTTCTTCCGCAATTTTATTTGTGAAGGTTGTTGTGTGAATTATTTGTTATTTGGCGTAGCAGATAAATTGTTAAATAAATTAACAATTAGAAAAGTATTTTCCAATTGCTACAATAGGATTTCAGCTTCGAAATTTTCACATGCTATCAGAGCGTGATTGATCAGCAGAGAAGCTCAAAAGCGGAAGAGAAAATTTCATAGTTCAAAGGGAGCAGCAAGCCAAAATTGTATGGTATTGCACAGGGCCTAGCCAGGCAGGCCGAAATGCTGAGGCAAGGGTTCGATTTTCAGTTGCAAGGTTGCAGAAAAATTCTAGTTGCCCAGAATAGTGATTCAAGCAGGCAAAGGGAGAAGCAGCAACTCAGATTTTTGTGAGAATATTACTAGGTTGGACGCAGAGGGTTTTGCAGCAGCTTGCAGAGGCAAAATCCACGTCAAGTGGAAGAGAAAAACACACACAGCAGAGGGAAAATTTCTCTCAGGGGATTTATAGCCAAGAAATCTGATTTTCCCAGTTTCAGATTGGCAGTAGCAGCTAGCAGGATTGTGCATTCCATATAGGAGTGTGAATACCAGAGCCGCAACTAAGTAAAGGGAAAGAGGGAATTTTCGACATTTTCTAAAATGGCCACAGTTGGGCTCAGAAATCAGGATAGATTGGAGGGAGCCTCCAACTATGTCAACTGGAAGGCTAGGATGTCCTTCCTTAAAGAGGAATATTGTCTGAAGACCTATGCAGAAAATGTGATAGCAATACCCCAGGATGTCGATCAGCTCAAGGAGTACAGAAAGGAAATGGCAAAGCCTAAGAGGATGATTTTGGATGGACTTCGAGATCATCTGATCTCACAAGTGGCAGATAAGGGTACGGCCAAGGCAATGTGGGATGTTATTTCCGAGCTATTTCAGAGTTATTCCGAGCAACGGAAAATGTTTCTCCAGGAGAAGCTGAGAAGCATAAGGATGCAGAAGGGCAGAAGCATAGATGGCTTCCTCACCAGGATCTAGGAAGTCCGAGATCAGCTTGCAGTCGTTGGGGAAGCACCCCTACCCACATAGCTTGTACAATTGGCACTAAATAGTCTCTCGGATGACTAGCAGGTATTTGTCCAAAGTATCTTGGGCAGAGACACCTTGCCTATGTGGGACAAGATGCGGTATGATCTACAACATGAAGAGTTGAGGTGGGCTCTATTAAAGAGTACCAACAATGGCAACAACAGCAAGGGTGTGACAGGTGTGAACGAAGAAGAAAATGTGGGCCTAGCATCTAAGGGCCCCAGTCAGGGACAGGGGGAGAAGAAGAAGAAAAAGGACCTTTCAAAGGTCAAGTGCTTCAAATGTGGTGAGTTTGGTCACTACAGTTCTCGGTGTACTCTCAGGAAGAAGGACAAATAGGTGAAGCAAGACGAGACAATAGCGCAAGTCGAGATAGAAGAGTTGTACTCCAGGTTGGAGGAAGACTTCACTATGATGGCAACCATACCTCCAAGAGTGAGGTGGGGTGAATTGGAGTTGTAGTCCAAAACTGCAGAAGTTTGGGCGGGATCCTTGAGGTGTCCTCTTCATGGATCATTACCTTGCTACAAGGGCCCACAGTATTCAGTAGCTACTAGCAAGATGGATCAGTGTAGCGATAGTTGCAGATTAGTAGCAGTCAGATGTTGAGGGGCACAGTGCAGTGTTGGCAATAGTGCAGAGTCAGTAGCAGCGCAGATTCTTCAATGAACAGTGCAGTAGCTAGTAGCAATCAGAGACTCAGGAGACAGATGCATCATACTGAACATAGTTGATTCAATATTTCAGATGTTTCTTAGTTGTAGTAGTTGTAGTTGCAGCAACGACAGATGAGAGGGAGTTGCAATGCAGATGCAAAGTTGGCAGCAGTATAGCAGTATCAGCAACAGCACAGATGTAGCATCAGAGTTGTGAGTAGTTGGCTGGCAGTATTGCTAGACATCAATAGCGTGACAGAGGGTGGTACAGAGATAGGGTGTTGTGGCAGCGTGTGCAACACTAGAACACAGTCCTCACTAAGAGGGAGTGTTAGTTTTTGTAGCATCGGATGTGTTCTAGTCTCGAACTTTTCTGAAAAGGCTAAAACACATGAGATCTCCATAACCCATAAATCTTTTCTGGAAATTCCACCTAGAAGTGTCTCAATTTTATTAGCCGATTTTTAAATATTTCCCAAGTCTAAACTTAGGTAATATGGCTAATTAATCAGTATTAATTGAGATAAGCTGTGAATCATCTAGAAACTCACACGGATCAACAGGGAATCAATCTGGGCCCTTGATTAAGTTTTAATCTTGGTTGTTGGAGCCCCAATAGAGGATTATAAGAAGTCGATAGGTAGATGGAGAACACACTTGTGAGAACCACAAAGAGTTCGATTTCCTTGGAGAGTTTGATTTTCCAGAGAGCAAGCATTGTTGGAAGAGCTCGAGCTTCAGTTGGGAAGCAGAGACACAGAGTGGCAGGGATAGTGAGGTCGGAGGAAGTCATCCAGATCCGGTGAAGTACATTGCAGAGAGGCAGAAAGAGCCACAGTGAGCCTGATGCAAGAGCTACGCAGGAGCCTCTAGAGGGCATTTCAATTTATGTGGAGGAAGGGTCTTTTCAGGTGCTAGTGGTTGGAAGAAATTTCCAAAAAGCCAAGCAAGAGAACTCCAGACCATCAACAGTCAGTCAGAAGCAGGTCAGAGGCAGTATCTAGCCAACGTATTTCAGGCCTGCACAGAGTTGACGTAGGGGCCACGCAGAGGCAGTTGGAAAGCTAGTTCGTTTGGCTTGATTTAGCCAGGATTACCGTGGGGGTGAGGAAAATTCCTCACAATATGTTTGCCAGTATTTTTCTCTGTTTGGATTGCCAGTTGGGCATTCATAGATTGTACTCGGAATTTACTATTGCATAATAATAAAACCCTCATCTGCTGCACCGGGTTTCCCAAGTTGGGTTTGTCTGGAGACATTTGTCCAAAAATAACTGTCATATTTTTATGTGTGTGTGCTAGATTTTCTCAGTTTCCAACGTTATTTTCTTCTGCAATTTTATTTGTGAAGGTTGTAGTGTGAATTATTTGGTATTTTCAGTAGCAGATAAATTGTAAAATAAATTAACAATTAGACAAATAGTTTCTAGTTGCTGAAATAGGATTTCAGCCTTGAAATTTTCACACCTGCATTGTTTTGAAGCAGACATTTTTTGGGTTGATCTATGTCATCATAGAGGGTGATTGGTGTTTGAATGTTTTTGAACATGAGACCCTCGTATCCGTTTTTTTGAGAAATGAATTAATACTTTGTTGAACAAAGAATAATTTATAAACGTGTAATTTGGAAATTTGGAAATTTATTGGCTCATGGACGATAAATGGAAACAGGCCTTAGAAGGCCTCACAAAAGCCATAAATAACTTAGAGAGAAGGCAGCAACAGTTTAGTACATTAGTTGGTTCTTTGGACTGCAATGTTTTTACAGACCAGAGGAAAATGCAGAGCAGCATACCCTTCTCAAGAGGAATCCATCCTAATCTACAACTGGAGCACCCAAGGGATATGGAGAAAGAATAGGATATAGGAAATTTGCTCTTTACACTTGGGTCAGACTTGAAGATCACGAAGATCACATTGGATGCCATTCTTAAATTGGAGAAATTAGACTCATATCTTTGTAAGGTGAACCGATCAACTTGGAGGAGTTCAGTTTGGGCCCTAAAACCATTAATGTTTGCCTTGATACAACACAAGTTCTTGGAGCACCCTTGTGAAGGGGTAAGACTAATAGGTTGCCGTTGATGTCAATGACAACCTATTAATCAAGGTTGTCATTGATGTCAATATGGCATTGACTAAGATGTCAATATTCTTGAGATGTCTGGTTCCAGATGATGATGCCATAACTTTTGGTTGACTAGGTTACCATCAATAATGATGTCAATCCATGAAGATGTCAAGATAACTCTTGATGCCATTGATGATGTCATACACTAAACAAATGACCATGATTGTTAATGGAACTTGATAATGTTTGGAAGACTAGGGAGATATTATTTGAAGCTCTCCAAATGATTCTGCACTTGATGAAGGTTGGAAGACCTGCACTATTATTGAATACATGATGCTATACCTTCATGATAACGTGAATGATGGATACTATCATGATGACATGCATGTCCTACATAATGACACCATGATCCTATGATGAAGAAGCCTAACAAGACAAGCCTATCTGCCCTGTCTCTAATTCGACACTAATTTATGACCAGTGACACTAGAAAATATTTTTTAGTATATTAGAGGCAGCCTCTCAAGTTGATTCTTATGCCATCTTTTAGAGCATAATTTTGCCATTCCAATGAGTTATCACATGGCCCGAAACTCCAAATAGGCTGGGAGAGATTTTACAAGTTGAGAAAATTAATCTGGTCTCTGGGCCGACCTGTGCTAGCCTACACATGTCGGCCTACTCCAGAGACGTGTCCCTTCGTTCAAGCAACAAAATATGTATATATAGAGATTGCAGACCCTCATTTCAGTAAAGGATTTCGGTGATCATCTTCAGAAAAAAAACACAGATACGAGGATCAGATTTAAAGGAGGCCGAGGAGGACTTGATATCTCTGTTTTGGGCAAATTCTATTAAAGTTTTTGAAGACAGTCATCTATTACAATTCTGTTTTTGGCACAGAAAACAGTCTTGACCATGGAAAAATTGCACCATACCTCGGATTTCAGAGCTACAGCAATCTTATACCCTCAGATTTGTTACAGTCACTTAAGGCTCAATTCTTGTGGCTCAGATTTATGAACAAAACAGTGACCTTAGATTCAGATTGCAAAGTGGTGCCTAGGAGGTGGACAGTCCTCTTGAGGAGCTCAGTTAAGTGATAGATAGGAGGAACAGTCACCATTAAAGAGGTCAAACCTCCTTCAGAATTCAGACTCCAAATCTCTGATTGCAAACTTGGATTTAAATCTGTGGTAATACGACAGTCACCTGGAGATTGGAGCTCAAATTTGCAAGTTTTCTGTGGACAGATCTTTGTGGAGCCCGGATCTGTGGGAGGAGCTACAGCAATTGGTGGAGACGTCGCATTGTGAACAATTACCTCTTCGTATTATTGACCTATTAAGACTGTAAAGAACTATTGAAGAGTTTAGAGGCATGAAATATCGTTGAACTGTGAAGGGGTCATACATCAGTGACTCGGTTGTATCTTTGTGGAGGCTAAAACAATCAAACCTTGAAGCCTTGTCACATAAGCTCATCTTGAAACCAGTCACCTGTTGGACATTCAATTCAGAGCAGTTAGTGAGGCACTGTTTTAGAACAGACTTGAAGATATTTTCGAAGACATTTTGGAGACACTTTGAACCACACAATGAAGTAACATGGAGGGGCATTTGAAGTGGCTATTTGAAGTATTTTCCAAAGCAGATCTCAGAGCTATTTGAAGACCTACTGAAGACTGATATTATTTGAGTACATCTTGGAGCCATCATTTGGCGCGACCTAGTGACAATCTTGAAGGCACTGTTTGATGAATTACTTTGGAGGTCTCTAGAAGACATTGATGCATGATTTAAGCCCTCATGGAGTGACCTTGGGAATTGTGTTTGGGTACGATGAAGAGCAGTGGTGACACCTTCATGAGAAGACAAGGTTGTCATTGATAATGTGACGTGAAGATTAAGTGAAGGATAGCTAAAGATAGACGAGGCTCGTTGAAGAAGATACTGGGAGCTGTGAACAATCATAAAACTTATCCTGACAAATTGAAGCTAAGGGTTGGAGCCTCATAGAGACAAGGTTGGTGTCTTGGAAGATAGGGTTGGAGCCCTAGAGGATAGGAGTTCTCAAGAGACCAAGTTGGAGCCTGTACCAGAGATAGGGTTGGAGCCCTTGAGGTTGGTGCCTCAAACTGACAAGGTTGGAGCCTTGGGAAGTCCAAGTCGGTGCTTGGCATAATACAGGTTGGAGCCTGGAAGATTGAAGATTGGTGTCTTCATCTAGGGTTTGAGCCCTGCAAAAATATTGTACTTAATTTATTGATATTAATAAAGGTATTTATTCTTACTGATCACTTTTGTGTTCTAAATATAAGTGATCTAACTGGTAAAAGTAACAATTGAAAAGAAATATGGATTCACCCCCCTCTCAGTGTTTCCAAGACATACCCTTCTCAAGAGGAATCCATCCTAATCTACAACTGGAGCACCCGAGGGATATGAAGAAAGAACAGGATATAGGAAATTTGCTCTTTACACTTGGGTCAGACTTGAAGATCACGAAGATCACGGTGGATGTCATTCTTTAATTGGAAAAATTAGACTCACATCTTTCTAAGGTGAACCAATCAACTTGGAGGAGTTCAATTTGGGCCCTAAAACCATTAATGTTTGCCTTGATACAACACAAGTTCTTGGAGCACCTTTGTGAAGGGGTAAGACTAATAGCTGCGTCCTGTATTAGTGAGATCTTAAGAATAACTTCACCTATACCTCCTTACAATGATAACATTATGAGGAAAGTTTTCCAGCTCATAATAGAAAGCTTTCAGGGGTTGGATAACACTGTGGATCTTACACTGGGAAAGAGGCTCAAGATTTTGGAAATCGTGACCGGAGTCAAATCCTATGCCATCATGCTTGATCTAGAGCGCAATGATTTGATTCTTCAAATGTTCCAATGCTTCTTTGCCAACATTGAGGAACATCATCCGAACAATGTCAAAACAAACATGCAAACTATTTCCTCTTCAGCTATGGGTGGCCATGATGTCATTTGCAAGCAGTTGCAATCCAAGTCGTTGGCCATTTGTTGGGAGGAACAGATTGTATCACTTGCTACTTATGAACTAGCAAAACGGCTGGTTGAGGAGAACATGAGACTGTTCAGAAAGAAATTGACCAAGGAGGAACAAATGAGGATGCAAGTTATAAGAAATTCCAATCAAAGTAAGGACCACAGGAGGAAGGAGAAAATTTGTTCATCAAACCACTTGAGTGGCATTGGTGAAGACAAGGATGCTTCCTATGCAAAGGTTCAAGGAGGAAAATTCTTTGCTTTAGCTGCAAGGGACCTTGGGAGCCTAATAACTCATGCTCGGATAAAATGGTAGAGATGACAAGTGTAGAACTAGAGGGGATTCCTTCTGATAATTCTGATGAGAATGAGATGGGTTCTTCTACTATAGTTGAATCCATTGATTTTCATGAGAATACCCTTGAAGGGCATGAGCAATCATGTGAAGATGTTGACAAACAGTTCACATATGCATCCATGTTTGATGGTTGAAAATGGTCAGCATGAGGAGGAGATAAATGAAACTCCTAGCGACTAGCAAATTGTTCCCATGTGTGAAGAAGGCCAAGGAGAAAAGAACTCAGTGTAGGGTTGCAGGGGAACCCATCTCTGCCAATCCCTTAGTAAATTCATTCAGAATTTACAGGTGCATCTATTGGTTCTGGTTACAATTTGGGGAGGCCAGGATCAATATTGTTGCAGTTATTTTGGAGGCCATCAGCGCAGCTATTTTCCAGCTCGACATGCAATTTAGCAGGAGCTATTGATAGTTTTGGTATTGGCATGTAATCTTGTTGCAGTAAATAAAATAAAGCTGAGTTTGCTATCATTTCTCATGTGTATTTTTGAGTTGCAGCATTTCTGGGTTTTATATCCGCAATTTCATTTGTGCCAGTATTTCTTGTACGAAATTGTGCTATTTCCTTTTAAGAAATTTTTCGGCAAATTTTCTTGAAAGAATATTACAGGCTGGCCCCGGCCTAGGCTCAGCCTATTTTTTTTTTTTAAATGTAGTTATATTTTCTAAACATTCAAGATATTTATATCTTTGTCTATATTTTATCTCTATAAATTTTATAGTTTAAAATCATAGACACACACACACACACATGCATCCCCCTGTGTTGTATTTCCAGGAATCTACAGGTCCCACATTAGACACTCGTAACTGGATTTCCGTGTCATGTGACTTAGATACAAAGCAAGAAAACTCTCGAAATCTTACTAAAAGTTCCAACTGCCAATTATGGACGTAGAAGAGATACAAACCAGATGTTATAAAGTGAAGGTTAGAAATCAATATGACCACACTGACTCACAACAATTGAATCTCCAATGAGTGCATGTCATGACTGAAGCACATGGTTGCACCTTTTTCCCAGACAGTCATCAGTATTGTCCAATACCATCATATGTTTAATGACAAAACATTGCATAAAGCCTAAAAACAACTAGAATAAACATTACTAAATAGGAAGAACAGTAACTTACATCTCTGCAACCTTGTCTTTTCAGGCTGCCTAGTCTGTGAAGCAGTGTTGGTGATTTCCTGATGGTTCTCATCAAACTCATGTGCCTCTTTAAAAACCCTTGACCATGTGCATGCTTCTTCATCCTGACTCTCTTCCTCATTGAGATCACACAGTGCTCCAGAAACTGCTTCATCCTGAGGAAGATCACACAGTGCTCCAGAAACTGCTTCATCATCAGGACGAGGTCTTTTTCCTAGTTTTGATGTTTCAGAAGCTGTGCATGTTTGAAATCGCTGGCTGTTCTACTTCAAATCAAACAGTTCATATTTGTCAATCTCTGGTAAAGAAGGTATCAAGTCAATACTCTAATTTACATTGAAGAAAGACTACAAACAAGAAAATGTGTTGGAAGAGCACAGTGGAAGACCCGACAGAAAAAAGGATTCAAATGGACTCAACATTGATGAAGAGCATGTAAACAAGCAATAAGGATATAAAGTTCTACGAGGTTAAGACAGAATGAGAAAAACAATTGAAAAAAAAAACATTATAATCAGGACTAATTGAACCTCTAAGAGTTTTGTTCCATGTAGCATATGGAAAGTTGGAAACAATCACAGGGAAAAAAGAAATAATCTTCAATACAAATTTGGCATAATTGAACCGGACAAATTTTAATGTAAACATGGCACACATCTAAATATTGGTTGGAATGTGTATCCGTGTATACAAAAGGTGAACAAAGTATAGCAAAGAGCCCTTCGAGAGAAACGTCCATTATAAAAATCAGACAATGTTGGTTTAAGAGGAAAACATGTTCTCCAATTCCTGTAACAACTAAAACAAATTGAAATAAAGAATGTTGGCCCTTCAGCAACCAAAATAAATAAAGTACTATGTCCTTTTTAAAACATCCCAAGCACTCAGCACCAAAATGAAGTAGATAGTAAATCAAATAAAGTTCGAAGAAAATGGAAATTTTTCAATGTGTACCTCATGAAGGTTATTCTGCGTTACCATAAAATCCGCAAAATCATTATCATCTTGAGTCTGATGAAGTAAATAATTCTCAAACTGGGTTTTGTAATGCGAGTTTTGCTTTCCTCCAAAAGAAAACGCATGTAACTTCTGTAAAAGCAAAATTACGACTTAAATACCAGATTCAAAAACTAAAAGACAATGCCTTTATAACTTCTACAGAGACATACCTCCAGTGATGCACGAGCTATTTTCTCTTGCTTAGAAAGCTCTACGTCAAGTGAAGCCCCTGCTTTCTCCTCATGCTCAAATGGTAGAGAATTGCTATTTCTTGAATCTCTCTGTCCTATGCTTACTATAAGCAAATAAAACCACCATTAGAATGTGAAATTCGCTTCCTCCAATTAAGATTTGGAAATAAAAAAATAAGAGAGTACTAATTTGATAGATCTCGCATGAGAAAAGACTGGTAGGTGCTTAATGGGGCTGTGTGCCTATTACAGCTTCACAATTCATATGTAAGTTGTGAGACGGATGCACAAGGATAATTATCAGAAGCAAAATATGCCAATCTTAGTGCTCGTCCCCCGGAATTCTACTAAACAGTTGCTCAAAACAGAAAAAACAGAAAAGTCTTTCCATTTGAGAGTATTTTGACATTTGTTCATCTACAATTTCCCTCCTGATAGTGTTGTGAATAATATAGATATAGATATATATATATATATATATATATATATATAATGATTAGTTAACTAGTAATTAGTTAATTAATCATTATTTGTTATTACTTTTAAAGTTCGTTGAATTTCCTCTTCTTTTCCTAATAGACTTTCGTTGAGTTTCTTTTCAGAAATTTCATTTTTTTATTCTAACTGGTGTTTTTTATCTTTACATTTTCTAACCTGTGTAAGTAGTTTCTGATTATGCTCCTTCAAACATGAATTTCCCTTGTTTTTGTTGGATATGACTTCTTCAAGCACTTTCTGCTTCTTTGATATTGTTTATGGATTCTCTTGTAACATGGTTTCGAAATGTCCTTAAAGTCTTTTAATGAAGGCATTATCAATTCTAATTTCGTTGTCATGTCTTGGAACGTGACCATCTTCTTGTAAGGAAACATCAAGAATTTGTTTTGTCTTTAACATGAACGTACCTAATTCCTAGAACCAAGGTCGACCGAGAATGATGTCAACCTCTTTGTCGAGCATAGTTACGACATAGAATTGAGTTATGTACTCATGATGATCCACTGTCACTTGTAAATTATTAATTTCATACTCTTTTTCACCAAAAATACCTTTTCTTTTGCCTATATTTGGCTCTAGAACTCATAGTTGATTTCCCAAATTAACATTGATATAATTATTATCAGCGCTTGTATTAATAGTGATAATAATATTTTTCCCTTTGATACACCCCTTTAATGTGAATAATCTATAATCTACCGTTGGAATACCTTTGTATGAGAATCTTCCTTCGTGTATTTATAAATTAGATTTGATTTTGCGTTTATCGAGGTGAGATTAGGGTTTTGAAAGTAACCTCTTCTTTTTTTTAATAAACTTTTGTATTTGGTATTTAATATTAACCATCCCAATTAAAATAAAATAAAAACTTTAAGTACTCCTTCCTTTAATATTATTACTCCATTTATAGTTATTAATAATTATCTTTATAACCTTTCCTTTATATGTATAGTCCCTTGCTATGTTGCACGGGTTCCCGAACACAGGGGTGGGGTTCTCGAACTCATCCCGAGTTCCCGTCCCCAAGTACCGAATGCTGGAACGGGTTCTTCTCAGAAGCACCCTAAAGAACCCGGATCTTCTTGTAAGAACTCGAGACTTCACAAACACAAATCAGGTTCTTTTGCTGATTTGGGTACGGAGAACCCCGAAAACGTGTTCTTTTCGGGTTCGTCGGAGGTAAGGGAGGTTAAAAAGAAATATTTTTTTATTAAATTTGACATTTCGTTTTACATTCGTTTTAAATTTTTATTAAATTGTGAATTTTATTTTACTGTTGACCTTGCCACGTTGGGTTTTTTTGCTTTTTGTTTTAGTTTACTGTTGTACGCTACACGCATGACCTTCGCCGTCCATTCTCCGGATCCCAGCAACCATACCCGCACTGTGCAATGAGCAGCATAGCATCAGCAAACATATCCACCCACAGTGAGCAGCAGAGCAAACCTTGAAACCAGTCACCATACCGTAGTGACAGTCACGATTTCGGATTCTCTCGCAACAGTGACCAAGGTAGTGATGGCGTGTGAGGATTGTCGCAACAATGAACAGCAACGACGTGGTCTCGCAGCACAGTGAACGTGGCGGCGTCCGTCAAGAAACCATCGGCCATCGTCGAACAAGTTTCAGTGTTTTGGTGCAGCGCTGTGCAGGACACAAGTATTTTTTTTATTTTTAGTTGGCCCTTTGTTCAGTGTTCAGTGATTTATGGCTATTCGCTAGGGATTTTTTTAGTCTTGTCTGAGGCAACATTTAAGGCATTTTCTAAGGTTTATTTCGTAGACAGGACATACGTTCCTGAGAAAAAAGTTCTTGAGGCCCAATTTCGGCCTGCTTGAGGCCTATCTCATCCCTTGTCTGAGGCTAGTTTTCACTGTTCAGCCTGTGTCTAAGGGACTTCTGTGACAGGTCTGAATCATCCTGAAACTGAACCTAAGCAGATCTATTTTGGGCTCTCTTTTGGAAATAATACTATGGCCTTTTTTCAGAGACTAGTCTGTAACAAGTTTGGCCTCTCTGTGGCAATTTCTTGGCCCTCTGAGGCAGTTCTTCTGAGGGTATGTTCACACTATTTTAGGCCCTCCTGAGGCCCATTCGGAGGTCAACTTCACACCTAAACAGCAAGAAGTTAGAACCAACTGCTGCAAGCTGTGGATTTGTAGGCCATGCCCTTGTAACAAGGGACAAAACCCCTCTTCCTTTGCTAAAAACTTAAAAACTTAAAAGGCTTTTTGACTACATCAGCAGACATCCCCTGTTGCTCCATTGCAAATTCTGCAAAATTACAACCCCCACTTAGTACTTACAGCAAAATTACAGCCCCCCCCCCCCCCCAAAAAAAAAAAATTCTGCAAAAGTTGTTTTCTTTGATTTTAATTTTTAAATTTTCACTTTCAGTCTTGACTCTTCACATTTTTAAATTTAAATTTTCTATTTTCTTTGCTTTCAGGTTTGGCCATTTCGTTTATTTCCAAAATCAAGAATGTCTTCATCAAATCCACAATATCCACTCTAGAAATATGTGGATAGGCAGAGACCTACAAAGGGTGCTAGGGGGACGGCAACAATAAAATGCAACTTATGTAAGATTGAATGGAAAGGGAGTTATACCAGAGTTAAAGCTCACTTTATGAAGATACCAAGGAAGGGTGTTGATCCTTGCACTGGAGACCCAGATGATCCCACTAGACTCCCTAGTGCACAAAAAGAGCAACAAAGAGCTAATGGTAAGGCAATCTCTCAGTCATGTCGTAATGTTGATGAAGATGATGACTCTATTGAGAAAAAATTACCATCTGATGATGAAGTTCAATTTGGTGATGAGCATATTCCATCTAAAGCATCAAAAAGCACTACCAGTCATGCACACAAGAAGCCTAAAGTTGGTGGCCTTTATGACATGTTTGATGGAAAAGGTAGGGACGGTGTTGATCTTGCAATAGCAAGATTTTTTCTTGCATGTGGCATTCCCTTCAATGCAGCTCGTTCACCCTATTTTGAGCAAAATGGTTAGTGCTTTAATGATGGACCTCCAAGATATAAAGCACCTGGTTATTAGAAGCTCCGAACTGTCTTGGTGGACAGGGAGAAAGCTCATCTTGCGAAGACAATGGCACCCTTGAAGGCATCTTGGAGTGTAGATGGATGCTCAATTGCCATGGATGGATGGGACTGATTGTAGGAATCGTCCATTGATAAACAGCATTGTCTCTTCCATTACTGGTCCTTATTTTGTCAAGGCCATTGATTATTCTGGTCAAGAAAAGAACACTCTGTTCTTGAAAGACCAATTATGTGATGCCATTGCAGAGGTGAGGCCATCCAATGTTGTTCAAGTTATTACTGATGCAGCTCCAATGTGCAAAGCAGCAAGGAGAATGATTCAAAAGGAGTATAAGTCAGTGACAACTACAAATTTCAATTTTTAAATTACATGAATAATTGAATTACATTTTTTATTTTTTATTACAAGTTTGATTTGTTTTCTAATTTTTAACAATAAACATTTTCAATTTTAATTTATTAAAATTTTAATATTGTCTTTGATGTACGTAGGCATATTTTTTGGACACCATGTGCAGTGCATTCTTTGAATAATGCATTGAAGGACATTGGGAAAATTGAATGGATCCGAGCAATAATTGAAAATGGCTGCAAAATTCAAATCTTTATATGCAACCATCATCAATCACAAGCCATTTACCGCAAGCATGCCAAAATGGAGCTTCTTAAACCTACAGATACTAGATTTGCAACTTATTACATTTTACTTAGGCGGCTTGTGGAGATGAAGGAAGCTTTATCTGTCATAGTGATCAATAACATGTGGGATCAATGGAAGTTATCTACATCTGATGCAACTTTGGAAGTGAAGAGGTTGATTTTAGATGATCATTTTTGGGTTGATGCCAATTTTTTTGTGGAATTTATAGAACCAATTTGTGATATGATCCGCTATGCAGATACAGATGGTCCATGTTTAGGTGAAATTTATGAGAACATGGACTCCATGTGTGAGAGGATCCAAACCATCGCAGATAGGAAGGATCCTACTTTATGGCCACAACTGAAAGAGTTTATACATGGGCCGTGGAATAAATTGAACACCCCTCTTCATATGGCAGCTTATGCAGTTAATCCAAAATGGTATGATCCCACCACAGGAAGGAAGCCTCCTTCCCAAGATAGAGAGGTGTTCAAAGGATTCTTGACCGCTATCAAGAAAATTTATGGTTTTACAGAAGAAGCCTCTGACATACGATCTCAATTTGCCCAATTTTCACGTGGTTGAGGTGTCTTTGGTTCACATGCAGCTTTGGCCAATAGACGCAAGAAGAAGGATCCAATTGATTGGTGGTGGTTTCATGGTGTTGATGCTCCCGAGTTGCAGAAGTTTGCCATACAGTTACTTGGACGGGCAGCTAGTTTGGAGTTCCTCATCTTATTTCTCAATTAAATTTTTGTATTGAATTTTCAATTTTTATTCTAGCTTTTATTTTTAAATTTTTAAATTTTAATTAATTTAATGGTCTTCCCCTAATATTCTAGGTAGCTAGTTCTTCATCTTGTGAGAGGAATTGGAGTACTTATGCCTTTATCCATTCAGTAAAAAGAAATAGGTTGGGCTCAAAGAAGGCAGAGAACTTAGTTTACATTCATAGCACACTTCGTCTCATATCTCGAAAAGACCCTGGGTACAACGAGGGTCCTTTCAAGAGATGGGACCAATACACAGATGATGTTATGTGTGTGGATGAGGAGATACAACCAGATGGCCTTATTGAGCTACCTTCAATTGCTATGGATGAGTAGGAGCCTCAAGATGATAGTGATTCCTACCTTGAGAGCATGCTGACTAAAGATCTAAGTGATGCTGATGACATGGCTTGAGGAAGTGTTAAATTTGGACAACTAGGTCCAAACTCCATGTTATGATGCTCAGATTAAGAGGCTAATATTTTTGTTGGATTCCTCTTTCGGAGAGGTGTAAAATCCATATATAATATGTCTTAATCCGATGAGCAGAACATTTATTTTGAATTTATTTTTCATAATAAATTATATGTGTGTGTCGGCCTTAAGGTTTCACACCCCCTAAATAGATACCACACACTCAACAGATATTATAAATATTGTGCAAAGTTGGAGAGTACTTCATCACAACACAACTCAGCACTTTCTTCTCTATCCCACTAAACATGAGTCCTGATATCAGTCCACCCAAATACTACATGAGAAAGAAGGACACCCATTTCACTTTAGCTGGACATCTAATTTCCTGTTAGGCTCTATGCAGTTCTTGACTCAAATGTTGATTCTAACAACGCATGAACGCACCTGGCTGAAATTTGGTGAGAAGTTCGATTTTGGGGCACATCGTTTGTAATGTAAATCGGGAGGTCATGCTAAGTGTTAAATTTGGACAACTAGGTCCAAACTCCATGTTATGATGCTCAGATTAAGAGGCTAATATTTTTGTTGGATTCCTCTTTCGGAGAGGTGTAAAATCCATATATAATATGTCTTAATCCGATGAGCATAACATTTATTTTGAATTTATTATTCATAATAAATTATATGTGCAGGTCGGCCTTAAGGTTTCACACCCCCAGCAGATGTGTCACACACCCCAATGATGGATATAAATACAGGCAAAGTTGGAGAGCATTTCACCACAACACAACTCATATCTTCTTCTCTCATCTGATTTAGTACGAGCTCCTTGGAGGACGAGTTCAGCCCACACGTGTGAAGGAGAAGAAGGACAAATCTGTACGGCTGAGCTGAAGGACGAATTTTTGCAGTTAGGGTTTTGCAGAAAGTTTGACCAGCGTTGACTTTGGTCAATGCATGGTCCGAATGGGCTGAAATTTGGTGAGAAGTTCGATTTTGGAAGGCCGTATTGTTTGGCACAGAAATCGAGGTCAAAGGGTTGACCAATCTGCTGCTGCGTTGACTTTTAGCTTGCTGCCCTGCGTTGACTTTTTCAGGACAGCGTTGACTTTTTTGGAGTTGACTTGGGTTGACTCGTTTACTGATTGGAGGACCGTTGTGACACATGCTGGGTTGGCTGACCAAGGAGACTTTGCTGGTTGAAGCATCCTGTTGACCGCCGTAACGAACCACCACATTTTTCCTGTTTCTGATTTGTCTTCTGTAAGATCCACTTATATGTTCTATCTGCATTTTGCTTTAACTATTTGTATGATTGTTGTGAGAAAAGTAAAATTGCTCCTAGCATAGAACATCTACAAAAACTTACATGGTATCGGAGCTGAGGTGAAGACAAACTCTATCTTTAGCAATCATCACCGGAAGAAATGGGTTCCACTAGTCTTGAATTCAAGGAGAATGACAAGCTCACTGGAAGGGATGACTTCCATGCCTGGAAGATGATATTAGATCTCAAATTGGAAGACCATGATCTCTTGGATCATGTGCTGGGTAAGATTCAAGAACCTCCATCCAATGCACTCGCTGCTGTTAGAAACAAGTATAAGAAGGGAGAGATCAAAGCAAAGCTGATGATCAGGGAATCCATACATAAGAGCCTGGTTGCCTATATATCTGAACTAGGCACATCCAAGGAGATGTATGACAAATTGATCCTTATGTTCAAAGTAAAAAATGTGAACCAAGTGCTATTCCTCAAGAACAAGTTGAAGAATATGAAGAAGGGCCGGGATGAGTCTATTCAAACTTACTTTCTGAAATTGACCGAAACAAGGAACAATCTGCTAGCTATTGGGGAGACAATAGCTGATCGTGAGATGGTTCTCACCGCACTTGGAGGACTTCCATATGAATGGCAAGTATTCACAACCACCATTCTCAACAATAATACCATTCCTAACTTTGATGAGCTTCTGTCTAGATGTATGCAAGAAGAAACAAGGATGAAGGAATTCGATAATGACAGAAACGCTGCCTATGGTGCTCATTCTCGAAAGAAGAACTCCGGTGGTCCTAAGGACAAAGGAAGAACGAAGGCTCAAGAAAAGAAGGGCAAGTGTTTCACTTGCCATAGGCCTGGTCACTATGCTAGAGAATGCCCCTTCAAGAAGGATTCTCTCGATAGTGATGATAACAACAACAACCGAAGGAATGGGAATCGAAGAAATGACAGATCCAAAGGAAAGAGGAAGGCTCACTTTGGTGGAAACAATCAACCTTCTAAAAGGTCTAGAAATACCAGGTATGAAGAGTCTAATGTTGTTGATAAAAGAAATGAGTATATTCTTGTATCTGCTCTCTCTGCTACATCTCCGCCCGACACTATGGATGTCTGGCTAATCGATAGCGGTGCCTCAAGACACATCACCGGATTCAAGGGAGCACTCTCTGACATGGTTGAAAGGGATACTAATCTAGAAATTATCCTTGGGGATAATGCCACATATCCCATGAAAGGGACAGGGACTGTGACCCTCCACTTGTCTCAAGAACAAGTCCTACGTTTGCAAGATGTACTCTATGTACCTAAATTGAAGAAGAACCTTGTGTCTGTATCTGCCATGGAAGACAAAGGATTCAATGTAACTTTCTCTGATGGAAAGGTGCTCATGTGAAAGGAGAGCTTCAATGAAGCTATCTCAATTGGTTTTAGAGTTGGTACACTCTACCAGGTTGGAGGGAGTCCGTTGGGAGCTATGACTTGTGATACTATCCGTCAAACCGAACTATGGCACCGAAGATTTGGACACCTTCATTACAAGGCCCTTCCCGAAGCAAGGAAGGTGGTGACAGGGATGCCTGATTTTGGAAATAATCATGAAGGTGTATGCAAGGGCTGTGCTGAAGGAAAACATACAAGGGGACCTTTCCCCTCAAGTGTCACAAAGACATCTGATATATTGCAACTGGTCCATTCTGATCTATCTGGTATGTTGCCCGTGACATCCCTGGGGGGATGTTCTTACTACATGACATTTACTGATGACTTCTCTCACAAAACCTGGATATACTTCTTGAAGAAGAAGGATGAGGCTTTCATGTGGTTCCGTACCTTCAAAGCCTTGGTGGAAAATATGACCGGAAAGAAGATCAAGATTTTGAGGACTGACAATGGCACTGAATATGAGTCAAATGAGTTCAAAGACTTTTGCAGAGAAGCCGGCATTAAGAGGGAGACTACCACTGCATATACTCCTGAGCAGAATGGTGTTGCTGAACGCAAGAATAGGACCATTGTGGACGCTGCCCGTGCCATGCTATGTGACCAAGGTCTACCGAAGTTTCTGTGGGGAGAAGCTGCAAATACTGCTGTGTACATTCAAAACCGATGCCCTCATTCCGCTCTGGACTCCAAAACTCCCGAAGAGGTTTTCTCTGGTAAGAAACCTGATGTCTCACATTTTAGAATTTTTGGATGTCCTGTCTATTTTCATGTGCCGAAAGAAAAGAGAAGTAAGCCGGATGCTACTGGGAAGAAAGGAATGTTTGTGGGCTACAGTGAGACTTCTAAGGCATATAGAGTCTATGTACCTGGTCAAAGGGAAGTAGAGATAAGCCATGATGTCACTTTTGACGAAGATGCTTCCCCGAAGAAAGTAGTAGATCTTCCAAGATTTGAAGAAAATCATGAAGAAAGGCCTGGAAATCAAGAAGAACCGCAGGATGAGACAATGCCTGATATTGAAGGACCAAAGGACCCTATTGATCCATCTCCTTCACTGGGAAAGAGACCATCATGGCTCAAGAACACCCTCGAAGATGCTGAGGGACACGCTGCCCCAAGGGGGACATTCCGAGAAAGCAAGAAGCTGTGTAGATACCAAGGGTATCTGGCTGCCATGAGTACCTTTGTACAATCTGAACCTGGATCTTTTGAAGAAGTCGTAAAGCATCAAGTCTCGAAGGATGCTATGCACGAAGAATATGAGTCCATAATGAAGAATGATGTTTGGGATGTAGTTCCAAGACCGAAGGACAAATCAGTTGTCACCGCAAAATGGCTCTACAAGATCAAACATGGATCTGATGGAAGTGCTGAAAAGTTCAAGGCAAGGTTTGTTGCCCGTGGCTTCTCTCAAAAGGAAGGAATTGACTATGATGACATATTTGCACCTGTGGCACGATATACCACCATTCGATCCATCATAGCCCTTGCTGCTACGCAAGGATGGAGTCTTCATCAGATGGATGTCAAGACCGCTTTTCTGCATGGTGCAATAAAGGAAGAGGTGTATGTGGAACAACCTCTGGGATTTGAAGTTCATGATCGAGACACTCATGTCTGCAGGTTGAAGAAAGCCCTCTATGGGTTAAAACAAGCACCCAGAGCTTGGTACGAGAGGATGGATAATTACTTGATGAAGCTGGGCTTCACTCGAAGTAATGTTGATCCGAACCTTTACTTCAAGGTTGTGCAGGAGAAGCCTCTCATTCTAGTGCTGTATGTGGACGACCTCTTCCTGACAGGTGCTGACCCTCTCATTCATCAATGTAAGAGGGAGCTCGCTGCTAAGTTCGAGATGAAGGACCTAGGACTAATGCACTACTTCCTAGGCCTGGAGGTCTGGCAGAGACCTGGAGAGATTTTCCTTTCTCAAGGAAAATACATTGTGAAGCTTCTGGAAAGATTTGGGATGGTGGACTGTAAGTCCGTGTCGACACCGATGGAACTCAACTTTAAGAAGTTGAGTGGCATCGCTGCTGGGCCTATCTTGGCCAATCCTACTGAGTATCGCCAACTCATAGGAGCTTTGATGTTCTTAGTGAACACCCGACCGGATATATGTTTTGCAGTGAACACTTTGAGTCAACAGATGGTTGAGCCTCATCACTTTCACTGGGTTGGTGCCAAGAATTTTCTGAGATATCTTCGGGGCACGATAAACCATGGGCTGAGATACACTGCCGGGAGTGTGATACTCCGTGGATATACTGATGCCGATTGGGCTGGCAGTGTGGTGGATCGTAAGAGCACATCGGGATGCTGCTTCAATCTTGGTTCTGCTTCGATCTCATGGATGAGCAGGAAGCAGAAGTCTGTGGCTTTGAGCACCGCGGAGGCCGAATACATTGCTGCTAGTATGGCCTGTTGTGAAGCAGTTTGGTTGCGGAAGCTCTTTAGTGAGCTGTTTGGACATGTGCTAGATACCACTGTGATACTCTGTGATAATCAGAGTGGGATTCGTATGACCGAGAATCCTGTGTTCCACGACCGATCCAAGCATATTGATATCAGGTACCACTTTATCCGGGATATGGTACAGCGAGGCGCCGTAAGGCTCGATCATATAGGAACTGATGAGCAGGTCGCGGATATTCTCACTAAGCCCCTGGGGAAGGTCAAGTTCCTAACCTTCTATGAGAGTCTTGGTGTCGTGGAAAGACCCTATGATGTGGGTCCTGTTGGACGATGAGCTCTGGGAGCTCTGGGGGGCTTTGGGGATAGCTTCTCGGAGCTATAAGCACTCATAATGCTTCTGCCCCACCCTTGTGATTATTGAGCCGGTTCGCCTCTCATTTATCTGTGCCCCGTATGCATCCTACCCATTGAGTTCAGGGCTCATGGGAAGTACCTCTCATTTGGCCAATGAGGTGGGAAAAGCTAGAGACTATTAGCAAAGACCGGAGGACGATCGAGATTGCCGTATCTCCCTGGTTTCCAGGATGGTCGTCTAACCACTTGATCCGGGATCAAGATTTGTGAGGTCCTGGGACCCCGGACCGATTATGCCGCCGTGGATGGCGCCTTGGGGAGACCCACCTACTCGTTCCTCGAAATAAAGAAGCCACAGCCAAGTTCTTGCTGGACGACGACGATGTTGATTGTACCCACAGATGGAGTTCTCCCTAGTTGAGGATACAACGACAACCAGGTCCACAACCCCACAGTTAAGATGCCTTGGACAGAACAATATATTTTTGTTGACCCTTCGAGAGATGTAAAATCCATATAAAATATGTCTTAACTGGCGAGCGTGAACGCTTATATTTTGAATTTATTATTTTTAATAAATTATATGTGCAAGGTCGGCCAGCTTTTGGTAATGCAGGCTTCCGTATGCCCGCGTATGTCACACCCTCATGATTGATATAAATACAGAAAAGTTGAAGATATTTCATCATGAATACAACTCATCATCTTCTCTTCCTACCAAAGTTAAAATGTGAGCCACCATGATAAGGTTTCATACCACACGTGTGAAGGATTAAGAGGACAAATTGTACTACCGAGTCAAGTGTACTTGATTTTCTGTCACTGCTAGGCTTTGGGGCCCTGACCAGCCACAGACTTGGCCGATCGCTGGTCCGGTACCGAAGTCGAAACTTGTGAAGGTTCGACGAGAAGGCCGTACTCACTCGGCACAAAATCGAGGTCAAAGGTTGACCGTTTTGGTCACCGCGTTGATTTTTTTAGCTTGCTGGGCCCTCGGCGTTGACTTTTCAGTACGTTGCCAGCGATTTCATAAACAAGTGATTTGAAGTTGACTCATCCACCCATTGGAGGGTTGTTGTGACACATGTCGCAATGGCCGACCAAAGGAGACTTTTGTCGTTGAAGTGAGTCTCAAGTGACCGAAACGAACACATGTTATTTTTCCCCGTTTCTTATTTATTTCTCAAGATCTATACTGCGTGTTCTATCCACCACACTACTGTATATTGTCAAAGAAAAGTGAAATTGCTACTAGCATAGAACATTCTCATGTAAACTTTCAGTAATGTCCTCAAAGGAAGAGGAAGTTTGTTCGAAGGTATTGTAATATCAGCGTTCAATTAAAGAAAATTTCCAAAAAGCTCTAAACTTCGAGATGAATGAATATGAATGTATAATACAAAGAGATTCATATTGGAGATGTGTTATTTTTCCATGAATCTGGTCGAGGATAGAATTCCAAATCACTAACGCTACCAAACCAAGAACTGCTAACGAAGCTACTTTACATGTGTCGGAATATAAAAAATGAATTAATAGTGCACAAAATATACACAACATGTTACAATTTCTACAATAAACCCAACTTTGTTATATCAATTCCACCACTGACAACAGCCTAGTATCTCACAGTGATGATGGCCCTTACACATCCACTAACAGTGACATAAAACAATTACTAAGATGGTGTTTGCCTACGCTCACACCTCATCACTCTTAAAATACAAGATACTCTAACCATCTCGCTTTAGCGCGTCTTCTCAACTCCTCTCACGTACCGTATGACTTCGCCTGTCCTCTCTAGTTTTATCCGCGCACTGCCTATCAATCCTCTCCAATTCTATTTGGCCATCGAATCTTGCTCCATCTACCTCTTCCCCGCGGACTATTTCTTCAACGCATCAACACATCAAGATTTTCTTGTTTAGTTGTTCACACCTATTTAAAACAACTTCGACTGTTTCATCGCTGTTGTTACTTAGGACTTCAAATTCACTTCTTACAGCCTCCCTCACACCCTCCAATGAAGATTAAGGCAGGGGTACGGCACATGGCCCGGTCACCCAAGATGAAGACTTCGATACTTAGTTACGTGGTTAGAAGTGATTGCGCATCTTCTCGTTGTAGATGTTCTTTTCACACCGCAAGTTCAGGGCTACTTCAACTCGTCGTAGCTTAGCCCAAACCTTTGAGTTTTTCTTCCGCCATTTAGCAACTACCTTAGTCGATGAAGATGGTGTTATGGTGCTTGGGGCCAGCCTTCATAACTTTCCGTTGTTTCGTTAGTCGTTCAACTTCATGGCCCCTAGCATCTAAAGTCCTTTCGAAGCGCACGTTATCGTGTTAACGCAAAGTCCTTCTTACGACATTGCACTTAGGGCTCCAAATCAGTACTCTCACGCTACTCCTCCAACAAATTTAATAGTGTTCAATCACATGTCCTTCAGGGATTTCTCATCCACTAGCATCTATCCATCACTAAGAGACTATTTGTAATTTCTGCCAGCCTTTTCTGTTTGGGGCTCCAGTGTGTAGTAGAAATTTCCTAATCTTAATTTTACGCAAACTATTTTTGTTAATCCGGCTAAGCTTTCTCAAATATAAAGTTATCAACCTAATAAATTCAATAATATCAAAGAAAACACAATGTATTCTCAATTCTAGATTTAGAGAACAAGCACAAGCAATATGACAGACAAAGTGACACAGCTTATTTTCGGACAAATCGTCTCGAAACCCAATGTGGGAAAACTGTCTCTGGCCGCTAGGGCTTCTATTATTAAGAATATTTCTTAATCCACAACTCTCGGGTTCCGTATCCGGAAAACTTCGTAGTGTTCTATCCGTGCGATTCATTTATCTAAGACCACAGTCGAACAACGTTCATTCACCTCGTCCAGATTTAATTTAGCCACCTAGGCTTAGAAACCCAACCGACTTCAAAGACACTGCACACCCTCTCAAGGCCTCTAAATGCTCACCCGGAAGGGGACTATATTGTTTTGCACTGGTATAAGCGACACATCGCTCAAGGGTCTTCGTACAACCGTCATGTTTTAAATCACGTTGTTCTTGTTGTTACTGGCCGTCGCTGCTTTCCTCTGGTCATTGGTCAGCATTGCTCACTGGCTGTTTCCTGCTGCCAGCCGCCACGATTGCCTGCCTTCTGTCATTTTTTCTCGATCTTTCTCTCCGTTTCGTGTATTCTAGGACTTAAAGATTGCATTAACTTTCTTGGTTCAAACTCTTCAAATCCAAAACACTGAGTCCACAGTAACCCCGCCTAGAATCTGCAATGGAAGCCATAGCTTCCGTTCTCGTGTGTTCAATGACTCACAAGCCTTTCCTTTTATAATTTTCTCGTTTCTACAAAATCACACAAAACAAGAGTCAGTCTTTGTTCGCTCAGTTGCAGACAGCAGAGCAACTTGATCTCAGACTTGTTGGCCTTGCCTGAGCGATCACAAACTACTAGTTTTGTTTTATTTTCTCAAAGTTTTAACTTAGAAATACATTAAAATAATTAATTAATTTTAATATCTCCTAAACCAAAGTATTAAAATTTTCTCAAACCATTCATGGGTCTTGTAGACTGTGTGAACCCTAATGCTTCTCAAAATTTCACCCTAGAGCACAGTTCTGAGTGCACTGGGCCGAAAACAAAATTCCACAAGTCACACACCATGTTGTAGCTTTCCTTACCACCCAAGTTAGGCACCCGCCACCCCTTGAAAGCTCTTAAAATTGTTAAGTAATAAACCCTTAATTGCTGTGAGTCTCCTTGTCTAGCCACGGTTTTTAGCGTCCTCTTTCTCCAGCCTTAATTAGCAATGTTTGAGCCTTCTGGGATGCTCCACAAGGCACCTGAAACCTGGCAGCATACCACCTACGCTAGTAGCAAGCGCAGCCCCCCTTTTTCACAGATTACACCTTCCGTCTAATTGTGTTGTTCTTGGAGGATCAAGGCTAGGATCGAGGAGCCTTCCTAGCCTTCCAATGCCCTCCGCCACATATTCTTAATAATTTAATGTATATACAATAATCCTTTACGACCCATAAAAGAGACTAATGTATATGAAAAATAGCATGACATGCCCCAAACTTATCTTTGACTCGTGTTCTCGAGACAAATGAGACAAAAATGCCTTGCCATTCTTCTCAGAATTCAATCATCCCTCCAAGACTCTTGAGCAGCTCCTTCGTGCTTCCGTACACCGCGCCTTCTTCCCACAAGGAAATCGCATCACAAACAAAGACAAACTTCTCCAAACTCATGATGCCTCCTTTCCCCTGCCTCGCATCTCGGGCCTATTTCGGTAGATAAGTTTTGATGAAAGATGCACTATGGATGATCTAAAACATCACACTTGACCTCTATTTAAAAAAGGCACTGGCGGGAAGCTCCGAATGAAGCGATTTCGAAAATGCCTTGTTCCCCGCCCGACCGCCCACCAGACTAATTAACCCACTATGCTCAAAAATTCAGTCTTAATTTCACATTCGATTTCCATGAGCCTCCCATGCTCCTGTTATTTTTAGGTCTCGCTATTTATCTATCACCCACAAGTCAAATTTCTTCATACTAAGCTAATACACCCTATGCTTTGGGCAAAACCCACAAAACAAGGTTCAAAGCCCACAAGGTCGCTAGTGGAATTCCTTCCTCCAAACCCTCGAATCCCATACCGTAAGTGCCTCCCCAAGCTACAAATATCATGCTCTCCACGTTAGGCATTTAATGCCTTAAAGCTCTACCTTATCATTGCCTCCAACGATACCAGGCCCATCCCATGCCCACCACTCTAAAATACCATGTATAATGAACCCCGAATCAGAGTGCTTCTCGCCTGCCCATTTGAACCTAAAAACTTAAAATCTCATAGAGTTAGCTCCCCTGAAGCCAGACTCCTCCGAGACCACACATATAATTTACCAGTTTCTACCTGTAAGTACTATCTTCCTAAATCAAATAAACCATAAATTTTCTTATCTTTAGAAAATATCATGATCTAATTGGTATTAATCAGAGACTTATAGTCTACTTTTCACATGAAGTATTCCCGATTAAATTAATTTGTTCATACAAAATAACTTTAATCGCTCCTAACAATTCATGGCAACTATAGAAAATATATGATCAAAGAATTGCCTACAATGTAACTGTTGCTCATCAGTCACTAATGCTCAATCTGTACCAAATTTCTAATTAATGTTACCAAGTAAGCGACATTACACATTTCTATGTTTTCAATCGAATCTTCTGCTTCCATGATTTTATATCCACAACCCTTTGAGTTGCTTGCCAGTACACTCTAACATATTGGCCCTTCAGCAGATTCAATTGTTGAAATATGTATTTCAGCTCCTGCCTGCAATGATATGTGTAATCATGATTTTATGTACTGAGCTGAAAAAAGGAAAGTTTAAAATTCGTTGTATGCTTTATATGCATGGTTTTATGCCTGTGTGATTTCTTAGTTTTATAGATGAAGCTCCCATGTGAGCTATTAGATTTGGCTGCTGTTATGGTGTTTATCGAGTCAATGTCATGTATTGAAGACCCATTTGGGTCATAACAGGCACCAATTTTGAGCTGAAGATAAAACCCTCCTAAGACCTTGTCACAAGTATCTATCAAGTCGGCCTTCAAAGAAGATGTAGATTCTTCTGAACAAATGTCACCCCTGCATGAGGACAAGCTGCCGTATTTAAGGAAGACTACTATATAAAGGAGGACTTTACCGAATTGTTTAGCATCCATTCACATCTGAATTGAACATATGTTAGAAACACCAAAGGAAGCTTCTATCCAGCTTATGAAAGAGGAGAAGAACAAAGAGTTTTTTGGCATTGTTTTTGGATTCTATCTTTCCTTCACACGTGCAATGAAATTGGGTTAAAGCAGTGAGGCCACCATTTCTCAGAACAGAAAGAGAGAAGCTGAATTAGCAACTTCATTATGCTTAAGATCAAAAGGTTTCCAAGTCAAGCGAAGAAGGAAAGCATCACCAAACTCCTTCAACCATTTATAGCCACAAATTGTTGTTCAGCAGTTTGTATGTCCGTGTTGTTGTGGAAAGAGGTCGAATTTTAAAAGCGAGAATAGAGGTACAAGAAGCCGCTGACTCAGTGTTGACCCTGACAAGAAGTGAGGTTGTTCAGGCGCGTCTCATGCCTGGTCTTCGAGAGGTTGTTAGGCTTAAGTGTCTTGCCTTGAATTCATCATTTGAAGATTCTATAAGAAGAAGAATTGCCTGCTTTTCTCTGCCGAGAGGTTTTGCCTTGGGCTAACTGCCTACATCGCTCGCTCCTCCCCCACTCATTGTTACACTATTTTTATAGTTGTTTGATGAAAAAAACACTATAATAACTTAAGCTAAAGAAGAACTTAATCAAGAGAAGTAAAAGGTATCACAAGCAATTACTGTCATTAGAAAATCACCTCTTGTTTCTACCCCCAGACTTTCAACATGGCATTTCGCAGCTAAGGTAACAAGTCAATAAAGGGCAAATTAAGGACACTAAGCACTCATGAATGGAAAGTTCTAGAAGGGTAACAACAATGAAGAAAACTTTCCTACTTTGAAGACAAGGGCTACATCATTTTATAAAGGAAAGTGTCAAAACCCTAGATCGAACAAAGAAAAGTTCACACCTAAAGTTTTCAAATGGAGGCTTTCTGACTTACACTGACCCAAGCATGAACATGTTTCCATACCACCATATACTGTTCTCTCTCCACTATTATGACCGCATTCACCATATTTTTCTATCCTGGGTCTACATTTGTCCATTGGGTTCCATGAGTTAGCCTCCGACCCCTTCGCCTACACCTTGGTCAGTGCCCGGAACGATGTCCACGTTGATAAAAAAAGTTTAAAAGAAAAGGAAAGCACTCATACCTTCAATAGCATGTACTATAAATGCAAAAGATGGTTTGTGACATATATGTAGCATGTGGAAAATGTCAAACATGAACTTACCTCATTGAACAGCATTATCACCCAGTTCTAGGTTTTCACATGATTTCTTTAATTATTATGTGAACTCATGATTGTCTCAACCCTGGTGGGACAGAACTGCCCCACCCAAAGGGCAACCGTGCTCGTTATATCTTCATGCGCCTGCCTATCCCTGCAGCCCCCATAACCATGGAAGAAATCCATCATAAAAGGCATAGAAGAAGGGTGGAAATGTAAGCAATGAGGGGTAACTCATGTACCACGATTTTCCCTCCTAATTTCACTCAAATGTGGCTTCTTCTATATCGTAGGGCTACTCCTTCTTCCTTGTGGAAGTGGTATGAAGCTTGGTAGCTTTATTCTACCTTAACCTATCATTATAATGCGGTACCACTCACTACTTGATGGATGTGGGCTATGGGGCATGTTACCCTTTATTTAAAATCGGCTTAATAGGTCTCTGGTTAACCATTCACTCTTGTTGAGCTGGAGACACTTGGTACATGTTAAAGCCATTTATGGGAAGAGCAATACCATGAACTATCTATTTGATTCCATGATTTGTAAGTTGTTTTACCTTAACTGATCTAACATTTGTTGTAATTTAATGGCAAGTGACGATCGGACTCCATAAGCAGATTGCAAGGGATTTTATTTAGAAGGGTTTGGTTCCCCATACGAGGTTCCAAGCCCTTCATACAAAGTGGCCATATTGTACCTTTGTGGGTGATAAGTTAAGTAGTCATGGGCTCTATATCACAGAGAGAAGATTGTCACCATGATCCTCAAAGACTATTCATTCATCGTCATGTTCCACCTTTTTTGGATGCAGACAGACGGCATTTGACCACGCTGGGGCTGAAGCTCACATTTGTACCAAAGGCTTTGGCAAGACAAGCCCTGGTGGCCCAGATGAGGACAAAGTCCCCCCACCACATGAGAGATAGAGGGAGAGCTTATGTCACTTAGCCTCATTTTAAAATTGCATACATTATTTATCTGACTCAACTGAGACCCACGAGGATACACACTATGTTCTCCACACCCACCTACAAGCACTAAGATTTATTTACATTGTTACCAAGGCCACCTCCCCATCACCACAAATGAGTGAAGGGTCCCTTCCACCTTGGCACATCATTCCCACTTAGCTCCCCTTCTAATGGCTCCACCCATTCATTGTATTCACTATTTTCAGTTCTCTTTGTGGGCTTTCATTTGCACATGGACCATCTTGGTGGGCTTGTCAACTATTCATTATTATTGGCATATTGCTTCATTAGTTTGGGTCGAATTAGGCCTAATTCTAGCACCTGTAATCCCATTAGAAAGATGATGTTTCAATATAGCCTGAATTGGAGTTTTCTCATCACTTCACTGCCTGACCTGATCAGAATCGTTTTCCTGGAACTAATAAAGCTTTTTGTAGATGGAGAACTGGGATTATTGATGGTCACGTTTGAAAACGCATTCTCTTGCTTTCAGAGCTGAGATTTTTCATATCCATGCGATCAGACACCTTTACAACGTTATTTTGTTTTGTGCCTTGCGTGCTTACTGTTTACCTCTGCAGCACAATAATGTTTCACTTTCATGCCTGCGTATCACCTTGAAGATCCTAATCGATTAAGCCCCAGTTTCTGTGGTGTCTTTTGCCCCTGACAAAGTTCTCGGCGGGCGGACTTGGCTCAAAACGTCCCAAGGCGAACATTGCTCATTGTCATTCTATATATATATATATATATATATATATAAATGTAAGTTTATCAATTGCAACATCAATACAAGGGCAAATTTCTTCATGATTTGTTGTTATTTCTAGTTGCCAAGCATACATTTTCCTCAATTTTCTGTAGCCCATTTTGACATTTTAACATTATTTATATTTGACTCCATTCTTCCTGGGATTGCAAGTTACATGACTCGTATAGTCCAAAAGTAGATCATGTTAATATTTTTTCATCTTCTTTTCTTAGCTTCAAGTTTTCCTAAACTTAATAGGCCTAGTACCACCACTTCATATTTTCAGTAATTTTCATGAAAACCTTCTTCAAATTGGTCAACTATTGTCACCGGGTCTTTCTTGAGAGATCCTCCAAACTGACAGTTTAACCCTGTCAGCATGGAATTTCCAAGAGAGCCCAGTGCTCAGTTCAAGACCGTTGTTTATCCATAGGTTCTCTAAGTTTTGAGCTTCAGTTAGGGTCATTGAACCTGTAATTTCATAGGAATTAATTCCATCACATTTGAGCTCTTCCCCGACTTCAAGTCAAGACTATCCATCATGTTGATTTCAACCTTAAAATCTTGACCTTGTTTCAAATGGCCTAGGGCTTTTGTATCCCACCACATTATAATCACCGACAAAGATCACTTAGAAACTCCTAGTCTTCTAAGATCCTTGATCTTGGGCACTTTTTTCAAGGACATTCCCACCCTGGGCTGAGAAGTATTCCCCAGCCCTTCAAGAGCCTTCACCTTGCTCGCAAAGCAAGTAAGCTCATTATCTGCCTCCTTTGCAATAGTGCTTAGAATCACCTCCTATCCTATCATTTATCTATCTCTCCTAGTGATTCTTATCATATTCAACTCTTCCCACTAAAACAGAAAAAGTCTTAAAGATGGGAGCTGAATGTAGATGACAAGGTAATTACTCACTGTTGTTGTTGGAAATACTAAGGGGTCGAATCTGGCTATCCTTTCAATCGTTATTTTTAATGCTAGATTACCGTGTAATTTACACAAAAAATAAAATAAACAAGAAATATTTTTTATTAATTCTTTTACAACAAATCTAATACAAAATGTAGCTCCAACCTCACTTTCCATAGCACCAACCTTGTCACTTTGAGGCCTAACCCCAGACTCAAACCCTAACAACGTGCTGCACCAACCTGTCTTTTCGAGGATTCTATCCTCTAGGGCACCAAATTCAATACCTTCTAATTCGTCAAGATAAGTTCGTAGTTCTTTGCCGTCCAATAATATTCACAATGGAATCTTTGTCAATCTCTTAGCCAACACCTTTCCAAACTACCACCATCAGAATACAACCTTGTCTTTTAGAAGGTTCCTTGACAACTTTTCATGGCACGAAACTAAATATTTCAGCAGTCACCACATGATGGTCTTCAACACATCATGGTCTCCAATAATGTCTTTCAAGAATCCTTTCAAAGTCTCTTCAACATGTCGCCCAAGAAGTCACTAGGGTCGCTCTTAACATCCCCCCAAGATCTTTCCACATCACAGTCTCAAATCTTTTCTCCAATGTTCTTTAATACTTGGTTTCCAAAAGGCAAAGTGCAATTTCTTAAACCTTAGCTACCAAAGTACCTACAAGGTTCCATGTAGTTCCATGTTCTACTTAACAATGATTTGGTTCAACAAACAATTTTTCTAATAACAGCATAATGTTCCTAACCACATGCCTGTTTGTATCTTCAAGGGCTGCTAATAATTATATATCTCCACCATAAAACAAATTATTTGAATATTAATTTGTCAAATTTTGTCTTTCTAATACAGAATATATGAATAATATGGTGAGGGGACCTATACAAATCTTAAGGTTAGTTCATTTTCCTAAAAGTCACTAAGACAAATATCGCAGTCAGAGTGGGAAGCCATGAGGCCAGCCCACACATAGAAGATGTTGGCCCTGAAAAGCAAATTTCTTTTCAAGAGACAAAAGAAAGATAGGCGCGTGCTGACGCATGGGAGAGTAAGTAAGAACACAAGAGATTAAGTTTGCGCAGACAACGCAGCCCAAGGCAAGTCCATGAACGTTAGAGGCTCAAACAGACATAAAAGGATGAACAGTCATTCCCTATTCATTCAATTCCACCGAATTTTTGCCCATTAATTGGGAGCATTACCTGAGCTGTTTAGCTTCAGTCCTGGTGTTGTCGAACATAGAGATTTAAGCGAAGATCTCAACCCTCATCTCCTAGTGGGGGACTTTGGCGGCCCGCTTAGAGGAGGAGTTCCAATAATGCCTGAAGGAAATTCAACAAAAGGCTATCCACATGTTCCTTCCGTGACAACCCGCAGGGTTTAGCGGCGGTGCGATGAGAATGTCGTAGTCCAACAGAGAGAGTTGGGAGAGAGACAGAGAGCGATTCTCGTTTTGTAGCTTTGGAGAGTGTCAACCATTTCCATTTCAAATGTTTCAAAGGATTTCTAGGAGTTCCTTCCCACGAGTCCAGCTAGCAGGCCCAGATCACCTTAGCAGTGTGTGTTTTCCGTGGCGGTGACAGCCCGGTGTCGTGACTCGGGAACCCTTTTGGTTTTTCGGGGCCTGATATGAGTTCTGGTGCCTGAACTCGAATTCTTCGAGGTAGTGGGGACCAGTTCAACACTCGTTGTCTTTCCGGCCCGCAGGAGCTGTAGCCCGGCTCGACAAGAGGAGGAGGTACCACCGTATGCCTTCTGCCCAGGATTGAGGGTTGTCGGCCCGCCCAGGTGCCTGCGGCCATTCTTTCACACCTCACTGGTACTTGTTCCTGCAGTAAACATAATAAATGGCCCGTATGTTTTTGGCTCCATCACTGTTTTGAAATTTATTATTTCTTGTTTGTCAGGCTTTAGTCTTTGCTTTATCTTACCGTTTGTTCGCAATTTGGAATATTACAGTGGTATCAAGAGTCAGAGATTCGAACAATTGCAGGAGCACCGTGCTCAGTACACCGTGAGGATAGGCAACATCACTTACCGGACAGCAAAGGGTAAGGAAGCAGAAAGAAGGTTTGGAAACCTTCAACAAAACTAAGGGGATGAATATTTTGTTAAAATACAATAGTAAGCAATAAAAATCATAAGCAGGAAAGAGATTATGAAAGGAATTTGCTGTCTTTCTAAAGTCACTATGAGCTCACTAAAAGGACAGAGGAGATAGGGCAAAAGTTTGCCTGAGATAACAAGCGTAGGGAGATTCGTGAATTCCGTATCGGGAAGGATTCTGGGCACCTCCCATCACCCACCGAGTCATCGCCAAGACCCAGCGGCCACGACCACCACGCTTTTCCACCATGCCCGTTACTCCTGGCTTTGGGAGCATGAGTGGGGAGGGCCAGAGAGCCGCGAGGGTACCTACCGTGGAGTACTTCACGAGTACTGCATTTACGAGTCGGAGTTTAGAGATGCCTCACCGCCACCCAGTTGTTGTTGAAGAACAATAGCGGGCATTGCGAGGCCGTACCGCAGGAGGAGGGTACACGCAAGGCAATGACCCGCAACTTCACCGCAAGGCATTTTTCGCCCGCACCCATGGCCATTTCAATGCTCGCTGCAAAGTCAGTGAAAGCCGACACGTGCTCTCACCAACTGGGATGGCGGATGGAGGCCATCAAGGTGGTTGTGTCAGCACCGAGGAGAAGCACATGCAGACCCGTGTCCAACACATGGCCATTGGGTCACCAAAAAGGACAACGGTTAAGCAGCTCGTTGTTCTTGCAGATCGATAGAGCGGTCGACCGTAAATATCCGATGACATTTCGTGTTGAGCCCACCAAGCTCGGTGCTGGAGTACAAGGGAGTACTTCTATGATACTCACCTTTACTTTTTGCCGCAGTTTAGAGATGCTCACTTTCTACCGATGAGCGTGCCAATGAATAAAAGTAATGGCGGCGTCGTACCGTAGGAGGAGACAGCTGAAAGAACACCCTAACGACTGCAAGGGCATTTTCACTTGTCTTACGGGACATTTAAATGTTCGGCCCAAGCTAAAAAAGAAAGTTGGATATTTATTTTCACTAATCACATGGCGAGATGGAGTCCACTGGCGTGTTGCGCTGTACCTTGGAGGGAGAAGCTCGGACTCTGTGAAGTTCTGCGGGATGGCGCGCGGCCACGCCCACCAGAGGACAAGACATGACGAGTTCACCCGAAGATCGATAGAGCGGCGCACCAGAAAGATCTGGGGAGACAGCTTCGTTCGCCTGACTCGTTCAAACAAAAGGTGAAACCTGAAACCATATCTTCCTAGCGTTTCGTACTTTCCCCGTGATGGTTCCGTACTTGCTCATGACTAGAGGATATAACATGTTCATCGACAAAGCGATGTCCCTTGCGTGTTAGTGAGGTCCATACCTGCCTACCATATCAAAGCATACATAGGGAGAACCGCAGACTTGCAAGACGCTGCTCAGGATGAGGCTCCGCGGCGCTCAGCGAGCCAGCGACGAGCAAAGAGGAGGACGGAGAGCTCCACACCCGAGAGGAACTAGGGTCGAGGGTCATTTGGATGATGACATCCGAAGAGACGGAACAGCAGGAAGCTCGCTCAATCGCCAAGAGCCATGGGCACCCAGCTGGCGCAGATGTGCAGGAGGGGGGCTGTTATCATATTGAGGTCTTCCATGCGAGGAAAGAGTACTTGCAGATGAGATGATAGATGCCGCGTTCGTGAGAGAACTTCTCCACCACCACCTCCCGTAGCAGGGAGGAGCCTGCCGCTGCACCAACCATAGGGTCTTTACCTTGTTGTGAGTACCCAAGCATTTGACCGAGGGTTCCAGGTGAGCAACAGTGATGGGTCATGGTTCTAGTGCTAATATTAATAACATGTGACACCCTGCCTGATGCTCACTAAAAGGTACAGAGACATATATATTTTGATGGGTTTTTTAAAGGGTTCTGTTGGGCTAGGACTTGCGCAACAGAAAAGCAGGTCTCATGATTACTGGCTAAGACCATGAGAGACAGCCATTAAATGGCATTTACCTCTTCTGTGTCGATATTCCGAACACCAACTAAATATTTAAGTTCAATGGCTTATCACCTGGGAAGGTCACCACAGACGAAAGGCACCTTGGAGAGCATGAGTCAGTAGCGTGTTTATGGAAAGCACAGATGTTTAGGGTGATGTGGCGTGCTGCCTCCTCTTAGCCGCTGGCGCAGGATGGAGGCATTTTCGATGAGACATAGAGCAAGTCGGGGATGAGGTTTGGAGGTAGGGTGTCTTGTGCCAGCCCACACACCCGTACGTACTCTCCCCAGACCCACATTTCCATGGTTTCTTTATTATCCTACCAAGCCACGCCCGTGCCCAAGGTCGAGGCAGCACGGTTGGCTTCTCGGAGTCCTGATCGAGGTCGTGAGCACCACTCTCATGGTGCATCCCGTCGAAGGTTCATAGTAGTGAGATTACAGGTCGTCCATGAGCCTTGCACGATGGCACGGTGCCCCAAGATAAGTCCGTTCGCTCTTCATGGTCTTGGTGAAGAAGAAGGACGACAACTTTCCACGGCATAGACAGCGCGTGCTCCGAACAAGAAGACCAAGAACCGCCACCCTATTCCGTGATCGGCGGGGGTTAAATGGATGAGCCGAGGGGGACAAGTTCTTCCAATACGGATCCTCCGAGGTCGAGGGGTACCACCAACCGACACAACAGCATTGTGATGTCCTTTAAGATTCATTTTGATGTCACTATGGTTCTTTGTGATGCCAAGCTACCGATAATGGACAAAGATTTAAGGATCACATTGTGCCACACATAGTTGGAGAAGAGGACAGCTAATGAGATGTGGAAGATACTGACTTCTATATGAGGAAAATCAAACCAAAAGAGATGTTGTTGGAGGCCCAAATGAGGCTGGTTCAGATGCGCACCAAGGGAGAAGACACGGTAGCATTTCTTTCGTATTGCTATCAATCGTGATCAATTGACCGTAACGAGCAACCAGAGGATGTGTGCGATAGCTAAGACCGCCCCCAACCGTTCGAGGAGGAAACCTTTCTATTCAAAGTGAGCCTTGCGTAGCGCAGACGCCTCGTATTGGACAATGGTTTATCTCAGTGGGAACAGAACTATGATGTTCACTAAGAACCGGAAGACAACCTCATGTTGAGCAAGGTTAAGAAGGAAGAGTGAAGACGTGGGAAACTTTGCATCAAATAGCTGTACCGAAGAAGAAGAAGGATCTTTCTAAGACTTACAGCTCGCCAGGGCGGGTTTATGATTTTGCCAACTATTGTCCAGAAAGAAGGACAAATTTAAACACCCTTTCTTTCCAAAGCAACAAGAAATGATGTGGTCATGAGTGCTCATGAACCACGCAGGTGGGTGTCATGACAGTAGAGGAGCTACGGGAAGAAAGGGGGATCCTTGAGCACCATCTTCGGATCAATGTCAGCTACGACACCATGATGAGGCGGACAAGGGAGCAATGGCAGAGACCACAGACAGAAAGAAAGTGCGAGGCGTGTGCGCATCCGGGGCCAGGAGGAGCAGTCACATAGCAAGCAGCAACAACAGAGAAGGTGAGCAAAGCAACAAGAAGGTCGATGTGACTTCATGAACAGCCGAGCACACGCTACGTAAAGGCAGCCAGCAGCAGCCAGAGAGATTCAAAGCACAAAGAAAGAAGCCAGCAGAATGCAGATAGATTTCAAGACAAGGAGAACATGCACTTCTGTGAGGTGTTGAACTATTCATTTTTAAAAGTAGTTGTAGTTGGTAATGCTTCTTTAGATGTTAACATAGATCTTAGCTATGAGCTCAAAGATGAGGATGCAAAATCTCATTCCATTTATTCCACAAAGATTGGGCAAGAGATTCAGCTGTTTCTCTCAACAACCGAAGTTGGCACAGCAACAAATCACTATGGTATAACACATGATGTTAGTTGTGAGCAAGATATTGAGAGGTGAGCCAGCAAGACAACAAGCTGCAATGGCACAAGGCAGTCATGGCAGCAATACAAAACACACAGAGGTGCGTAGTTGGAGGGCAGAGTGCTGGCTTCAAAGAAAGACAAGACCAAAGGTTTAAAAATCATGTAATGTATAAGTGTATGGGTCACAGAGCACACCGATGTTACAGGGAGTGTTGATATTTTGTGTATTTGGGCAGTTATATCGCCTGGTGCCCAGCCTCCCAAATTTTGATAAGGAATTAAGCCTCACCCTGATTCTAAAAGACCAAAATTGGATTTGGGAAATTTTCTATCTGTTTAGAGATATTAAATTAATTAATTATTTTAATGTATTTTGGTTAAAACTTAGGGAAAATAAAACAGAACAAAGTGAATTTAATTAAACACATGGTGAAATTGTCTTGGTCACACGGACGTTTTCTTTTAATCTTAGCCATCGATTAAAGATTTGAACTTGGTCGTTGATTTGTCAACCAGAAAAAAGTATGTGCTGAAAGGTCAGGCTCAGAAGACACAGGCAAAGACCGAAGCTGTTTTCAGACCCTAGGGTGGGGCCGCGGCAGAATTTCGTAAGGTTTCGTACCAAGAAGAGAGGGGAACGAGACCGATGATGATCCGTATCCGGGTTCAGGAATACAAGAAGTAGAGAAGAGATCAGCAGGCAACAACAAGAGAGAAGAAGAATGTTGAACAACAGACTACAGCAAAGAATCACAGTTAAAGACAACATGATTTGCAGAAACCTCTTATGGCTTTCACGCAGACCTTAGTTGCCAGAGCCACGATGCCACCTGCAAGCTCAGGTGCAGCCACCCTCTCAACACACAGCGTGTTGAGCAGGCCTTGGAGTGCCTCTTTAGGCCCACACAATGTCTCTGGTGTGCGCATCCGGGGTTTCTAGGCCTAGATCCTGGCCGAGTTCGGGAATTCATTTGAGATGTGACCGAATCAAATATTGTTATCTTAGATCAAATTTTGTGTGGCCGCAAATCTAGAGTTTTCTCTCGTAGGGTTTTCCCGTATCCGGAACCCACATTTGTGTATTCAAAAATATTCTTAATAATAGAGCCCCCCGAAACACCAAGATCAGCTTTTCCGTTATCAGTTTTTCCCGTACGTTTTGTCCAAAGTAATTTCAACTGCAAAGTTATTTCGAGAGCATGGAACTGGTAGAGATCTCATGGCGGTGTTTCGCTTGATGTTAACCTTGGAATCATTCAAATGATAACTTGTATAGCAGGATAAGCTTAATCGAATTTTATTGCAATAATTTTCATGGCAGGCCCGTATCTGGTAAATTTCTACAACAATATCAAGAACGACGTGTCTATCTCCTCTCAACTAGGTGTGACATATTCTGAACAAAGAATGTATTCAGTTCCTTACACAACAGAATGTACCTAAGCCCTCTTGGCTTAGGAATTTCCAAGTTTCTTCAAGCAGAATTGCCCCCTAAAAGTTCCCTCTTAATCAGACCCTACAACAACTCCCTAGGTGGAGATAATTGACAACCACTGTTGAAGAACTCTTCCTTCGATGTCATGAAATTCTTCTTCACAGGGAGTCTTCATCTTTAGGGACTTCTTCATAGGCGTGAGACCATCCATCACTTTCATCCATGAGTCACCATGCCAATATTCCTTTCAACAAAAAGCATACACTTAAAATTATAGCCTGACCTTGCTTCATGCCATGTCGCTTTCACGTTGCGCTTTGGTTAATCTGTAGATCCTTTCATATGGTCTCTTGAAGACATTCACAGCTTCTTCTCCTTTTGCAATTTCATACTTCATCTCGTATATTTGTTCAAAAAATAAGAATGCTTAAATCAAACTTACCTTGTGATGGTCTTTCTTATCATGACATCTTTCCTCGTAGGTACGTATCCCACATACATGTTGGCACATATCTCCCCAAAGATATCCATTGTCAAGGGTCTCCATCTTTTTCAAACTTCATCAAAGTCTTTCATGTATTCTTCGAGAGATTTTCAGTCAAATCTTTCTTTGCCTTTTGGATGTTGACGTCTTTACCATGGTTGGTATATCTCATGATCTCTTCTTCTTCCTATCATCACACACATTTATTTTCCATTCTCAGAGCTTCCACCAGCAGTTTCAATTGTATTCATAACCACCTCATACTTCATATGAGGACATCTTATACACTTATCCGGTGTGACCTGGCGTTCGACTTTTCTTTCATAGGAGGAGATTTTTCTTCATGTTTTTAAATAGCAATGATCCAAGCTACTGCTAACCACAACATGACTTTATAAATCAAATACAAGCATATACTCTCATTTACCTTTAGGTCATCTAATACGTTTCTTTCGTAGCTTTTGATTTTCTGAAAGGGCCTCCAACCCCTTGATTTGCTTCATCTTTACAAGTCATCATACCATCATCCCACAGAAATCTCATGCTTGGAGTTCCCTGAACAGGAATACTTTGCTTCCTCTTCAGATTTTGAATTTTCAAATAAAGATCTACCAGAGAATCTCGACATCCTGCTTCCTCTCCGGATTTCAAGAAATCTTCCATTTAGTAATTCCCATATTGGGAAATCTTTATGATCTTGCATATCCTTGTCCAACATAGATGTTTCTTTTTTGACTTATTTATGAATATGCTTAGTCCTCCATGTGATTTCTTCCTTTGATTCTCTAATGATGTAAGAAAGCATATTCTTCATAGCGTGATTTTATCAAAGTCATCTTCATGTTTCTTATGGTGATGTCATTAGCTCTTTTCTTTTTAATTCTTTTCTCTTCCTCGACTTCCTTCTTTCAACTTTCTCCACTTTTGTATGAAATGGACTTTTCTCCATCTTTCTTGTTATTGCCCTTCTTGAGTTTAGGACAATCTTTCTTTAATGCTTACAATATTGAATCTTAGCTATGTTTTTCTTTCCTTTCAATAAAAAATGTCCTAACTTTTCTTCAACACTTTTTTCCTCAACTCTATCTCTCATCTTGTATAGAAACCACAAGTTGTTGATAGGCTTCTTATCCTCACAGTATATTTGTTAACTTGTTCATCAATTAGGATATGAATATTATCTCATCTCGTATCTTGCAATTTAGATCTTATGACGATAACCTTTAATCCTTTGATACCTTCTTAATCGTGTAGATTTCATATCTATGATATGACCGCTTTTTATCGCATCTTCGTGAGAATAGTTCAACGAGATTATCATACACATCTCTTTGATGTCTCTCCAACACTCGCTAAAGAATCCTTTCCATGTATTCAAAGGAGACCTTTTTCATTGATGTGTTCAATGACTTCTTTACCTTCGATGATCATGTCTATCCTTGTTTGTCCATGCATGAGTTTTAAGGACCCAACTGCTCATATTCCATTTGCACACGTACGTTGCTCTCCTTAACCAAATTTGATTATAGAATGAAAACATACTTACTTGCTTTGCCAGTGATGAAATTTTCACTTGATCAATTTGGTTATGGTGGTTGGTGAAGATATAGTGCTTTCTTAGATGATCTTCTTCCAAATGGAAAAGCCTTTCTTCAATAAAGGATTGCTCTTTTTTATGATGATAGCACCTTTGATCTAGATCCTTTCGATGATGGCCATGATCTAAAAACATTTGTTGTCATGTCATCGTTATTACATAAAATTTTAATACTTCAACCGTAGATTAAACAGGTATTGAATTATTGTCACATCAAATATAGCACCGAAACATTGTAGCTTCTTTTATATTACTATTATAAGACTTTCTTTCTTCAAAGACCAAGGTCCTCCTCGCTTGCCCCAACTTCACTTGCATCACCAAGTACCTGACGTTATCAAAGACGGAGACATATCACCGAATAACAATGAGATTCACAGTAAAGAATAGAACCATATCCGAACAGTTGTTGATACACTCTTCTTGAAGACATTCAATCGCAATTACATGAATCCGAAAAAATCTTAGAGAAGTCCTAAATCGTAATTTTATAAGTTAGAAGTCCTAAAGTGTACTTTTCAAAACTTGATCTTCAGAGCGTCTTTGATTAGATTCTTCCTTTGACTTTTTAGCACCTTAGCTCGATACCATAAACAGAAACTAGGGTATTACGTAGGTTAGGATTTTCTTCGGTAAATCGCTTTTTTTATTTACTTTTTTTTTTACTTCATTAGATTAGGATCTTCTCTTTTGCTTTTGTTATTATTGTTCCATTTCATCATATGAAGTTACAAACGTACAATACAAATAGACAAGAGACACAAAATGAACAGTGAGCTTATGTCAAAACCCACTTTTAAAGAAGGAAAACCTGCAACAATTTTTCGAGCAGAGATTCCACTGATGCGAATGCGTTAAGACGGGAACACCTTGATTTAATAGTAGCTACCTTTCCAAGACTAAGACACACATTCTCTTGCGAAACATTTTCTTGACTCTCTTCATAGTAGATAGTTCTCTTATCATCGCCTTTGATACCGAGATCTTCATCACCCGCCTTGACAACACTTAATTAACAAATGAAGATAATAACTTATCACAATAGTATTACTAACGAATCGTTATGATATTACTTATACCACTTCATATTGGGGGAAGTGACAAGCACCAGGCATGCAAGGGCATCTAAACTATGATTACATCTACCATAGTTTGGTCTTCAATCGTGAACTTATGTTTTCTTGAGGGATTCCGACCTTTCCTACGTAATCAGTAGGACTTCACCCAGTTTGATATCCAAAACAGCAGGTGATCCTAATTCTTTGTCGCCACCCGTTCAAATCAGGATATGCGTAAGTTCGTGACCGTATCTATCACCAAAAACCCGCAGGAAAGACATCGAAATTTAAATCGTGAAACAGGCCTAGGTCGTTACAGGCGATAGAAACAGTGTCCCAGGTGAAACTGTATATGAGCGATAAACCTATGCCCCAGCCGTGAGCCTAAGTTCCTTCACTCTTTCTCGTGAGGCTATATGAAATATATATCAGCTTATCTTTGGAGGCGAGTTCTAAACACTTTAACAGATTCATATACATTTATTAATATGCTCAAGAAGAGCTCTTCACACATGATATTAATTTTTTGACCTTAAAATGATAAACCCCAAGGTCTTAATTTTAATACATTCAAAAGGCAATCATTTGCTCATGAAAACCATGAAGCAACATGAAGCCACAATAACAATTTTGCCGATATCGTCACAAAATTCACAATTACATGTCATCATGAAGACCGAATCCACACACTTTTCATTGTGCATACATTCTATAGCCGAGAGACGATTTCCTCAACAGCCTAGAGGCGTGTACGTGTCCCCCACGCAGGCGCTTTCTGAGCCACACGTGTGGGAGACACCGTTACATGACCGTCATAAATGCGACGGCCAGTTTCTGCGCAAAAGTCGGCCAGATTGCTCGGGGAGAATGGGGACCTTCGTATTTTCCCGCATTTTCTTGTTGTTCTCGCTCAAGGCCCAGACGTGTCACTGCCTTCGTATTTCATCGTACACAAAATAAAACTCTGTCCTTGCCAGTTCCAGCTTTTCCATATGTTTCCTATGACTTTTGTCCAAAAACAATTGTGTTACACTCTTATGTGTATGCTAGCATTATTTCTTCCGCAACAATATTTAAAAGGTGATTTCGTAAAATGTGATTTATTCAAACATTTTCTCCGTTTAGAAAATAAATAAATAAAAATTGTCTGTTAAATAAAAAATAACAAATTAGAAGAACAATTTCTGTTTTTCTACAAGAGATTATAAATGAGAATTTTTTATGGTATCACAGGGCGCCTGATCAATGAGAGTTCGTGCTTAGAAGAAGAAATTTTTGTTGTTCAAAGAGAGTAGCAGTTGAAATTTCAGGGGCAACGCAATTCTTTACAAGAGGCGAAAAATTCGATTTTCTAGAGCAAGAAAATCATTTTCCAAATCATGATTCTAGAGCTTGGGAGCGTTCATTATTTCATGACACCTCGAAATGATATGTAGTTTTAAAATAATTCGCTAATACAAAACTTCATACGCAGTGGAAGAGAGAAGAGCACACACAAGGAATTTTTCTCGGTGAACTTCTAGTCTCAAGAAGTTTACCTTTAGTAGATTGCGCAGTTGTGACATCTTCTCACTCCAAAAGGGGGCAAGTAGCATAGCAATGTTTCTGCGTGTATGTAGGCACATAAAGTTTTTGACAGCCGCACCCGGGGATGGCACGGCAAAGGAACAAGGACCGTTGATGGAGTCTCGATTATAAAATTTCATATAGCAGTTGGCAAAGATAACGCGAAGAAGATGTGGGATGCCTTCCCCACGTTGTATCATGGCATTTTAGCACCAAGATGTACCTCGAGGAGAAGTGAGATGCATCCCTGCAAGAGGAATGCATAGGACCTTTACCAGGATCTGGTGGAGGTCCAAGATCAGCTTGTCGATTGTTGGGGGCAACACCTCAACTCACAGTAGCTAGTGCGACTGGGTACTCGAAGGTGTTGTCTCTGCAGGAGTGGCAAGTCTTTTTTGTCCAAAGTATATCATGTAGAGATACGCTACGACCGGGAGAGAAATGTGGTTGATTTACAATAGGAATAGCGAGATGAGTCTATTAGCAGAGTCCAGCCCCACAGAAGGTCGAGAACGAAGATGGTAAAGGAGGAGGAGAATGTGGCCTTACATCAAAAGGTCTCAGTCGATGATGTTGTGGGGAGTTAACAAGAAGAAGCCATGACTTGTCAAAGGTCAAGTGCTTCGTATGTGGTAAGCTAGCTGGTCAGCACTTCCGTTGTCCTCTTAGGAAGAAGGACAAGGAGGAGAAGCAGTGACAAGCAAGCAAACAAAGCAGACCATATGCCTTCTGTTGGAGGAAGACTTTGTGATGTTCGTCGATATACCTCCGTGATATGAGGTGGGTGACCTTGTATTAAAGTTCTCCCAAAGCACTACAGAGGAAGGTGATCCTTGAGGAGTCCACCCCCCGATCAAGACCGGCTACGACGGCCCACATGGCTATTCGGGCGTAGCATGATGGGCCAATGGCGAAAGAATGCGCCGTACGTAAACCGTACAACAGCAGACTAGCGACGAGATACCCAGGAGGGAGCACAGCAAGCGCAGTTGGCAAAGAAGCAGTAGTTGGCACAAAGCAGTAGAGCCGTAGCAAACATTCTTCACGCGGCGTAAGAGGTTGCAGGCGCCTGTGGTTTCGGTGACAGACACCATGCCTAACATAGTTGATTCACTTAGATGTTTTTTCAATTACGTATACAATAGTTAAAGAAAACAAAGTTATGCGTGGCGAGAAAAGTTGTATGCATTAACAGTTGCCGTCGTACGTACGATGCAACACATAACAGACATGCAGAAAGGATTCGTGGGCGTACTAAACACCGCACGTAACAGAGATAGTGCAGTAAATGGTAGTATTGCTAACAAGTGTGCAGCAATACAAGAACACATTCTCGCTAAGAGGAGTGTTAGTTTTTGTATAACGATGTGTTTCAGCTACTTAGCCTTTATGAGAGGCTAGAATACATGAGATCTTCTAAAATCGTTGAACGGCAGTCTCCTACAAAGTCGTGAATCTTGTCCGTTTTGCAATGTTAATATTTTTTACCAGCTAGTGGTTTGGGTGGGCTGTGTTTCCTCACATTTAACAAGCAAGGAAGATTTAGAGCCCCAAACCACGGTTTGCAATCTTGCCAGAAAGTTTAGGCTAATGAACAGGCGAAGCATTTGAGTTGTAAGGGAAAGAACAAGGCCAGACTGATGCTACGCAATCACCGATAGATCCGGTTAGGGTTGTTGGAAGGACTCACTGCTGTGTGCGCGGGAGATTCTCTCGTCCCTGCCTGCGCAGCTCGCCACAACCAGCCGTTCTAAACAAGCAGATCCGAGACTACTGAATGTCGTATACTGTTGAATATCCGGGTTATTGGAACACGGTGATGTTTGGTTAATTAATATATGTTGTTGGGGCACGGATGCGCGAACTCTTACTTTGTGTTATTTTTTTTATGGCCGCGATTCGATTCCGTTCACGTTGCACCTTCAAGAACATTCAGGAATAGTTGTGTTATCGTTATATGAGTTCGTTGACCCTGCCAGATTACCTGAATATCATTGTTGTTGCGCACGGACGGAAGGGACTCGTAGATCCAGGCTCCGTGATATAAGATCTAGTCACTATAAGGTTGAACGCAATCGCTGACTTACTCATTTTCCTTGTGGTGCGGAAACTCGTCTCGCACTCCACCTAATACACTTCGGTGAGACTTTGTCTCCGCATACAAAGCAACGTCGAAAGGGTTATAGTATAAGGGTTTGTTAAAACTCGAACCTCCTAATCAATACGATTTCGAAGCCACCAAATGGTTTTTGTTAGTTTTAACGTTCGGGAGTATTTTTGAGGAGAGGGATTTTGCAATGCCAAGGCTACTAGAAACTCGAAAGGAAGAAATTGATGGAATGGTTCAACAAAGAAGTTCGTGAAATTTTCAGTTGAAAGGAGAACTTAACAAGATAAAGGCTATCGCTACCAGTGATGAAAAATAATATTATTTTCATTTTAGGACTATTATGTAGACCTTCTTCTCATCAAATGCTATTTAGCTTCCAACATGGCCTGTTAGTAAGCGAATTTAATTTCGGTATGTTGGAAGACTAACGAAGTCACCATAGCGGGACCTCTTAATTTGATCCGTTAGTTTTTATGGGGAACATCGTATACTGACCATCACCGTACTATGACCCATCGGTGGACATTAAAGCAGAGGTCGTGAGGCGTTGAACTCCGGCCATCAACCGCTTGTATCCCGCCTTGCGATGAAGATTCTTCAAGGGTTTCCGGTGCTCTCTTAAAACTCGTTCGCTTGTCGATTAAGAGAGGAGCACCGTGCTGGCAAACAGCGACCCCGTGTAGTCATACCGAATGAATGACCCCTATCCGAGACAAGCACAACACGATGGTAAGCACTATCGGTCCAGTTCGTAAGAAGGAGATAGGGTCTCACGATAGTCCAACACAAGCACCGCGCAGTCCTCCCGTACACCACTTTCAAAACTGAAGACAGAGCAAGAATCACCCAGACCTCTCGCGCACAAAGAATAAGAGTCCTTCCCCAAAACCCCAACCGCATCGACTACCGTACTTAATATCAATCTTGTTCGTTCTTTCCTTTTACACAAATCGCTAAAAATGTCCTTCGACTTATAACAACCTAGTCACAGAATTTTTCTCATGGGTCCGTGAAACGTGGTTTGCAGATTTGTGTTCCAGCCTTTGACCTAATACAATGTTTTTAGCTTAAGACCCACCCCCAAACCTCCCTGCATTAGACCAAAATATGCCAAAACTATACAAAATGTACTTTATCAGGCAGCCTTTGTAGGAGACCCCGTTCCAACAAAACCCGTAAATCGTTTCCGGAAAATTTATTTATGTCTCACTAGATGGTTAAACTAATTTCAAATTTTTCTCACTAAACTTAGGAACATGGTTAATTAACCAAAGATACCTGACAAGGTGAGAATTGGCCTGAAACTCACTTAATCGTATCCACAGATGATCCTGGCAGCCATCGATTATGTTTTAACTGTCGTTGGTGCTCCAACAGAGATTACAAGAGGAGATCGATGTGGTGACAGAGAATACTGCAGTTCACTTTGAAGTGATTTGCTTCCAAAAGAAAGAACATAATTAGAGAGACCCAAACAGACTGTAAGTTAAAGTAGAGGGCAGGACAAAGTGATCCTAAGAGGCAAGAACAAGAGTATTAGGTTATCCTTAAAGACAAGAGCAAGAGGCTCGTGCAATAGCTTCATGAAGGCAAATTGACGTAATGGTGAGAAACGATTCCGCCTCCAGGTTCACAAAGGTTCTGAAAGTCGGAGAGACGATTACCTCAAAGAACGAGACGCAGCACCCACTCACCGCAGGCGGCCGCAGCCACACGGTGGGAGACAGCGTTAAGGGCTCACGCCTGGGGTTCGGACACCAATCTATAAAGCAAGTCGTGCTACAGAGACTGCTTATGTGACATGTGGGTAATTCCCTCCGCATTTTGCCTAGATTTTCTTGTTTGGATTGCCAAATTGGGCAGAGATGCACCGTATTTCTAATGTCACAGAATGAAATAAAACCTTCATCTCCAGAGACCGGTTTTCCCAAGTTGGGTTTTTCAGTGGACTTTTGTCCAAAAATAATTGTGTTAATTTTATGTGACAGTATTTTCTTCCGTGACATATTCTTCCGTAGTTTTATTTGTAGATTGCAAAGGTGATTTATCCGTATTTGTCGTAGAATACAACAAATAGATTGTTAAATAAAATTATCAATTTGGAGAATAATTTCCAGCTGCTGCAATAGGATTTTGTTTTAAGAATTTTCACAAGGAGGCCAAAACATCTCTATGGAAAGGGATCAGGACTCTTATAGAAAGTGAGACTCGTAAATATCTTCTTCGAAAAGGGTTGAACTTCTGATGTTTATTCTCAGCATGTATGCCCTATCTCGTGATACTTTCTATGAAAGAGGAAGCCGCACCTTTCTGCATTTCCTTGGGGACAGTGGTTGAATGGATAGATAAATAGCGGCGCGCCTTTAGGATGTTCTTGTTAATAGTTTTGTTCCCAGTGCCTGACCTTGACGTTTTGGTTAATTGATTTGCGAAGTATATGTGAGCTCATGGTTTTTTCCACCAGTTTCATAAAATGTTGTGTTATTGTGTGGTTGTCTTTTATGATCTTTATGGCATTTTTTTGTTTCACTATTGAGCTCCTCCACCAAGCTATGATTGTAAAAGATCTCATGTTAGGCTCAATTGAATGGATATCATAAGAATTAATTATCAGTTTAAAGGATGCCCTGTTTTTCAACAGATTTGACCCCATTACCTAAATTCAGAAAGTACTAATTTCCATCCTGGATCCATTTCGTATTTTATTAATTCATAAAAACTGTTTTGCTAAAACCATTTCTTCATTTCACCCTGGGATCTTTGTTGCACAAGTTCTAGCAATAATATTCTAGGGAAGCCCCCCTTGGAGCTGGAGGAGAGCTGGTTTAAAGTGTAGGAGAGGCTGATGAGGACAATGGCCTTCCTTACTTACACCAAGCTCTTGCTTGAGATTGTACTCATCTCAAGAAGTGAGATTTTGTGAGATAACATGCCTAAATCTCATCATTTATTATGCCCACCTATCTAAAACATAGCCATTAGTGGATGCTACATTCAATAGCAAAAGAAAAGGCATCTCAGGGTATCCCCACAATGTTTTCTTTATGCAAGAGAGCCACAATAAAATGGTAGTGCTTATTAGTGTATATGTATATATTATTGCCAGTTTGTACCAAAGTATACTAATAATACATTTACACGTATATATTTATTCTATGAAGTAGAATTTGGATATATGCTTTTAGGCAAAGTGCGTATAAAATCATACAGTAGAGAGAAAATAATGTTTTGCACGTACCTGCACAAATATACACAATAAACGTATACAACACACATCACATGACAGAGGAACATAATAAGGTGATATTTACTGTGTAAATATAAATATACACAATAATAATGAGCAATGAGCACGCTTCTCGTGGGTCTTTGTCGCATGATTTCAACATAGGATAGAATTCAATATATAAATGCAATTTTAGATTGAGTATTTCACAATCGCTTTATAGCAATGAGTATATATGCAAGTTATGTTTTCGTGACAGTTTTGAACAAACTTAGCTGCAGGTTTATTGCCTCCAGTAGATCCCATATCTCCGAAGAATAGAAAGGGTTAAGTCCCCATTCAATGCAAATTCCTGCTCATAGAGGTAAGAGACAATAAAATTCTCTCAATTTCTTCAATTAAAGAAGCAACAAATGAAGGAAGAGAGCTGGTGATTGCAACAAAAGCAATAAAAACAATAAAAAAGAATGTTTTGTTTTCGCATCAACATATTTAAAGATTAAATCAAATCAAAGCCCTGTACCCATAGAGGAAACCAAGCAAAAAGAAGCTCAAGATTCAGTAATACATGGGATCCTTTTGTTGATACTTTTCAATGAAACTCTGTTATCTGAAAGATGCTCAACACTGGGCTTGCATATAAGATCTCTGAAAATGGGGGTAACTTTCAGAAGTTGCTTGCTGTTGCAGTAAAAATAAATGCTGGTAATAAGCAGCCTGTTCTGACAAAAATTCAAATGTAATCAAACAACTTCAACACCTAGGTTTATAGTAATAAAATAGCTTGTCATTTTTATTAAAATGAAATAAAAGAAAAGTATGACACTTGAGAGTTTGAATTCCACCCCAGCTCAGAAATTTTACCAGCAATGTTAAAACAGAAAGTTACCAATGAATCTTGCCATTGTTCATTCACAATTTTTTGGAAGAATTTGTTTGTAGTTGTAAAAGTTGGTAGAAAAATCTGGAAGAGGTTTTCATGTTGTAATTATATAATAGTTCAAATTCAGTCACCATTTATTTATACATTTTTTAGCAAACACTTAAAGATGGGTCCAAAATTGTCCTTTTCCAGTAGGAAGCAAGTACTTTTCTTCATAAAACAAGAACTGGACAATTAGAAAACACAAACTTATTCATAAAGGCAAAAAGAGAGGGAAGTCCTGATTTTTGGGGTTGTTTAAAGTCACATTCAGATTAACAATGACAACTTGGATATATCATTTTGCTTGACAATTACCTTAAACAAACAAATTTAGTGCACAAACTGAATATATCAAGAAACTGCTCATTATGTTGGTCACAAAGTAGCAGATGTTTGAACAAAAGATCTTGCTAAAACAAAATAAATTTGGTTGGAACAGAATTGCATATTTGACAGATTCATGTCCCCAGAAATTAGAATGTATAATGAGATTTTACAGATGGCTGTATAAAGATAATTTCATTAATGTCCACAAATGACCAAAATAGTAAATCTAATGACAAATGGTCTAATGGAGGTGCCTTGCTGTTTCTAGTACCTTACTTCTGTGTGTAACTGTTTTGCATGAAGAGAGAAAGAGCCAAGCACCCTGATCCACATAATGGAAGAAGGCAGTAGGGACCCAAGCATATCTGTGGTTAAACATGAAACTTCTTGATCTCACTGGAAAAATGGGACATCTGAAAATGAAATGCTCTACTAACATTGTGAAGGATGGAAGGGCTTGACAAAGCAAGCCCCAAAGGAAGGTACCTGACGTTTACGTTCACAGTAGTACCTAATTGCTTTAATGAGAGGACAAGTTTAAAAGGCTGAAGTTTGGCTTAACGTCATTACTGTGTAATATTCTTAATTAGCTATTAATTAGAAATATTAAAGTTTTGACACCTTATTTTAATGTTAGACAAAAATAATGTGGGGCCATGACCCACAATTAGATTAAAGGCAAATTGCATAGTCTTTTCCTTATAGTAGAGAGCAAATAATGAAGCTGGCAGGCTCAATGAGCTAAAGATGAACAGATCACACCATCAACCAGCACAGAAGGCAGTTGTAGTTGGTTTTACGTGCGTGCGCGGGAGGAAGGAGGAGGAAGGCATAGCCTTGTGGGGCCTAAGAGGAATGCGTGTCTTTGGTGGGACAAAAAAGTTGAAGAGGAAGTTCATTTTGCTCATTCATCTATCATCTATTGAATTGTCTTTGACAGAGCACCTTAGATAAGTGCTGGTGCCTGCCACCACAGCCAGGCAACTTAGTGTTTCTAGCGGGACCTCAATCTTACCAGTGGCCCCCGAGTGCCTGCTCAAGGGAGGAGATCTTACCATTTCTATCCAGTGGGGAGCTGGGCATCTATCCACAGTGACCACATTTTAGAGACAGCAGAGCAGACCCAACAGGGCAGGCCGCCGTTAGGAGCAGGAGGGAGATCATCATAGTGCTGATATGGGAAACTGAGTTGGAATTTGGTGAAAGTGAGCCCTAACAGAGTTATTGCAACAATTTGGGAGTGTCTGCAGCAGATTTTTCTAGTGGCACAGATCACTCAGGCAGCACAGAGCCAAGCCCAAGAGGCCCACCGGGTCAGCCAGTCCGGGCAAATCCTTCGGGGTGAAGGCTGTGGGTTTTGTACGCAGAGACTGTGTGGGTTAAAAGTCTAATTTCTAAGCATTATTCTCGTCTAACCAGCAGAGTTAGTGGAGTAGCAAATATTTCCGGCCGAATCATGAGAGCCGCAGTAGCGTGCTGTACTTTTTTTGAGGTGGATTCAAATTTTGTTTCGCAGGTTACCCGCCGTGCCTGAATAAGCTCAAAAGTACTGTCTGGCGCCCATATTGCATAATTTTTACATCAGATTAATAAAATGGGTTTTATCAATTTTATGGTCGTAGTTTGTGTTTTGATGGCGTAATTGTTTTCACATACATGTATATGTTGAAGTAGCCATGTATGTCACACTTTCGTTATAAACATATAAAGGCACGCTCGTAGCTCGTACTCTGTTCCGTACAAGGGATAAACGCAATCATGGACAATTAAGAACAAACAAAACGCATCATTTGGAGGCAAAGATACAGTGAGCTGGTGGAAGCAGCTGGAAATCACTCAGTATCCCAAGATAGTGTTCGGAGGTCATAGAGGAGAAGATGGGGGACGAAAGATGTGAAGCGATGAAGAGGATAACGGTTTAACCCTTGCTAAAAGCTTAACAGGACCTCTCCCGGCGCAGGATGAAAGTATGTTATGTGGGAAGGGAGTCCAACGATTTCCGTACGATATGGCTGCACGCACCACCACAATAACCATGTCGCACCTACCACGTACCCGAAACCCACTATCCCCAACGTTCCTTCCAGTTTGGTGATGATGCGCAGGAGCCAAAAGAGTGCTCACTACAAAGAGCATTTTACAGAATACTACCTTATGGCTCGTATTTTGGGAGGCCATCACATTCAAAGATTTATGCCGCTGAAGACCAACAACAAACCCAAAGCCACCCGAGGAGGTACACATGCATGCGCGTTTTGCGCGTACGCAAGTGTTGTTCCTCCCAACCGATGGCTATTTCTGGAGAGTTCAGTCAAAGCATGGGTGGAGAAGTTGGATGTCTATTTCAGCCTGAACGGCGGGGACCGAGACAGGGGCGCGCCCAGCTGCCAGTAAAAGGCTGCTGTATTTGAGTGGAATCCACAACATTGGTGGTTCCATGGGTCATTAGCGCCCGGGCCGCGTAGGAGTGACAGCGTACACGAGCCATTTTGGCGTGCTGGGAGAGTGCTCAGACAGAAGGACCAGCAGGGCTTTTGGGTCGACGACCCTTTCCGTTGCATCGGGGGAGTCTTATGGCAGGCTACGTTGACAAGTTATGGATCCGCTGTGTTCAGGAGGACTTATATGTTTGTAAATGAAGATCCATTACGAGCCTTAGTGAGTAACAAACACACTACACGCTATGTGACGGCATTGCAAGGGCTAGAGACGGCAAATGTCTCGTACCAGTATTAGAGCACCACCCGCCAACAGACCCGGTTTCAAAATAAAAGGGGAGAGACAGAGAGCTCTCACCCCGAAGAGGCACCGAAGAAACGAAGCCTTAGATGATGTCGTATAACAGAGGAACCCCAAGGAAGAAGCTTGTTTCTTCACTTGCCAAGAGCTGGCGGGGCACCAAGCTGCTGGTGTGTGAAGAGGAAGGCATACCATAGAGGTTCCCGTGTGCCGTTGATGGAGATCAGAGACATTTCTTGAGATGGGAGGAGAGGATAACGAACAATTGTGAGGGAGAGGATTCTCCACTCCACCCCCACCGGTAAGTAGGATCAGATTCCTGAATTTCAGAGGGTCCGGACATTATGGGGCACCCAAGTATTTGATTTTGAGAATCTTAGAGACAAGATGGTAAGCAACAAGAACCGTTAGTGGATACAATGTATGAACTCCGCCAGATGTACATGCGACATGCGCTTTCATTACAGGTGTTCAATGGATTTTCAGTTGTTATGCCAAGTGACAGACTACAAAGGTACACCTATGTCCTGTATTGCTGACTGTGACCACAGTGAATTACTTCCATGACTCCATCACTTCTTCATGGCTGATATTTCTGGACACCAACATAGTGTTGGGAGTCCATGCTTCCATACCCTTGGCAAGAATACCATCGAATGGGAAGAATCTAGAGATGGAGAGTCCGTGGACAAGGATGGCAACCAGTTGTTGTTGAGAGGCATGCACTCATACCCACTACGTTACGCCCACACAAGATGAGTGTGTTGACGGAGGCGGAGACACAGAGGGCTATGGAGTCGTAGGCCTGGTGAGGTCGGGGGTGCGACTGGCCACCACATCCCAAGATTCAAGCTTGCCCTTGACAAGTACCTAACAATATTTGGTAGCGGCACCACCGGCTAGCCACCCCACCGTGGATTTGAGCATACCATTGAGACAGCGTACGGCAAGTCGGGATCACTTGCTCCCCAGGGCATCCTAAGGCCCACAGTAGCGAGATTGAGAGAAGGCCCCGACGCAGCCTAGTATTGGGGGCACATTGTGCCCGCTCTACCTCTTTTGTTTCTTCAGCTTGTCCTAGGGTTGTTACGATGGGTCATCGTAGGATGGCACGAATTATATGCCCTGTAGCATTTTGAAGAATTGCCACTCTTGTCCTCAGATCACGAGTTGATGGATGAGCCGAGGGGGAGCGAGCCGCCCAAGATCGATCTGTCCGGGGTACCATCGTATTCGGGTGAGATGCATGGTCGTCCTTAAGACCCATTTGTATTACTGTGACACTTTGTTTTTGGTGATGCCTTTGGGTTAAACAAATCCTCCGCCACATTTCACCCTCGTATGAATCACATATTTCGGTGGCCACGGAGGAAGCCTATAGGCTTATCAAGGACATCTGATGTACAACTTGACTGTGAGGAGTACTTGGCAGCATGTGGAGGCACTATTGCGCATTCGTAGGAGCGTAGTTTTATACAAAGCTGTCCAAGCAAAGCTAAATACCAAAAGATGTTTATTTAAAAGGCCATTAGTGTCAAGGAGTGAGGTTGCAATGGGAGAAGACTGTGGCCATCCGGGATTGACTGTAGCTCAAGAGTGTTATACAGAGCCCAGTGGGTTCACATGCACTTACGCACGGGAAATTTGTATGGCTTTTGCCACTAGCAATGCCCTCACGGATTAGACCATGAGCTTTTTCTCTAGACCACAACAAAGGCAGAAGAGTTTTTGGAGCGCACTGCTGTGCGAAGAGTAGTTGTCCAGCTGCTTCGCCCTTTCCTGAATTTCGCCAGCCCTTTGCTCTCGGAGTGCGATGTGCATCCGGGAAGCGATAAGGGCTTTTTGACGCAAAGGTCCGAAACAGCTTTCGTAGAGCCGGAAGCCACACCCGCGTAGGGAGAAAGCCACCTCGTATTTACGATGTGCGAGACAGGCCGCCCGCGCCGCCACTAAGTTCAGCGTACCAGGAACAGTTCTCACGGTGAGGAGCAGAACAAAATAGTTTCCAGTTTCGGGCGGGCGGCCAGCTTACAGAGGAGGCAGGCGGGGTGAGTAAGATCCAGATCACGATTTTGACATTTACCAAAGCCGTGCGGCTACAACCGGTAGCTAATGTGTTGTCCAAGAGGCTCGCTTCTCTTTGATTGATGAGCATTATTTTAATCGGTAGTGCCTACTGTTGTCGAGCACCCAAGGATCACTTGCATGCGAAGTTCGAGGGACATGACCGATGACCACTACCAGTGATGGATGGGAGTGATATATTACAAAGGATACAGTACCGTGGTTCAACAAACTTACAGCCACCGCAGAGAGGCTCGGGTGAAGGACCCCAAGGAGATGGACAGCCCCCGTAGCAGGTCCCAAAGGAATATGGGGGATTAAGTCCTAATTATAGCGTGGTTGTTACAGCCTTCTCATCTCTCGAGGGGAAATGGGAAAGCATCTCATGATTTTTATCATCACGTTCCATGAAAGGTAGCAAGGATCGTATTTATGGTCACATCGCTGACGAAGTATGCTGCTCACTGCCATCTCGTGCCCAAGTACACAACTCTCACAGTATTTAGTTGTTTCTTCAAAGAGATATTTCAAGTTGTGTGCTGGGTCTTCCAAGACGATTGCTGCCTGACCTATGTTGTTTCAAGGGCGGTTTTGGCAGTGAGGTTGTCTTATTGTAGCATGAGCTCACCTCCATATTTAGCCACATTATCCCCAAATGGATGGCTAGACAGATAGTTAACATGTGGTTGGAGGCTACTGTGTGCACCTGCTGGCAGCATGTTAGGACAGCATGGTGTTGTGGTGGTGGCCACAACATGGAAAGACACACAACACCACCGACAAATGTTCACAGTTATGTGTCCTGCCTTGCCCTATATGGTTAAGTGATGTTTTGACATTTGTTGATGTCATGTTTGGAGACAAGAAGGCCCTATGAGCCGTGTTGGGATTGGATCCAAGAAAGCGTAAGACATTTTGAGGGCTTCAAGGACAATATGAGACAAAGGCAATCACGAAGATCTATGCGTGCACTCGTACGTACGGAGAGACAGCTGAGGTTGGGGACTTAGTGCACCACCGCTCAGCCGCGTGTTGCACCACGCTAAAGCAGAGAAGGAGAAGCCAGCCCATTTCTGTGACCATACAGTCACCTTGAGAGGGGGTAGTCATACAGTTAATTCATTCCTGGAAGTCACATAATATCTTTACATATCATGCCTAAAAAGGCCTTAGGACAACATGACAAGCAAAAGAATCAGCGTTGCCTCTCATGGATGATGAGGGACACTTGCGGCTCACACCATTTACCTTGGGACACCAAGGAGAGGCATTTTAGGACATGGTGATCAAGGAGTTTTTATCAAATGGAGGAACGGGTTTCGGACGAGGATGCCACCGTCGAAGGAGAACAAATCGCCCGCACCCACCACCGCCAGCCTGGCGTCGCGTACACCTCTCCTCTCGAACCCGCCCCCCCGAAAACGCTCTCGAGCAGAGCATTTTGAAAGCCGTCCCCAAAACATTCTCGGAAAGTGGAGAGTACTTGAGGAGCATGGTGACCGCGGAGTTTTTTATCAAACCCGGGAACGACGCGGCGGAGGATGCCACCGGGCAGCGAAGGACCTTCCACCATCGACCGACCGGGATCGGCCAGGGCGTTGTGCGGCGCCCCACCCCTTCCTCGAACCCGCCCGGGCACGCTCGCAGCGGAGCGCGGGCGCAGGGCGTGCTCAAAAACGCTCCTTCCCGAGAGCGTTTTCGGGAGGGTACCTCCGCGCTCGTCAAAAACACTCCCCCGCCTTTTCGGGAGTGATTGTGTGAGCGGCTGGCTTCCTCCTTAAAAAATGCTCTTGGAGCACCTTTTTAAGGAGGGAGTGTTCACCCCCAAATGCAAAAACACCCCCGCCTTCGTCCCGGCTCTCGCGCGCAGGAGGAAAATGATGCCGGAAATTTGAGTGGGGGGCGGGAGGGAGGAAAGAACAGTGCCCTCTACCCCATTCTCTATTTTTCATTTTTGAGAAGAGAGAGAGCTAGAGAGGAAAAAGAGGAAGAAGAGAGGAGAGGAGAGGAGAAGAAAGGAGAGGGAGAGGGAGAGGAGAGAGCAAGAGAGCAAGCAGGAAGAGAGGCTGAACAAAGGAGCTGGAGGTCTCTTTTCTTGGGATCGAAATCATCAAAGGACAAAGGGGTAGGAGAGTCCAATCACCAATGATCTAAAAAAATTTTCTATGTGTTTTTACCTGTTCAAACATGAAAATTTGATTTTTTCTTAGTTGCATACCACTGTTAGAAAATGAAAAGATGAATTTTTTTTGCTATGTTGCATTTTAACTTGTTGAAAAAATGAAAATTAATTTTCTTTCTAGTTATGTATCTTTTCCTATTCCTCCATTGTTTTGTAGTGTTAAAAACTTGAAAGCTTGAATTTTGAAAGTTGAAACACTGCGTTTATGTTGGTCATTATTTTTTTCGTGTTGGTTCTATTTTGTTATTATAGTGTTGGAGAGTAGGAGAAAGAGGTGTCGGTCTCAAGAACAAAGGATGAAGAAGTGGGTTACAGTGAGACATGGGGATTAAAACCGCAAGACAGAGTAGCAACTTGAGGAGGAAGGGGAGAGTGGAGATAATGAGACCACAAAGTGACACTAACTAAAATTGACCAAACACCATTGTAAAAATATATGTTATTAGGTCCGACAGAAAGGTGGAACTACCAAATTTATATGCCCTACTGCAACAGCTAACATACAGACCAAAAGTACCGTTCCGTGCTGGCACCTTTTGTGGGAAAAGGCCATGTGATGGAGACAAAATATAAATCAAAATTTTGGTGGGGGCAGCCAAACAAATAACAAGATAGAGCCAAATATATAAGGGAGGAGGAGGAAGCCCAATACAACCCAAAAGATCGTAAGGTTTCACCAATGGCCACTAACATGGACAGCAGTCCATCAATCTCCACCATGGTGTGATATGGATAAGCACTTAGACGGTAAAACATCCTTTAAGTCTTAGAACCACATCCGACTTCCTTAACGAAAGGTTCTGTAGGAGCAGGTGAGATTCAGCACCCCCCTCTCATCTTCATGTGGGTACCATTAAATGTTCTTTTTCGCCTACCATGGCTGAAGAAATGGTTTCTGCCATTAATGATGCCCCTAAAAGGACAAGCAAGAGCTCGGCATGACAAGGCCAGAACCGGGCCTTGACTTGGAAAAAGAAAAATAAACTCATTTTGATAGAATGACAAATTCTGAATGAGCATGGGGTGTCCATTGTATCTCGATGGATGGACAAATGTGTATAAACAATGATATGTTTTACAGTCTGTTAGCAGCAATATTACTTTCATCACATGACTATTCAGATAAGTTCATTATTTACACTGTCATTATTAACCATTATCAATAATTGAAACTATTTAAATGTACAATGTCATCCAAGTCATCACTAATGCTACTAATTAGACAAACAGAGCAATTATCGTAGGGACATCACAAACATATTTTGTCTGGTGTTTGGTTCACACAATGAACCTTTTCGATGCATGATACATTTTAAAGTCAGCAACCCCACACAGAGGAAGCCATATGATTTCCAATATTAAAAGAAAAATTGATAAGATTTATTACAAAATTATATGTTAAATGGCATTTTTTTCCACTACTCAACATTGGAGTTGTTGAAGATAGCAAAACTAGATTTACACACATTTCTACCTTTCTGTGCGCCTTTGAAGGTAAGAGAGCTGTCATTTTGATAAAATGTCCATAATCGTGTATTAAAGGATGTGGCAACATCGCCTGGGATGTGCAAGGTTTTGAATAGTGAGACCGTTTCGCATCTTATTTTGGGGCAATGCAAGAGGAAATTTTAACTTACCAAATGGTTTATAATACATGATTCGCTTGCGTATATAGATAAACCAACGATTGGGGAGGTGTATGAGTAGATGGACAGTGTCGGGGCAAATAAAAGATGTTGTTGAAAAGATCCAAACTTGTATTCAATGATTCACAATTGTGTGCATGGTAACAAACTTACTGTTCTATCATGCGCCAGCGCGTATATCCATGCCAAAATATCACTTCATCTGTTGCAGCCAACCCGCAACTAGTAAATAGGACTAAATCTCTACAATAAAATCTGCAGGTACAAGAGGGATATATGAAAGCATTAGGATGTTGTCTCAAGAGAGAGAGTGCTAGAACCAAAACAATTTAGGGGCAATGGGGGATACTTTAGTTGCATTGGTTTGTTTTGTTCTTTTTCATGCAATGTGAAAATAGAGACAAAGCCAGATGCTCTCACATGGTGATTCACATGAAGATGACTTTTTGCCAAAATTGAAAGTTCTTCTCACAGTTAAACATTTTTCCGCAGAGGTGTTGGGACACCTAAGGGCCTTCATCCATAATGTGAGATGAAACAAGATTTCATTTTAAAATTTATGAAAATGTTTTGTTTAGTGTGTACTGCACCTGAGGTTGTTGAGTCATTATTAGGACGGCTAGTGAGGACCTCTCATATAAAGTTTTGGGACAACAACCACAGAGGATGGCATGACCTGGAGGACAAGACTACACATCCCAATAACCGCTAACTTTTGGAGGATGGAGGATGTGAAGGCAAACATGGCCGTCGCCACTCAGCACCATCCCATTAGTGTCGTTGCCGCGCGTGCGCGGGCGTGTTCTGTTCAATCATCACAAGCTCCTTCATGGATGAATGCCCGCCACCTTACATATCCTCACGTGGAGGGTATGGGCTCTCTAATTGGAGGTCGTGGTATTTCGTTAGCGGGAGATCACCGGATGACCACCATTACCACGCAGCCGTTTGTTAAATTAGAGTATTTCTCGTGGCAAGAGGAAGCACAATAGATAAAATAGATTTACAGCCACTAGTCTTTTCTATTTTCTAAAAGCTTTTAATTTTTACAATCGTTGAAACTTGACTCTTTCATATTTAATGAATATATTTTTGTAAATAATATAATGACAATTTAAGTTTGAACTTGAAATTTCAGTTTTAAGTGCTATAAGTTTATGAAGTCATTATAGATTTTAAGCATCATGATGCTCATGAAAATTGAAAGTTGTTTCATTTCTGTCATTTTGAAAATATTTTATTTCATGTTATATATTCTTTGTTGTAATGGTTAGCATTTAGCTACAAGTACAAATTCATGCGTATCAATGAATCAATGATGACAAATGTTATAGCATGGAATTTCTCAAAGCTTGAAACTTTTAAGATCGATGAATCATGAGACCTGCGATTAAGTATGTTAAAGGTTTCTGGAATTTATGGACGTGATTGATGAAGATTGCATTTCCCAGATGACTGACGTTACACATGGTTCAATCTATGCTTTATGTATTTATATCTAATTCATCATGCTTTTAAGGATATACACACCAAAATAAAATAAAAATATGTGTAAAAAGTATATATATTTTTAAAAAACGTCCCCACCGTGAGCTTTTAAAATGAAATTTCGCTCCCGCTCTACAAAAATAATTGACCCTGTAGCCATGTTTGTGACATGCTGTCTCAGTGATATTCAATATTCTCACCAGGCCATTCTCACACTGAAGTTTTAAGAATTTTGTATTTCCTAACATAAAAATAATGTGGCCAGTGACCCACAATTAGATTAAGGCAAATTCATAGCGCCCGCAAGAGAGGCAAATATTGTGGCTTTGGTAATGCTCTCACCAGCCGAAGCTGAGAAAGCAATGTTAACAATAAAAGGCTGCAACAGCCGTGGTTGTTCTAAGGGAGGTAACGCAGAGTGGTTAGAGGAGGCATCGTGCATTTTGGTGGGGCCCAAGAGGAACGTTGGACCTTGGGGACAAAAAGGAAGAGGCAACTCATTTTTCCTCATTCATCTATCATCTATCGAACTTGTCTTTTCGATGCAGCACGCTGAGTGCGCGGTCCGCCATCGTTGTTTAGCAACCGAGTGTTTCCCAGCGGCAGAACCCCCAACCTCCGCTTTCGAGGATTTTCGAGAAGCCCACCAAGGAGGAGATCTTACCATTCTATCTTAAGGAGTCGTGTGATTCATTGTAAAGTTTTGTAGATGTTCTATGCTGAAGCAATTTCACTTTTATTTCGTAATCATACAAGTAGGTGTTAAAATGCGTATAGAAGAACATATATGCAGATTCACAGAAGACAAACCCTAATAAGAAAATGTTTATTCGTTAAGCTTACCAATAATAGGATGTTCAACTGTAAAATAAAGTCTCTCAATGCTCAAACAAGACAAAAGTCACAACAACCTTCAACTTTAGATGAGTCGTCTCATTAACTTCTTAAAAGCTGAAACATGTCCCGAAAGTCAACGAGGACAAGAAGCTAAAAGTCAACGCAAAGAATAAAACGGTCAACCCTTTTGACCTCGATTTTTAAAGCAGTAGTACGGTTTCAGCAATCGTAACCTTCTACCAATTTTCGAAATTTTTGTTTAGACCAAGCGTTGACTAAAGCGATCACTGTCACCTTAAATTTTAGCAGTAACAAACTGAGTGCCTTCAAATTTTTGACCGTACGTTCTGTCCTTCTTCGTCCTCACACGGTACTAAATTCGTCCTTCTTGGTAGCTCTCGTATCTTTGAAGGAGAGAGGAAGATGAGCGATGATAATAAAAATCTTCCTAACTTTTTCCTCGTATATATATCCATCATGAGGGCGTTATTACACCGTTGGGCATCCTAGCCTACATTATAAAATCGGCCGACTTTTGCATAAGATATCTATTAAAATAATAAATTCAAAATATAAGTTCATTATTTGATTAAGACATATTTTATATGGATTTTTACACTTTCGTAAAGAGGAATCAACAAAAATATTAGCCTCTTAATTCCATATCTTGATATGAGTTTGACCTAGTTGTCCAAATTTAATATCTATCCATAACGTGATTATCTTCAAGAGACAACATATAGACCGCAATGTAATCACTCATAGTTGGTGAGAGGGAGATCATCCAAAATGAGGAGGTAGGGAATTTTGAGTTGGGAATTAGTGGGAGGCCGAGAGCTTCTCATTGTGGCTATTGCACACAACTGTGAGCATTCAGCATAAACTTTTTTCTGTGATGGTAAATTAACCCGTAAACGCAAAGAGCCAAGCCCTAGAGGACCAATTTTTGGGGTCATTCAGCCCAAGGAACTGTCCGCGGTTTATTGTGTTTCAGGAGATATCAAGGTTAAAAGCCCGAAATTTTTCTAAGCATTATTCCTAGCCCAACCAACATTTAGTGGAGTTAAATAATAAGATTAGGCCGAATCACAGAGAGTCATATAATAAAGGGCCTTAGACAGCGGATTTAGCTTTTGCTTCGTAGTGTTTTGCCTTAGGTCAAAGTCACAAGCTCAGTAAAGCATTACACTAACCCATATTACACCTCACATCATATTAACAAAGGGCCCAGACTTGAATTTTTTTAGTTTCAGCTTGTGTGTTTTGATGGTAATTGTTTTTGTTGTTGTTAATGTCCGTTTATGCATTGTTAATACCGTTAATTTCTATTAGGAATATTACATAATGAAAGGAGTATATTTTTTATGCCACATAAGCCACTAATATTTTTAAAATTTTTAATTGCAATTTGTTTGAAAGTTGAATTATGTTTTCTTTACTTCTAATGAAATGTGAGTTAAATTTTTCTTTTTATTATATGTTGCAGATGTTTATAATAAAAACTATGGCAAAAAAAATGTTCAAGTTTTATTAAATTTGTTGTTCGTATCATCAACTACATCCAACCTAGCACTTTACAGAAGAATGTTAAATTGGAGTGTGTTTGAAAATATGTTCTAAAATGAAACGCTTATCCCAGGAAATTATAAATTTACACCTTCGACATATTGATAACCCCCAAGACTCATCAAATTATTATGACCTCTTATAGATAGGATTTTCATGTCTTAATGATTTGCATATGTCCACTACAATTCCATTCTCAGAAGATGCATGGTAAAATATGTTCTGTGGACACTTTATACACATATTTGTTGGAGTGGAGGATGGGAAGGTGTCAATATGATAGGAAGCATTTGCATTGTTAGATGTTAGGTCTTACATTACTAGTATAGTCCTTTACTGTTGTTACAACCTTGGTTTGTTATTATTGTACTGTGAACTTCATTTTATTATCAGTTCTTTAAATTATTATTGTTAGGCTTGGCTTAGGATTACATTGTGGACCACTAGGATTATATTAAGGCCCCATGGACCTTTGCACATAGAAAGGAGGTTTTGTAAATTGTATCATCCAAGAATTGTTCATTTATGTATGTACTGGGAGGTTGTCTTCCTTAAGTGGCTCATTTCTAAGGTGTTGATATCTCTTTTCTTTCTCTTTTTGGAGCCAGTTACCAACATTTGGCATCGCAGGTTTGGATTTGTGCTCTCACTGCCCAAACAGCGTCATCATGGTATTTTCGCTATAACTTTTTTTCATTTACATCAAAAGCTGAAATTTTTTAGTGTCAAAATCTCAGTGAAGATTGTCTAAAAATTTCAAGAAAGCTAGGTTTTGGCGTATTTTCAGAGATATGATCTATGGAAGTTAGGTTTTTTTCTGTGTTCCTAAATAAAAATACTTCCAGGCATTTTCGGCACAAATTTTTTTTTCACAAAAGGTCTGCATCCCAAATTCCGTATGGTGCGAAGTTGAAATCCCGAAGAAATTCGTCAAAAATTTTAGCCAACGACAATATTTTCTTATATGATATGTGGAAGGTAGTGTTTTTTAAACTCCTAAATTTCATCTCAAAGAGGTGATCGTGGGAAAAGTTCAATAACCCTCTGGGCAACCTGATTGGAGTGTCGTGAAAAAGTGGTCGCAATTATACCTGACCGTAGTTTCGTAATGTCACCCAGAATATGATACAGTGATGATGTGGCAAGTCGGACAAGTTCGCTCTACCGAACCAAATGCATAATTAGGTCATTGTGGGAGATTAAAATTTTGTCTTATAAACCAAACTGTGTCGAAACTCGTGGCATTCGAAAGATAATCTGAGAAGCTACGTTATACCTTCGTAAAATAAATATTTATGCCTACAACCTACAAATATAATCCAATTTTTAACATTTGTGCCCTCAAAGGGCAAGAAAAAGTGTGTATTTTTTTCTTTTTTCCGAATCAGCATAAGTCTTGTTTGAAGAATCAATTTGAATTGATTCCAAGGGTACATTGCATAATAGATACTAAAATATTATTATAAAAGATGCCCTGGAAAATAATTCATATGGCTTAATTTTATTGCTTCGTGAAGTAGCCCTACTATGACCTGTTAATATTAAGAATTGTGAACATGATCTATCAAAATTACAAGAGCAAGGCAACAAATTTCACTTCGCAAAGAGCAACAAAAATGAAAAATGAAGTTTTGAAGAAAGGCGTTTAAGCTAAGATGGATGGCATGAAGTCGTACAAAGTTTTCAAGATGAAAACATGAAGAATGATCTAAAAAAGTTTAGACATTTCGTAAGGTTTGAAAGTTGATACAAAAAAATGTTTCTTACAATGGCAAAAGATACAGAATAGAACCTCATGATGAGGAACAAAATCAATGTTAACTTGATTTTCACAAACTTAATGTTATGGAAATAAAATCCACTACATATTCCAAAAAATGGATATGAGGAAGTTTGATGGAAAGGATCCCGTAACATGGATACGATATATGGAGCAATATTTTGATCTCCATAACGTGCAAACACACAAAAGGTACGCATTGCAACTTTACATTTAGAATAAAATATACTTAGAAGCAGAATGATGGAATTGCTCTTATGTGCAATGGTTGGCATTTGGTCTATTTTTACTAAGAAATGATAGCACATTATGAGGATACAAAGAGCAACACACTTTTTAACAATTGATAAATTCAAAACAAAGGGTTTAGTGAAGAAAGACATTTATAAATTTTAAAAATTAAACAGGCAAGAATTTATATTCTGTGAGAACACAGATCAATTTCATATAGCCTCTCAAAGTGATAACATTCAACATGAAGTTCGAAGTTTAAACATTTGCCTTGAGAAAATTCAAGCCTTTAAGAAAGTTGAATGTAAAATAATGGCGTACAAGTATGCCTACTACCCACCCTATAAAGAAGCACATACGCTTAGATTTACAACCTACAAGGTTGGACACCACAACAATCGGGAAGAAAAAAAGAGCAAAAGGGCTTTGCTACATTTATGATAGCAAACATACTAAAGGTCAGTAAGTAAACAGAAGAATTATTTTACAGAATGAAGAGGAAGAAATGAACAAGAAGAGACACATACTAAAGAAACTGCCCACTTTCGTGACATAAAAGAAATGAATCGTACCATATCGTGTAATGGCTACAGAATTACTACCTTCAAACTTCCTCAAGACAGAAGGACAAATCAAGAAGAAAAAGGTAATAGTGTTGATTTATTCGAGTATACCCATAATTTTATTCATTGTAAGGTAGCGATGAATTAAATTGTTTTCATACCCGCACTCGGTATCGTTTATGATGGTTGCAAATGGAGGAACTATAAATTGTTCGGAAAATGCTACAATATCAAGCTAACCATGAATACAGTGACTAGTCCAATGCTTTCTCATTCCCATGGGAGGTGTTGCTGATGTTGTACTAGAGCACAATGGTTACAATTGGGGATTTTAAGAGTTTAATTTTCAAGAACTTTTCTTGAAATTTTTTTTGTAATGAAAGGAAGTCAATCGTCAAAGGTCAAGGGTTTTCTGAAGGAGAAGCCTGTGAATGTCATGACAAAAGCTCGTAAAGAAAGAACAACAAGCAAGAATTTAGCAAATTATGCTCACTAGAAGTTCCGACATCAAAATCATCTATTTCCTGGCAGTATCTCCAACAAGTCTCGACAATCATTCCAAGGTGTTTGAAATCTTGCAGACCTCACCTATTCGTGATCATGATCATGCTGTCTATTTGGTCTTGCATGTTCTCTAAATATCGTGTGCCTTATAGACATCTCATTTCATGAGTGAAATTGAACGTATGATTGCGTAAATGTTAGAGGCGTACAATTCAACCTAGTCAAAGTTCTTTCTCTGCCTCCTTAGCATTACAAGCACAAGAAGGATGGATCATGGCGAATGTGTTCGTATTATAGTGGGAGCTTCAATAAGTCACTATTAAAGATAAATTTCATTCCCGTATCGATGAATTACGTATTTAAATTGAATGGAGCAATTTGCCCACAAGCGTTAGATCAGTTTGATATTTATCAAATTAGAATGAAGACCCAAGAGACCCAAAATGGTGACGTTGAAATCGTTGAGGGCTGTCACAACTCGAACAAAGTTTTCTTTGCCTTACCAGCCACCTTTCATATTTCGAAGGGTTGATGAATTTACTTTTAAACTTCCTTCTTTAGAAAATTTGTGCTAGTATATTTTTCGAGATGATATACTTAATTTACAATAGTTCGTATGAATATGTTGACAGTACTCAACTATTGCAGAGAAACAATTATATAAAAACATCCAAATGTTTTTGGAGTACAAGAGGTGGAATATCTCGTCATATTATATTCCGAGGGTGTTAAAGCAGACCCTAACAAAATTAAAGTTTACGAAAGAATGGAAAGTCTCTACGTACTATAAAGTAGCTAGGATTTCGTTAACAAGGTATTACTTAAAGTTTTATTAAGAAGGTCATGTAGGAAATAGCACTTAACAACATTATTGAAGAAAGATGCATTTTCATGGACTCGAAGCAACTAAGGCCTTTGAATACCCGTGTAAGAGTATTAAATAAAGCCTAGCACTTATTTTAGCTACGCGGTATCTCTCACAAAAACTTTTTTTGTCGTGAACGTGATGTTTTGTGAAATGGAATTTGGTGTGCCTTAGTCACAGAAGCATCCATTGCTTTTGAAAGTCGCTTCAATCAAAGGAAAGGTCGATTTCTAAACTTATTTACAGAAGAAAACAGCATAATATCGTACACTAAAGAAATGAAGGTGAACCGTGCTCAATGGGAAGACATCAAGGTCAAATCGATCATGATAGTGTTAAAACACTTTTGGAACAACATTGTCTTCTTAGTGATGTTAAAAATGGGTCACAAAGATGTTGGTTATGATTGAAATAATTCACAAAAAAAGAAAGCTTAATGTTGTTACATGCACTCTCAAGAAAGAATGAAGAGGTGGAAGCATTGTTTTGTGCCATTTCTATTATCCAACCAAATTGGATAACCCAAGCAAGAGATGAATGGAAGAAGAAGTGACAAAGCATACCTATTCAAAGTCACAGCAACATCCTAGTACATCCGATACATTTAATGGAAAATGGATTCCCTAGCAAAGGAAGATCGCTATATCTTTGTAATAATTTCAACTAAAACAAAAGATTCTTCGGAATTGCACACTTTCCTTTAGATAGACAGCCCCGTATTTTAAAATTTCTCCTACCATAGGTGAAGAATTTTTTGGGATGGCCTTAAATCGATATTCAAAAGTTTGTAGCGGAATGTTTGCTCTGCTGTAAAATATATTAAAGTGGAGACAATTAAGACCTTAGACTTCTACAACCTTTATCCATTCCAAGTCAACGTTGGGAGAAGATTTCCAATGGACGGATGCGTTTACCAAGTCCAAAGTAGCAGGTACTGCTGCTTGCGGTGGCAGAAACAGGATGGCCATATACATTTCTTGAAAATATCTCATCTATTTAAAGTGTAAACATAGCCAAGTATGGCCTATAATACGTACTCCAAAAGTTACATGGAAACGGCGTTGGCTGCGGAGATGTAGACTTGGCTTACCGGTACCCTTGACGAGTTGGTTTCGTTTGGGTACCTAGACCAGTTTGGCATAGTTTCAATTTGTCATCTCAATTGGCGGTCGTAACCATAACAAATGTTTGGCGATATTTTCGCTGTTTCGTATTCTATAACAAACAGAAGGAATATGGAATACTTCTACCAATGGTACATTTCTTCACCGGTGTTAAAAATGACCCCATTTATGGTACTTATGACATTATCCAGCTCATCGTATCATACCAAGGGAAAATCAAGGTTCAAGCGGTGAAGATTTCATCAACACGTTAAAAGAAAGCCTTCAAATTCTTAAAGTATATGAAGAAAATGCGAAAAGCTTCATGATAAAATGCGAAAAATGGCAATACCCATTGATGTGCAGAATCGAATGAAGCATATGATGATCGTACTCCCAGGATTTCCCACCTCCCATGCCTTGCAATCGTAGATTGCATTTTGACCTCCCACTGCGATTTCCTTCATGCTTCTTTCCATTCTGCTTCCTTGCTTCCATTTTGGTAGATTTCATGCCATGCTTTCCTTGCAGCCTTCGTATTTGCATTGCAGTAAAGGCTTTGCCATAAACGGAAATGGCACACCTATTTGTAGTAACTACTCACAGAAATATTTGGATTTTGAGACTCCCCTTTTGGACTCCCTTTTGGAGGACTCCCCTTCATACAGAGGGCTAGAGGATCCATGCTAGAGGCCATGCTAGCACTCCCCAGGCTTTCATGCCTTGTGTTGTGTTTCCCACCTCCCATGCCTTCATGCCTTGTAGCTCATGCCTTGTAGCTGACCTCCTGACCTCCTGACCTCCTGACCTCCTGACCTCCTGGGATTTATTTAAGTCTCTAATATCTCTAAAACATCACCATTAGGTTCAAACAATAAAGACCCAAAAAATGACTATTGGTTTCTTGAGGTAAGGTCGAATGCTCAAGCAGGCCTCATTCTATTGTTGGCTCCTAGTGTCTTAATGGCGCTCTAAAACTTTTGAAGCAGCCATGCTCAAAGTCTTATAGCCTGCAATCACTAATGAGTCTCAATGTCCAAAAAGTTGAAATTGATGACCACTCCAAGAATAGCTCTAATAATGCCTAATATAGAGCATAAACAATTTGATTGCGCTTTTTCAAATATCTTCACTAAAAATGGAGCAATTCCACTTAAAGACCGACTTATTTTTATAAAAATTGAGAACTTGAAGCGTTGTTATTTGACCTACTACATTAATCATTAGCAATAATCGCAAATAATAAAGCAAAATTTTCTAAATTCAGTTTTGCTTAATCACAACAAATTTAGATAACTTTATATGACCACATAACATTAATCTCTAATCCTCCCTTATTATATTAACTATAATTTAATTATTTTTAATAACGAAATTATATTATTTTAGCAATTTTTTCGAAATCACTTAATTTTCAATATTATACTTATTAATTAACCAAGCAATAATTAATAAGCTAAATATTAATGACTAATTTTTAATGAGACAAACATTACCAAACTTAATGACATTAATTGTGAAACATTATTATAATGAAAATTTAAACCAAAACCAAACAGAATACTAAACTAATTAATTAGCAATAAAATATATCTATATGTATTATATGTTAAGAACTTAATTATTTTGAGTTGATCCTTTATACATTAAATTCCTTCTGATATTTCAATAAGCAATGAATAGTGTACCAGACTTCTAGTTGATGAAAATTTTTTATGAATATCAAAGTTTCACGTCAGGGCCTGATGATGAAATTGTTTTGATAGCTATGATCAAAGCTTCACGTCAGGCCTGATGATGAAACTGTTCGGATATCAAAACGAATCTCATCTTTGTGGGCGCTGACATTGAAATTACAGCTAAATAAAACTTAAAGGCCCTATTTTATTTAAGTCACAAAAGAGCCATCCAACGCACAAAATGAATTTCCTTCACTATATTCATTAATTTGTTCATCTTAGTGAGCGCTGTCTAATTTATTAAATTAGCATATAGAATTAGAGACTCACTAGTTCATTTTCAATGTTTCAAGAAAAGCTCTGATGATGAGAGAATTATCTTGAATTTTTGAATCAAATTTAACAGCAATAAAATAAAATCAAGCTCGTTAGAATATGGTGGAAAACATATCACGAAAGCTAACTTATAAATAAAAGGAAATTGTAATTATGCATCCAAACACTAGAAATATTTTCAGAGAAACGAATTTAAATTAATATTGCATCAGATATAAAGCACATTTATGCATAGTATTTAGGAATAAATTTAAAATTAAAATAGATAGTTTGTGGTCTAATTAAATATCCTGTCCCTAATTCAACAACCTGCTTCACTGTCAATTTTGACTGACTTTTTCAAACTTTATCTTATTAGTGTTAGAAAACAAGATACCATAAATGGCAGGAATTATCGTATCAGTGTATGGCACATCTGACTAGTATAGTATCATCGTTTTTCTGCCTCCAATATTCACATCTTTGTAGTAGATTTTTAATGTTTATAGTATATTCATGAGTTGTATTCTATGCTGTATGTTCTAAAGCCCGCTAAACTCAGTTAAACAGGATTTCTTCGGCAATCTCTTCCAACGTGCCACCATTCACTCTCAGCAGAGAGTTATTGATGTCTATTCATCCAGGCGGCCAATGGCGTTTGTCAAGATATGAAGAACAAAGCAAGAGAGAGTTCAGATGCATGAAGAATGCTAATGGTTCTTATGATTCTGCCTGTGGCTAGGAAGGATATTGTTATAAGATCTAGTAGATGCTAAATGTTTCCTAACCACTCCTTATTTGGGGAGCTGAGACTTGTAGAGGAATTTGGACATAATTACAAGGGAGCTTCCTAGTTCCTGCGATGTATTTTTGCTTGAGAGGATCGTTGAGCTCATTAACAGCAGACATCCAACGTTACTTTACAATTCGTTTAATGATGTTGATAAGCTGTTAAAGCTAAATGAATGCATTCAAATTCCATTAATGGATGTACAGTTTATCTCCGCATATGATAATGAATGGATGAGCTATTGTCGGATGGCAGAACTGGAACTCAATCTCTTTTTTTTTTCTGGACTGTTTAGATTCTAGTGTTGTTTGTTGTTTAGCAGCCAATGAGTGTAGTCGAACTGGCTTTTTTTTGGGTTGAGAATTATGAAATTTCTAGCACAATGAGGTAGTTTAACTGGCTTTTTAAGAAAATTTAAAAGGACTTTAGGGAATTTAGATGTCGAACTCATTTTATTATTATCCAAACACTCTGCTAAAGAAAATTTTCAGAATTTATTTTGCTCAAATTTTATTTTGCTATACAGTTTTGCCTATTCTTAAAACCACATAAACGAACAACAAAAAAACAATAACCTGTGGGAAAAAATTTCCCTACATTTGACGCGATAAGAACACAATTGATATGGTTCAGATTTAACCTGTGGGGAAAATTTTTGTACACTGGGTGCGATAAGAACACAATTGATATGGTTTGGGATTGTGATATCGTTATATCAATTATGCAGTAATAATGCAGATGTGTATATTAAACGTCCATTGAAAATTAAAAATTTAATAATAAATTTAAAGTTAATCAATACATATTTTTATTAAAAAAGCAAAAAGAGAGTATAGATCGTTTAATTTATATTAATGAAGACAATCACATTAGTAATGTGACCAGTGCGTTTCATTTGGTAATGTGGATATAGACCAGTGGTTTTACTTTATTGATTTTAGCACATCTAGATTTAAAGTTATTTATTTTTACGCTTGAGTGCTTTTTTGTTATTTAATGTTTACAAATTTTCGCTGAGTCAATGAGAGCCCTTTCTCAACGTTCTGACGGCCAGTTAAAATTCTGACATTTGCCTGCCCAGCATGAGATATTGTGTATATTTATGCCTGGAAAAGTATAAATATGCATCCCCGCCCAAACAAACACCGTCGATCATCAAACCATTAACGATGAAGATTTTAGGAGTAAGCATCAAGAATGGCAACATCGTGAAAATTCGACATGTCTGAAACTAACATGCACGATAGTATTTCAACACCTGACATGCCAGCTTATCCTTTGTTTGATCGATATCAAAATATCTTCCATATGCAGAAAGTAAACTCTTAACCATACTAATGTTATTGTTGCTTTTGCCTTGCCTACCCTCACCAGAAAACCAATATTGATGTAAGAACATCGAAATACAAGTGAAACGTTGACATAATTTATGTTGTTCTTATGTTGTTGTTACATGTAATGTGATGAGGTTAAAGTTTTGCTAAACAAATTGTAAAAGCAAATTTTTTTTTAATAGGTGACTCAGGTATGTTACATTAATAAATAATATGTTATATTATTTTTTAGTAATATTTATTAAAAAATAAATAAATATTAAATATAATACACCCTGTATACAATAAAAAAATTAGGTTTTAGGTAGTTTCTTCATTTTTTATTAATGTTGAGACATGTTTATTTTCATCTTTATTATTTGTTTGCTTATTTATTTATTTATTAATCTTTATTTTATTTTATTTCTTTTTCATTTATTTATTTTATTCTCGCTCTTTATAATTATAATTTATTTTTTATTTTATTTTATTTATTTATTTATTTTTAATTATTTATTTTATTTTTTTAATTTTATTCTATATTTATTCTTACCTTTTCATTTTATTTAATTAATTTCTTATTCTTATTTTTTCTTATTTTTTATTATTTCGAAATTTTTCATTATATATACGATGTGTATATATATATATATATATAACTAAATTTTAAATATTATTTAATTACTTTTTAATATTTAATTTATTCGATAATAATAAAAACAATTGAATATCTCTTTAACAATGGTACAGAGGCTATCTTCTCTTTTTATAAAGTGCTTAAATTAGTAGAAATCTCCTCTCGATGTTCGAACTTTAGACCATAACCCCAAGCAATAACAAGACGCCTTCCGAAAGGCTACATTCCATTGTTATGTTACCAGGAGACAGCAAGGATAGTGAATTCGTATTGATTTTCACCCTGGCACCTCATTTATTTTTCTTCTTCCTCCGTTCCCTAGAGTGGAGTTGGAGAAGATTAACCAACATTCACCGTTCACTTTTACATTGTCAGTAGGTTTCTTTTCATGGCCTTTGCACTCTTGGTGACCACAGATGACCTTTATCTATTTACAAAAGTTATACTTAGCCCTGGGATAAGAGCATAATTGATATGGTTCGTATTTTGTGGACATTAAAACATATTTGACTTTACATATATATGTATTTTAAAACGTCATGAATATTTAAAATTACATGACCAGTTAATTAAGTATATATATATATAGGGTTAATTTATATTACCAAGACAATTACATTAGTAATGACAAACTTATGTTTAGCCCATTTTTTTTTTGCCACATTAAGGCTATGGGTTATTTATTTTATAAAGTTATTTATTTATATAATGTTATTTTAAATGTGAAAAGTATATATATCTATATATATATATATATATATATATAAAAGAGGAGATTGAAACATAATATATTTTTTAAGTAGAAAAAAACCATTTTATATTGAATAAAAAGGTAGTATGTATATTTGGATTATATATATATAATTCATAATCAGCAGAATTCAAATTACATTTCATGTCAAGTTTTCCAAAAAACTATTACATCTTATAACTTATCAAATTTGTACTATAATGTTCGTGTTCTAAAACAAAGAAAACAAATCGTATTTTAAAATAAATACTATTCGCTATTGTTTCAACACATATCCATTTTAGCTTCTTTCCTTGTTTTCCTTTGCTCTCTTTTTCTTCCTTCCTTTCATAAGTAATTAATTGCACATATTCACCGTCATCTTCCCGTGGTCAAAAGATGAAATAAAACCCCACTGCCTCCCCATTGAGCATTTTCTAATATGTTAGGCACCTAATTTATTTACATAAATGATCAAATTTATATTATGAAAGGTTCAAAGCTAGAGTTTTTGATGTGTCATTCAGTTTTTTTAACAGGAGGATCAAAGACGTTACTACCCTTGACTCATTTAATGATCCCTTTGGCATCACCAAAAATATGGCATTGAATGTGTCATTTAGAGCTATGTCAACAGCACCACCCTAAAGCAATGATTTCTACTCTATTTTTGTTCCTTCCAACTTCCTTTATTTAGAATGATGTAGTTTTAGGTTTTCATATAGATCATAAATTCCATACCCACATGCTCTCGAGATTGCTCATCAAAAACCCCACTGGGAACGATTTCTATATCTCCACATGCTCTTAAATATCTACATCTCCTTTAGGCAATATCAACCCTGATCATTGAAAAAGGCCACAAATGATAATGTCCTCTCGTACCTATATTCATTATGCTCAAAAGATAAAAGTAATGTCTCTCCAAAATAGTCAATAAAATGTATAGGAAGTGTCTTTGTATTTATCTTTATCCATTTTGTTGTGTTAGGGTAAAAGTGTCTTTATCTACACTCTTAGTTAACTCATCACCCTTTCAAACTATTTTTGTAAAGGGTATGTTCCATGAACAGATGGTTGATCTCCTCTCTCCTTTCCTACATAAAATGCATATACCTCGTCCGACAACCTCTCAGAGATTCTTCCACAACAATATTCGGTTGTGAATTGCTAGACACCAAAAACATGTAGTTTTATTAAACTTCCACCTATATATAACTGCTTAGAAATGAATATAAATGTTTGTTATCTTCTGCTCATAAAATGAAAATTATATGTTATCTTTTTTAAACCATCAGATCCTTTCCTAAGGGAACTCAACTCAAATCATATGATCTCGTAATTATTATGAAACTATGTGTGCCTAAGGCTTGTGGTATACTCCCATTCGACACTCCTTTTCGTATATCAAATTATTCAGACCTCTTATGTAAGAGAAGTTCAACCTCACCACCAATATCCATATATTAACAGATCTTAGTTATTTTTTCTAGAAAAATTGCAAGTTGTACAAGTGATTGAGAATCTAAACAGATATGTGATTTCCATATGCTAATAATATATCTATCTATCTATATCCTTGAACCAACGCCCACTACCCACCAACTTGTCCCAAAAGTAAGTGCAAAACCAAATATGGTCCTCCCATATATATATATGTCAATATATGGCCTTTTTTCTTGCCTACCATTAATTCACAGACGTGAAAGATGTGTCCAAAACATATATATATATATATATATATATATATATATATATATATATATATATATATATATATATATATATATATATATATATATATATATATATATATATCTATAATATGATTGATTTTTAATCTATTGCTCATTACCTACCCGTATTTTTTATTAAGAGGCATTGTTAAAGCTATCAAATTGTTGAAATTCCTTTGCTTCGCCTGAAACTTGCCTATAATAATGTATACCTAATGATTAGATGAAATTTTTATAATTTCTTCCCAAGCATGCATCATTCATAAGATCTCAGGGCCAAGATCATTTGTATCCTTTTTTGACACTTCTTTGGGTAATAAAAAAAGATGTACCCAATCGATACAGTGATATTTCGTAAGATTGATTTTAGCACAATGAGTCTCTCTCAAAGACATCCATTTACACCAGAGTCATTTGCTGTTGAACTTATCTATAAGCATCAAAAATCACGACATATTAATACTATGTTTGAGAGTAAAACCCAAATATGAAAAATTTTGTCAATTGTTTAAATGTGACCCTAAAAAATCTTTAATTTCTGGGTATTAATATTGTCAAACCTTCTTGTATAAGATTCATTTAGCCCTATTCATGTTGACACTTACATTCTAAACATTTAATATTATATAGCCATTTTCCATATAAGGACTTCAATTCAAATGTCATTCATAAACATAAGAATTAAAATTCAACTATATGCAGAACTTTACAAATATTTACCATTAATCATATAAAATTTATGAATTTTTAATAACCTTGCCATCCATTCAGACTCTGTTGAGATCATACTCATTTTGATCAAAATTGGCAGAAAATAATTTCAAATAGGAAATTAAAGAAGCTATACAATTATCTTATGATGCAAGATTTCTAGCTATGTAATTAATTGAATGTGTTGGAATTTTTTGTGTAATTTCATCAACATCATGTATTTGTTCTTCTGTAAAATTGTATTTTTTTCTCATGGTTATAAAATTTGACATTAACGTGCTCATGTTTTTTGTAATCAATTTAGAGATGATTTTACACACAAAATTACTTAGTGAAATGTCGATAACTTAAAGGTTCTAGCCTTATTCTTAGGAATTAAGACAATGAAAGTTGAGTTAATAACCCCACTAATGAATAGTATTTTTATTAATTCCCTGAAGCCACCCTCAACAGATCCGAAATCATCAAACTTTCTTGAAGAAAATGGAATTACAACTCAATTTTGATTCCGCCCACCTTTTTTTCTTTCAACATCTTTCAAAGTGAAAATTTCTCATTGAAACTGCTTTTCCACCTTTTTGCTTATCTAATTTCTGCACAACATAGTTGAATCAGATCAATGAAGGATGCTTTGATCTCGTATACCGATGAACTGGCAGAAATATCCTTCAAACAAGTTTAATGGGTTACATTTTCTAAAGATTTTTGATTATTATGAAAAGTTTAAAATTGCATCTCATCTATTTATTTAATTTCATTTTTGATTTGGTGACAAACTTTTGCGGGGTTTACCACCAAATTCTGACATTTTTATTATTATTCTTGTTTTTGTGAATTTTAGGCCTAAAAGCACAAAATCACTGGTGCCTTAACTTTTTCTTACATCTTCGCTAAAGAAAAGATATTTTTAGATTTCGATCAGTGGAACAGTATTAGAAATTTTAGATCAAATGAAGTTGCTTATTCTCAAAGGCCAAAATAACTATTTATCTTTCTCGCCTTAATATCAAGAAAGTACAATTTTGGGTTTTTTCATCGTTTACCTTTTAAATGACTTCGTGACATTATATTGAAAAATCGAAGTAGTTTTGGAAAAGTACATATCCGTAGCTTCAACCAGCGAATACGTGACCTGGTTTCCCCGATACTGTGACGTTCCACAAAACTACACCGGCAGTTGTATTTATGTTACGTTCGTACTTTAATATTAAAAGCAATTTTTATATGATCAACAAGTTGCATGTTAACCAAGTTACCTTAGTGCTAGCCTTTTGTAGTGATTATTTTTTGTTATTTTGGTCCTAAAAGAGGCTTTTGTTGATACCAGTTTTAATTTTGTTAAGCCTGGCGATACCGTATTTGTTTTTGGGCCATTGCCTTGGCTATTTTAGGTTTCTCCTTCTTTGGCTGCAGGTATAACCAAGAGATTCATTATAACAAAGATAAGAATTTCGATATATTGAGAGCAATACAGCATTATGAGTTGGAATAAATACTTGTTTTTAAGGATGATGTCTTGTTTGGCTTGATGGTAGAGAAGCATTGTGTATATGGATCCTATTGATGAATGGTGATGTTTCTATGATTTTTTTATGTTTCCTTGCTTTCATTGATGTTCCACATTTTAATTTTGGCTTCAGACCAGAAAGGATAGCAATGAAATATGTCACATATAAGCACCTCAAACATCCTCCATGTTACAACTTGATGTTTTCTCCTTCTTTCGATTATTTTCAGAAGGATTCTTGTTTCAGTATCTTTTATATCCAGCCATGTACCATATTGTTTCCACTTAGTCCATTGCTATTCTGTAACATCAAATAAAGGCTTCATTTATTATAGCTTCTTTGCAAATCTATTTCTGAAATTTTTCATGAAATATTGGTTGTTTTAGTTAAGTCAAAGACGTCTCATTTGATATTTCTGTCTATTAGTTGGTAAATTTATTTCTGTTCCATGTATCCGTGTAGACATGCTGTTTAGAGTTCCTTAGGGTTGAGTTGTTTGTTTATCTTATTTGTTTTCCCAACAACTCAAGGTGATTTTCTAGAGTTAGAGGTTCTTATGCTCTTCTCATCGTCGTGATTTTCTATCTTCATATGTATCATTTTTTGAGTTTTTTATTCATAGAGATTGTAGCAGTTTTGTCTCACCCTATGAATACCCCTTGAACTAGTGTTTGAGATCTTTTGCCTCGGCCACAAAATTGTTCACTTCACTTTCACTTTCACCCAAAGAACTATTTACATTGGGACTAAATCACATTTTAAAAATAGCTGATTTTCGTGTCCACTATTTAGACAATGTTTTGACCGTATATCCACCTCATTTCACTGATAAATTCCTTTCTATTTGTCCTTTTTTGATCAAATTTTACTCTCAAAAACGTGAAAACAAACCAAAATATACTAATAACCAGCTTAAAATTTAACACAAAAGGCACAAGTTCACATCCTTCGTACAATAGAGAGAATCCTCTCTAGGCTCCACAAAGACCAGTCTTAGACCTCATGTCGGTATGATGTTACCATGTCATTTGGTTTACTAACATGCCAAATTATGGGACACTAACACCCCCATTCTCACAAAAGTATAACCTGTACCTACATTTTCACTCCTTACAAACAATAAACACCTAGATTTACCTTTCTGATAAGTTCAACCAGCAAAGATTATTCAAATATTACTCCTCCATTGAATTTTGTCTATGGTGTTCTCTTTCAGAAGACCAAAGTGCTAAATATTTACATACATAAAACAAACAAAGAAATCGTATATATTACATAACTAACAACCTCAAGACTTTCTTATTAATTAAGCTGTGAAGCCTACTACACTACCATCAACATCATCAATGTGGTTTTAAATGTTAAAACTAGGGTATGGACTCATAAGAACTAGGAATTAAATTATAACTATTTAACCTACACTTAAGTGCATTCAAGACAATGAATTGGACTGGGATGCAAGACTTGAATGCCAAACAAGCTTCAAGTTATTGGAAAGAAATATATAACAAATTAGTTAATAAAAGAACATGGGGTGAACCTGTTGAATCCCACACCAAACTCTTGTCAGACCAAACTGCTATTCTCCTAGATGCTAGACTGAGAATAATGACAGAGTGATGAGTCTATCAACAGAAATTAATACTGTGTCCCTACCGTACCGTAACTCACTTTAATAAAAACCATAGTGTTTACAACACGTTTGTAATTTACCAAAATACATTTATTCAAAACGACGTAAGTTTAGCCATCACCCAGTATGGTACCGTATCACATACTAACCAAACCACAGAAAGTTAAGGCAAATCCCCTTCCCGTACAATAACATCGAGAACTCAGAGACACCCAATGTACGAATACCATTGGGAACATAGCCTGCTGAATGGTACACCACGTTCCACCGAAACGATGGTGGGACATACCCGTGGTGATACTTCTATGATAAACTACCTAGAATATGTTCTATAGACAGAAACACAGGATGAGAGTTGTGGTATTCATAAAGCTACCTGCTGGGGCTTAATAAGATCAGTAGTAAATAACTAGTATTATTTTCCACAAAAGAACACTGCTCAATCTTCTCCACAACTTTTCAAAACACATCAATCCCTTTGTGAGCTCAGGTGAGAAGTGATCACCCTTATGCATCAAAGCTTGATGGTTCTTTCAAGAAATGAATCGAACCATATTTTCATGACCCATACACAATTTCCATCCTATGTGATAGTTCCTTGCAGAATTATTCTTTGATCACAATATGCTCAAATTTTTCTTTCAACAATCGTATAGCGTAACAATAATTTGATGCCTTCTTGGATCATTCTTTAATTTTTGTGATAGCTACATTTAGAGAAAAAGGAAATTAGAAATTATATGTTCCACTACCATTAGGATTAAAGGAATTGTATACTTTCTTAATGAACCTTAGTCAAAATCTTCTAAGCTAGGTGGTGTCAAACATGGAAACTAGAAGAAGGTTTGGGCCTGTAATAATATGGATTCGGTTTTGCTTATTGGAGATGAGTGAGGTACTAATCCTAGATTGTGATACCAGCAAGGGTGCCACCATGTATCCCCAGGGTAATTTATGTTGGACTATGCACTGTGCAACATTATGAATAATTTGAGCATGACATAGTAATGGAAGACTCCCAGAGCAATAATACTATGAATGAGGGCTGAAGTGAACAGTTCCCCATTTTTTATTTATTTTTGGGATATTATTATATAATTAAAAAAGATTTTAATTAGTTTACTTTTCATGTATGAAATGGTCATTTTAGAGCATTTTTTAAGGTTAATTTTGCGTAAGAGGAAAGTATATTTTAATGAGGTTTCGAACACAGAATTCAAGGCAATGATGATTTTCAAAACGCTAAATCTATTTATAAATTCAAAAACAAATTTAAATAAGAAAATTCACAATCTCATCTAAAATTAAAAATATATAAAACGTATTATTCTAAACACCAACTAAATTAGCAATGCAATAACATAAATTTTTACCTGTTCAGGAAGTAAAGTAACCACTAATGACCCATCAGATGTCAGTTTCACTAGGGTTTGTACATATTCGTTAACAAACACATATCGTAGATAAAGACCTTGAGTAAGCCTTAAAGGCCAGAGGGAGGTTTCTCCACGAGATGGATCTGTCCTCATGTTAATATCGTACTACTCATGACCATAGACAAAATTGCCTATGTTCTCAGGGAGAAATATTTTGCCTCTTTGTCCACCGTACTATCATGAATTGTATCGAATATGTCAAAGATCACATAGACCAAAGGACTCGAAAGGGGTTTATATGGTTCCCTATTTCGTGTACCTCTACATGCTGACAAATCGGGTTTATCTATTAGACAAAAGAATCCTTGAGCATGTTATGTATATTAGCACAATTTATCCCACACTTTTGCACTTGTGAACATGTCGAAAAATCATGTCGTTCGTTAATTCATCAAGACCCAAATTCATTGCCAAGATGTATCGTTATTTTGTATTTTTGAAAGCATGGATTAAAGAATAACTCTCTCTTTATTTAATATTAGTAATAATACTAAACAATGGGGGACCCTTAGTTTAAAAATCCAAAAAAATCAATTAGGATTTGTTTTCCTTTTCAAATAAAAATTTCTATCGAAACTTAGGGAAATCAGAAAGAACTCATAAAGCACCTTATGCCGCGATAGATTATAATAAATTGTTCTTTAAACAATACGATCCATCACAAAATGACAGTATATATTTTTTAAAAACAAGAAATCGCGATTTTATAACCATCCCAAAAAGCCCATACAATAACATATTGGTTTAAGATCGTGACAGCTAAAATGGAATGTTAAAAGAATATTGTTTGCGCTATTTATAATTTTACATGGCGACATTTATGAAAATGCTTTAAAGTATTTTAATTATGCTTATGCTATTTGCACCATATGTTGTTGTAGCTACGATATTGTGATATTGTTGATATTGCTGCAATTTCGCATGTCATTATCTAAAAGTTGTTCAAAGAAAATTCTACATATCAATATCCTATGAAAGCGCTTTAATGATTGACTAATGAATGGATTGTCAATTAATGGTAAAGAGATTTTGTTTTATTGAAAGTCGTTTACTTACAGTTGCATATATTTCATCCATTGCATTTAAAATAATCTCGCATCACCTTTCTCATGCCATTAGTCTCATTTAACCTAAAAATTCATATACCTAAGGAGCAAACGCTTCATACAAAGCTTGCTAACACTATGGCAAGAAAGAGAAGATTCTAATCTTTTCAAAACAGTAGAAATGCTTCATCAGCATGTACACACCCTGCTTGCAATAATAGATGCTACAATAATCATACGTAATAAACGTAACACCTGTTGGAAATAAGAAACCACAGACAGAAAGTTGTTGGTAATAAAGCCCCAAGAATACATCTGAAAATTTTCAAAGAATCAAGTTTGTTCATTTCTTTGTGATAGCAGAAGGCTAAGGATTCTCTTCGTATACGGAGACAGAACAAAGCACAGACCGATATTTCTGTATATGTACTTAGAACTTCATCTTTTAAGAGCTAATTGTCTACCATTAACATTTGAAAATAAGCACAGTTACTGAACTCAAAGCATTTATACAATAAATTAGAATATTTTGCCGCAGAACATGTGAATTTACGAATGCACACAGAGTGACCAAATGAGAACTGTTGAAGAAAACAAACACGTATGAAGGTGACTGTTCATCATTTTCTGTTGTTTTATCGTCGCTATGTTAAAAGCCAAGGCCCCAGGAATATGATTCCACCACGTGTCTTTGTTGAATGTCAAATTAATTCCACAATTGTAGATCGCTGCACCATCCGATAACCTGACCAACGTTATTTTTCACTACCCCCCCCGTCCAAACGAACAAGCTTTAAACATTTGTTCATTATCATCCGCTTATGTTGCGACGTCATATCCGTTTTGTTCCCACCCCCGGATGGTTGAATGATCATCCACGATCTCTTTTTCGTTCATTCATGTGCACTATAAGTGTTCCATGTGAGTCTGAATTTTGTCCCCAGCCACCAAATTTTCCATGTAATGTTGCCTAAAACATTAGTGATGTGCCCCATGTTATCCCTGCAATGAGGTCGCCATTCCCACTGCGGAGATGGTTTGGAGAAGAGTTGTTCACTTATGTTAGGGTTTTTGGAAGTTCTACTTCCCCCCATGTTTTACCCCTATATATTCCAGATAAGCTTGTAGCTCGGGAGATTGCTTATCAAACCTGTGGCCAAGGAGGTTTGACAAAGGAATTAAAAGAGAAAAAGAAAGGCATTTGGCCACAATTTCCCATAAACTGTGGAACATTTTCACTGTTTGATGTTGGTCACACATTCAAAGAGGTAAGCAACATTACATGCTTACAACTATTCAAATTTTTGAGAAGGTTATTTGACCCAAATAATATTGTTAAGAATTTTACCAATGCAATCAGAGTAAGGGAATTTTCCGGGGAACGGGATCTTTTTGATGATATGTTCCAAACAAAAGGTTCATTTAAAGAAGTTTTGAATTAAGCTCAAATGCAGTTATCTCCAGAAGAATTCCAGGAATTTAAACTTTACAGAGAGAGAAGACTAACTTCTATTCCTTTGGAAAATCTACGCTTGGAACCCGCAAGGGAACAAACTCCTAGTGTTAGTCTTAACGACAGTTCGAGTACAGATAAATCTAAGTCAAAATCTGAAAGAGAGACTTCTGAACGTTCCAATAAGTCTAATGAAAAGGAAGATAAAATTGAAGAATCAGTGAAAGATTCTGCTCAATCAAAAGAACTTCCTCAACAGCAAATTTTGACTTCTCAATAGACAAATCCTCCTCCTACCAATGTACAACAACAGTCAGTCACCATTGAATTAGACAAAGAATGGGAAAGCTTTAACCAATTGATTAATGTAGAAGGACAAAATGTACAGACTCATGTACAAACAACCAAATTTTTGAGCACAGGAATAAGTAGCACAGTCACAGTAACTGAGCACATACCTATCACACCCTCCTATGAAATTGTACTTAATGTAGAGGACATTCCTCCTCTAGATGTATTCTACAACCCAAAATACAAATCAGTAGTGAAGAAACAGAGGAAAAAGAGAAAGTTAGAAGGTGCAATTGCTACTGAAGCAGAACAACTAGATGTCTTGTGGAAGGATCCTGCTACAGAGCCTACTGAGAATCTTGCTAAGTTATCTCAAATGACAGGGGCTTATGGTTCTACAACTATTGATAAAGCATTTGAGATACAACTCTTATTAAATGAAAAAGAAGAATAGATAAAAGTTCTACAACAGCAATTGCAACAGGTACAGGCCAATAATGAAGCACAATTGAAACTTGAAGAATTACAACAACAAATTCAAGAAATGCAAATAGGACATCAAAAAAGCTTAGCTGATAAAGAAAAACAAATACAGATTATCCAAGATCAGCACAAAGATGATCCTAAGCTTCCAGAGTTTATTTCAGAAACTATCTCTTTAAACAATCAACTACTGCAACAAGAAGAAGTATTATGCCAAAAAATCTTGCAATGGAATTCTTTTTGCCAAGAGAGTGATAAGATCACAAATCATGTCGTAGATTTACGAAATGATTATGATTTAATTAATGAAAATATTACTGATTATTTGGTATGGCAAAAAACAGAAGAAGGAAGAAAAGTTGGTGCACCAATTATTAATGAAAACCATAAAGAAATACTTTTCAATAACTGGGATGCACAAATCAGAAGGGCAGAGAAAGCAGCAGAGGAGGCAGCTACAGCAGCAAACAGTCTTACTGATTGTGTAAATGATAATTTGCACAAAGCTAATTTGATTTCAGAAACTGTTCCGGGATATCTCCCACAGGTGAATCAACTGCAAACAGAATGGAGGCAAAAGGCAGAAGAAAGAGCAAAATCAATCCAAGGGCTGACAAGATTAAACTGGGACTCTTACTGGACATACTTAGTGAAACCACACAGTCAGCACAGTGCGCTTAATTGTATCATCAATTCTGTTGAGAAGATTGCGCCTACGCTTGCCGATTCTGTCTTTTCAGGACAGTTGAAATTTGAAGTCGGTCAACCACATCTTCTCAAAAAAATGCTAGATGCCTGCAAGTTTAAAGATCAAGTTCATAAATAGTTAGTTAATAGTCTTTATTTTTAGATTTAGTTTTAGTTTGAATGTATTTTTGCCTAGGAAAAGGACGGTCATTTAAACCGAATCCCTAATTTTTGTAATAGACTATTTTTAGATTTAGCTAAGTAGTATTTAAACCCTTCTCATGCATTTAGAGAAGGGTCCTGGATTATTATATTTTTGACTTGGAGATTACATTTCTGTACTCCACTGACTTTTATATTTTATAAAGGATCACATCTGGTGATTTTATGCAGAATTATCTTTAAGTGTTGCATTTTTGTACCTTGGATTTGATTTCGTATCATAATTACTGGATTAGAGTATCAGATTTCATTTGAAAGCTTTCAAGATGAATAAGGTATTTCTATCTGTTGACTATTGATTTCTTTTGTCTTATGACATTCGCTTTAAAATTTGCTATCATTTATATATATTTGGTTTTTCACAACATTTCTTTATATATCATTTTTTAGTATAATTGAAATGTTATCTTTCATAAGTATATGTAGATGATATATTATGATGAATGCAATATGCTAATACAACTCTGTTTAATTTCTTAAACAGAGTTATCTTTATTTGTTTCTGCACATTTCGATTTAAATGATAATACATTTTTATGGTTATTGTTAAATTGGAATAATCTTAAGTTGTATTCACATATGATTGCCCGAGTTAGTGTTATAATTTCTTTATCAGTATTTAGTTTAAATTAGATAGTTTTATTTCAGTCAATTTAGTCCCACTTTCACTCATCCAAATCAACCCATCACCAACCCATTATTTATGAGGAAACTGGTCCTTTAAATCCAGTCGGAGCCACCATACCAAACGGAAAAGGAGCTGTCCTAAGGTCCCGACCGGGTGGTTTTCCCCAATGTTTGAAGAAGATATTTTCTAGGCTTCAACATTTTTGGCACTAGAAGGAGGGCATGAGCTATGAATGGCAAGTAAATATTTACCCACAAGCCATTCTGAGAGCAAAACACCCTCATCAACTTCTTCAATTTCTTCTGAAATACAAAATCCTATAGAAGGAATTGAGAAGAATATTCAGACACCCACTACCAAAATCTCAAAACATTCAGACAATCAAAATCCTGAGTCTCCTGAAGTTCAAGATTTAATCCATAAATTGAAAGGATTCTCATTATCTCTAGATGAGTCTGAAATATCTGAAGGTAGTGTAACTTCAAAATTTGTTTCTTCAAAACCTCTTACTAGGCTTCAAAGTGAAAAAATTGGCATTTCTCCGAAAGAATTCCCTTTACCTAGTAGAGTCAGGACAAGGAAAACTCAATCGGAATCAGTAAGTGATATAAGTTCTTCATCTCATATTCAATTACCTGTTTCCGAAATCCCAACTCAACAAAGTATAGTTGTTTCCACATCATCTACTCAATCATCATCAATCTCAACATCATCTATTCCAACAACCTCTATTCAGACACCACCAGCCTCTACTACTCCTCCAATAGTTGTTACCATAATGGATAGACCATGGGCTACTCCAGGGGCTGTCAACATGCCTGCACCTTTACATGATTTACCTGACAATCTTGGAAAATGGCTTCCAAAGTTCAATCCAGATCTTAACATTCAAGCTGAAGAACACATCAATAACTTTATGCTGGCTGTAAATTTGAATGGAGTCGTAGAAGAAGATGTTGTAGTCAGATTATTCCCTTATACTCTTCAAAGGGTAGCAGGATCCTGGTACTTTTCATTACCTTTCGGATCCATAACAAGTTGGGCCATTTTTGCAGATCATTTTTTAACCAAATTTGGAGATGACAGATCAATAGCTACTTTAATCAATGATCTCTCAAATTTGAAAACAGAACCAAAGGAGCCCATTAAGGATTTCAACGCTAGATTCAACAAACTCTTGAACAAAATCCACACAGATTCAAGGCCTAGTGAACAAGTCAGAAGTGAATGGTACATAACCGCTTTACCCTCAAACATAGCAATTTTTGTAGATAGAGCCGCAAAACCTACGTTAGCTGAAAATATGAAAGAGGCTATTGCAGTAGAAAAACGAATTATTTCTCTAGAAAAGAAAAATGCTATTGAGGAAAGGAAATCCAAGAAAGTCAGCTTCAAAGATGATTCAAAGAAAAAGGCCAAAGACCCATACGACATGGAAGGTTTACATAAAGTTCTTAAAACCATGTCAAATGAAATGGTTGAAATAAAAAAACAAGTAGCTGAAACTTCTACCAAAAAACCATTTCGAAATTTCAGAAGAAACCAAGTTGAATCTAAACCTCCTAATTCAATCTCTAATGCAGAATCAGAAGAAGAGGAAGAAGAAGAAGATACATCTTTAGTATCAGATGAGGAAGATGAGAATGAAGAAATAGCTGAATTGCATGGAATGTGGGATTTTATTCTCCCTAATTTTGATAGTGAGGTTGAACAAGAAGCTATGCCTGTAAGTACTAGGAGTAAATCTACATCGGAGCCTATACAAACAGTTCCTAAAAAGAAAATTACAGCTCCAAGTACCAAAGAAAAATCCCCTGCAAAGAAAACTTCTTCGTTACCTACTCAGAATCAGCCATCTTCTTCTAATCCTCCTTCATCGACAACAAAGACTTTAGTAGTGTCAGATCCTATGGAGTATAACATTGTTGAAGACATGAAAAAGATTAAAGCCAACATTTCCTTACATGAACTCAGCAAACTAAAACACCAGCAGAAGTTGCTATTAAAAGAATTAAACGCTACACCAATTGCTCCTTTACCAAGTGGTGTAGTTGCAAAAGAAGCTAAAGGAGCTGGTAAGCCACCAGATAAAGTAGATGCTACTGATACCGTGCTCATTGGAGAAAGATCAAATTCTCAGACTCCTCCTTTTCTTTTGACTTATGAAATGTACAATAAGAATCTTCATAATTGTTTAATCGATTCTGGAGCATCCTCTAATATCATGCCTACTTCTGTTTGTGCCAAATTGAATATTGAACCACAGAAATCGGAAGTTCATATTGTTCAATTGGATCGCTCTAAAGTTCAAGTTGTAGGAGAAATCAATTCAGTTACTATCAGATTAGCTTTCGATCCTAGGATTGTCCAAAGAATTGATATTTTGATTGCAGATTTCCTGAATTCTATGGATTAGTTTTAAGCAGGGACTGGTCTGCGAAACTTAATGGTTATATCGCAACTGATTATTCACATATGTGGCTTCCCTACAAAGAGAAACCAAATCAAATCAAAGTTGAATGAGAAAAACATATGACGCACACTATCACTGAATTTGAACAACCTAATGAGCCTGTGGAATTCAACAACAATATTCTTGGGGGTTATTCTGCTGAGTCATTTCTTGGAAACTTCAAAGCACCACAATCACCCTTTTCTGCAAATACTTTTGTTTCTCAAATAGAAAATTTTTCACAATCTGATTCTTCTAGAATTGTAAATATTTCTAATGTAATTGTAGATAAACCAATAAATAAATCTTTATTTTGGTCATTATATTTTGATGGATCAAAATCTAGTGATGGAGCTGGAGCAGGGTGCATCTTAATTGATCCAGATGGAGAGAAAACCATGCTATCATGTAGGTTAGAATTTGAGTGTACTAACAATACTGCAGAATATGAAGCCTTGATTCAAGGACTTTATAAAGCTATAGGGTTAGATGTTAAATTCTTGAAAGTCTTTGGTGATTCCGAAATTGTCATAAAACAAGTTAGGAATACTATCCATTGCCTTTCAGGACATCTTAAACACTATCAAACCCTAGTGCAAGATCTTACCACTCATTTTTTAGCATTCAATATTTCTCCTATTCCTAGGAATCAAAATACATCAGCTGACTTGTTAGCTAATGTTGCATCCAAACTGCTTCCTACTGAAGATTGCAGTCCTGATAGGTTTTCTGTAGAATTGATTTTTCGCCCATCTGTCCCAGATAATGTCACAAATTGGAGAGTATTTTATCATGATCAAGATATTTTAAATTTCATGACATCAGAGAAATCATATGATGAGAAAATTATTGATGAGAATGATCATGATTTACAAATTGCCTCAAAAGGTAATGAAAATCCCATTCCAAAATCTCCTTTTAAATTAGAGGATTTATATGATATTAAAGACAGATTCAAGAAAGTCACTAATGCTAAACTTCAAAGTTCCACTTTGAAGTTTGAATTAGTAAATCTTGGTTCTGATTCTAAACCTCAAAACGTTAATTTAGGACTCAATTTAACACCAGAGGAAAGGAATGCGTTCATTAAACTTCTGAACAAGTATAAAAACGTTTTTTCTTGGAATTATGATGATTTAAAAACGTATGATACTTCGATTATTCAACATACAATTCCAATGCTTCCTGATATTAAACCTGTTCAACAGAAGTTGAGAAAGATTCATCCAAATCTCGAAAGTCAAATCAAATCAGAACTTAATAAACTTTTAAAAGCCAAAATCATTTTTCCTGTAAGGCACTCCAATTGGGTTTCCAATATGGTACTTGTAAGGAAGAAGAATGGTGATATAAGAATCTGTATTGATTTTAGAAACTTAAACAAGGCATGTTTAAAAGACAATTTCCCATTGCCAACCATGGATCAGATACTTCAAAAGGTAGCTGTTTCTGAACTTATGTCCTTTCTTGATGGATTTTCAGGCTATAATCAAGTTTTAGTTCATCCAGATGACAGATTGAAAAGAACTTTCAGAACCAAATGGGGAACCTATGCTTATCAGAAAATTCCTTTTGGTATAATAAATGCAGGAGCAACTTTCCAAAGAGCCATGGACATAGCATTTAAAGGTCTGATTAATAGATCAGTTGTTTTTTATTTTGATGACATAACAGTATTTTCAAAAAAGAGAGCCAATCATCTACATGATCTAAAGAAAATATTTGAAAGATGCAGAAGGTTTGGTATTTCCTTAAATCCAAAGAAATCTTTTTTTGCTTTGGATGAAGGAAAACTCTTAGGATTTGTTGTGTCAAAAGATGGTATATATATTGATCCAGATAGAGTGAAAGAAATTTCTGATATTTCTTTACCTCATAACAAAAAATCCATGCAATCATTTCTTGGGCAAATCAATTTTGTAAAAGATTCATTCCTGATTTTTCTTTAATTGTTTTACCTATGCAAAATATGATCAAGAAGAATTCAGTATTCAAATGGGGGCATAAAGAGAAAGAAGCCTTTGAGGCAATCAAACGAGCGATTATTAATGCACCAACATTGAATACCCCAGATTTTTCTAAAGATTTTACTTTGTATACTTTGGCCACCGAAACATCCTATGCAGCGGTTTTAACACAGCTCAATGATCATAAAATTGAAGCACCAATTTCTTTCTTTAGCTCAAATCTGCAAGGAGCTGAGCTTAATTATTCCGATGTTGAAAAACAGACCTTTGCCGTGTTTAAATCAATCAAACATTTCAGACCTTTTCTCTTGAAAACACATACGAAAATCATTGTCCCATTTTCTGCAGTGAGGCAATTATTAATTCAAAAAGAAGTAGGAGAAAAGAGAGCTAACTGGGTAACAGCCTTGCAAGAATATGATATTGATATTAAACCAGCTAATATTGTTAGAGGACAAGGTTTTTGCAGATTATTGGCAGGAGCTCATAACATACCAGAAAGTCAAGATTCAAATCAAGATATTCAAGTAAGTCAGGTAAGTGTTACAGATTCTGAATCTCAGTATGCTGATCTCATCTATTACTTGAAAAATGGGTATGCTCCTTCTAATCTCAGCTATAAGAGCAAACATGCTTTAAGATTAAAGGCTATTAAATATGAGATCATTGATAATGTGTTATTCAGAAAGAATTATGATTCAATCTTATTAAGATGTCTTGAAAAGACTGAAGCTGAAAAGGTGTTGCAGGAATTGAATGATGGACCAGCAGGAGGTCATTTTGGAGGTGATACCACAGCTCACAAAATAATCCTTGCTGGTTATTACTGGCCTACCTTTTTTAAAGATACGCACGATTATGTGAGGAAGTGCAAAATTTCTCAAACTGCTAGTGGAAGACAAACGAAACCAGCTTTTCCTTTGCAACCAGTGAGTATTGAGCAACCATTCGAACAATGGGGACTTGACATTATAGGTGAGATCATACCTCATTCTTCCAAACAGCACAAATACATCCTTACAGCAACTAATTACTTTACAAAATGGGTAGAAGCAATCCCTTTGAAGGTAGCCAATTCTGATGCAATTATTGATTTCATAGATCAATTCATCATAACCAGGTTTGGTGTACCTAACGCTCTTGTCTTTGATAATGCATTTTATTTTTCTGGAAACAATATAATGGAATTTGCAATCAAGAGAGGTTTTAAATTAAAATATTCAGCAAATTATTATCCACAAGGTAATGGTTTGGCTGAATCCACTAACAAAAATCTTATCAAAATCATTAAAAGGACTATTGATCAAAATCAAAAGAATTGGCACAAGTCTTTAATCTTTGCATTATGGGCTGATCGTATCACTGAAAAAGCTTCAATAGGAACTTCACCTTTTAATTTAGTTTATGGAAAATAAGCTGTGATACCATCAAATTTAACTCTTCCATCATTAGCCCTAGTGCAATTTATTGAAGAAAATCCTTCTTCATCCATTCAATTGAGATATGATCAAATCCTTAAACTAGAAGAAGATAGAGATAAAGCAAAAATTATTCATGAGAAACATCAATAGCTTGTAAAATCTTCTTTTTATGCAAGTTCTACCAGCTCAAAAATTTTGTCAATTGGTGATCTTGTTCTGAAATAGGATAAAGCACACGAAGAAAAAGGTAAACATACCAAGTTTCAAAAAATGTGGCTTGGACCATTTCAGATCGTTGAAAAGATAGGCTCAAATACATTCATACTCCAAGATCTAACAGGTAAGAGAGAATCTCTTCCTGTAAATGGGCTTATCTTGAAAAAATTCTTTTCATAAGGAGGTAACCCCTTCTTAAATTGTACATATTCCTTTCTACAAAGTTTTTAATTGTTTTTGCAAATAAAGGTTGTTAATAAGTCTCTAATTGACTATTTACTATTTAGAAAAAATTCTTAGAAAAAATATTATAAATATTTATTTTGTGTAAATAAGAATTTTTAAAGAGATGATCAGAGTTTCTGGATAGTTTAAAATAAGATGTTAAACTTTGAAAGATTATTCCAATCATTTGCATGATCTTTTGAAAACTTGAGGAGAATGTAAATCATTATAAGTTTATTAAGCAGAGAAAGGTTATCTATAAAAGTAAAGATTTTTCAAAGTCTTGGTACTCAAGAAACTCTGAAAATTGTCATCCATTGATTCTTAAGGATAAAACTATTTCACCCCATCCATTTAAGTTGTGATTTTTTTTTAAGAGATAAGAGGTCTCATTATGAGCCGACTTACCATGTTCATAAGAAGTAATAAAACTAACATTACCAATACTGCATACCAAAACAGGGTAATGGCTTATAAATATAAGACAAGGGGTCTCATCACGAGCCAGCTTGTTCAGTTTAATTATAACTAGTGAATGGCATTGTTATTAACTGGCTACCAAACCAGAACAATGGCTCTTAAAATAAAAAAATAAGTAAAAGACAAAAACATGAGATAATAGGTCTTATGAATTTATCTTTTAAAAATTCATAATTTTAGTTGGATGGGACAATGAATGGTTAATGGTTTAAAGGTAACCCTGTCGAGACTATGAACGTTTGCTGGCAGCAGAGGCAATACCTATGGCAATAGAGTATATTATAAAACCAAAACTTGGAGAAATCCACTTACTTTATTATTAACACCAATCAAAGCTTGAGATAACCCAAAAATGTTTTTATTCTTAAGGAATTAGAAAGAAATTGTGAATGATTTTTATTTCTTTTTCATAGTTAGATTTTATTTAAAATATCCTAAGATAGTTTTTATTATCTTTAAAAATCTTTATTTACTAGAAATATAGTGTTCATTTTATTTTTTCAGAGATAACTGTTTCTTTCAGTGAATCGCCAATTGTTGTGACCAGCAACAACCCCCCTTTTTTATTTAATATTAGTAATAATACTAAATAAATGGGGACCCTTAGTTAAAAAATCCAAAAAAATCAATTAGGATTTGTTTTTCTTTTCAAATAAAACTTTATATCATAAACTTAGGGAAATTCCTTAGAAAAACCTTTAGAAACACTTAAGTTTATGATAGATTACAATAAAGTTTTCTTTAAACGAAATAGCGCATCCATCGCAAAATGGTAGATATCTTTTGTAAAACTGAAATTGCGATTTTGCGATATTGCGATAACGCGATCCCAAAAAGCCTATACTGGTCGCAAATCGCAGATCGCAGAAATGTGTTAAATGAATACTTTTTGATATGCGATATTTGCGATGGTTACGTTCTGAGAAAATTGTGATATTGCGATATTGCAATATTGCGCAGCAAATCGCAGATCGCAATGTCGCAGATTCATAAAAGCGAATTGTTCAAAGAAAATCTTTCCATAAATCAATATCCGTTTTGCGCTTTAATGATTGGATTAAATGAATGGATTGTCAATTAATGGTAAATGGGATTTTGTTTTGATTGAAAGGTCGTTTCACGTTAAAATAATATATTTCATCCGCCTTTGCATTTAAAACTATCTCATCACCTTTCTCATGCCATTACTCTCACTTAACTTGTAAAACCGCAGGCGCGAAGGAGCAAACGACTATACAAAGCATTCACAGAACATCATGGGTAAGAAAGAGAAGAATTAAAATCCTGAAAACAGAGAAATGGCTTCACTGTATACATACACTGCTTGCAATAAGGATGCCGGTATAAACACCTGGGAAGGAATGTATAATTTGCTTGAAGAAGAAAATCTTGTGGTGATGCAAGTTGCGGCTATAGCAGGCTCCAGTAATTCATCTGAGGCAACCCTTAAATAACTGGCTTGTTCATTTCTGCATAGGATAGTGGCAAGGCCAAGAATTCTTCTGTATACAGACATGGTGAAATGGGTGCTGGACAACACCGATATTTTAGACAGGCAATTTAGAACTCCAACTCAAGAGCTAATCGGGTCGTTCACTACGGAATATTTGAGGCTGATGTATCATTTTCCAGAACCTCAGGCGACTTATAATAAGCAATTTATGGAGAATTTTGCCAAAGAACATGCAAATTTGGCAGAATGCACCTAGGAATGGACCAAAAGAGATGAACCATTGAAGAAAAACAAACACGGTATGTACAGTACTGGTTCACTTACCTCTCCATATTGTTTTGCTGCTGCCATGTTACGCAGGCTTTTTGGAAAGCCTGACATAAATATGATCTTGCCTGAATGGCTCCCTTTGTTGAATGCTGCTGTTAATTCTACAATTGTAGACTGGGCCAAAATCTTGTCTGATAATTTGACCACTGCTATTTTCCATTACCGGTCTAAACGAAGTGTTTCTCAGAGGATTTATCCTCCTTTTTATTTATCTGCCTATGTCATGGACGCTATCTGTTTTGTTTCTAAATTCCCTTTGATGGGTTGGCAATGAACGATTCAAGATCCTTTGCCTATTCATGTGTATCACAAGGAACTGTGGGAATCTAAGTTTGTCCCCCATTTTTACAAAATTTGCCATGGTATAATGTTGCCATTGTAAAGAACATTGCATAATAAGGATGCCCCAAGGTTATCCCCAGAAACAGAGGTCGACATTCTCCCTGTCGCGAGATGGTTTGGAGAAGAGTTGTTCACTTATGTTAGGGTTTTTGGAAGTTCTGTTTCACCTCATGTTTTACCCTTATATGTTTCTGATAAGCTTATAGCTCGGGAAATTGCTTATCAAACCTGTGGTCAAGGAGGCTTGACAAAGGAATTAAAAGAGAAGAAGAAAGGCATTTGGCCACAATTTCCCATAAACTGTGGAACATTTTCACTGTTTGATGTTGGCCATGCATTCAAAGAGGTAAGCAACATTACATGCTTACAACTGTTCAAGTTTTCGAGAATGTTATTTGACCCAAATAATGTTGTTAAAAATTTTACTACTGCAATCAGAGTAAGGGAATTTTCCGGGGAACAGGATCTTTTTGATGATATGTTCCAAACAAAAAGTTCATTTAAAGAAGTTTTGAATTCAGCTCAAATGCAGTTATCTCCAGAGGAATTCCAGGAATTTAAACTTTACAGAGAGAGAAGACTAACTACTATTCCTTTGGAAAATCTACGCTTGGAACCCGCAAGGGAACAAACTCCTAGCATTAGTATTAACGACAGTTCGAGTATAGATAAATCTAAGTCAAAATCTGAAAAAGAGACTTCTGAACGTTCTAATAAGTCTAATGAAGAGGAAGATAAAATTGAAGGATAAGTGAAAGATTCTGCTCAATCGAAAGAGTTTCCTCAACAGCAAATTTTGACTTCTCAGCAGATAAATCCTCCTCCTACCAATGTACAGCAACAGTCAGTCACCATTGAATTAGACAAAGAATGGGAAAGCTTTAATCAATTGATTAATGTAGAAGGACAGAATGTATAGACCCCTGTACAGACAACCAAAGTTTTGAGCACAGGAATAAGTAGCACAGTCACAGAAACTGAGCACATACCTATCACACCCTCCTCTGAAATTGTACTTAATGTAGAGGATATTCCTCTAGATGTATTCTACAGCCCGAAATACAAAGAAGTAGTGAAGAAACAAAGGAAAAAGAGAAAGTTAGAAGGTGCAATTGCTATTGAAGCAGAACAACTAGATGTCTTGTGGAAGGATCCTACCACAGAGCCTACTGATAATCTTGCTAAGTTATCTCAAATTACAGGGGCTTATGCTTCTGCAACTATCGACAAAGCATTTGAGATACAACTCTTATTAAATGAAAAAGAAGAACAGATAAAAGTTCTGCAACAGCAATTGCAACAGGTACAGGCCAATAATGAAGCACAGATGAAACTTGAAAAGTTACAACAACAACTTCAAGAAATGAAAATTGGACATCAAAAAAGTTTGGCTGATAAAGAGAAACAAATACAGATTATCCAAGATCAGCACAAAGATGATCCTAAGCTTCCAGAGTTTATTTCAGAAACTATTTCTTTAAACAATCAACTACTGCAACAAGAAGAAGTATTATGCCAAAAAATCTTGCAATGGAATTCTTTTTGTCAAGAAAGTGATAATATCACTAATCATGTCGTAGATTTACGAAATGATTATGATTTAATTAATGAAAAATTTACTGATTATTTGGTATGGAAAAAAACAGAGGAAGGAAGAAAAGCTGGTGCACCAATTATTAATGAAAACCATAAAGAAATACTTTTCAATGACTGGGATGCACAAATCAAAAGGGCAGAGAAAGCAGCAGAAGAGTCGGCTACAGCAGCAAGTATTCTTACTGATTGTGTAAATGAGAATTTACACAAAGAAAATTTAATTTCAGAAACTGTTACGGGATATCTTCCATAGGCGCATCAATTGCAAACAGAATGGAGACAAAAGGCAGAAGAAAAAGCAAAATCAATCCAAGGATTGACAAGGTTAAACTGGGATTCTTACTAGACATACCTAGTGAAACCACACAGTCAACACAGTGTGCTTAATTACATCATTAATTCTGCTGAGAAGATTGCGCCTACACTTGTCGATTCTGTCTTTTCAGGACAGTTGAAATCTGAAGTCGGTCAACCACATCTTCTCAAAACAATGCTAGATGCCTGCAAGTTTAAAGATCAAGTTCATAAGTAGTTAGTTAATAGTCTTTATTTTTAGATTTAGTTTTAGTTTTACTGTATTTTTGCCTAGGAAAAGGACGGTCATTAAACCGAATCCTTAATTTTTGTAATAGACTATTTTTAGATTTAGCTAAGTATTATTTAAACCCTTCTCATGCATTTAGAGATGGGTCCTGGATTATTATATTTTTGACTTGGAGATTACATTTTTGTACTCCACTGACTTTTATATTTTATAAAGGATCACATCTGGTGATTTTATGTAGAATTATCTTTAAGTGTTGCATTTTTGTACCTTGGATTTGATTTCATATCAAAATTACTGGATTAGAGTATCAGATTTCATTTGAAAGCTTTCAAGATGAATAAGGTATTTCTATCTGTTCACTATTGATTTCTTTTGTCTTATGATATTCGCTTTAAAATTTGCTATCATTTATATATATTTGGTTTTTCACAACATTTCTTTATATATCATTTTTTAGTATAATTGAAATGTTATCTTTCATAAGTATATGTAGATGATATATTATGATGAATGCAATATGCTAATACAACTCTGTTTAATTTATTAAATAGAGTTATCTTTATTTGTTTCTTCACATTTCGATTTAAATGATAATACATTTTTATGGTTATTGTTCAAACGGAATAATCTGAAGTTGTATTCACATATGATTGCCCGGGTTAGTGTTAAAATTTCTTTATCAGTATTTAGTTTAAATTAGATAGTTTTATTTCAGTTAATTTAGTCTCACTCTCACTCATCCAAATCAACCCATCACCAACCCATTAGTTATAAGGAAACTGGTCCTTTCAATCCAGTCGGAGCCACCATACCAAACGGAAAAGGAGTTGTCCTAAGGTCCCGACCGGGTGGTTTTCCCCAATGTTTGAAGCAGAGATTTTCTAGGCTTCAACAGAACCCAAAGGAATTTATTTAAACATTGAGACAATTGTTGTCACAATGCGACGTTGGACCAACTATGACCATGGTTGGCCATGGGTGATTTTCATATTGAAACAATATTTGTCAGAATGTGACATTTAATCATGGATGACATTGATCGACTATGGCTAAAGAAATTAATAAACACTAATAACTAACCCAACGTAATATTCATATTATAAAACAAAAGAACTAATAACTAAAGGGTTTAATATTAGAAACCAAAGGAATTGGTGAACCCAAGGGAAAAATATCAATAACGTAAGGGACCAATAAGCCAAAAGATCAATAAAATTAATAAAAAAATACTCAAGTTGAGGAAATTAATAAACACTAATAATTTACCCAAGGGATTATTCATATTATAAACCAAAAGAACTAATAAACCCAAGGGTTTAATATTATAAACCAAAGGAATTGGTGAACCCAGGGGAATTGATTTAAACATTGAGACGATTGTTGTCACAATGCGATGTTAGACCAACTATGACCATGGTTGGCCATGGGTGATTTTCACATTGAGACAATATTTGTCAGAATGTGAAATTTCATCATGGATGACATTGATCCATTATTAATATTATAAACCAAAAGAATCTATTCTTTTGGAGTTCGTGTATCTATTCTTGTGAACGCATGGACGCCATCGAGTACCATATTCTAAGCACTGAGTGTGCCTCTCCATATCAATTGCATAAATTCCCATTTATTTATTTAATATGAGTTGTGTCTCCATATTAAATAAATATGGTTGAGGATTTTTCAATTGCTGTGCAGACAGAGGCACTCTGAACATTCAAATGCATCTTCTACTCTTTACTTGTAGTTGTTCACAATATGGTATTTCATGGCGTCCGTGTATTCTTGGATTCCAACTAATGGAAGCATGGATGCCATCAAGTACCAGATTGAGAGCACAACCAAGTTGAGCTACTATTGCTTCTGATGAATGATGGAAGGGAACCCTCATACTCTGAGCATTCAATAGGGTCTCCTTCAATTGGCTTCCAAGTGAATGCATTGCTATGCGCATTGAGTCATTGATGTTGATTGGATATCTTTCTTGCATAATTGTGAGCACTGAGTCGTTGATGTTGATTCCCTCTATTTATAAATTGCATGCATGCTTGTTGATGTTGATTCCCTCTATTTATAATGTTGGAAAAGGGAAATTATTAATTAATAGA